>VDFB02281492.1:637594084-637619327 GCA_007258455.2 Sequoia sempervirens
AAACATTTAAAAGAATAGCATCAACAAGACACAATCTAATTGTTCCTCTTGCCTTTTTATCTAACTTAGCCCATTCTTCATCTAACATAGTTGTAGGTGTCTTTGTCTCATTATTAACCGCTAATCATTGATCTCTTTCTTCAAGAAGATCTTCCATTTTTAATTTCCACATTTCATAGTTAGAACCATTGAACCTTTCAATCTCTAACCTTGAATTCATTGTAACAAAACTTAATTCCAAAATCAGCAAATAACAAAAATAATATGAGCTCCCACTAAGCTAAAAAACCTCCAATCTTTTAAGAGAAAGGCGTCCCAATACTCTACCCAACCTCAGCTCTGATACCAAATGTTGAAAAATGAGGTGTTTTCTTAGCTTAATACTCTGTAAAACTTTAATATTGTTGTTCTAAGTAAGTCTTTTCTTTGTTACATATATTCTTTGTGGGTGATTATCTTGATTAATCCATTTTACTGTTGTAGAATGTACAGAGAATTATTTAGAAGAACTAGATAGGATAATAGAAGGATCACACAAGATATACCGTGGAGAAACCCTTTCAGAAAAAAACTCCACCAAGAATTATTCTATTATTCAAACTCTGAACTACAATAGCTCCAATTCTTGCTTGAGAATGCTTCTTCTGTCTTTACCAATCTTCTTCACACCTGCAATAACAATTATAAAAAATCTATTCAACTTGAATGATATATAGAGACAATATGCAACCTTGTAATCTCCAAATGGTGATAATTACAATGCACAAGCTCAAGCCCTTTAAAAGGTACACCATATTGCTTCAAGTTGAGTTCTACCATGAAGAACAAAGCTTAGAACATGTGCTTTACCCATTTGGGCGTCCCAAACTAAAGCTACAACTCATCCTTCACTTCGGTGATAATTACAAAGCTCTTCCTCAAAGATGGCGCCCAAAAGAGGGTCCCACTTAACAGAGCCTTCAAAAATATCTTATCATGCATTGGAGTTAATTCCAATAAAGCATCTTGGGCACCCAAGTTGGCTTCAAGTGCTTTATAGTTAATTGAAACATTTATTCAACACCATTCCCAAAGAATGGTCATCCCTTGTTAATTGGAGGTAGTCCCTGTTATCTGTCATACAAATTAATGTTATTAGCCATGCATTACAAGTTAACTAAAGCTAACTACATGCAACTCAAAATAACCAACATGCATGCAACATGCGCTTGCATGCAACTGAAGATAACTAAACTGAACTGAACTAAACTAAACTAAACTGATTCTGAACTGAACTGAACTGAACTGAACTGAACTTAACTGATCTGAACTGAACTTAACTAAACTTAACTTAACTTAACTAAAATTCAAGCATGCAAACATCAAATCCTAACTCCTAGGATCTTTACATGCATTCAAAAGTGTTAACTGTTACTCCGTATAGTTAACTGGACACAAGGTGAGTTTCACCTTACCATGTGTGCACCCACATGCTCCTATTATTTAGGAATAACTACAAATGTCAATTTCATAATTTATTTCATCCAAATAATTAATCTCATCCTAATCTTAGTGTTATTGAACACATTCCAAGAATCTAGGAGATACATGAAATAATTAATGTTTAGGATTTGCAATTCAATGGCAACCTATTTCCAACAAGGGGGAGGGAGAGAAAGGGATATAGATAGAAAGAGATAAAGAGTAGAGTGAGAGGGAGATAAAAAGAGAAATGGAGATAGATATATAGAGTAGGAGAGATGGAGTGAATGAGAGAGAATAGGGGGAGAGGGAGAGAGTTCAATAGATAGAGGGGGGAAGAGGGAGTGACATAGATAGTGGGAGATATAGAGAGATAGAGAGCAACAGGGAGATATATCAATCACCCTCCCTATATCTCTATCTATTCATCCCTATATCTTTATCTCTCTACCTCTCTCTATCTCCTTGTCTCCCTTTCTATTTGTATGTTTGTCATTATCTCCCTCTCTCTCTATATTTTCTTCCCTATATTTATCTTTGTCTCCTTAAGTGTGCAATGGGTACATTGAAGAGGTCTTAAAGGAGAATTATCATATCTTTAATCAAATGGCATGCTACCTTTAGCATAACTCCCCAAGGACACATGCCATCCTTGGATTGTTGACATGAAACAACCAATCAAAATTTAGTTTCTCTCTCTCATATTAATATATATTGCTATTATATTAAATATATATTATATTAATTATATTTTGTATTATATAAAAATATACTTATTATTAATTATTAATTATAATAATTTTATACGTATTTAATAATTTTGTTAAAGAATATAATATATAATTATAATAAGTTGAATAATTATACTATTTATTATGTAAAGTATAGCTAATATATACTTAACTATATTGTAGAATATTAAAACCTATCTAAATGGCATCAAAATTTTGAACTTAATTAACATACTATAAAACCTAACGAAACTAGGTTGTAGCTCATCAAATTGGAGAAGTGAAAGGTCGATATCAGTGCCAAGGAAGAGTTTGGAGTAGTGAAAACAAGGTCAATGCCAGGGCCAAGGAAGAGTTTGGAGTAGTGAAAACAAGGTCAATGTCAGCACTGAGGAAGAGTTTGGAGTAGTGAAAACAAGGTCAATTCCAGCGTCGAGGAAGAGTTTGGAGTTCAAACAAGGTCAATACCAGCATCGACGAAGAGTTTGGAGGAGTCAAAACAAGGTAAATATCAGTGTCGAGGAAGAGTTTGGAGTGAAAACAAGGTCAATACTAGCGTCGAGGACAAGGTTGAGGGAACTCAGGGAAAATCGATGACCAAGGGGCAATGAGTACTGTAAGTTTGGCACCCCCATTCTCTTTAACCTTCAATTTTCATGCCTAGTTTCCAAAGATCTTCTGGGTATTGGCACCCCCATTCTAAGTAAAAAATGGTATAAGATATGTGAGAAAAAATAAAAATGGCTTAGTCTTTCACATTTTTATCAAGCCCATTACTCGAGGTCTTGGAAAAACTCCCATAATCTACCCACATCTTGGTTGAGGTCTAGGATTTCATCCACACCCGGCCCAGCCTACATGCATGAGTGCGAAACGGTATGGAGCTTAGCCCAAGTATATGCTAGGCTAAGGTAGATCTAATGAATGGAAATAGAGGCATACAATTCTTCTTTAATACCTCCACAACAAGCATATGCAAGGTGTTGGTTGTTTTTACAGTAAGCAGGTTGATCTTATAATCTACCTATGGAATTTCCAATTCCAATAAAGGGTAGCTCGAAGGACCTGGACCAACTAACGAGGATTTGAAAGACCTCCTACACTTTGGGCTCTGCAAGACCCGGGAGGGTGATCCCTTAATGCATTTACAACCTCTACACCATCATCATAAACAACATTAACAACAATAGATAATCTCATTTAATAGCTCAACATAATAGGATAATACCGAATAGAATTGGTTGTTTATAAATAATATCAACTATTTGGAGCATGAGATAACTACAACAATTCACAGTATAAGATAGTCATGGATTTGCAATTTGTAGCAAGCTCTAGGTAAAGGAAAACAAATATTGAACCATACAAATAAGTACAACTTAGATCAGTGCCATGTATCCATTGGAGGAGTCAAATTTATAAGCATCTAAGGGTTTATGATAGATTTAACACATAACATATAAGATCCTTGATAGCATTGTTGTACAATCTCATCAATATGTGTTCTAACCCAATACTACTCATGAAATCCTTATACAACACATATCCACCTACAATCCCATTCAAGCATTTTAATTAATTCCTTGAATTAAAGCTAAAACAAGAATCATACACACCACAATAGTGAGATGAACGAAACAACCCTTGATCATTTTATTCAAAATTCAGATATGCTTGTACAATGGAGAGACATGATTTCAAATTAATCATATCAATTCAAATGCTAGTACTGTCATAAAACATCAAATCCCCATGAATTCAAAACCTACTATAGAATGACTCAAAACCTAAATTGCATTTTCCCTAAAACCATCAGACTTTACAATTTTCTCTGCAACTTTATCTAGACTCAACCAAAAATATCTAACTTGCTAACCTGTACTTCTGGCCTTGAAATCCTTCTTATAGAAAAAGGAGAAAAAGCTTATCGAGGCCAAAAGAACCGTGTCACCCGATGAATTGGACCTTGTGATATTCAAAATTTGTTACAACAACAATCTCGAGGAGAATCTTCTTGTTCATCGTCACCTCTGAGGAATGGTTGATGCAGCAACAAAAAAATCAAGAATTTCATGCCTAGAATGTCACCAAAAAAACAAAACTGGAATCTTTTCTAACTGCAATAGCTAATTTGTCAACTGTTAGTAGCCTACTCTTTTTCACTCTTCCTCAGTTAAATATACATTTACCCATTACGGTACTCTCTTCATTAGTTGGCCAATAAAATTGATCACCTCATTCACCTTGACACTATAAGTTTGTATAGCTTGCCACTGATTAGCTTCTCTTTCAAAAGACTCAAGAATGAGTTAAATTGCTAATGATTTGTCCATCTCTGACTCACCAACAAATCATAATCGGAGTTACCCTATTTTTGGGGGTTTTGTAGTCGAAACATGATATAAAGGGGCTCTTACACTTTTTGTGATTACTGTAGCTTGTGTAAGAGGCCCCATGGATATTGTTGCAATTGTAGGATGCATGAATAGGGCATAGGATGAGAAATAAAGAAAGTATATATGTTGTCCTCAATAGTTTTGTGAAGAAAGCATGTGAAATGAGAGGTTCAAGCCTAGGTTCCAACAAAACATGTATGGGAGATCTGATTTTATGAATTTTATCAATGCAAACCTAATGGGTTGTTTCTAAACGAATATAAATGATATACATACACACACACATATATATAGATGTATGTATGTATGTATGTATATGTATGTATGTATGTATTTTAAATGTAAATGTAAAGCAATCAACTGGATGCTCTCCTAGAACAATAAATGCAACATATCATTAAAGAAATCTATATCTATGCATATAAATGTATTTCTAAATGCAAGTGTAAATGCAAAGGCATATGGTTTTGTAGTGTTATAGATACAACATATCCATAAATTAATGTAGTGAAATTCTAAAGTCTTCAGCATATAATATGAAATCGATCAAACTATTAAACTACATGAGAAATAAATGAAAATAGTAAATTCATATGTATGTGTATTTGTAAATGTAAGTGTAAAATAAATAAGAATAGTGAAAATTATAGAAGAATACAAGGAAAGGTGTCCTCCCTTCTTGGTAGTGATAGCCTCCTCCACACACAGCCCTTAAAAATTATGAATAGAGGAATATAATCTTTGAAGAACTCAAAGTTGACTCTCTCCTACCTAATGCAATTAGTCATTTTATCCTTACAAACATTTATAGTGATTACTAGAGGCACATAGACCACTTCTTCATAATAGAAGAATTTGATCATACTTTTCCAATGATGGAATTATGAGAAAACCTTAGGTTAAATGAATAATTCCTAGCTAAGTTCTTTAAATCATGTCCAACTGTATAAGAGAAGACCACTAGTATGTGTACCTGGATACCATGGAGAAAGGCTCTTTGGGCTCTTTCATCAATCATCCTACCTTAAAATGTACCAAAATTCTCCTAGCAATTAGACATAGGAAGATTTAAGATGACTTAAAAAAAAATTATTGCCAAAGCATAAACTTATGATGACTTAACCAGGCCTAGTACACACTCCCTCCCCATTAACCACTTATACATATGGAAATTAAATGTAAATTTTGTTCTATTTTTAGTCATGTAGGTTCCAATAAACCACTTGGTGGTGTTTCCCTTCAAGTTCATTTACTTGAATGAAGAGAAAAATTCCTTTGATTATAATTAGAGAATACATTTGAGGCCTTGGTTGTGTAACTGGTGGACCATAGTCACATTTAACACTTGTTACAAAGTTTGGGAGTTAAAACGTTAAGTAGATTTGATTTGTGATGGACACATTTGGACGGTAGTAACAATAACTTGCAATCGTTCTATCAAGACTTGATTACCTTATAACTTTGTGAAATTCTAGCGATGAAATGATAGATTAATCATAATGTCACCTTGGGATCACATCACCATGAAAAAACTTCATTCAACATCCTTATGAGTGCAGGTACCACCAAATAGGTATTTTTTAGATCTGGCTTCCTTGAGCAAGGGAAATTTAGGAAGAGAAGAGGAAAGCGAGACATGTAGTATGTCTAAAAGAGGGAGATCAACTAGAGGTCAAAAGATTAGAAGAAATTTCCGTAAACGCATGGAATTTTTTCTTGTTGAAGGGGGGTCATGTTCTTATGATGATGAGAGCATAGGCAACGTCGAGGTACCCTTGAGGTACAAACATCTACGAAAACAATGGGTACCCAAGGAACTTCCTTTAATAAACACTAATTTTTGTGTCAATGAGAGGATATATCGCATAACACCATCACCATTACATGGTTTGGGCCTATTTTGCATGGACGACATAAAGGTTTATTACGACAAAGTTACTGAATTGATGGAGTATGTCAGACCCTGTTACAGTTACAAAGATTGGATACAACTGGTTTGATAAACACGAAGTATGCGTAGGTATGCACTGTCAACAAATTATATACAACTAAAAGATAAGGATCAAAATAAAGGAGTGGCTATGTACATTGACGAAAGGCCAAAAGCATTAGGGAATATTGCAGGGTTTATAAATAGTACACAACCTGGGTCAACAAATAAGCAACCTAATTGCATATTCGAGGCACATGAGGGAAACCATGTATTCGTATGTGCGATAAAATCAATAACTGCAGGGGAAGAGTTGCTAATCGATTACAATTTGAATCGATTAGTTACAAACATAGTTACTATGGGGGTGGTACGTACTATGTACCATTTTACCCAACCTCCAATTAATGACTCCAATGTACCATTTTATTCTTATGTTTTTTTTCATAAGTCTATTGGTTTCATTTCGGTAATGTTTTTTTATATTTAATTTTTGTCACAGCGGGACATTGATCATACAGAGAAGGCTTTGGCCCAAAGCACAGATCGCGATGTATCTTCAGGCACTTCTACCTGACAGGTTTACCTCATTGTAATTGTACAAATTAGATACGAGAAAAATGTTTTATTATTATGTTTTTTTCATAAGTTTATTGGGTTAATTTCGATAATATTTTTAATATTCTTGTTGCAGTCGACTGATCAGGAAAAGGCACCAGTAGTAGACGAGAGCATCCATAGTGAGGTGCAGTCAATATTTTGTGATTATGACATCACTTATTCAACAAACCCTCTCGATATGATAAAGAAGATCCAAAAAAAAATGCAATGAAGAAATCGTTAAGTTGATATCCATAGTGCCTCAAACAAATGAGATAAGAGAGAGTGTTAAAATATTGAGTGAGAGATCACAAAACTTACAAGTAAGTTGTCATGAGGTCTTTAATTATAACATAAGTTCATTCATGGTTTTATATTTTGTACTCTTTTATGTCATGAACTAAAATATGTGTTGTTTTTATAGGGTTATTTTCCTCCTCATGATGCTCCTGGCCATGATCAGGGTACTGTAAGTGTTGCCTGAGGAGTAGGGGTTGGTACAAGTTTCCATCATGATCTCCGTGATACATCACATCATTTGACCCCATCATCTGTGCCTATATTTTCGTCTAAAATGTCGGCAACACATACCATGCAGGCATCCGTTAATGCACCCTCTGGCAGCGAACACATGCCAGAACATGTGTTAGGACATGTACATGGGGATGCAAAGGCCACTAGTACTAGTGATGTTTAGGCAGCATTTCCTAGATCTTCCCGTATTACTAGTACGAGAACATTGCCAGTCACACTTGTGGTGACCAATGATTTCATTCCCATAAAGATAAAGAAGGTCCCAGGTACTTTAAAATGTTTTAATTATTATTATATATAATCCAATTGAAATTTACTTATTGATCGCTCTTTTTAGACTATTGATCCCATGATCATTTTGCAGGAAATGATGTTTTTTATAAAGATCTAAGTGATATTACATTGGAGCTCTTCAGGCCCACCATACGTACACGATGGAATGCCCAAAATCAAGATTTGAAATATGAGCTCATTAACCGTTTAGTTGTGTTGTTCGGTGATAAAACATTCAACCAAACCAAGGTCCTTAAGAAAGCTGGTACCTATCTAGAGTATGCGAGGGACCAATATAGGTCACATTTAGAGAAGAATAAAAAGTACAAGCATCCCCCCATGATTCTGGAGAGAGAGTGGAAGGACCTAGTGTCGGATGGAAAGGAGAAGGCTAAAAATAAAAAAGGAAAGACACCACCGGGCCAAGGAAGGTATGTGATACTATCAACAATGTAATTATATACTGATTACTCTTTCTTTTTACATAATCTAACGTATTTCAAAATTTTCATGAACGAGCACACATTGAAGGCAACAAAGGCAGAGACTAGAAGAAACACGGGCAATACAAACTTGGCTGCGGTGGTTATATGAAATTAGCGCTATGAATTGTAGTATCAATAAATGAAACCATAATTATCCAAATAATAGAGGTGAAAACAATTTTGGTTTTATCACACCATAGAAGCAAAATTCATGATCTTATGCAAAAATGTAGGGCTCTGAATTCAACAGAGTTCCCACAGAAGAGGACCTGAAGATTGCCTTCCAGCAAGGCTATGGAGCCATGGTTGAATGCCTAAGAGTCTTGACTAGGCAAACACAATCTTCCACTGCATCAGACAGATAGGTAAATAAACTCAATAAAGTTTATTTAAAATTGAATACTTGTGCAATCTATTCAATATTAATTTCCACCATAAAGTAATTACATGCCTATTTGTTTAAACATTCAAGCAATGATAATATATACTACACTTGACATTGGAATGCAGCACGGTGGTGGAGCACAACACAGTAGATGGGAATCATGGTGTGCATCCTGGTACTTTAGAGCATGTAGAGCGTGATCAACATGTTGAGCATGATCAGGCTAGAGAAGATCAGGAACATGATGTGGCCCCATCAGGTAAAGAGGACCACTCTAAGGTTCTTTTAAACATATTTAATTGCAATTGGTGTATTAATTAATGTAACCTTTCGTGTTTCAACTTTAGAGCATGTAGAGCCTGATCAATGTGTTGAGCATGATTAGGAACATGATGTGGCCCCATCAGGTAGAGAGGACCACTCTAAAGTTCTTTTAAACATATTTAATTGCAATTGGTGTACTAATTAATGTAACCTTTCGTGTTTCAACTTTAGAGCATGTAAAGCGTGATCAACGTGTTGAGCATGATTAGGAACATGATGTGGCCCCATCAGGTAAAGAGGACCACTCTCATGTTCTTTTAAACATATTTAATTTCAATTGGTGTATTAATTAATGTAACATTTCATGTTTCAACTGCAGATCAGGATTTAGAGGGTGTTCAGCATGTTGAGCATGAGTCTATAACAGAAGTTCAAGAACATGATGTGGACCCATCAGGTAAAGAGAACCACTCTAATGTTCTTTTAATTAATGAAATACTTGTAACAATAATAATAAAACATATCAGTTTAACATTTCTTTGTTATTGCAGCAGACCCCCCTGCAGCGGTATCCACGTCGTGAGCAGATGACTAGGCGTACATTAAGATCACAAGTAGAGGGAAGAACAACTAAAGGGGGGACATATGATTTAGAAAATGATACTCTACTTCAGATATTTTTAGCTTTAAAAAAAAAAAAAAAAGTGATTGTAATCATATCATGACAACCATATTTTTGATAATATGTAAAAACTGAAACAATGAATATTATATGTTAATGAATGAATGTGAATATGTTAATTAATGAATGTTATATGTTAATGAATGAATGTTATATGTTATTAATGGATGAATGAATAGAATGTTATATGTTATTAATGGATGAATGAATGATTAATGTTATATGATTGGGTATGGGAATTGAGTGATGTGAGGGGAGGGGCCAAATGAGCTTCCACCGTCGTGGTTGGCCCTGTTAAGTAGATAATATTAAACTATTCTCGAAACAAAGAGAAGCTCAATAAGGTAATGCACTTTTCAATATAAGAAATGCATCATTTTAAGCATCAAACCAATATGCAAAGATGAAAGAAAGTGCTAAATTTTCACTATGGTGGAAGAAAAATAATTCTTTATACCCTAAATCCATGCTCTGCATCATAATTTGAAGTTGTTTCCATTCCAATGTTCTGAGTTTAGTTTGTTTGTATGGCTTTGTATGAATACCACATTGTGTTGTGTGGATTTGGTTTCAAAGCTATGTTTCTTCTGTTTTTAGTGGTGACATAACTCTAAAATTTGACTTTTGTGCATAACAGGTTAGTGGAAAAATTGACAGCTCTGAAGGGTTTAGAGGCTCGATTGAGATAGATACACGGATATTTGGATCTTGTTGTTGATGGGAGGCTTTGACTTAACCATGAAATTTTGTACCATCTGCAGGTATGCAAAAGTTTCTCTACTTACATTTATTCTTGATCATAAATGTTGTAAATGATATTAATGCTTCAAACTTAAGATTCGTTTCATTGTTATAATGATCAAAATGTTATACTTTGCTATACATTCAAGCATTCTCTTGCCCCCTACCCTTTGCTCTCTCCCCCCTCCTTTTAAGAATTTTCTTTGTCATAAAAGATTCACATTTCTGTCTCATTTACACAAATTTATCTAAAGTGCTAGGAGTGAATAAAGATATGTAAAAGATGATGGATTATGTCTAAACAACAACTTTCCATCTTATAGCTAATTAAATCCTTAATATTTGAATAGTTTAGAGCTCGAATAATGCTTGTATATGCATGTGTAGCAATAAGAGAGCCTATGTGAAGATTGAAATTTAAAACATCACTTTGGTATTTTTCCTTAGGCAGTGAAATGATATTTTGAGTAATACAAACCTACACACACATTGATATTTTTTTGCATTGCATTGAAGAAATTTTTTTCTCTTATACCTACCCTTGGCTAGACATGGAGGTATATAATATTAGTTTCTAGGTTTATTCTATAAGTAGTTAATTTCACAGAGGAAGACTAAATCTTCTTAATGTCCTGTGTCAGGTGTGAAAGCATATGAATCGCTTTTGAAGGCACCATTTTGTATTCATCCAAAAATAGTTTGTTCTTTTTTTTATGTTTCTTGCATGTGTTGTTTTTAGGCTCTAGAGATGTAGCTCGGCTCTTTCCTTTGCACTTTTCATCTATTTTGATGATTACAGTAGATTGTCCTCATAATTTTTCATGTAGATCTATTTGTAACCTTATTTTCTACCAATCAATTTGCAAACCACTCACATATTAAGGACCATTTCACTAACTTGTAGTCATCCATTACTTCATATGTTGCAGGTTGTGTCTGTGTGCCAATAAATATTGATGATTGTGAGAAATTTAATCCTACAAGTGTACCCAATCTTTCTCAAGTAAAAGTCTTACCTTATTTTATAGTACTTTAAATGGTTAATTGAAGGTGCTTCTTTAGATCTGAGATAGTTGAACCCTAGATTAAAATATGGTATTAGATGGGCAGTATAATGATAAAACTGAGGTCCATTGAACACAAATTATGAACATAATTTACTAGACTATGAAGAGTGTTACAATTATAATTATTTCTCCTTTACCTACCTATGCATTAATGAAAAGATAGATCCTATAAAATCTAACCATGAAAGTGTTGAAATGTAGTATCTACAGGACTCTAGAAACTATCAAACATATTCTTTTTAATTTCATGCTCAAGTTTGGTTGTAAGCTATTTTGGTATTTCTTATCCAATGAGATCATGTGGCATTTGTGGAAGGTGAGAAATGATGATAAATTTAAGGTTATCAAGAGGATACTTACTGAGTCTTGCAAGAGACTCACTTTCTACTTTGTTGCTCTATAGATTTCAACTCTTGTAGAGATCTCAATGGAGAATTTCTTGAAGTCAATAACTGAAGGTGCTGCTAACAATACCAGAGAGGACCTGAGAAGTGGACCCGCCTGTAGGTTGAGCTTGGAAGAGACCATGTTGTTCCAACAGACATTTGATGAGCTCCAGAGAGCAATTGATAAAACTGCAAGCCCAAAAAGACAGTGCGGCCCCCAGTAGTTGGACCCCCAAGGAGAAACAATGGCGAACCTTGATATTGAAGAAGTTAGCAATGAGGAGAATGTAATCAACATTATGTATTGTTTATGCTGATTTGAATAGTAGCAACCTGTGGTGTTGTTAACATCAATTTGTATTATCTATGCTGGTTTTGAAAACAACTGGTGCTTTTTGGTTTCTTTCTTGCTGTGTAAAGTACTGATACAGTATATTTCTTGTTATGGAAATGCTTTGATGTTGTACTGATCCTAATGCTGGATAGGCATTTTCATGATATGTAATGGACCTTAAACTATTTTCAATACCAAAAAAAAAAAGATAGCAGATATTGGAAGTTCATTGCATGTCTCATGTCTGTGTTAGTATTTTAATTTTGTTTAAGTTGTTCAAGAGCTTGATTAGGTCAAGAATATGTTCTACAAGCTCTGTTCTCTTGACACTGCTCAGCATTTTCCCTACACATTTTCTCTTCAATCCAGATGTTTCTTAACTCCTTCCCTTGTTAGCCCTTGGTTGTTCTCAAGTGCAATGTTTTTTCTATGCATCTTGCAGTCTGTATGTATGATCAGTCATCTCTTATGAAGCATGGATAACCTTTCATGGAATTTTTGTTGTAATTAAACAATTGTCATTGTGAGAATAATCATTTAATTTGTATGGAAGTAAGCCTTTTTCATAATTTTTGACTTGGTATAGTAAACTTGTCTTTGCAAGATTCTCTCGGGGGGAACAGTAGAACTGTGATGATAGGTAGAGTTGTACAACACCATAAATCATTTGGCATTATCAATATATTGCTTATAGAATACTCTATGCAAATAAAATGGAATGTGTAATGACAATTGGTCTCGAATTCAAATATGAATATAAGTACACTATACACAAGAAGATGGTCTCTATTCTATGATTTAAAGAACCCCAAAATAAGAAAATTAATAGGTTCCATTTGTTTACTTGCTCTTAGACACTTGTTTAATCGGTGAGACCCTCAGAATGTCTTGTTGATAACCAGCAGTGTTCAAAACTCTTGAAGAGGTCAGATCGGTGTAACATTGGATTTGTCTTGCCGATGGAAGTCATCGGCAAGACATGGACTATCGGAGTGAGTTTTCTATCCTATGTCGATGATTGATCTCTCACTGATGGTACATTTCAATGAATATTTTAAAAAAAATTGCATCGTTTCATCAAAATTTCGACGAACACAACCGACGAATCGACGAAAAAGGTCCAATGAAGTTGCTATAGCTGTGATGAAGGCTTCATCGTAACTCCTTGTCCATTTCATTGAAATTTCGATGAAGTATACCAACGAATCACATAAAAGGTATGATGAAGTTGCTTAGCTGCGACGAAGGCTTCGTCATAACTCCTTGCCCATTTCGTCGTAATTTCAACGAACGCCACCGACGAATCACATAAAAGGTCCGAAAAAGTTGCTTAGCTGTGATGAAGGCTTTGTCGTAAATACTTGTCCATTTTGTCGAAATGGCAATGAACTTCTAGTGTTTTTTCAACGCTTTGGAAGAGCCATTGCAATTACATTTTGGTTGTAATTCGTTGGTGGATACATGAAGGTTTTGTCGATATTTGGACGAACATTCGAGTCATTTTATGATGCCGATGACCGACAAATTTGCGCCGTTATTTCAACGTTTAATTTGTCATCAAAATTGTGATGAAAAAATAGCGACAAAAATGTTTTCGTGATTTCGTCGCTTTTCCGCCAAAGATTTGTCGAATGACCGACGAACATCCATCGGAAAATGGTGTCAAATCTAGTAGTGATATCCTTTTGCATGCAATATGATCAATATTTATAGACTCTTTATCATTTGGAAACTTCTACCAAACATTGGATTCACATCCAAATATTCCACCTCAATTTTAGGCACTTACAAAAGTCATAAAATGAATTATAATTCCTCTAAATTTAGCCTTTCATATTATACCACTTACAAGGCATCTTTTTACAACTTAAAATGCATTTTTTGAGGCACCTACATGAGGTTAAAGTGTTATTTTCCAAAAATCATGACCCACTTGTGTTGGTACCACTAAATATTTAATATTATTTTTCCTTTAGATAAAAATTACACCAAGACAATATAAGTATTAAATAATATTATATTCCAATGTTGTCTTGATACCTCCAACTTATTGTTTATGGATAATAGAAACTTACTATTTTTAGTAAGTATTTTTTTAGAAAAAATGGGACATGACACTGCATGGGTGGGACTTGGGTTAGGTGAATTTTTTCAAGCACAAGCAAGTAGTTTTAGGTTATTTTGGACCCTAAAATCAAGGCTTTTTTTACCTTGTAGCCCAAGAACTCTAAAACCTCATGCAAGATAAGTGAAAAACAACTATTCCAATCAGCATCATGCATGTTTTTGAAGACTTGTTCAGGTTCAGTTGGAGCATATTTCAAGGGGAATGCAAAGGGAAAGAAGTCAAAAGTCAAGGTCAAATCTCCTTTACAATTTTTTGCATGATTTGCAAACAATTCAAGAGGGAGTTCCACATCTAAACAACTGACAATCAACATGCAAACTCAACCTCTTCCTTGAAGGTAACTTTAGTCATGAAAGAGGTGGATTTTCAATAAAAGAAAGCAGCCAACTCATTTTTGAGTTAGTTCTTTCTATTCTTTTTATGCTCTAAGCAAGAAAAGAGAGCTTGTAACTCACATTTTTAAGAATTTTTCAATATAGAACAACAATTTTATGTCTTTTCAAGTATATTTCAAAATTGTATTAGCAAAAACTCTTATTATTTTAATAAAGTGGCATGTTTTTCCTTCTCAAACTCATGTGTTGAATGTATTTGTAGGGGTGATCCCACAATAGTGGTTTAAATTTTTTGGCCAAACTAGACACTAGAATTATTATTTTTAACTAAATCTTCACATTCGGGCACCTATAGCAACTAAACTGTGAGGAATTTGAAGATGATGTAAACTAGAGTCTCATCACATTTTGTCTATAGATTCTAAAAATATTTTTTTCAAAAGTTTTGGAATCAGATTGCACTTCTTTTTCCATCTCCCACGAAAACTATTTTTTTCTTCAGAAAATAGCATTTTTAAAAAGTGATGCGCACCTTATAATGCATAACTTTTTTTCCATGAAGGATAAAATTATAATTCTTTTGAATTTAGATTTGTAACTTTGATATCTAGTGCTTCCACTTGGTTAGATAGTTTTTATTAAATATTTTTTCTTTAATCAAGTTTTGAAGTCAAACCAATTACAATTCAAACATAGCGTGACCGTATAATGTGTAACTTTTTTTGTATATATAAAATTCTATTTTTATTTTTTGTTGGATCAAGGACTTCAATATCTGGTGCACTCATATTTTTCAAAAAAAAAATTATAATCTGCTATTTTTCCACATGTGCAGAACAAAGACCTTCATTTCTGATGAAAAACCTATGTTTAATAAAACTAAAAAAAAAAAAACATAATAAAACCAAAACATATTAAAATTATATTTTTTGGATAGCTCGTTCTGAAGACTACCTAATTCCAATTGGGTTTGTGAAGATTCCTCCATTTTCATCCTCAACTCGAGCTTCGAAGCGTAAAAATTTAGGTTTTTTTTGTGAACAAGTTCAAAAATCAGGGAAAAGGGGGGTTTGCTAGAACCAGGGGGTTCTAGCAAACCCCCAAGGGTTCGAGTGAACCAGGGTTCATTCGAACCCCCATCAATATGCATTTTTCTTTTGCTTTTTGGGTGGGAAATGTGGGCCCAATAATTAATGGGTTCGCTTGAACCCAAGTTCAATTGAACCCCTTTTTGGTTCGGTCGAACTTGCAGGTTCATTCGAACCCCTAAAACCATTTTTTTTGCCATGGGGTCATTTTTTCTTAGTTTTCCTTCCTCCATCAAATTTTAAACCACTATTTTGGCTTCACCAGTAGATGATTCGATCTAATTTTTATGATTTTCAATATAAGATCCTTGAATTATGTCTCATTACAAAAAATTTCTTTACAAGAATAAGAAAAATCCATACAAGTCATATATTGTGTTAATTCTTTCAACATTGGTATTTGTGAAAGCACTTAGTTTTCCTTCTAAAAAATGTGAAACATAACCTTTTTGTGAAACACTATTTTGCAATCTTGCAAAAAATTGAGTTGTGCATAGAGTAGGCTAGATTTTGAGAGAAATTGTAAATTGAAATAGTAGGTATAAG
Organism: Sequoia sempervirens; assembly: GCA_007258455.2. NCBI lineage: Eukaryota > Viridiplantae > Streptophyta > Pinopsida > Cupressales > Cupressaceae > Sequoia > Sequoia sempervirens. The sequence goes on from VDFB02281492.1 coordinate 637,610,451, forward strand.
TCTTTTAAAATTTGGTGTATCACCTCCTAGGATAAAATATTTTTAGTTTTAGTCCTTCTATCTCTTTTCCTTATCAATCATTAGTTCATAGGTTGTTCATCAAGGGAACCAACCCTCTCTGGAGGTTCATCTTCACCATAAGAAATCCACAACTTGAAGATGATCCCATGTTTCACAAGATAGCTAAGTTTTACATTTTGCTAGCATGCAATCCTCGTGACAACAATTACATTAATGATCTTGAGGATAAAATAAATGAGTGTGCATAATTCCTTACCATTTATTTTGAATTTAACTCACATCATGTGGAAAAAAGAAATTCAAAGTGATAAGGCTACTTTATTTCCTAAAACTTTTGACAATAATTGAGTTTTTGATTAGAGGTAAAAAATGGGTTTTGAAGGGGCCCGAAACCCTTTACAAAGAAAGCAACTAAACTAAAAATAAAAGCAAAACATCAACAAACAGTCCAACAGTAGCGACCTAGCAGCAAAAAAGCAGCCAAAAAGGAGAAGCACCCAACAACACTACATACTTTTCAGAATGTCTATCACCTCCACGTCGCGGTCGATATCTTTTTATGCATCATCAAAAACAGCAAAACTTTCCTTACCAGAAGCCCCTCCCTAAGTTTTAGTTTTTTTCCTAGTGCGTGCTCCAGGATCACCCGTATTAACCTCAGAAATCAAAACAATACCTTTTTCACCATTCTTCCCAGCAACAACAACTTCACCCATCTTCCTACCAGCAACAACACCCCCATCATCATGGGTAGTATCTTTCCTCTTCTTAGAACTAACCAGAGTAGAGGCAACAACAGTAGAATCATCATTCCCGACAATTTTATGACCCTCCCCATCTCTCATCACATAGTCCCAAACTTTCCCCATTTGTTCCTCAAGACTAAGGATTCTTTCTTCCATGTTCTGCTTCATTTTGAGGGTTTCCTCTTCCACCATGTCTGCAACAATGTTTAAGGATTCAAATAGCTCATCAATTTGGTTCTAAAAAGAGGACCCCTCAATCTTGTTAACCATATCCCTAACTCTGACATTCATTTTATTGAGCTCATGGAAAAACCAATTAAAAAGCTTAAAGAAAACAACAGACCCTCTCCAAGTCCTCACCCTGGGGATTCATAGCACCAATAGTAACCCCATACTTATCTTTCATCTGCGTAGCCAGTTGAACACTCAGGGAATCATTAGCAAAGAGGTCGCCTGTAATTGTGAGAGGGCGACCCTGCCCCAGAATTTGACTCGCAGAACGCAAAACCCTTTTCTTCCCACTAGCTTCCCCAATGTCATTCATCTTGGTGGCCAGAGGTGGAGAGGAGGCCTCTCCATACAAGTCATTCCTTATCTTTAGGCCCTTACTCGGCACCACAATTGTAGCTTCATCACTACATGTTAAATAAGCACCACTGTCACAATCTTCCCCTTTTTCTTCTTTCCTAGGGGATGGCAATGTGGACCCACTTCCAGAGAGGCAAGAGAATCCAACACAAACTCCACATCATCCTCCGACTCATCCTCTTTACCCAAAATCAGCTTCCTTCTCTTAGCCCTTTTACTAACAAGTTCATCATCAAAAGTCGTATCATACCCTTCCACAGGTTTTTTACCCTTTGGGGTAGCCATAGGTTTGGGAACCTCAAAAGATTTTGCATAATCAAAAATTAGGAGAATTAACCCAACATGTAAAATGGGATTTTTTGGGTTCTTGTGATCCTTAATCCCCGCATCAAGAGACATAAGAATATAAAATGGGAAAGAGACCCTCCTATTGTGATGAAAGTGATTTAACAGAATGAAATGATAGTTACTCACCGCAGAGAAACGACCTTCTAGGGTAATGTAGGGCATCAATTACTCCACAACATCCCCCCATAGAGCCTTACAGGAGCTGTGCTGATAACTACCACTCTTAGCAGTCTTTAAGTCCTTTTCATCAACTTTGAAGAATATTTTCATTGCAGTTTGCGCCTCCTTTTTATCCTTGAAAACCTTCATACCGTCATTAGGAAGGCCCGTAATTCCAATGATGAATTCCTCATTCACCTCAAATTCAGTTCCATAAAGTTTAAGCACTCTGTCATTCCAACCCTTAAGAAAGAGCTATGTCACTTGAGGGTTGTTTCCATGAATTTTCTCCAGATAGGGAGTTAATCCTCCCTTAACCAACACCTTCCATACCTCCTTCTTTTCCTTCATAGCATCACAAGATTTGGGTTCAACCCGATTTCTATCACCCCCCATTTTTCTGCAATTCACACCAAGAACCAACTTACATACACTAAGCCCAACACCAAGAATACTCTGGAACACAATGCCAAAACTACCTAGAATTTGTGTGAGGCTAAAGCTGGGACAGGGGAATATAACAATCCTTTGTCTATGACACCCTGCATCCGTACGAAACTCTTGATTCAAATCTTGCACCCCATTCTTATTCATAACATTCTGCCATGTGATGAGAAGCTTACACGTCGCCCACCATGATAGGACTTTAATCCAAATGAATTCAGTACTCATTATTTATCATGGTAATAACCTCTATAGGAAGAGGGTCGTTTTGACCCCACTCCCTAAAATCTCTTACACCAATGTTTGCAAAGATATCTGCAAGCCCGTTTCCTTTTCTAAGGATATGTGAGATATAAACCTCATCAAATGACTTTAAAATATCTAATGAATCCTTTATTAAGGACTCAATAGTCCAAGAGGGAGGAGTGTTATTTTTCAAATTGTTTATAATATTCAGAGAATCCCCCTCAAGCCAAAATTTTTAAAAAACTTTGGTTTGAGCCAATTTGAGACCATGATAGGCTGCAGTTGCTTTTGCATAGTGATTTTTCTGGGTTCCCAAAGGGAGTGCCACAGCAGAAATGAGCCTACCATTTGAATTTCTTATCATTCCCCCACAACCAGCAGGTCTCAGATTTCTTTTAGCAACCCCATCAAAGTTTATCTTCACCCAACCTTCCAGAGGAGCTTTCCAAACAACATCTCTAGAAGTTTACCTTTAGTAATTGAGAGGGAAATATCACAAGACAACTTCCACTTCTGAGAAATAGTGATATCATAGGAGCTAAGATTTATTTTTGGACCATTTTGAAAAGTTAACCTAGCCAGGAAATTTTATTTAATAGCAGCACAAATCTTGCAAGCCACAGAAGTAGCAGGGAGGGAAGAGTTCATAAAAAATTTGTTATTTCGCTCAAGCCAAATTCCCTAAGCAATATGAGGAAGGGAAAGAGACCAGAGAAACTGGAGAGCAAGATTGGATGAAGGTCCTATCCATTGAGCCCAAAGCTCATTAATAGAACCAGGGAACACCCAGCTTAAGTTACATAAAGATAGCACATGGGCCCAAACCATTCTTACAAAATTATAGCCAATCAGCAAATGACAAGCATTTTCAGCCTCCTCTTCACATAAAAAAAACACATGTTAGGCATCACAAAACCTCTTTTGAAAAAATTATAAGTATTTAATATTTTATTCTGGAAAAAAATCCAAAAGAAAACATTGACTTTAGGAATCAATTTAGAGGACCACACAGAAGCCCAAAACAAAGTTGGGCCAACAAAGGACTCATTTGAGCGAAAAGCCGAAGCCACTGAATATATGCCATTAGAGGAAGGCTTACAAACAAATTTATCAAGAGAAGGGGAGGAAGGAATATGTACCAAAGATATAGCCTTATACAAATTCTCCAACCAATGGTCAACCTCATACAACTTCTTCCAACCACCTCCCTCAATATAGTCAGCAACCCATCTACCAAACTGTCACACATAGAGATCCATGAGAGGTTGAGCCCATGGCTCATATTTGAGAGGCCTATTACCAAACTAGTTATCCTCCTAGAACAAGATATCTCAACCATCCCCCAAACTCCAAAAGAGACCCTTGGCCACAAGCCTACGAGCCTTACCAATGCAATTCCATAAAGTAGAACCAGAAGGGGGATTAAACTCTTGAGAAAAGAACCCCCTAATACCATCACCTCATGTAAGTATTTACTCCAAGAAACTCTAGCCCATTCACTCTTAGCCATCAAACGGTTCCATATTTTCTTACCAAGGAGAGCACGATTAAAAGCTCTAATTTTATGGATCCTAAGCCCACCAGCCTTCTTCGGTCTACAAACATCATCCCAAGCAACCAAATGAATCCTTCTCTTGTCCTCCACCCCCAAACCACGAGAAGTTTTTCTGAATATTTTCCAAAGTATCCACAAACTTCCTAGGCATATAAATAAGACTAAGAGCATAAATAGGGAGATTCTGAAAGGTAGATTTAATCAACTAAACTTTCCCAGTCTAGTTCAACAGAGCACCCTTCCAACCAGCCAATTTAGAGTTGAACTTGTCAATCATACCCCTCCAAAAAGAGTCAGGAACTTTGGAGTATAGGGGCAAACCTAAGTAAGAAGCAAGAATTTCACCAATATGATATTGTAGAATTCTAGCAATTTTAGTCTGTTTATAGATCAGAGTGTTGAAAAAGAAGAGAACACTCTTAGGTAAGCTAACCTTCTACCCCAAAGTGACTTCATACCTCTGTAAAATTGACTTGAAAGCCTTAGCCTCCTTAATGGATGACTGCCCAAGCATAAGAGAATCATCTACAAACTGTTGATGAGAGAAAATAAGGTTACTAGAAGAAGGGGCAAGACCAGACATAACCCCAAAATTAACAAATCTCTGAATGAGAGGACCCAAGGATTCCACCATAATTATGAACAAGAATGGAGAAATAGGATCCCTTTGCCGCAAACCTCTCAAACAATCAAAAAGAGAAGGGGACCCATTAATGAAAACATAGAATCTCAGAGTAGTTATAAGCTGAAGCATAAGGGTAACCCCTTTCTCACCAATCCCAAGAGCAGATAAAATATTAGCTAGAAATCCCTAGTCAACCCTATCATAAGCTTTAAGTAAGTCAAGTTTAAGGATAAAACCAACTTTCTTATTAACAGATAAAGAGTGGATGTTCTCATGAATAGAAAGAAGAGTCCAGGATTTGCCTTCCAGCCACAAACCCATTTTGCTGAGGTGAAATGATAAGAGGCATTATTCTTTCTAAAAAAACTGCCAGAACCTTGGAAATAATCTTATAAACCAAACTGCATAAACTGATAGGACAGAACTCATCAAAAGAGGAACCTCCTGACTTCTTAGGGACCAGGACAATAAAAGAGGAGTTCAATTCCTTAAGAAGGGATCCAAACCTGAAAAACTCCTTAGTAGTCACCACAACATCTCTAGCAATAATTTCCCAAAAGGATTGAAAGAAGAACATCAGAAAACCATCTGGACTCGATGCTTTGTTACCTTCAAAGGAAAAAGAGCACTCTGAATTTCATCCATTGATGGAATATGTAGACACCGAAATCTGGTTTAGGCCTGCGACTTCCATATTCTTCATAATTCGTATTCTTCATGGTCATGATTAAATAATGTCAATTATTTAATTATTCTCTATGGTCTTCATTTCTTCTATTGATTAAATAATCTTAATTATTTAATTAATTCATCTTTTGTCATTTCTTCTATTGATTAAATAATCTTAATTATTTAATTAATTCATCTTTTGTTATTTCTTCTATTAATTAAATAATCTTAATTATTTAATTAATTCTCACTTTTCTTTATTCTATCTGATTAATTAAATAAACGCTTTTTATTTAATTATGTTACTAATTAACCTTATCCGTCTTGTCAAATTAAATAAATTCTTATTTAATTTACTCTTTATCATATTCAACTATAATTAAATAAATTATTTATTTAATTATTCGCTTAAATCCCTTCATCATTTAATTAAATAAATCTTATTTATTTAATTATTCTTCAAATATTGAGTCTTGAATTAAATGAATTATTTAACTCATTAATTCTATTTTAACACATTCCTCTATATTTTAGATAATTATGTGAGTTATCTAAGTATTCACTTTTACCCGACTCGACATCTATTTTAATCGTTCAGTTAATCTTTGATTTAATGCAGTGGGTACGTCTTGAGTAATCTCTTAGATCAAGTCAGTCAATGGATTAGGTTCTAACTCAATTGTGTGTGCATGTAGGATTAATTAAATATTCTTATTTAATTAATTAGAGTCATTATCGTGCATTCAAAGCAGTAGATTATAATCAATCTTCATCTTTGTCATGCAAAGATAATTTCTTATGTTCGAATGCCGGTAGAAAATTCAATCATTTTATTTAAATTTTTTAATTCTATTTCTAATTGAATCACTCGTATTAATCCTTTGTCCCGATTATCGGAATGCATGTCTAATCGAGTCAATCTCAACCATCTATTGATCTTTCAATCCTGGCCTGTCATTCGAATAATCAATTTTCTACAAATTGGTCTAATCTTCATCATTCTGATCTCTCTCGAAATCTCTCTCATGAATTTTATAACTTTTGAGAGCACTTTGTCTTGAATCTTCGATATTTTGCTAATCACTATCTTAGACTATACTTGCACGAACTTGAAAATCTGAGGGCAATTATACTACACAAGCAAAATGGAGAAGGGCAATCAAGATGAATCATGGAAATACGTTCGAAAAGTGGTGAGATTGTTCTAGTTTTAATTACGTTTTTACTTTCCCATGTTCTTTGTTGCTTAACGAATGAATTTGCATTTTAGATTTTAGTATTGTATGCATGTGTGCTTCTAATGATCTTCTTTGTTGTCTATTGTGCAAAGCTTTTATTTGGTGTTACAGAATACAAACCAATTGTCTATTCATATCATCATCCACCAACCAAGGGATATCCCTTAAGAGGTTCTCTTGACAAGCCAAATCCAACTCCCCCTCCTTTGATAGCAACTGGGAGAAATACGAGGAAGTAGCAAGCAACAAATCAACATCCTTTTCCAACACTTTATCATTGAAGTTGATCAAGTTAATTATGTTATTAGCCCTATGTTTCAGAGTGGAAAGGTGAAAAAACTTGGTATTTTGGTCCCCACTTTTAAGCCACATAATCCTCGACCTTTGTTTCCAGAATTCCTCCTCCTTAGCCACAATATTATGCAATCTGGAGAGCAAGATATTTTCCTTTTGCATAAGAGCCTGATCATATCCGAATACTTGGATCAAATGTTGCACATCCTTAAGTTCCTTAGTCACACCCTCCTTTTCCATAAAGATATGACCAAAGGAGGTGTGATTCCACTTTCTAACCTTATCCTTAACATTAGAAAGCTTTTTAGCAACTCTAAACATCGCTGACCCATCCACCTGGATGTTCCACCATTCATGAATCAAATTCCCCAGGTTAGGGTGACACATCCACATTTTTGAAATCTAAATGGAAAATTCTTCTTTCCCCCCAACAAGTCCATCAACAGAGACAAAGGGAAGTGATCAGAACCAAGTCTAGTAAGAGAAAAAAGTGAGCAAGAATAATGTACCAACCACTCAGGGGAGATAAGAGCATGATCAAGCTTCACTTGGATCAAGGTGTTCCCGACTCTCCTATTTGACCAAGTAAAAGAGACACCCTTAAAATCTAGATCAAGGAGAGCGGAGTCATTAATGAGACTCATAAGATCATATATGCTTTCATCCACCACCTGGGAACCACCCAACTTTTCATTATCATGCAAAGGAGTATTAAAGTCTCCCATAACCAACCGATTCTCAATATGGTTCACAACTTTAAAAGAGGACAAATTCTCCCAAAGTCTTTTTCTAGCACTCTTACAATTCAGAGCATAAATATTAGATAGATTCCAAGAGAATCTGTTATGCAAATGAGTAAAAGAAGTAGCCACATGATTACAATCTTTAAAAAGCTTAGCTCCCTGGATCACTCTAAGATTCCAAAAAGTAACAATCCTTCCCGAAGCCCCCATCGCATCAGAACAATGCATACCACAATCCTTAAAGAGCTTATTCTTCAATCTAGACAATTTGTCCATTCCCATTTTAGTTTCTTGGATTAACACAATATCAAGGCAATGATCTCTTACCAAATTAGCAAGAAGATCATGCTTGTGAGGGTGATTTAATCCCCTCATATTACATGAGATGATTTTCATAATAACTTATTGGAAGTGCTCTTAGAGTACATATCTAATAGGGTTCTTTGTGTCCCATCAGCAATGTCCATTCGACTCTCCTTATCCTTGGTTACATTTGCAGAAGGCCTCCCTCTTCCACTCGGCTCAGAACCACAATATGACCTTTGTCGATTCCTTGTCACTACTCCCGGAGAAGGAGAGTGTTTTATCTTGTTGCGTCCACAAACTTGAGTGTATGGAGGATTATCTTGATCCTCCTGATCCCCAAAAAAATTAGATTCAGACAACTCCAATCCCTCAACCTACACAACCCTAGAGGGTGAATATCTAACCTCATCATAGACCTTATCATCCTGAGCAGCCTCCATCCTCTCTGTTTCCATAGAAACTACCAACTCACTAGCAAGGGGAGGCATGACCTCAACATCCTGACCCAAAGCCTTGTTCTCTTTTCCTAAATTCTCTAGGTCTTCCTTAAAAACTTCCTTATTCTCCATTGTAGGAATCTTTTCAACCTAATCAATCACCCTGATCTCACCCAAGGCCACCTCCCCTTTCTCCATAGGCTCCACAACTTGTTCCAGGTCTTTCTCCTTCTCTCTCCATTGCTTAGTTATCTATTTAGGCACCTTGAGAGGATATTTTTTGGCCCAGTGGCCAAATTTTTTACAATGAAAGCACACAAAGGGATTCAATTCAAATTCAATAGCTTGCTCCCAAACCCCGAATTTAGAATTAATTTTTATGACAAATGGTAGATCAGCTAATTGTTCCACATTTACATAAAATTTGGCATAGACCAACCTCTTCCTAGAGGTCGTCA
>VDFB02281492.1:637622776-637689218 GCA_007258455.2 Sequoia sempervirens
TGGAAATTCATTATGTCTAGAACAAGAAGAAAAACTTCAAACGACCTGCCCCCAAAAAAAATTCTCCTGCCAGGTTCAATGGTAATCGTTATGCTTGTAATAATTTTAGTCATAAGGAAGTTGAATGCAAAAGCAAGATGAGTCAGAACTCCTTCAGGCCATCAAGGTAAAATGCTATGAACACTCAATCATTTCATGGTAAGTGCTATACTTACAACAAGTTTTTCCACAAGGCTAATATTTGCAAAAGTAAAATGATAAGGAAAAGTAATTCTATGACCTCTCAATCCTTCTATGGTTACTACTACACATGCAACAAGTTAGGTCATAAGGCTACTGATTTTACTTCAAATGTGCTAAGAAGCAATTCTACTCCACGAGCTAATATCATCTGCTACAAAGGTAATAAACTAAGACACGTTGCAAGATTCTACAAGGGAAAGAGTGTAAGATCTTCTGCTCCTCAAAAGAAGCGTGTCATTAGTTAGCAAAAGGATATGAACAAAGTTTGGAAAAAGAAGGATGAAAGTGAAGTGAAGAATGAATTTGTACCTCAACATGGTGCAGAGGATTCCTTTGGTAACTAAAGAGAGAGCATTGACTCAGGGGGAGTCATAATTGTAGATCTTGTTAAACCCCTAAAATGCATGAGATGATGAAGTCTTCATCATAATGGTAAATAGTGATATGAATTTGGTTGGCCATGGTTCCAGAGAAAATACACCTTCTTTGGAAGTGTCCTGAAAGATTATGGTGTTCTATGATTTCACAAACAATAAAAAGCTACTAGTTTCAAGAACCAAGAAAGGCATTTAATGTGAAATGATTAGGGTTGGTATGAACTATGTTTCATCTCAATTTGATCATAATTTATTTCATTCGAAATCTTTCAAGTGTGTGCAAAATTTGAGGAAGTGAAGAAGGTGTTCATAGAAGTGCATGAAAACCATAACAAGTAGAATTCACAAGTATTTCTTTAGTTTGCATGAAAAACCATAGTGATATTGTGGCTAAACCAATTGTCATTAATGTTGTTAAAAGGCCAAGACCAAACTTTAAGAAGCATTCATATAAATCCATGGAAAACAAAAAGGATGGAGTGTTCTCCCACATTCCTATTAATGTAATACATTCAGATGATGTTCACATCTACATTCATTCACAGTTGAATGAATAAAACCATTTGAAGATGGAAGAGTTCAGATTCAATCATCTCTTGCATGATGATTTTCATCTTAAGCTAGAATATGCGAATGTGGAATTAAAAGGATTAGGCATGTGTGGAAGGTTTTTCCTAACTTTTCCTATGAAGATGAATGGATCAGAATTTGTTTAAGCCAAATTCATGAGGATATCTTTTGTCTTGATCAACCCCACTTAATGACAAAAGATGCTATCAAAGTTGTGACTAGATTGTGCTCTATTAGATTGGTGCCAACACTAAAGGAAATGAAAAATGAAGAATTTTTGAAGCTTAATAGAGCTAAAATTGACAAAAGAACCCTAATTGTGGATGAAATCATTGACCCAGGGGTTTAGTGTGCCACAAAGGGTATTGCATACAAATTTACTATAAAAACAAAGAAGCACCAACTACTTCCAACGCCATCTACACTTCTCATCAGATGGTGAAGGAAGGAAAAGATTATGATCTTTGTAAGTTCGTGTGATAGTAACTATTATATAATCTACACAAAACCAAGGATTCAGGCTACAACTTTTGATATAGATCCCTAATCATTTTTCTTATGTTCTATTTCATGAAAGAAATGTTGAGTATGAAGAATATAGTCTAGAGAAGGGACATTCCTATTTCACATCAGATTAGAGAATACATGCATAATTTTTTGAACAACAATCAATGCAACACAATGTTTTGGGGTTTCTTTAAAACCTTCTGGATCGAAATGCAAAGAAGGAACAAGATTCCCTCTCAAGCTGTAGAAAGGTACAAGGATGTGATCACTTTCATGATTGATAAAGATAATTGTTACACGGAAGTGGTTCAACCAAGTACTTTGTGGATTAAAAGGTTTCCCTATGAACTTCCCAAAGAAAATTGGATTGAATATGCTGACATATTACTCAGAAAACCTAAGGATACCACAATTGAGAGATTTGGAACTTATGATGAAATAACCAATAAGCAAGTGGAGAAGAATGCAGAAGAAAAGGTGAAGAAGAAAGTAGGAAATATAACATCTAATTTGAAAAGGGTGGTTGAAATTTGTAAGGTTTTTGTGGATGTATCACAAGCTCCCACCACCACTCAACAAGCTCCACAAGGATCAAGGAGATCAAGTAGGTCTACCCCGCTACTATTAAACCTCTTAGACCTACCAAAGCTCCTTCTAGTAGTAGAAGGATTTCTACTGAAACATCAATGGAAACTAAGAAGAAACCAAGACCCAAAAAAAAGGATAGTAGGAAAAACACCACTCCTATGAATATGAATGATGATGAAGAATATGAAGAAGAAGAAATAAAAGGCTACATTCTAAAGAGAAGAGAGAAGAGAATAAGACAAAGTGAAGAAAAAGAAACATCTAAAGTGGAGGAAAGAAAAAGAAAACAAAGAAGATTCCTTCAGAGACACAAAAACATGTGCCTCTATAGCTTAAGGCTACTATCAATGCAATTGTAGAGCATGATGCACTAAAAGAGGTTGTTGAACTTTATGATGAAATGTCCCCTATTGACAAGGCCATAATTAAGAAAGAAATAATTTGTGTATGAGCAGCTTCAATATGGCTCTAAATGAAATCATTGATCAACTTCTGGAAATACTTGTAGATGTACTTAGTAGTAAGAGGAATGAAGCTATTTTAGAAGAAGCTAAGATGATACAATGAGCATTAGAAAAATTTGGTGTATCAATATCCCATGGAGAAAGGGTAAGTTTTTCTCTTGATATTAGGGTCAAAAATTTAGAACCAGGAAAAGAATAAATACCCTGATGGAAAAGGATAAAGAATAAATAAAGAGGATGGACAAAGACAGAGAAGAGATGATAGAAAAGATATTAGAAGAAATGAAGAATTCTAAAATAATTAGATATTGAGCTCCTTTGACCACTTCAGATTTATAATACATACTTGATGTGTCTATTTAGGACATAGATTTATCTACCTTTGAAGAAAATGAGACTGAAGTTGGTGTGACTGATTAAAATTTCAAAAAGGATTAGGAGAGTGCTCCTCCAAAAAGTACAAGTGCACATAATGCAGGCGATCACTTAGGTAAAATAGGTGTCTCTCCTCCAGAGAACACTATCTTTGGTGAAAAACATAGCATTCCTCCACTAGAAATATTAGGAACCAATGAATAGAGGGTAGAGGAAAATCCTAAGAAAGGTTAGGATGTGAAGGAGGTTACAGAAGAGAAGCAAAATGTTTTTATGAACAAAGGCTAGGGTTCTACAAATTCTTTCAAAGACCTTATATGACTACAAATGTATCTTCAACCTAACTTGATACCTAAGATTTTGTAAATTCTAACACATGAGGGACAAGTTGACTTGGAAAACATATTTCCCCTCCACAAGCTACAACTTGGTGATTTTTGCATGCTTCCATAAGGAAGGAAATTCTACAAGAGTATATGAAGAAAAATGAATTGATTAATAATGTGAAAATTATTCAAGAAGTTTTACAAGAGGTAAACATTGATGTCTCCTTTCCTCCAAAACAAAAGCTAAATATCTTAATGGATTATTTCAGGGATCACTCCTCTTACTTAGAGCAAAAGGCAGAACAAGAGGCCTTGAGAAAGATAAAAGATAAGAGAATGGTTGAAGCTTCTGATCAATGTGCTAAAGCACATAATAAATTGCAAGAAAATATGGAAATGTTTAAGGATTGTGTGAATGAAGCAACAACACTTTATCAATTTTGTTTCAAATGGCCAAGATCCACCAAAGACATCAAAGGTAAAATTGACTCTATTGTCACAGATTACACAATTGGCTAAAAAATATGATTTATCAAGTGATATGGATGGATCCACCAGGGCACAAATTGAAAATCTTCATGTACAGTTGACATTTCTTCTAGATTAGAGAGAACAGTTAAAGAAAAAAATTAGTTTGCTAAGAGAAACAGTCAATGTGTGGCTTGCATCATTGTCTGGATTGTTGATCAAAATAGTCGAAGTGGGATTGAAAATGGAAAATCCTAGCAAAATAAATGAGGCTAAGGAATTTTGCATAGAATTTGAATATCAAAGTCACATTCTCACCTCATCAAAAATAGATTGGAGTACAACTTTGGAGAAACTAAAGGAAATTCATAAGAATATTCTACCTTCCAAAGAAGCTGCAAAAGGGTAAACAAGACAATTTTGACATTGTATATTTTTGTGAATACTTGTTGTATCTTTTTGGTTTTTATAGCATCAGTTTTGGGTCATCTCCATTTTAGGGGAAGTGTAGAGAAATGGGGAGCTCATACAGTTTTTTGAGTGTTGTAAATAGAAGATATCATGCCCTTTTCCCTTGGTGTCAAAGGGAGGGAGATGCATATATGTGTTTTCATCAATGAAAAAGGGCCCGAGATTGTTAGAAATAGGTGTTTTCATTGATGTCAACCCAATATGGGTTATCATTAATGTCAGATGTGTTGTTGAAGTATGTAAATTCTCTAGAGATAGTTGTTATGATATGATATCAGTTGGAGCAAGTTTGCAGAGTTGCTTAATGTTCAGTATGGTAAAGAATATTATAATCATGTTTTGATATTTCCATAATCTGTTTAGAATGATATCATCTCATTTTGATGTACCGCATACAAATAAATGTTGCAGAAGTTTTGCTAAGGCACTCACAAGGAAAATTTTAAGGTAGAGTCATGGTATGTTGATCCACATTCTTTCGCTGACCAAGATTTAGTGTTGTAGTTCTAAAGAAAAGACGATTGAGTTATGAAGGAGCCAAATCCAAGAAATCAAGTCATCACAACTTCTACAGTGAAAGTTGCATGTAATAGTGTTTCGGTCTAGCTCTGGCTAAGTACTGTACTGATAAAGACTTACTAGAATGATCTGCATGCTTCTGGAATTGAAGTATTTGTCATTCATTTTTATGAACATATTAAATGGTGTCCAAATCATACTACTTAGTAGTATCAAGTGATTTAGTGCTCTACAAGTTCAATTTTTGAATAATAGTGTGCTACAATTTTTGATCAGGAAGCTTTGTTCCTACAATTTCAATGAGTTTTAACATTTGCACCAAAATATGATGATCAAATTCTTAAAGACAAGGTTAAGTATATAATGTGCATGAACTACACATTTGCTTACTTCTTGGCTTACATAATAGTTTTGGTCTCTCCCTAGGAGTACAAAGGTGAACTAATGGAATTTTTGGTAGTGGTGTCATTATTTGGGTCGACAAACTTGTCCCCTTCATCAATGGTTGATCTTGATTAGTTAATTATGTTTTGGAGAATATTTTATGATGTGTTTAGATCCTAGAATACCATGTGATAATCCATAATTGGCTCTCTTGTAAATATTATACATAATTGGAGCTAAACCGTGAGATATCAAGTGTTTCTTTTAAAGGTCATCTTGGGGCCGACCTAGTAAAAATTTTGATTTTTTGTAGAGGATAATAGAAGAACAAATTCATTTCTAAAAGTAAGGAAATATAGTGATTTGTGATAGAGAAGAAAGAAAAAGATGAAATGTCTCAAATCAATGTGAAGGGCTAATTGTGTGAAATAGTGACTACAACATCAACATGTGTAAGATGCTTCTTCATAGCAGTTCATAATCAATTTTTTCAATCTATTTTTAATGTATCCTACTCTGAGACAGTGATTCTCATCAATTCCTTTGTATCTTTCTCTAAGGTTGGATTCCTTAGTCTACAACTCCATAGGCAATGAGCCTTAAACATTGTAATTCTTGTTAGCAATGAGCTACATATATTGTGAGTTAATCCTCACCATGGTTTTTCTCGCATTGGGTTTTCCACATAAAAACTATGGTGTATTTATGTGATGCATGTTTTCTCTTTTGTTTTTTTCAGTTAATGTGATGTGTTGTTAATCTGCAAATGAAAATGGTTAAGTTTTAAGATATGTTGATTCAACCCCCCCTCTCAGCACATCATTGTGTCCAACAAATCCATCCTATTCAGTGGTATAAAAATGAATCCAATAGTGAAATGAAGGAGATGATAAGACCACATTGGAAAAAATCCTTGGGCTTTGCAAATCTATCTAAGTGGTGGGTGCCCAACCAAGGGATTCTAGAGATATAGATATCTCTAGCAACTCTGATGATAAGCAATAGGGCACAAAAATCCTAAAGGGTACTTTGTAGATAAATTCCTTTGAGGAAATTGTTAGTGTGAATGGGGATATTTCCTAACTAGATATTAGTGAGGACCTATTCACATCATTAATAATTTTACTTAGGAGTTAGTTTCCTAGGTGGCATTTTAGAAACTAGTATTTAATGGGACCATATCTCATTAATAGGAATGTAGTTATCTAGGAATTTAATATTTCTCTCATGCATTTATAATTATGCATTAGACATTTAATGTTTGTAACTAAGGTGGTTATCTAACTACCTCTTACCTTGCTTATATATAAAGAAGGCTCTTGTACATTTGTAAATCATTCTAGATCAATTCATCATAGATCATCATTTGATCAAGTTCTCTTCTTGCTCATTTTGCAACACTTCTTTATTCATGTGGATGGTTTTCTTCTTGGTGATCCATTGAAGAACTGCAACTTCAAGTGGGTTATTCCTTCATATTTCCAACAGAAATAACCTATAGCGCACACCCCCCAATGAAATATGAGGGAAATAGTCTCTTCAAGGAGATGAATGCACTAGATTCTAATGATGAGTCTACTAATTCCATGAGGTTTGATGTTAACAAGGAGGATTTTCTAGCCAAATGTGGCCTATTATGAATTCTACCCAAATTAAAAAAATGAGTGCCAAGATGTTGGGCATAGAGTAGGAAATGAGCAACATGAAAACCATCAAGAAATTTTTTAAAAATTTGGCTAGTTTCCTTTCTATTTTGTAGGTGATTGCATGAAACAAGCTTGACCTAGACACTACCAATGTCGAACACTACAACCAAATGATCAAAACTCTCTCTGAGGAACAAGGAAAACCTTCTTAATAATTGTGTCTTAGGCTTGGTCTTTTTTTACATATTTTATATCCTACTATCTCTATATTGTTTAACTAATATTTGTGGCCTATGAGGGCCTTTTTTATTTAGTTTTCTAAAAATTGTTTTCGTAAGGGTCAAGATGTCACTTTTATTATTAAAAAAGAAATAAAGAGCTTACAACAAGGATTAATAAATATGATTGCAAGGGAACTTACATAAAAAATATTGTTACTTTTATACATAAACATGCCACTTATACACTAACTATTACATATAAGGCAAACAAATCAAAGTGAGTCTAAAATGATGAAGAAAAATGTAAAATCATATACCAATAAATTAAAAATATACAAGATTCTTCAATAAAAAATTAAAATATTAAAAGAAAACTATTGAAAAGTGTAGTAAATATATTTACAAAATAATTAAAATAATTTTTTTTACCATTTCAATTTTAAATAATTAATTGTTAATTTTTTGGATTGAAATTGTATGCATTTTTTAAATAAACATTTTGGATCAAACTGCATGATCCATCATCAATATAATATGCATGCAACAAGAGAGTAGAATCAACAATGGAGTTTGATCTGAAACATGGATTCAAAAAATGCACATAGTTTCAATCCAAAAAATTAACAATTAATTATCATGAATTGTGAAAACTTGATGTTATTCATTTCAATTTTATTAACTTGTTTGATTTTAAATGATACATGTCAATGACACCTTTTTATTATAAATTTTTTTAATATATTTAATAAAAATATTTAAAAAATTAATAAAAAATATATACAATAATTATTAATTAAATTAAAACTAACTACTATTTATTTAATTTAATATTTTTTCTTCACTTTAATATTTTTCAAAAGTAATTTTTTTTTTTTTACAACTTTTGTACTATTTCTATTCACCTTTATATCAAACTAACCATATCTAGTTAGGCCGAGAGACGTCTACAGTGGCATCCAAAAATTTGTGTGAAGATTTTGAAGCGGCATTTAAAATGACAGGCAAGTGGAAGTCATGTGCAACTACAGTAGATTTGATGAACTATGAACTATGACATAATAAATCATGGGAGCAGCAACTCAAGTTTTATGGTTGGATGGGACATCCCCAAAAAGCCCCTTCCTTGGTATTTTTTTCCAGAGGCAAAACACCAGTCTTATTTACAAGAAATCCATCTATGAAGACAACTAATGGAGCACATTACAGTGGCATCAATTGAAATTTTTAGCACCAAAAGAATTTATCCTAATTATGTGAACTAATAGTGTAGAATAGAAATTTGATATTAAAATAACACAATCTTCATGAATTTAAAGACAATTTATATGATACGAAATCTTATCATTTAATTTTTTAAAGTGTTAATCTTATGTTATTCAATTCATAATGAACTCCCCATTTTGACAACCATCTCCTTCCTAAATAAATATTCAAATAAATTTACTCAAATTACATGATTTTGATTCAAAAAAATTGTTGGTATGTTAGATTCAATGTTATAGTCAACAATTAATTACATAATAACAATCACAATCTAATCTGCAAGAAAACTTCAATGTCTCATCCACCACCACAACCCTCACCACCACCACATCCTCCACTGCCACCACAGCTAGATCCACCACCACCAAAGCCCCAGCCCAAGCCCAAGCCAAAGCCAAAGTCGCCACCATCCAAACCAATGGAGCCACTACTACGATTCTTCTTCTTCTTCTTCTCAACTTGGTAACCTTTTTTTCTCTTCTTCTCTTTTATTCCAGAAGCACAGGAAATAACAACCATGGAAACCATCATCAGACCAACAAATGGATTAACAAACACATCCAACCAGACTGCATTGCATTTTCTCTTTCAAGGAGAGCTCTATCTAACATATTCAACCTCTTAAGAATTCAACACCCATATTTTAATTGTCTCCTACAATGAATCTTTGTACTTCTTAGTGTGGGTATAAAGCATCTCTTTTTAAAGAAGCGATGATAGGGATAAGATTATACTACTTCAGTGTTATCACGTCAAAGGTGTTTCCTTATTTGAGCTTCACGAGCTCATTTTGTCTACAAACGGTTGAAAATCAATGAGAGACCCTGGTTGACAGTGAAACGAATCTCAGCCATCCATCATTTTTCACCATTTTTCGGCTATTTTTTGCCATTTTTTGGCTATTTTTTGCCATTTTTTCAGCTGTTTTTTGCCATTATTTTTGCTTTCCCCAGTACTACCATTTTCCTGGTTGTTTTTTGTTGTTTTTTCCACTTTCCCTGCTGTTATTGGTTTCCACACCTTCAAACTCTTCCTCGTTGGTATTTTTGGTGAGTTGTAACCTGAAAATAAGGTTTCGAAAAGGGTTTTAGAGTATGTTTATTAAAATGAAAATTACGGCCCTAATAACGAGCACATTTATGTTTTAACATTACAAGAATTACAGCCTTAATAATGAGCACATTTAGGTTTTAACATTATAGCATCCTTTCCCTTATAAAATATAATATTTAATTAGTTTTAAATATATAATAAATAATTTGGTTTTTAATAAATAATGCTATATTATATAACAATATAATAGTTAATACATAAATAAATATAATATAATAATATAATAATGTCATAAATATAATAATAAATACATAAAATAATGACATAAATAATAAATATTTAATTAGTTTTAAATATATAATAAATAATTTGGTTTTTAATATATAATGCTATATTATATAACACTATAATAGTTAATACAATAGTTAGTACATAAATAATAAATATAATATAATAATATAATAATGACATAAATATAATGATATAATAACAAATACATAAAATAATGACATAAATAATAAATATTTATATAATAATATAATAGTTAATACATAAAAAAATGGCGCAAGGTGGCGAAGGGGAGCAAAAAATTGCAGAAGCGAAAAGGAGACGATAGGGAGATATGGAGGAGGATGGTTGTTCAGGAGAGAAGGTAGATGAAGATGGAAATTTGCAACAGGTAGATCACATCCCGTAGTGGGTGTTTGAAACCAGAACCTGGGTGGATAAGTGTCACCCACACTATCGCAAGATGGAAATTCCAAGAAAGCAAGATCGCAACTAGAGAAAAAGACTCCAAGGTGAAAGCGAAAGGAGGGTTTCTGGACAAGAATGGAATGCAGTAGGGAATCATAGGAATAAGGAAAGTCAGAGCACGCGAAACTCAAGGCGTGGGTGGTTTTGGGAAAAAGGACACCATGGAAAACTGTCGAACTTCAACTGGCATCACAAGGACATTGGCATTCAAAAATGAACGTCTAGAAAGTGAAAGGATTGGGAAACCCTAAGCCAAAGAATGGACGAAAAATGAGCCATCAAATTGGAGAAGAATTTGAATTTGGGAGAAGAATGAACCAAAGAGATCAAGAACTATTAAGAAGGAAAACTAATAGGAGAAAATTCCAAAACAAAGGAAAAGGAGCAAGCGAGGGTGATAGTTTGCGACCACGAGGAAGCAAGCTATATCAAATGCATTCTGAAGCGATCGAACCAAGAGTGACCAAACTAATGGACAAAGCTCTATTTTTCAAATGGAGCGGCCCAAGGTGCCCTAGGGAGGAGATCAAAGCTTGGTGGAAAAATAATTTCAAGGACTGGGTAAGCATCCACCAATTACCAAATTCTTTCTTTCTTATAGAATATAGTAGATCAATAATTAAAGCTAGAAATAGTGGAAGGGAAACCCCTATTTTTGAAAGGACGTAGTTTCCACTGCCTGAATTGGAGATAAAATTTTGATCCTTAGAATTATACAATAAATCAAATCCCTACTTTGATCAAATTGTTGGATCTTTCCTCATAATTCTGGAATGTGGAGACTATGGTGAGAATAGGATATTCCCTAAGAGTGTGTCTAGGGGTTGATGAGGACTTCATAAATGGAAAAGATGGCACATAAGCCTATATACTAGTAGAAATAGATGAGGGGGTTGGTATTTACAAGAACCTAGAAATCTTGAAAAAGTATGGAAGTTGGCAACAGGAAATAGGGATGTGGGAAGGAACAAAACCTAAAAAGTGCCTCTTCAAAGAAGCATTCTAGGTAGGCTCTTCAAATTGGGGAAAAGGGATCAGTGAAAGTGAGAAGGATCTGAAAGAAATAGGGGATGGAATATCATAGGGAGATGCAACTCGATCCCTAGAGGATTCAACCAAGAAAGGCTAGACAAATCCTGAGAGAAAGAAGCTCGAAGGAGAGATTCAAACTAGTAGTAAGGCATCTCACCCAATGAAGACAATGTTGGGGATTGAAACCTCCCAGGCAGAAAAAGCTCTCAATTCTCTCCTGGATGACACACAGGAACTCTAGAAGGACGTTAGTGCTCAACTCAAGGAATTATATAAGGAAATAAATAATGCACAGAGTGGATTCCTAGAGGTAGGAGAGGAGATTGGGAACCTGGAAATGCATAGCAATAGGAAAGATGAAGAAAAACACTAGGAGGAAGAAGGAAATTACTCATAGTCCGAGGAAGAGGAGAGTGGCCAATTCTTAGAAGGAGAAGAAGAAACTCGGGAGGCGGTAGAGGAGGGATAGTTATTTGAAGAAAGGTTGCTTGAGCAATCCCAATCAAATATAAATAAACTAAACATAAAAGAATAAAAGCAACAATGATCGGAAAACAAACAAAGCCAAGCTGCTAATTATAGGTAATGCTACAAGACAGAGGAAACAGATAGCTGGGAAGGATGGCCTCCTTCCCAAGATCAAATGAGGATTATAACATGTAATGTAAGGGGCATTAATGCCCCTAACAAATGGCACATGATCAAGTGCCAAATTGACCAATAAAAAGCAGACATAGTTCTAATCCAGGAGTCGAAATGGAGTAAGGAGGAAGGAAAGAGGAGGTTAAACAACTGGAGATAATGGAAACACTAATTCAAGGAGGCTACAAGAGTGTCGGTGGATTGGGAATATTATGGAATCCTCTAATAGCAAATGGGGAAGTGGAGAAAGAAGATGACAATTGGCAGTTGATAAATTTCAAGGGACTGAGGAGACATGAAATCTTCTTCATCATCAATGTATATGGCCCAATAGCCACAGTGGAAAAAAGATAGGTGTGGAATAAAATAATAAGTGAACTAGAAAATCAAGAAAATGAGAAGGGGATAGTAGCAGGGGATTTCAATGCAACCCTGAATAATGAGGAGAAACAAGGAGGTCTGTGAAGAACAACAACCATTCAGAGAGATTTTTAGGAATTTGTAGACAAAAACTAGCTAAAGGACCTACAGACCAAAAATGGAACTTTCACATGGTCTAACAAAAGCAAGGGCTTCACCAACATAATAGAAAGGCTAGATAGATTCTTGCTCTAGGGAGATTGGGGAGAGGCAGTTACCGTTCAGGAAGCCAACATACTACCTTTCACAGGATCAAACCATTTCCCTATATTGTTGGCATTTGGGCAGGATGAACCCCCCAAAGGATTTCCATTCAAGTTTGAAAATATGTGGTTGAGAGATGAATACCTACCGAAGCTGATAGAAGGTTGGTGGAATGAGATTAAGTTTTGAGATAAATCAGAACTATACAAGATAAACAAAAGTTAGTATATATCAAGAACAAGCTCAAAGAATGGAATAAGTCCCATTTCAAGAACATTTTCCAGGAGAAAGAGATATTAGAACAAGAGATCAGAGCCCTGAATGAGCATATCATAGAGAAAGGAATGGATGCAGTTGACTTTGAGAATGAGAAATGTCTGAAAGAAGAACTAGAAGAAATACTGAAGAGGGGAGCATGCTACTAGTGACAAAAAATCAAGAGAAACATGGTTGAAAGAAGGAGATAGAAACACCAAGTACTTCCACAAATCAACAATTGCCAACCGAAGTAGGAACAGGATTGCATAAATCAAGAAGGTTAATGGGGAAGTAACTCAATCTATTGAGGAGGTGAATAAGGAGGTGGTCAGATTTTTTGAAGATATTCTGAACATGGAAAGCTAGGAAAATAGAGGGACAAGGGAAAGTCTTCTGAGCGCAATCCCCACATTCATAAAGGAAGATCAGAACAGGCAGCTATATCAAAAGACTTCTTTGGAAGAATTCAAGGAAGCAGTTTTCCAGATGAATCCATACAAGGCTCTAGGCCCTGATGGATTCCCAACAGGATTCTATCAAAAGTTTTGGGATGTAGTTGGGAAGGACCTATGGGTAGAAGTGGAAGAATCAAGGAGAAAAATGACAATGTTGGGGGCAGTAAATCACACATTTCTAGCCCTAATTCCCAAGAAAAAAGACCTGCGGATGATGTGTGACTTCAAACCAATTGCTCTATGCAATACGGTGTATAAGGTGGTCACCAGAATAATAGCAAACAGACTCAAGGAAGTCTTGAATGAGGTCATATCAAAAGAACAAAGTGGATTTTCTCCAAGAAGGTCAATAGTAGAAGGAATAATCATTGCTCATGAAACCATTCACTCAGCCAAGAAAAATAAAGATGCTTGCATGGTGCTGAAATTGGACATCCTCAAAGCTTATGACATGGTAGATAGACAATTTCTCCTGGAGGTGCTAGGGAAATTTTGATTTGAAGAAAATTGGATTAATTGGGTAAAAATTTGTATCTCAACAACCAATTTTTTTGTAATTGTGAACGGGTCTACACATGGATTCTTTCCCTCCACAAGGGGGCTAAGACAAGGTGACCCCCTCTCCCCCTTCTTGTTCATAATCATGGTAGAGGTATTGGGGAGATGGGTTAAAAATCTATGAAGGGGAGGAAAATGGGTGGGAGTCCATGTGGAAAATGAAATAGAACCCACAACACACCTACAACTCGCAGATGACATTGTTCTAATGGGGGAGGCTAGCAAAAGAGAAGCAAGGGTGATCAAGAAATTTTTAGATGATTACTATAGAGCATCAGGGCAGAGAATTAATTGGCGAAATTCAGAGGCCTTTTTCCTCAACACTCAACCAAGTCTACAAAAGGACCTAGCCAAAATCCTAAACTTGAAAGTTGCAACACTACCAGGACAATTTTTGGTGTGTGGTAGAAAAATGGCCCTTTGACATTTTCATGGTCTTTTAGGTCTTTCTTCACGATGCTTGGTCCATTTTTCTTTGATTTAATGTTGCAATGTGGCTTAAACATTCACATTAGGTCCTTAAAATTTAAATTATGGCATCTTGTGAAGGTGTTGTAAAACATTTCTACACTTTTCTAGACTCTATTCATTACAATTCACCTAAAAATCACCTTTTCATCACTTATCAAGTCCTATTTTGAAGTGTTGTAAAGTCTTGTAACAAGATTTCATGCTTTTCTAGGCTCAATTTCACTACTTACACCTTTCTTATGCTTTATTTGACCCCTTTATGCACTCATGAGGCTTAATTAAGTGTGTTTTGTAATGTAAACCCGAAAAATAACATTAAATACAAGATAATTCCCAACGCCCACTTTCAAGTCCAAGGTGGGACCCATTTGCCATGGGTGGTGAATGAGTCCCTCTTGGCTCAAAATTCAAAATATTTCAAATTCTCTTTCGGGTTTTTATTTAAAATCACCTTATGTTGGCTTGTGATGAGGTGTCTTCGGGTTACTAAGGCACAAGTGTATAAATAAGTGTTTCTCTTCTCATTTTAACCCTCATTCATCAAGTTCACTAATTCACTCATCCATTCAAGCATTCAAGCACTTTGCATCATTCAATCAAGCATCAATCAAGTATTTTGGATCAGCCATTGATATATCTTTAGATTTCTTCAACAAGGTTGGTGAGTTTAGGACATTTGCATGTTGTTTATTCATCTTGTTCATTTCATTTCATTTCTTCATTAAGGGTTCGATTACCAAAGTGGGATTTGACCTTGAGGCAAATCCCTATAACTTAACCCTTAACCATTTTTCCCCTTTTGCATGTGTGTTTGCAAAATTTTCTATGCAGATTTATCAAGTATTTAGGTGTTGAAAAGTGGACAAGAAGTTAACAAAGTGTTTCAATTCAAATCAAACCTATTTCAAGCTTGGAGATAACCTACAGTCTGTTTTCTGCAGATTTGACTCCATCAACCCGATAAGAAGACAACCTCAGATCCGGTGCTACAGAATTGGTCCCTGATTTCACAAAATTTGGGGAGAGGACTGATTTTCCATTAATGGCGAATGAGTCCCACCTTAAGGCTAGAAAGTTAGATTTTGTCATATTCCAAATCTCGACACTCAAAAACCTATTTTCAGAAGTTTTCATCAGAAGCAGGACTGATTCGCCATCAGTGGCGAATGAGTCCTACTGGTGATTTTCAATGATCTAGATGTCAGTATTCAGGACACTCCAGATTCTTCATTCTCTACCCAAGTGCACTCTAATTCAACCTTCTTCTTTTCTATTTTTCTATTCTTCATGTTTAGTTCATATCACATTGAGTTTTCAAACATTGCTTATTTCTTAGGTTTTGCATTCATAATCAGTCAATTACTTAGCTTAGTTGCATTTAGATCATCTCATTTATCCTTAATAATATCATACACATCTTAATTTGAGTGAACCACATTGATTTTTCATGAGGTTTATCTCTCTCCTTTTAGGTGAAACATCCTAAGAGTGTAAGAGTAGCCTATAAGCCTCACACTCAAAAACCTATGGTTCACTTGGGGATGCCCCTATTTGTAGGAATAAATAAAAACACTTGCTATTGGAAAAACTTGGTAAATGGCTGCAAGAACAAATTGGGAACTTGGAAAGGAAAGTGGTTGTCCTTAGTAGGAAGATTACTAATGGTTAAATCAGTATTGTCACCCATACCGGTGTATTCAATGTCATGTTTAAAGCTACCAAATGAAGTGGAAGAATCCCCAACTCAAATTTTTAGGAAGTTCTTTTGGATTGGAACATGGGAACAAAACAGATTCCCTCTGCTAGCTTGGGACAAGGTGTACACACCCAAAGAGACTGAGGGGGCTAGGATCAAGTAGCTATCACTAATGAATCAAGCCATGGGGGCCAAATTGGTATGGGACCTTCACATAAAAGGTGAGTAGAAGTGGGTCATAATTTTGAGAAGAAATTATCTAGATTTAGATTAACCAGCCAAAATTCTCACCACAATAAACCCACCAAGAGGTTCTGCAATCTGGAACTTCATTTTGGAATGCAGAGACATTATATCTAATCATGTAACTTGGGAGATCAAAGATGGAAACAGTGCATCCTTTTGGAATGATTCATGGTGTGGGAAACCCCCCATCAGCAAAACTCTAAGACTGGAAGAAATGACAAGGCTATGGAGGAACAAGGTTTCCAATTATGGTAGGATAACTAACAATCAGGGAGTCCCCGACTAGAGCTGGAATGATCTGTAAACCCTCAATGTGCCTCAAGCTTAGAAAGAATCATTATAGAAATCCTCAAAGGCAGAAACTTTGTCCATCCAATGATAAGGACATAATCAGATGGTGTGGGTCTTCCATAGGCACATACAAAGTGAAGTTTGGATATAAGATTAAAGAAATGGCCATGGCAAGACAAGACTGGCCATGCAAGTTGATATGGGGGAAAAAATTCCTCCTCAAAGCAGGATTCTTTGCATGGATGGTGATACAAAAAATAATTCTCACAAAGGATAGACTAGTTACCTTTGGTGTTCAAGGTCTAGGAATATGCTCAATGTGCAAAGAGAATGAAGAATCTACAGATCATCTTCTTCTGACATGCCCATATGCAAATAACTGTTGGAACAAAGTTAGAGAAAAATTAAATTTGTAATACCCCATGCCAACGGATCTAGTATCCTGGTTCAAAATGTGGCCTCGAGGAGGTAACAAATCAGTTTTCAGAGGCATATGGAAAATAACCCCATCCATTGCAATATGGGAAATATGGAAGGAATGGAACAAAAGGATCTTCCAAGGGAAGGAGATGAACAAAGATAGGCTCTAGGAAAAAATTGAAAGGGCCATAGTAGAATTGGTGAATGAAGATGCCCAATGCAGAGTAGGTAAGCAGAAAAAATTCACAAACCGGGATGATAGCCTAATGAAAAAAACTGTTGGATTGAATCCACCACTACTTAGTGGAAATGACAAGCCACGGACATCAAAGGCAAAGAGAGTAGAAGTAACATGGAAGGCACCAGAAGAAGGATGCATCAAAATAAATTTTGATGTCCAGAGCCACTCGTGGGAACCCAGGGCCAGGACGAGCTGGTTGTATTGTAAGGGATACTCATGGCAAGACTTTAGCAGAAAAATCTACCTCACTAGGAATATGCACGAACAATGAAGCAGAGTTTAGAGCAGTTTCCATCAGATTACAGTTGGGCCTGGACTTGGACATGAAGCAAATACATTTGGAAGGGGACTCGTTCATCATAATCAACGCCATTCATAGAGGCAACACTCCAAATTGGAAACTTGACCACTTGTTGCAGAGCATCAAACAACCGGTGAGCATATTTGAGGTTTTCCAAATCAACCACATATACCAGGAAGGTAATGACAAGGTAGATGAGCTAGAAAAAAGGGTGTTAGAAAGAAACACGTAGGAAGAGGCTGAGAAAATGATAGAATCAAAGAAAAAGGTAACGAAAACTCTGCAATGACTAGTGGCTGAGGAAGCACATATTAAAATAAGGAAAAAATCCAAGCAAATTGGATTGACAAGACAGGAGTTATCAATAGAAGGCAAGCCTGAGCAAGTTAGGCGAGCAAGTCCCAAGGTGAAGGAAATGACTGTTGGCCAACACAATACCATGCATTAATTTCGTTTCATATCACAAACAAGGTGGTGGCAAGAAAAAACTCTTCAAAAAGCATGATCCCTGAAAGACTCATCATGAAGAAGTAAGTCCAACGTTGTTAAAAGGCCTCGGCTGGTATAGAATCAGACAAACGCAAGAGTGTCATTCCAGAAGAAGGCAAGAATGGTAGACCGACATAAATGGCTTAAGTCTGAGTATCAAAGAGGTGTTGTGAATAGTTGTAGCAATCTCCATGGAGACTCCACTATACCTGAACACGATGAAGCAACAACAATCCTTTACAGGAAAAAATATAGATGAAAGATTGCAGGGGTTGTTGGCTTCTTCCCACCCATTGGTCCTTTAGGCAACCAAGAAAGTTTTGGGTCTAGAATTCTTGAGGGCCTACCACAGATTCAGGTCGAACTCAGAAATCTCGGCCATGTTCTTGGCTGTGGTCCTGCACATGGGTGTTTGAAAGGAAAATGGGAAGAAACTCATGTAGATGGTTTTTTTCCATGCCTGGTTGGGAGACATTGATGCGGCCTTGGAAAATGTGGATGAAAACAAGAAAATCCCAATGCCCCATAATTACTACATGATCTGCATGAATGGAAGGGAAGTCATGAAATTCCCTCTGATTTGAACCATTGACCTAGAGGGTTTTAAGAAGTTGTGGGATGAGCATGAAAGGAACATATTCTTCCTGCTTAGAGTGGCCAAATTGGTGAAAAACCTCCCACAAGGTTGGGCAATGAGATACATGGGGGATGAAGGGCTTGCAAACAAGATTGTGGCAGGAGACAATGATGATTGGGATTTTGGCACAGGTGAAGAATGGCTCCAAGAAGACAACAGGGACCCTGAGGAGAAAGCAAAAGGCCCGGCCCATCAGAATTGTGGAGTAGATTGCCCTGTGGTTGCAGATTACATGCCTACAAGAAGAGAACAAAGTCGGATGATGAGGAGGATTGAGTAGGACTGGTCTGGTAAAGTCTCTACTAGGGTATTGTTATAAAATAGTAGTCAGGATATAGTATTCAGAAATTAGGAGTTAGTCCTAGGGTAGATGGTGGTGCCTGTGTCTGAATCCAGACCATTTTGTAATGAAAAATGTGAATACACAGTGTTACTAGGTAGGATAGGGTGGTTCAAGTGGAGGCCATTTTGTCAAAAAGCCCTGCAAGGAAGTATTTTGATGTCTAGAACTCATGTAACCTCAATTTTTGAAGAAGTATAGGGTGTTGCCCCTTAGCAGTGATTTAACCAGCAAAAAAAAATGGTTAATACATAAAATTTTAAAAATAACTATAATAATATTATTCTATACTAAAAAAATACAATAAAATTAATAATAATATTAAAATCATTTTCTAAATGACCTACCAATTGATCTTATATATACTACACAAATGTGTGCAAAAAATAAACCAATTTTATCCCAATTAACCTTCCACACCTCTTCGGCATACCCATTGCGCAAGGTGCCATAGCTAGTTTTATATATTTAAGACTAAAACTTTTTGGATTTTTTTTGTTGTTTTTTCATTTTAAAGATCAGTTTATTTATTTATTATTTTGGGGTTTTTTAATTAAGTCTTTTTTTAAGCTTTAATTTTAACCAAAATTTTTAATTAATTTTAATTTTAGTTTAGCTTTTTTAATTAAATTGTGATTTTTTATATATATTTTTGATAAAAGTAAGCAGAATTTACAGGGTGTTGTACCCCTTACATGGAGAGCTCTCAGGGCCAAAAAGAAGCTAGTTCAAAAGGGAGTCAATCCCTTACAAACAGGAGCCACTAGGGCTTGATAGAACAAGCCAATACAGGCCACACACAAAACAGAACCAGGACATGAACAGCTGACAAACAACATGTTGAATGATAGACGAGGACTAGACAACCCCAGAATTTGAGGGGACTGATCTAACTCTCAAAACCTGAGGCCACGATTTGGGGAGTCCCTTCTTCCTTCTTTGCACAACATACCCAGATCAGAAATGAATTCCACTGAGCGAGGCAAGATGAGAAGATCCTCAACAACCACCATGGGTAAAGAGCCACCACACAATGAAGCCGGTAACACAGAAGAGGAGTTAGGCGCAATCGAAGGATCAACAGAAGCATTCATCGAGGGATAGGTAGGCTCTGCTAGAACAACGACAGCAGTTTAGGGTAACAATGGTTCCACGAATGGGATAGTCAAAGGAGGATCCTAGGGAGACATAGTCTCCATGAAAGAATCGGTCAAGGAAGGGTCATCCTCCTTAGAGGGACCATTCGAAGTGGGAGAGCCCACCGTGAGATGGTCCGAGAGAGCATCCTTCCACTAGGTAGCAGCACCCTTGCGGTGAGTAAGAGGGCAGCCAGAGGCCAAATGACCAACAGAGAAATAATGTCTACACTAAAAAGGGAGCCCCTCATAGTCCAGAAGCTGCTTCCAAGGTCTGTTCTCCACCATCAAGACCACATCACCATGGAGTGGTTTGGAGATGTCCAAATAGACTAAAATACGAGTCACTATAGTATTCCCAAGGTCCCGAGACGTAGATTCCACCTTCAAAAAGCAACCAATGGCATTTCCAATAGCTTCAAAACAAGAATCCCCCCAAAACTAGAGAGGGAGGTTCAGTAGTTGGACCCAAACTGGTCTAATATTCAGTGACTCCATAAGAGGATTGAAAGAGTGAGACCAAGGCTGAATGAATAGCAAATGAATACCCCACATCCATCCCATGTCCAACACTTTGTCTCGCTCCTCAGAGGAAGAAAAGGTTGCAAAGAAAAAACCTCTAGCACTGGGATAAAGGTCAATCTTCCCAAAAATAATAGGCTTCTAGGAAACAGAAACCCACTCATGGAGATCAGGAAGGGAGGGCCACAAGCTATTAAACCTGCAGACCACACCCTGTCGCACATAGAAATCCTCATTCTGCAATCTCTAGTCCACAGACCACAACAGGGGAAGCACGGGCGTAGGGCAAAGACCGAACCCTAGCTGGAGCAGGAGGAATCTAGGTACGAACATTTAAAACATCAGAAAAGGATTTATGATGGCAGCCTGAAGTGTTAGGAGCAACAGCACCATCCAAAGGTCCCTCGCCCCAAATGCTCACACTCTGTAATATCCTCACTTGTCATTGCTCGCTGCATGGAAGGCTCCCACTCCTACTCCTACTCAGCGTCATTTCAAAAAAAATCCTGTATTGCTTTAATCTTGAATTTTTTAGATTTGTTATTATATAATGTATTTATCATTTTTTTAAATGAGATTTAAATTTGATAGTTGTGTAGTTGTATTTAGATATTTTTACTTTAAAATATAATTAAAATTATTTTTACATATATAATTATTCAATGAATATGCATGCATAAGTGTGAAAATTATGAGGCTTATCAAGTCATTGTAAAGCCTAGTTAAGTAAAGTCCTCCAAAATGCATTCAATAGGACTATGTGATAATTGTGTGATCATATTACTTAAAAAATGAATTCACATGTAAATATATACACATTTATTCTCATTAAGTCCATTAATCATTAGGTCCTTAATAATATGCCTTAAAAATAGGGTGAAGCAATCCACTACGAGATATTGAAACATAATAGCATTCATAGCTATCATAAGTTATGAAAACTTATCATCATTATTAGGCATGTAGCAATCTTATGTGAAGAGAAGAAGAATACATTTCATCATTTATGCATGCATTGTGGAGGTCCTCATTAAATATATATTATGTGAAAAGAAGGATAAATAGTGGAATTGTGAGGATGAAAATCCATAGAAGATTTTAGTTAGCAATCAAAAGAGTATACATTAAGGGTTTTAAAAACTTGTTGTTAGTAGTGACATGAAAAACATGAAACAAACATTTTCTAGACAATTTATTGAAATAATATATACAATCATCTTATAAATGATGATACAAGGAAAAATAAGCATTAGCAAGCATATTATATCATTGTGAAAAATGTCTATTCAATATATATGGAATAAAGTAAACCTTAATTTAGCACCACACATATGCAAGTAAGATGAATCTATTAGAAAATATGTATTTACATCATTGAGAAAATCAAGTTTATGTCTCAGCGGGATAACTTTCTCACCCTCATGTAGATCGAAAGATTGCAAGAGATGACATTTGGATTATACTTTCTTTTGCATCACTAGTTTTGTCCCAACATTGCTTGAGACTATGTCAAATGTGATGCTTTTATTATTATATTTTAATATAAAGGGAGCTACCCCATGGTAGCAATTTGCCTAAAAAACATGATTGAGAAAAAGATTTTTATTAAATATGTGCATCATAAATAGAATACAACTAAAGTAAGGAAAAAGACATGGATTAGTATAGCATCATAGACACATAATCATTTTCAAATGACTCATTAAAGGTATTATTCTAAGAGTGATTTGTTGGAAATGAAACTATTGGTGGAATATGCACAATGAAATAGTATCATTAGAACCAAATTTTGTATATCCATCATGGGTGAAGACTTGGAGGGATCCATCAAAATTTCAAACTTTTAATACAAATTTGATCTACTTGTCAAAAATATATAATATATATACATATACATATATCGATATAGATATAGATATAGATATATATATATATATAGATATACATATACATATGCATATATATATATATATGTATATATATATACATATGCATATATGTACATGTATATATATACATATGCATATATATATATATATATATATATATGTGTATATATATATGTACATATATATATATATGCATATGTATATGTATATGTATATGTATATGTATATGTATATATTTATATATATACATGTACATATATATATATATGTATATATATATATGTACATATGTATATGTATATGTATATATGTATATATGTACATATGTATATACATATACATATACATATATATATATATATATATATGTTCTACACTTCATTCTTTACACATTAAAAGAATAATAATTGTACACACTTACTAAATGGATAGCTAATTTATATGCAATTACTACTTGTTTATTTTTTAGAAACTAAGTTATTAGTGAATATCTAAGTCATTAGCTTATGGTTGGTGATTCATCCACTAATCTAAAATACTACATGGAGTGGAGTAAGAAAAGAAACCTCACATGTATTGATGCCTTTGTAGTTTTATTCTATATATTTGAGTATTTTACTTTCTCTAATACCATCCATATAGCCTGTGTTCTTTATTTTAGTTGATAATTTTATTTATGAGGTTGGTAGGTCACATATTGATCTAATGGGATTGGCTCTTCTTATTGCTAAGTGGAAGCATAAATCTATGTCCTATTTATTAGACATCTTGATTTTTTGCTTGAAATTACATACTTCTTGACAACATATTTAATTTATATCTAACAAATTAAATGACTAATTTAAGCCAAGTAGGGTACCATCTAAGGTGGTTCAATCAAAAGGGGTTAGATTAAACCCTCTTGTATAGAACCTCTCTAAGCTTAAATCAACCCCCTAGTAGAGTCTATTACATCCCCTATCCACATGCTAATAAAAAAATAATCACTTTGATTTTTCATAATCAAATGAGATTATCTTAAAATACTTTTTTTAATTTGATAATGAACATAGGTTTAGATAGGATTATTATAAAAAAATAATAATGACCTTTATTCAAAACACTAAAAGTAGTGTTCAAGAAAATCTTGAAAAAATGCATTGCTCTACATGTGGATGTCCTTGTATGAATGAGAAAAAGGAAAAACTAATTTCAATATATACACCAAGAGAAATATAATATGGTTAAAGCATAGATTTAAAACTTTTGTTAGTATTTTAAAAACATAATAATAAATAAATTATTGAACAAAAAATATTAGAAAATATTTGTGTTCTAAACATTGGAAGCTAGTGATCTAATTTCAAGAAATTTTGAAAATATTTTATTTGTAATGAAAATCATACAATATTAAAAAAAAATTAAAAATTACAAATTGAATCTACACATAACATTTCACAACCTGGTGGAAGAATGCTCTCTCAGACCACCTCATGGTTGGCACTCCCTCTTCAGATGTTTCCTTTGAGGAGGTCGACCCTCCCTTGACTACTCCCTTGGTGTCGGAGCCTCTTGCTCCTCATCCGGCTTGCCCTTCTATGGTTCCTTTTGTTGTCCCTGTGTCATTGAATCCTTCCTGTCTCTCGCCAATTGACTATGTCAGTCTTTTGCTCGCTCTTGTCTCCTCTTCTCCATTGTTGGCTCCCTCATTGTGTGGTGACTCCTCGCCCAGGGTGGATGTTCTGGATCCATTCCCCTCACCTCACTCGGTGGATTTTGATTTTGAGCCTTCCTGGTCAGTTGTGTTGAGGAAGAAGAAGGAACTCCCCAAATCTGTTGCCTCTTTGCGGCCTTAGGTTCAGAGAGTCAGATTGGTCCCCTCTAGATTTGGGGTTGTCTAAAATTTTGTTCTATTGTTCTACAACTGTCGGTGAGTTGTCTCTATTTTTTCTTTGGCCCTTTGGGCTCTCTGTGTAAAGGGTACAGCACCCTGTAAATGCTGCTTATCTTATCAAAAACATTTCACAACTCATCAATTTACATAATTCTTAAATATCTAAACCATATGAACATCAAACGAAAATATTTGTCCCCTAATTAGAATTATTTATTTATTTCATAAAATCATGAAAATATTTTATTTTAGTCAAAATCATGCTCTATAATAAAATTGTCAATAAAAATATTTAAAATGATTAACAAAATCTTAAATAGTCTAAAAATACAAATTGAATTTACACATAAAATTCTGCAACTCATCAATTTGCATTATCTTTAAATATACAAAAGTTATGAACACTAAATATATGTAAAGAAACTAGATGAAATCTTTCTAACCAAAAAACTCAAATTTGTAATACAATCCACTGAGAAAAAAAAACCCTTACAAACTTATTGTTAATAATAGTTTAAACTTTAAATAACTTATAATCTAATGATAAAGTTGTTTGACTCTGCATTGCTCCCACACCCCCAAAAGTTGAGATCATAAAGATTATACCCTAGGTTGTGACACCCCAGAGATACGCTCAGTTTTATTTAAAAGCTTAGCTACACTGCAGGCATGATTAGGTAAAGAAAACACCCTTCTCTGTCAACACCTTTGGGCATTGCAGGCCCTTTAATTTCCTTTGCAATCCCCTGCTATACTATTCTCTTTGGGTACAACTCATGAGGCAACTGCTATTGCACAACATAAAAAGATTTAGATTTAGTATCCATATAAGGATCCCATTAACAGGAGTCTAATACAACTATTTCATGTCCTTAGAGTTTGCATGGAATATAGCATTGCTTGTATCTGTCAGCACACAACGTGGAGGGGAGCAGCAAAACATTCACTTAATGGTGACTTTCAACATCCTAAATGAACGATGGATTACTTTAATATCCAAAAATTTGATGTAGCCAATTCAAAATTCAAATAACCCAAGTATATTTATCATGATCAGCATACAGATGTTTAACAAATGATACATTTCTATTCGTCCATCAATGCCATAAAACTTAATTTACCTTTTAACAGTCTTATGGCTAACTCCTTCGAGGACACCATATAGATAATAAAAATCTACAAAATTCTGCTAAAAATTGGTTGAGAATTGAGTATGTTGTAGCCCTTAAAACAATACAAAAGAACTATTTGTGTTGGTGGAAATTTGTTGAACATGATGGTTTTCTTTAAGCCACTGATGTGAGGTAATATTTGTGGTGTACGAGGACTTGTTTTATTTGGCATATTTTCTATCCTAGTGTCTCTATACTGTTTAATTAATGTTTATGGTGTACAAGGACTTGTTTTATTTTGGTTTTCTAAAAATTGTTTCTGAGATCTCGCTTTTATTATAAAAATGAGTCTACAACAAGAATTAACAAATATGTTTGGAAAGAAAATTACACAAAAAATATTGTTATGAAAAAACATCTATAAATATATATTTGCAACTTCTATACATAAACATTGTCATTTATACGCGCTAACTATTACATATAAAGCAAAAAAATCAAAGTGAGTCTAAAATGATGAAAAAAAATGTAAAATCCTATACCAATAAACAAATATAAAAATAATAAATATATATTTACAAAATAATTATAATAATTTGTTTTGACATTTCAATTTTATTAACTTGTTTGATTTTAAATGGTACACATTAATGATAATTTTTTATTATAAACCTTCTTAAATATATTTATTAAAAATATATATAATATTTAAAAACAATTAAAAACAATATATTATATTTTTATAGCTTTTGTACTGTTTATATTCACTTTTATATCAAACTCAACAATTTAGTGGAACCATATTTAGTAACTATGAAGAAAACAATGACATAATAAATCATGGGAGCAGCAACACAAGTTTTCTGGTTGGACTGAAAATCCCCACAAAACTGCTTGCCTTGGTAATTTTTCAAGAGTCGAAACACCAGTTTTATTTACATGAAATCCATCCATGAAGACAACTAATGGAGCACAATATCAGTGGCATCAATTGAAATTTTTAGTATTACAGGAGTTTATACTGATTATGTGAACTCACGGTGTAGAAGTCAAATTTTATATTAAAATAACACAATTTTATGTCAGATTCAATTCTACAATCAACAACTAATTATAAGGAAAAGAATAGGCAGTCCAAGAGGAGACTGCACAGAAGGAAAAATAACAAAATTACTAGTAAACTAATTTTAGTACAGTCAAGACTAGACTAAAAACTTAACATACAACCAATCTAGTTAGAGTAACAACAGTTGTTCCATCCTTAAACAACTCAAATCCCACATACATAACAGCTGAATCATAAATATATAAGGTTTAAACAAGCTGTTTATAATAACACAAATGACCCAGCTGAATAAACCAATCTTATACATTACAAAACAGCAGCTGAAACATATTTATACTTGAAATTTAAACAAACTTTGGAGCTGTCTAGAACAACAGATGTCCTCGTCATGAAGTTGACGATAAACTGATATTTGACCTCTTCGAAAAGCTTGCAGTATTTAACATCCTCTCTCAACTGAAAACACAAATAAACAAGTTGAACCATATCAACAACTAATTACATATAACAACCACAATCTAATCTATATGAAAACTTCAATGTCTCAACAACCACCACCACCACCACACCCTCCCCCGCCGCCACCACACCCTCCGCCGCCGCCGCCACACCCTCCCCCACCATCACAGGCGCTGGAGCTGTCGCCACCAAGGCCAAATCCCAACCCCAAACCCAAGCCCAAGCCAAAGCCGCTGCCATCCAGACCAGTAGAGCCACTGCTACGATTCTTCTTCTTCTTCTCAACTTGGTAAGTTGTTTTTCTCTTCTTCTCTTTTGTTCCAGAAGCGCAGGAAATAACAGCCATGGAAGCCATCATCAGACCAACAAACAGGATTAACAAACGCATCCAGCCAGACTGGGCTACAGATGCTCTTTCAAGGAGAGCTCTGGCTGACATATTCAAACTCCTAGGAATTCAACACCCAGAACTTTAGCGGCTCATTCAATGAATATCTGTACTCCTTCAATCAATCTCTGTGCTTCTTGGCGTGGGTATAAAGCATCTCTTTTTGTTATACATCTTTTTCTTTTTCTTCATTTGGATCAGAGAGGCTTTGAGAGTGGCTGCCCCATTAATCATAACAAGAAAATTTCGGCCTGACACCCTTCTCACATGAAGAAATCGTGAAGTAACTACCTCTGATCATCACCTTTGAACCTGCAAAGCATCTCCTTTTAAAGAAGCGAGGACAAGGATAAGATTGCACTACTTTAGTGTTATTTTATATATTTAAGGCAAAAACTTTTTGGCTGTTCCTTTTCTGTTTCTTTTTTTTTGGTTTGAAAGTGTAAAATTGCAGGTGAACCTGCAAAATAAATTATAGATCTGGCTGAAAAAGCAAGAAAAACTTGCAGATTGAAAACAGAGCAAAAAAACAGAGCAAAGAACAGAATTCAATTCTATATTTAGTAAATAGTAAAAATGTATGAAAAATAGGTACAAGAACTACCCCAAAATTGCGGTGATAAGAGGCGGAGAAAAAAAACTAACTGCTGTTTGCTTTAGTTAGCTTATTGCATGAAGATCAGTTATTGTTTTGAGGTTTTTTAAATATTCGTGGTTTTTTTTAAGTTTTAATTTTAGTCAGATTTTTTAATTAATTTTAATTTAGTTTATGTTTTTCTAATTGTGATTTTTCAGATTTGTTATTATATAATTTATTTATTATTTTTTTAGATTTAAATTTAACAGTTGTGTAGTTGTATTTCTATATTTTTATTATAAAATATAATTAATTTTTTTATATATAAAAGTATTTAATGAATACGCATGTAAAAGTAATGAATGTAAGTATGAGAGTTATGAGGTTTATCAAATTATTGTAAAGTCAAGTTAATTGAAGTCCTCCAAAATGTATTCAATAGGGTAGTGTGATAGTTATGTGATCATAATACTAAAAAAATTAATTCACATGTAAATATACATCTTTATTCTCATTAAGTCCATAATCATTAGGTCTCTAATAATGTCTTAGAAATAGAATGAAACAATCTATTGTGAGATATTGAAACATCAATAACATTCATAACTATCATAAATTGTAAAAATTATCATCATTATCAGGCATATCAATCTTATGTGAAAGGAAGAAGAATCCATTGCATCAATTACGCATGTGTCATGGAGGCCCTCATTAAATATATATTATGAAAAAGAAGGATAAATAGTAGAATCGTGAGGATCGAAATCCATTGAAGATTTTCATTAGCAATCAAAAGAGTATCCATTAAAGGTTTTAAACAAATTTTGTTAGTGGTAATATATGAAAAGCATGAAACAAACATTGTCTAGGCAATTTGTTGAAATAATGCATACAAACATCTTATAAATTATGATATAAGAAAAAATAAGCATTAGCAAGCATATTATACTAGTGTGAAACATGTCTATTCAATATATATGAAATAAAGTAAACCTTAATTTAACACCACATGTATGCAAATAAGATGAATCTATTAGAAAATGTGTATATTAATATCATTGAGAAAATCGGGTTTATGCCTTCCTAGGATAACTTTCTCACCCTCGTGTAGATTGAAATATCACATGAGATTACATTTGGATTGTGCATTCTTTTGCATCACTGGTTTTGTCTCAACATTAATGTAATGTTTTTTGATATCATATTTTAATATAAAGGGAATTGCCCCCATGATAGCAATTTTCCTTAAAAAAACATCATTGAGAAAATCAAAGTTAGGATTTTATTAAATATGTGCATCATAAATAGGATACAACTAAAATAAGGGAAGAGGCATTGATTAGTATAGCATCATAGACAATCATTTCCAAATGACTCATTAAAGGTATTACTCTAAGAGTGATTTGTTGGAAATGAAACTATCACTAGTGGAACATGCACAATGAAATAGTATCATTGGAACTAAATTTTGTATATCCATCATGGGTGAAGATCTTAAGGGGATCTACCAAAATTTCAAACTTGTAGTACAAATATGATCTACTTGTCAAAAATTGAAAAAAAAAACATAAGATTGTCTACACTTCATTCTTTCATTAAAAAACAAAAACTATTGTACACACTTATTGAATCGATAGCTAATTTATATTCTTACTACTTGTGTTTCATTTTATTTATGAGAAACTAAGTTATTAGTGAATATCTAAGTCATTAGCTTATGGTTTGTGATTCATGCACTAATCTAAAATACTACATGTGCTAAAGCAAGAAAAGAAACCTGACATGTATTGATGTCTTTGTAGTTTCATTCTATCTATTTGAGTATTTTGCTTTCTCTAACACCATCTTTATGTTATTTACTTTAGTTGATAAGTTTATTAGCTCATAATTTACTTATGAGGTTGGTAGGTCACATATTGATCTAATAGGATTGGGTCTTCTTATTGCTAAGTGTAAGCATAAATATGTCCTATTTTTTAAACATCTTGATTTTTGCTTTAAATTACATACTTTTCAACAACATAATTTAAAATTGACAGGCTACATGATTAATTTAAGCCAAGCAAGGTACCATCTAAGGGGATTCAATCAAAAGTGGTTAGATCAAACCCTCTTGTACAAAACCTCCTTAAGCTTAAATCAACCCCCTAGTAGAGTCTCTTGCATCTCTATCCAAATGCTAATGAAAAAAGTAATTTCACTTCAATTTTTTCCAATGAAATGGGATTATCTTAAAATGCTATTTTTAGTTTGATAATGAACATAGGTTTAGATAGAGGATCATTATGAAAAATAATAATGACCTTTATTCAAAACACTAAAAAAAGGTTAATAGAAATCTTGAAAAAATACATTGCTCTACATGTGGATGCCCTTGTATGAATGAGAAAAAGGAAAAACTAATTCCAATATATACACTAGGAGAAATATAATATGGTTAAAGAATACTAGAAAACATCTTTTCCCTAAACATTGGAGCTAATGATCTAATTCCAAAAAATTGGGGAAATGTTTTATTATTAGAAAAATTACAAATTGAATCTACACATAAAATTTCACAACTCATCAATTTACATAATCCTTAAACATATAGATCATATGAACACTCAAGAAATCATGAAAATATTTTTTTTGAAAATTATGTGATATAGTAAATTGTCAATAAAAATAATAAAAATGATCAACAAAATCTTGAATAGTCAAAAAAAAAAAAAAACAAATTAAATCTACACATAAAAGTCCACAACTCATCAATTTGTTTTTATCCTTAAAAATACAAACCATATGAACACTAAACATATGTGATGAAACCTATTCAGATAAAAGCTTCCTACCAAAAGACTCAATTTTTGTATTAATCTCTTAAAAATAAAATACAGCAATACAATCCACTTATTCTCTGACAAACAGTAATCTAGTAGCATAACAATATCTGGAAAGATAAATATAAAAAAAAAAAAAAACAAACCAACCCTAAAAAAAAACCTTACAGACCTACTGTTAAGTAATAGTAATTTAAACTTTAAATTCAGTCAAATAACTTTTAGTCTAATGATAAAGTTGTTTCACTTTGTGCATTGCTCCCACACCACAAAGGATGAGCCCTAGGTTGTGACACCCCAGGAATACGCTCAGTTTCATTTAAAAGCTTAGCTACACTACAGGCATGATTAGGTAAAGAAAACACCCTTCTCTGTCAACACATTTAGGCATTGCAGGCCCTTAGATTTGCTTTAAACTTCCCTGCTATTCTCTTTGGGTACAACTCATAAGGCATCTGCTACTGCACAACATAAAAAGATAAAGATTTAGCATCCATATCAGCACCCCATTAACAGGACTCTAATACAATTATTTCATGTCCTTAGGGTTTGCATGGAATATAGCATTGCTTGTATCTGTCAGCACACAACGTGGAAAGGAGCAGCAAAACATTCACTTAATGGTGACTTGAACAATGGATTACTTCAATATCCAAAAATTTGATGTAGGCAATTCAAAACTCAAATAACCCACGCATATTTATCATGATCAGCATACAGTGGTTTAACAAATGATACATTTCTATTCGTCCATCAATGCCACAAAACTTAATTTACCTTTTTAACAGCCTTAAGGTTAACTCCTTCCAAAAGGACAGCATAAATAATAATCTATAAAATTC
The DNA here is from genome assembly GCA_007258455.2 of Sequoia sempervirens. Lineage (NCBI taxonomy): Eukaryota > Viridiplantae > Streptophyta > Pinopsida > Cupressales > Cupressaceae > Sequoia > Sequoia sempervirens. The sequence goes on from VDFB02281492.1 coordinate 637,654,395, forward strand.
TGCTAAAAATTGGTTAAGAATTGAGTATGTTGTAGCCCTTAAAACAATACGAGAGAATTACTTGTGTTGGTGGAAACTTGTTGAACATGATGGTTTTCTTTAAGCCACTGATGTGAGGTACCAATTGATGTATTGGTTTCCAGAGGTAAGGCAATGTACACTTTCTTGTTTTGAACCTACATTCTTCCTGTGTTATGCTTCTTGTATAGTTCACCACAATTAAACTATATAATATTTCAAGACAGTAGACTACCACCTATGAGCTCTCATTGTCCAAGTTCTGTGAACACCCTATAAATAGAAATAGGAAGCATATTATTCACCCTTTAAAAAAAACAATGCTTAGTTCACTACTATACTTAGTTCAGTACTATGCATAGTTCACTACTACCCACAATATGGAATTGTGAGTAAAGCTCAAAATAAGAAATAGTGAGGTATGTAGCGGTCCAAAGTATTTACATTATGAAGCAAATATCAACTTGATGGGCATGTGTAGCGCTTGCACGCACTGACTGTACAATGTAGGCCTTTGTCCCGACATATCGGATGGTAGGAATCAGGCTCCTTTTGCCACTATGCCACTGGTAAACAAGTTTAAGCATTGCAATTCTAAATCTCATGATGTAACAACTTCTTGTCAATAACTATGAAGTGGATGATACAGACTTCTTGAATCTTGGCAGAACAAACTACTGTAGGTCAATTTGATAGATATTGACTCATGGAAGACAACCTCTATTTAAAAACCAACAAAAACTGTTATCATGTTATGTGTCCAAATCAAAAGAAGCAGCGGTAATCACATATAAGGGTACAACCAGACACTATAATTTCAATTGTATTCTCATTTTTGCATGTCTGAGGACTCGTTTTCAGGTCTTCATTATTTTTAACTTCAACAATAATTTAGGATAGAAAGTTAATGTGAAAGCCCTTCGAACCCTAACATGTGCTGCATCTTTTTGTTTATCTAATGCATTTTGACCATTTAATAGACTCTGATATGCAACACGAACATCTTAATGAGAATGCAGACACATTTCAGAAGTCCAGAATTACAAATACAATGAACCGCCAATAAAATGTAAGCTGAGGCAAAAACATACGGAAAAATGATAACATAAGGTATATTTTGGTGAAATATTATCATCAACAACCATAAAAACATATTACAACTCCCAAAATTGATTCCTCTTCTGGGTTTATTCTATATAAGCATGCTAGTAAATGTTTATTAGCTGTAAATGTGGCCTATCCAAAAATATCAGCCATACATCATTACACACAACCAACAAGCATGCTCGAATGTTGTGGAAATGGCATCTGCAAGGCAGCTGTCTGAAGCCACATTTTGTATAAGTGGCACTTTATACTGTAAACTTGCAAAGTTATGGTAACCTATACTTGTCACAATGTATCACGTTCAGATTTTCATTTCACCCACTATGTAGCAAACAAAACAAGTTTAAACCATAACATGTTACATATGAATGGGCATAAATAAGAAATTCAAACACCATACATAAGCAAGCCTGTACATCCACCAAAGAGGTTTCAGCTGCCTTACCAATCTTAAAGTCTCTTAAACCCATAAAAGATGTACTACTCCCAGTCTAAAGGAATAGTGAGCTCCTCCAATCCTTAATCACCTGCAGTCTTGTCAAAGATTTCAGTCTTGCTTTAGAGTTCTGCCATGTCACATATTTTGTGCCTCTTTGAGTTGCAGAAAACAGAGTATGGTGCTGAAAACCCCCACTATGACAAAGGTATTTTTGAAGAATAAATTCTCAACTGAGAAAAAAATGCTTGAAATTCTTGGTTATAACCAGAACTTGAGATGACATAATGATTGAAAAGAAGCACTGCAATGAAAGATGACCTGCCCTCTCAAACATCCTCTTGGTACTGTGTGTAGTGCAACTTAGAAGCTTTGCTTACGTATTGATTTCATCTATGTTACAGTATGAAAGTTAAATTACTGACTAGCCTGACAAATAAAAAGCATCAAATGCTTGTCATGGCTGGTATCCAATACAGTGGAAATACATATCTACATGAATGGAAAAGAGCTGCAGAATTTATTCGTTTTTGACTGGTCTAGCTTCAAGTCCACCATCTGGCCGTGATTGCAGCGTGTAAGGCATATGTGTCCCAAGGATTTTGTCCCACATTACAAAGAAAGGCTGTGAGAAGTTGTATTTAGTCCCATACAGCTGGTGATGAATATCATGGTATGCTGTGTTATTCTGGAAGAAAATATGAAAAGGATTTCCAGGCAACCAGAGTCCACAATGATCATCTACTGTCTTGATTGTAGCAAAGGAGAAAAAAAATATGGATGTTCTAGGTGTCATCCCGGAGAAAAGAAAAGACATAGCACCACCAACAGTATCTAAAAGTAAACCCTCAATTGGATGATTGTACAATGCTCCGAAAGAATATGGAACTATAAGCTTGTGATGCAGTGAATGAACAGTGCGATACAAGAACTTGTTATGGTGCATATAACGGTGGACAAAGTATTGCCATGTATCCATCACCAACATTGCTATTAGAAATTGTCTTGCTTGCACAACAAGTGAAGGCTGCAAAATTGAACCAGATTCTCCCGATTGACCAGTCACCTGCACACCAACAAACAAACATTGCCATAAATTTCTCAATAAAAAGAGATCATAAACCATCAAACATGAAATTGAAATACACAGATAGCATCCAAAGCAATTGAAATCCTATTTAACATTTTCTATAGTTTCTTAAGGAAGAAACTGTAAGCCCAAAAATCACAAACCAAAAGCCCAAAGTACTCATCGGAGACTGTAAACAAATGCAAAAAATGGTTTCAGAATTCTGTCAACATTAAGTCAGAGCAGTTTATTCATGGATCGCTATGAAAATTGCCATCTCAAGAAAGATATAAATAGAAACGAGTAACAGTCCCAAATCAAAAATCAAAGAATTGCAGAAAATTTGTAGGGTACATTCATTCAGTAGACCATAATAAAAGCATGCCTATTTATGTAACTTGTGCCATCCATATCACAAATATCAGACTGAAGAAGAATTAATAGCAGATAAATTACAATTTTCTTGCAAGTTGATTGAATCATCACAATATACAGAGCAGCAAATTCACAATGTACTGGAAAAGACAATTAGGAGAAGCTATTATCTCAAATGATAAGGCAAGAAAAGAGATGCAAATAAAAACTCAACCACTAGTCCTAATACCAAATTTCAAGAACTATAAATAAATACAACGAATTTCAAGAACTTGGGGAGGCTATTTTTGTAAATATTATCACAAGAAAAGCTGCGTCCAAAACTTCATATACTAATATGATTACTCAACTCTAGCAAGAAAAGGGATCCTGAAAAATCATCTTTACAATCCAAAGAATTGCTTAGAGGTAAATTACAGAGTAATTGAACAAGCTAGACCAAATGGTCCTAAATGTTTATGTCGGCAAGGTTTAAAAACTGAATGTGAGTTGCAAATGCACTGGTACATAGTTTCTTTAAAAACAGATAAAAATTCAAGAATGTCGAAAAGGGCAGAAGATAGGTAGAATTTTTGTTGTACGTAGCTAGTTTATCCATTTAAAAAGGATATATACAAGCATTGTTTCAAATATCTATGCATCCATAATTGGGCTCCATTAATCAGAGTACTGACCTCCAAAATAACATGATCAAAGTCATATTTTAAAGCTCAGTGAATCCGGCTGACAGACAACCATGTTTAAATAATAGAGCCCATGAGAAACTCAAGCACAAAATTAATCCAATCCAAATTACCAATTCATGACACTTCTGTTTCAAAAATGGAAGCAATAAAATGAACTTCACAATGTAACTTGATATTATACTTTTTTCCAGTGTGATAGCACGGACCTTCGATTTAGTGATTTTAAATTTTTAAGACATTGTACTGCTGTTTGGCAATGACAACAAGTGGAAAGAATTCTACAAGAGCGAAATTAGTATAATTACTGCTGCTGATTGATATAGTCAGAAGAAGACAAATCAGACTATTTAATTTAAAAATTAAACTAGTTTTGAATATAAAGACCACAAGGAAACCTAGGAGCTCAAATTTCAACTGCGAACCTGCAAGAGTCAAGCTTCCTGTGATAACGTATAATAAAGGGGGCCACAAAGCACTATATGGAACCCATTCATGTGCCTTATCAGCCTGAGCTGAGTTATGCTCCAAATTTACAAATTAAAAGAGTGGGTGAAATTTACAAATTAAAAAGAAAACGTCTGAAGATGCAGTAAAAACAACAGAGTTAGGCCAGAAAATTCTATAAGGTGCTAAGAGATACATCTAATTCAAAATCTATTTGAGAAAATTTCCTAAGAATGGAAATTTAGCTGGCAAATATTCCTACATGAAAATAAGAAGCATGTGTTACTGTTGTAAAGTCGTAAACTAATGTTAGAAGACAAGCAAATAAAGTACTAATTTAAAAGGATATAATAATTTTCGGTTCATTTACAGATAGACCGTAAAATTTCCCTTGAGCTCAATTACATATGATCGATGTCAGCTGTGTAATGGAAAATTTATTGATTTATCATGAACTGTGTAAGCCTTCTCCCTGAAATACATATAACTAATTAAATAGAAATTTTAAAGAAATAAGTAAGACTAGCGTACAACTAAGGGAAATACTACCAAAAATAAGTAAGACTAGTGTACAACTAAGGGAAATACTACCAAGGCAACTGTGCTCTCACCTCCCTTTCCCAAACAAGGAAAACTCTATAGGTAGTTATTAACAAGTGTCAATGATTGTGTTTTTGGGCATATTCCAAGAAACTAAATTTACCAGTTAGAAATGTTTCTCTGAATCTTCTAGCTAAGCATTTATCAACAAAATTTCCGTGTCATTCCAGTAACAAAAATTGATGAATTAGTAAATGAAACCAGTTTCTTCTCTTACATTTTTCTGCTCTATCCTATAAATGTGCAAAACAACGACCAATAAAAATTGGCACAAAATAGCAATCCTCCGAGGCTAGAAGCATACCGTAAATAATATCATGGCAACCAAAGCCTGAATTGACTGTTGAAGCAAAACCCCCTTGACAACAGCACTCCTAGACACCAAATTCTTCATCTTTTCCTCGTAAACAGTATGCAGTCTGTAGCGATCAAGAGGCTCCAGCAAGCAATATAGGCCAGAATAAACCCAATACACAGCAATAGGCATGAAAGTCCCTAGAGCCTCATCTGTGAGTAAAAAATCCTTCAAAGAACCCATTGTATAATCAAAAACACCCAATTCTCCACTGTGCTCCCCTGATACCAATCCAAACAAAAACTGCCCAAGTCGGCACTGTTTCAGGTGCTCTGTCCTCTCCAATCAACCAAAACCATACACAACAAAAATCAACAAAATACTGTATAAAAACACTACTTATCAAACCAAAACAAAACTCTTTTCTTCAATTTGTACTCCAGCTGCCGTGATTCTCTACCACACCTAAACCTTGATATTCATTGGCAAACTACCTAATCATGAAATCATTAATAAACATAAACCCAGATAGTGAATAAAATCACTCAATCTCGATTTTCTCAATCCTCCATCTCCACTATCATTAACACACATGTAGAACCAATTAAAAACATAACGGATGAGTAAGCCAGATAATCAATTCCCACTAACTGAACTAATTACTTACAGAAACCTAACACCAGTATGTTTATTGCTTGCAAACCCAAAATCACGGAGAGCAAATTCAATAAAAGCCCTTCCAAAACCTAATTCTTTTCTCTTTCAAGAAATTGGCCATGCCTGATTATCAACATCCACTCCCTCAGATAACCAATTAGCAGAAACCCAATAGTAGTCTCCTCACTCCTTAGAAACCCAAAAGCAGAAACAACCGATTGGGCAAAGGCCACACCAAACCCTAAGTCATCAAAAACAAGGTTTTCCAACCATGGAATTTCAGAAGTTCGTAGAAAACTGCAATGGGTATGCCAGATTAAGAGCCTTCTGCTATATAGAGAGGTTTTGAAGGGGCAAACTTTTGGAAATTTGACCAAACAGACGGCTGACACGAGAAAACGTATTCCTGTTGACCGTTTATTGTCGTAGAAGTCTATAAATTTCTTACAGATGGCAAAAAGTTGAAATGCGAGGAAGGAGGATAGGACAATTACAGTATATTGAGGTGGTGACGTCTTCTACGGGACAGTTAAACACTCTCAACTCGAGGGGTAAAAACAGCATGCCGTCTCTTTTTTTTGATATTGGATGAGTAGTTTTAAGCTGTTGGATTTTGTTTTAGGTCGAACATGTGGGTTTAAGGCCTAAAACAGGGTGTTTGACATGCATACAATACATTGGGCAATACGTTCTGTCGTATTTCTCATGCCTTTTTCGACTGGGTTTGGAGCAGCCGGCGACTAGAAGGAAGACTTGGAACGCTGGTCAGCCTTTGAGAGAGTTGTGGAGAACAAGCATTCCTCCATCTACGGGAATAAGAGAAAAAAATATTATTCTAGAAGATCTAGAACTAGCAATTGAACCCATAGGTTCAATAATTACATCATAGGGAATTTTTTCATTTAGAGATCATATATCATAGTTAAATTTATATTTTATATGAATTTTATTAAAATTAAATTTTATTAGTTTTACAATTTTGAATTTGATATCATAGTTAATTTTAATATAATGTGTTTTAAGGATTGTGTTGAAATTGAAATATATCTATTGATAGAATTTGAGAGTTTTCATCATGAATGATCAAATGGTTGAGTGGTGGAAAGTTTCACTAACCACAAATAGATTATAAGTTTGAATGTTAGCATGTACAATATTCTCATTAATGTACCTATAATTCTTTGTAGAGATAAATACAATCTTTATCTTAAAGTAGCCAAAAATAAATAAATAAATAACTAGCAATCACATCTTGATGTGTGCAATGGGTACACTCATGGTTTTTTATTAGTTTAGAATTTGTATGAATAGAGCTTAGTATTTCACATTAAGTATAGTAGAATGTAATTGTGAAATGCTTTGAACTAAGAAGAAAATAAGTTTGAAATGATTGTTTGTTTTGTATGAAAAGATGGAATAAAAGTGCACATATATATATGTATGAAAAGATGGAATAAAAGTGCATATATATATATAGAAACTAAATAATATCGAGTATACATTCAAAACATTAAATTAATATATTAAAATTTTGACGTATAAAATGTAAACAATTTTTTTATAAATTTGATTTATTTGTATATATGTGCATGTGATATTGCAAATGAACCATATTGAATGAAGAGTGGATACATCAAATTTTAATATTAAAGAAGCAATGGTTTTTAAAAACATACCATTTAACTAAAAATGAAGAATACACAATAGAGATATTTTTGACATTTTGATAAGCCAAATTCCATGTATTTAAATATGTTTTTCTAAAATATAATAGTTTTTTTATTTGTAAAATATAATAGTTTTTTTATTTGTAAAATATAATAGTTTTTTAATTTGTAAAATATAATAATTTGACTTTTTTTGTTTTTTGTTTTTGTTATTGACCTTTATAATATATATGTGAAGGATATTTTCTAGTGGAAATGTAGAAAGAATTAAATTTTATTATATAGAGAATTAAATTTTATAAATGTAAGGATATTTATGAAAAATATATTAAATTTTATTATATAGTGAATTAAAATTTATTATATAGAGAATTAAATTTTATTATCTAGAGAAATAAATATAAGTTAAATAATAGGAACAAATAAGATATTGACATTCATATCTCCATCTACAAAAAATTAAATTGACTAGAGAAATAAATGTAAGGTCAATATCTTATTTGTTCCTATCATTTATGACTATTATATAAAAAATGTCTTAGAAAATGTACTAAATGTAAGGTCAAAACCTTTTTCATATTTCATAAATATGGATTTTTCAAAGATATAATAAATGTAAGATCAAGATCTTTTTCATATATTACAAATATGGATTTTTAGAAGATATAATAAATGTAAGATCAAGATATTTTTCATATATCACAAATATGGATTTTTGCAACATGACTTGCATGTCACAATCATATCTTTATTGTAGATTGTTTGGTCAATATTGTTTGATGGTAGTCTTTTTAATCTCTACAATCAATTTATACATCATCTATTGCTTGCCATTAAGGGAATGCTTATCAAAGTAATAAACATTGAATGTTTTTGTTTCTTTTAACATCATCATCACACTCATATCCATTATCTTCATAAAATGTAAGGTAAAATTACTTTGGCTAGGTTTCGTTTAAGCTAATTTGATAAAATGCATACATGTCAAAACATATTAATTTAGATTAAATAATAACAATTGCATTGTTCTTGTTACATTCAAAGATGAAACATGGAGAAGATAAGACTTAGCTTTGCAATTGGATAATGAAGATAATTAATGAATATTTTGAATATATTGATGTCTACCTTGAAAGATATGATTTCTTTGATTGACTAAAAGATGGGTAAAATTTTATTCAAACCAAAATAAAGCAGTGCAAAGCAAGGGCAGTACACACCCTTATCAATATCCATTAAGTGATCCAACTTTTGTGACAAATCCAAGGGTAATTGACCTCTATCCACAATGTTCCAATTCTGCAAATGATCGGAAGCCCATTTGGCCAAACAATTTGCAACCTCATTTCATTCTCTAGGAATGTGACAAAAAGTAATAGATTCCAAGGAAGCACACAGATTAAGAATTTGTTTTATAATTATAGCCAAATGCCAACTGACGTCCTCTAACTGTTGCCTCTTTAGGAAAGTCACCACTACCTGAGAATCAGATTCACAAATGATTTGTCTTCATCCAAGAGCGGTACCACACTCCACAACATATAAAATGGCAAGAGCCTCCATCACATTGTTAGTACACGCAGACCCTTATAAATAGAAAAGATAAACTCAGTAGTCCCAGAAATGTTTCGCCCAATACCCCCAATACTAGCATGACCAGGATTTCCCCAAGAAGAGTCATATGTGTTGAATTTTAACACACCCTGAGGAGGAGGACACCAACACCCCTCCCTATTTATCTTCCGAAGAGGATGTCAACATCTATTTCTCATGATTTTTTATTGACAAGTACCTTTGATTTTGTGTTTTCTTTGTACCATATCAAAGCACAAATTCACAAGTCAATATGAAATCACCACCTCAAGCTAATTCTACTTTTGCAAACTCATCTTCATATTAGACAAAACTCTATTCTTTTGCTTATTGAATTAACATTACTTCACTCCTTTTGCTAGCTAGGGGACAAGTGGTATTGAAAAATACCTTTGATAAGTTGTTGTACAACCAAGTTACAAGGATTTGTTACTCTTTTCAATGCACCAAACCTAAGTGTTTTGCTATTGATTGTCCTTTCAATGCTCTAGGATGATCAACTAATTGTTTCCTTGGATGATCCTTAAAACAAATTCAGTAAATGTCTTTAAATACTAGCACATAACCTCAAATCACAAAACAAAATTGGCTTTGGGTAGAAAAGGTAAAGGAAGCTAGTCATACAAATTTGATTTTAGGCAAGACAAGTTTGTGCTCACAAGGATGTCCTCATGTCATCAATCGCATTATTATGCAAACATATTTTTTCAGGTTGCTTCTTTTTTTTTGTAGCTTCAAGAATTATCCAAGAAAAATGTAATGTCATGGTTTTGCTTCAACAAATTCATGACCAAGTTAAAAAGCTTTAGGATGACAACAACCTCGCCCTATGTCATAAGGTGTTACAACTCAAGTTTTGACTCTTTATTACTTCTTCCTTTAGCCATTTGTATAGTCATTGTAACATCAAGAGGTCTCATTTAGCTACATATTGGAAGCTTTCATTCTTTGTAAACGTTCTTTGTTCAATATAAAAATAAATGATGTCCTCGTGATTGTAAACCTATCCTAGATCAAACAACGGGCCTCAAAGTACATAATGACTAGATGGATACAAGTGTGTGCAAGGATATGATAACAAAACAAATAGGTCATAGATATACATGTACATAAGGATAAGATAAAGCTATAAGTGTATGAAAGTGTGCAGATAAAAATGGACAATAACTAAGTAGATGGACTCAACTTTGCAAGATTAAATCATTCGTCACCATGTAGGTGTTTTTATTTTTTATTTTTTTTAAATAGACACAAAACTAAATAAGAAACGGTATAATTATGTTAATTTCACTATTAGATTTTTATCTTAACTTTAAGTTGTATATCAATTGTAAATCATCTTCCATCTAAAAATATACAACAACCAAAAATACACACATGTAATATATGGTAAAGTAGATGCATGGTTGTTTTTCAAAGCTTAATGTTTATCAGGGCGCATAAATTCTAAGGTTTTACTCTGACATCATTTTTCAAACTGTTTCTCTGTGTAATCAATTGTACCCCGAGTCCCCAAAGAAAAGATGAAAATCAGTAATCACTTAGACAAAATCAAATGAAAAATTCTACAGCTACATAAAGAAGATATTCTATGTTCCAAACAACTACAGAATATGTTGAAGTTTTAAATCTGATTTGGATTTGCTCTTCTGAAATGGTTGTTCCAACTTCTTTACTATATTCTGCTGAACTTTTATAATGTATGACAATCTGTTAGCTTTCTCTTTATAATTATTCTTTACTTTTGATTCAATAAAAAAAAACATACACACAATCCAATATATTTGTGCAATCTATATAAAGTAAAGGATTCTACAAGATATAATCATGTGAAAAGACTTTTTGCTGTGCTCTCCCGTGATGCAAAACAGAGGAGACAAATATTCCATTTCATGCATGATAGTAGAACTATTAGACATATAAGAGGAACCGGGTGGACGAGAGTCCTAATGTCACTCCAGAATTTGCTACCAATTTACATTGCCCTGTCTTAGAAAAGAGTGACTTCTCTGCTGTCCTCTGCTTTCCTGTCATTCTCTGATAAAATTTCACCCATATTCAATGGCACTATGCCTCCCATTCAGGCTCCCTGGCAAGGATGGAATTTCAGTCAATAAAGGATCCAGCTTCTTCAAGAAGGTAGCAGTGCCCTCCTCCTTTGTATCCCCTTCTCTTTCTAAGACTTCCTCTTTGCATACTGGCAGTTCTGGTTGGAATTTTAACAAATCTCCCAACAGTTTTCAATCTAATCATATATGACAGTGGTCCCATCCATTTGTTTTCAATTTGTATCTCATAGTTTTGGGGGAAGTTAGCTGCCCCACTCTTGCAATGCTCATAATTGTTATGCCAAATCAGATTTGTTTGTGGATTCCTCTTCTAAATCTATGCCTGTGGTTTCCTCAGTTACCAGGGAAGTTGAATCACCTTTATTTTCAGATACTATGATTGGTATAGAGCACAACCCATAATCTTATCAAATAATAGAAGTTAAGAGCTGGTTGAGTAGGAAGAATGGTTTAAGAAAGTTGTTTTGATATGCAAATTTCAAAATTTATGGCTCAACTTGGAAAAATTATATGAATTGCTGACTCTCCATTGGAAGCCTTTTGTGAAAGATGGTTTTTCCATCTGTCCATATGTGAAGGTTTGGTTCTGAGTAATCCACAATTGCCCTTCAGACAGGGATGCCTTGCTCAAGGGAGCTTTCTTGGGATGAGGCATTCTTGGGGCTAAAATCATGATTTCTAGAATAACTTTTTCACCAAATACTTTCCAATTTCTCCCTCATAGTACGGCTTTCTAGCCTCCCTCTTCAGTTTTGGAATAATGAATTTCTCTTCTCCATTAGAAAATTATTAGGAAAATTATTATCCTCCCTTATTTAGATAAAGATGGTGAAATACTTTATCTTGGCTCAAAGCGAGTCCTCCCCTCGTATGGGTTCTATGACTCACCTAAAACCTTTTGTTATTGGGAGGATCAACTCCTAATATTACCAAGGCTGCCTCCTTTTTTGGTGGTCTGGAGCACATTCTTCTCCTTTTTAATATTGTCTCTGTAATTATATTGTTTGAATCATGGTGGAAACAAAAAGAAAGGCTCCTTTTGATAAAAACATTTATTTTCGCAACATGATGACCTTCCATTCTCATGTTAAAATGGGTTAGACAAGCATTTTATTAGACATATTTTTTCATGATAATAAATTATTCTAAATTTAATATAGAAGTTTTATGCTTTTAGGATTTTGTCTCCCTTCTTAATCATTGTCTTTTTTGTTAGATTATAAGCATCTATGTTCACCCGTTTGACAGAAAAACTTTATTTTTTTAATTAATTATTATAAAAGGGATTGGACTCTAGTCCACAATTAATGAATAAAAAATTAGACATATAAGTATATAATAATGAATATTGGAATGGTTGCTAGCCTTAGATGGAAGCACTCCTAGGATTGGCCGCCAGGAAGGTCAGAGGAGGATAGGCAAGAGTTGGCTCAGATTCTTACATCACGCAAATGCAATTCTATGGCAGGGCAAGATGTCTTGGATTGGAATAATAGTGATTTATCTGGTAAGTATTTTGTTTCAACGAGTTATGGTGAATTGGTTAAACAGGTGTTTGGGGACATTGAGGTTCCTTGGTGGAAGCAAGTGTGGAACAAATATGTTTGGCCCGAGTGCAATTTTTTTATATGGTTGGTGGTCCAAAACCAGTGTCTTACTTGGGATAACTTGTGCAAGAGAGGGTTCCAAGGTCGCTCGATGTGTGTTTTGTGTTGTAAAAGTGAGGATAGTGTCTCTCATTTCTTCTTCCATTGTTCATTTCCTAGGAGGCTTTGGCACCTTTGATGGATTGTGTGGAATCAGGCTTGTTGGCATGTCTCTTCTTTGGCAGAGTTCTTTGCCCAATGGGGGAAAACCCCTATTAAGACCTCTTTTCTTCAAGTTACTTGGGCTCTTAGACCGCCTTTTATTATCTGACACATCTGGCTGAAAAGGAATCGCTGAATTTTTCAAGATGTGAAGCTGGTTGTCCAACACTTTTAGTGGAAGATTCTTCATTCTTTCAGAGAAACTATTCTGGCTAAATGTGACTTGGCTGGGGGTGTGGATCCTAAAGAGGTTGCATGTTGCACTTGTCTCAATCTTCCTCTTTAGAAGGGTGTTGCTCAAAGTGTTGGTCAAATCATGAGAAATAGATGTCGACATCCTCTGCGGAAGATAAATAGGGAAAAGCATTGGTGTCTTCCTCAGGGTGTGTTGAAAATCAACACTGATGGTTCTTCTCGTGGAAATCCTAGTCATACTAGTATTGGAGGTGTTGGGTGGACTAGTTCTAGGATTGTTGAGTTTATATTTTTTGTTTATAAGGGTTAGTATACTAACAATGTGATGGAGGCTCTAGCCATTTTATGTGTTGTGGAGCATGGTTGTGCTCTTGGGTGGAGACGGATCATTTGTGAATCTGATTCTCAGGTGGTGGTGACTTTGTTGAAGAGGCAACAGTTAGAGGATGTCAATTGGAATTTGGCTATTATTATAAAACAGATTCTTAATCTGTGTGCTTCCTTGGATTCTATTTCTTTTTGTCATATCCCTTGAGAATGGAATCGGGTTGCGGATTATTTGGCTAAATGGGCTTCTAATCATTTGCAAGATTGGAATATTGTAGAAAGGGGTCAATTACCCCCAGATTTGTCACAAAAGTTGGACCAATTAATGGAGGTTGACAGGGTATGTAATTCCCTTGCTTTGTATTGCTCTTTTTGGATTGAATAAATTTTTACCCCTCTTTTAGTTTAATGAATGATAATATCAATAATAAATATATTGTGAGACAAGCATGACTATAATGAGAGATATCATAATAAACACATAAGGATTGGATATATGTCATCAAGGAAACAAGAGCCTAGATCGATTATAGGAAAGGCAATGGTGATATGACCCTTAATGATCATAAACACTCATGAAAGAATGGTAATAAACCAAAGGTACTGACCCCAACCAATGGTGATAGACCAAACCAATGGTGATCATGGTGATAATCCAACTCCGTGATGATTAAACAGATCTATGGGAAATGCCCTCAATGTAATATGTATTAATGATTCTCATAATATGATCAAAGGGAATTCCTAATGCCCTCAAAATATAAATATTAAAGATTGTGACTACTTTTCCTAGACCTGCTCAAACATGGACAAACAAACAAACATTAGTCCCCAAATAAGTTTAAGCAAGCATTCCCTATGAAATTCATTCAAACACAAGAACATGAAATCAAAGTAAAATATCAAGCAATTTACTAATGAAATCATATTCTAATGCTCAAACCAGCATCCCATAGGGGAATTGGTGCTTCTTTGATGTGGAAAGAAGCTCTTTCCCAACTCCTTGATAAGCTTGATGATAGATGCGTGATTCTTGATGCAAAATGTCAATAACCTAGCTATGATGGAGAAATTCTATGCTAACTTGGATGAAAGTGTGAATGAAATTGTGGATAATAAACTTTTGTCCCTCAAATCAATAGAGAAGGCCTCTATTTATAAGAAGGATTGAAGATTGAAGAATACGATGGATGTGAGATTAAAAAAGAACCAATGGCTTTGTGTCACTTGTCAACATGCTAATGAAGGAGAGTGGAGCACATTCTGAACAATGTGCATGTTAAATGCATGTAGGTGAAATTTGAATTTCAAGAGGTGGCTTGTGTAAGAGCGGATGTAAGAGGAATTAATGCCAAGTTGGCTCAAGGAGAGGACATGTAAGAGTTGTAGACACCGAAATTTGGTTTACGCCTGCGACTTCAATATTCTTCATAATTCGTATTCTTCATAGTCATGATTAAATAATGTCAATTATTTAATTATTCTCTATGGTCTTCATTTCTTCTATTAATTATTTAATTAATTCACACTCTTCTTTATTCTATCTAATTAATTAAATAAACGCTTTTTATTTAATTATGTTACTAATTAACCTTATCCTTCTTGCCAAATTAAATAAATTTTTATTTAATTTACTCTTTATCATACTTCAACTATAATTAAATAAATTATTTATTTATTTAATTATTCATTTAAATCCCTTCATCACTTAATTAAATAAATAATTATTCTTCAAATATCAAATTTTGAATTAAATGAATTATTTAATTCATGAATTCTATTTGAATGCATTCCTCTATATTTAGATAATTGTCTGAGTTATCTAAGTATTCACTTTTACTCGACTCAAAGATCTATTCAAATCGCTCAGGTAACTTTTGGTTTAATGTCCGAGTGGCATTCTCGAGTAATCTCTTCGTCAAATCATTCAATCATCCAATGTTAACTCAATTGCATGTACATGCAAATTAATTAAATATTCTTATTTAATTAATTAAATCTTGTGCGTGCATTCGAACAAGAGTTGCTTTAATCAATCTTCATCTTTGTCATTCAAAGATAATTCTTTTGTTTTCAAATATCAAACTAGAAGATTAAATCATTTATTTAATCTTTAATTCTATTTCTAATTTGTATCACTCATGTCATTACTGATAGTTATCAGAATGCATGTCTAATCTGTCGATCTCAACCGTCTGTTGATCTTTCAATCCTGGCCTGTCATTTGAATAATCAATTTTCTATAAATTGATCTATCTTTCATCATTCCAATCTCTCACGAAATCTTATGACTTTTGAGAGCACTTATCTTGAATCTTTGATGTTTTGCTAAATCACTATCATAGGCTATACTTGCACGAACTTACGAGAAATCTGAGGGCAATTATACTACACAAGTAAAATGGAGAAGGGCAATTGAGATGAATCATGGAAATACGTACGAATTTGGTGAGATTGTTCTAAGTTTTATTTACGTTTTTACTTTCCTTTGTTCTTTGTTGCTTAGCAATAGATTAGCATTTAGATCTAGATTTCATGTTTGCACTGATCTGTTTCTTTCTACACTTTCTTAGGGTTACAAGAGCCTTCAATACAAAGGTGGAGGACAAAAGTCTTTTAGGAGGGAAAAGTCAAGTGGGTGGAATATTCAAAGAATATGCCACTTAATAATAAAAATAGGGGGAATTAGTAAATCAAATAAATTGATTTATATGTGCAACTTGCAAAAGCTAGAGGAATGAAGGATTAGTGTTAGGAGTTAATTAATTTAGGATTAACTAACTTGGATGAAATTAGTTGATTATGACATTTAATTTAAATATTTTGAGTTTATTTAAATCAAATGAGAGGATATCATAATATTAGTAATTTAATTAAATAAAATGATTTATTTATTTAATTAAAGGAGGAACATTAGGATTTAAATAAAGTTGATTTACTTAATTAAATGAGGAACATTAGGATTTAATTAAATAAAGTTGATTTGTTTAATTAAAGGAGGAACATTAGGATTTTAATTAAATAAAATTTATTTATTTATTTAATTAAAGGAAGGATATGATGAAATAATCTGATAAAGTGTATTATCTGATTAAGGAGGAATTAAATTAATTAAATAAAGATTATTCAATTAATTGGTTAGTGTAGAAATGATTAAGGAAGAATCAATTTTAGTTAATCAGAATCAAGTGCATGATGTCGATCAGGATATTTTGAGTGTCTTCAAAGTTAGCTCTAAGTCCAAGCTCAAATAATATAAGGATTCCTTAAAGGTGTGAAATAATGATATAGGATCAAAATGTGACACTAAAAAGTATGATAGTACAATATAGAATCAAGATAGAAATGATGTATTAATGTAGGATTAATAAAAGACTTGAGACAGTGAGATATGTCAAGATAGGATCAAGATACAAATAATATAGGAATGTAGGATCAATGAAGGACTTTAGATAGTAAGATATGTCAATATATTGTCAAGATAGAAATGCTCTAGATAGTAAAATATATCAAAGTATGTAGATAATGATCATACAAGACAAGAATAGAGATTGTCAATATAGAAGAGTAAGGACAAGGACCAAAGGATCAAGAAGAATCAATAATCAAAAAAGAAGATAAGAGGATAACACTTATAGTAAGATAAGGACACCAAATATGTAAATATAATGTAATTTTTAGGATGAGAGATAGAAAAAGGATCAATGAAACTAAACATTACCCCAAGTAGGGGAAATAAGTAAGATATCAAATATAACAAGACAAGGTGGATGTGAAAATCCAACAAGGTAAAATATAAGATAAAGGAAAATGATAATCAAAAGCAATAATGATGTCTAAGATTTAGTCATAGATCTATTAATATACCTATGTGACTCAACATTTTCCTTCAAATAGTTCAATACATCGTCATGATACCGGAAGAAATCATCAAGTTTACACTTGTGGATTTGTGTTTCATGTTACACATTACATGGTTTCTCTTGTGTCTCATGTGCAACATCATCATGGTGTGTGCTATTACTGATGTCTTAATGTTCCTCATTTATGTTCATATGATCAACCATATCAATTGATGAGGGTGTGAGCCCATAAGTGATGTTTATCGTCCCTTTATCTATAAGATCTTGCACTTTATGTTTAAATTCCATGCATCTATCAACACAATGTTCATGTATTCTATGGTAATCATTGATCCATTTATGGTGTAAGCATTTATAGACATATTTATTGGCTTAATCAGAGATAAGGTAATAATATTATGTTGAAAATGTTGTTCCAATACTATATATGGAGGTTTTTCTGATCTTGTGAATTCTCTAAATTTTATTAGATGGAGGTAAGCATGATTATCATCACTAGGTACTTCATTGTTGTTCCCACTTTCTAAATGTGATAAAGTATTAGAAATGCCTTCATATGAAAAATTATTGTTCAATAAAGCATACTCATGTTTAAATACAATAGTACATAAATCTAAAAAATGAATGATGAGGTATTTAATAGACTCAGTCTTTAAAAATTGGAAGTAAACAATCCTTGAATATGTCTTGAAGTTCATTATCATCTAAGGTAATATTCATGTTAATAACTAATGCTTGAAATCATTATAAGTAATCTTTAGTCAACACTTTTTTTTGGCTTTAGTTTCTTGATATCAAGAGCATATGATTTAGGCTTGAAATATTATAGTGCAAATATTTTATGAAAGTGTTAGCTAAATCCCCAAAGGAAGTGACACAACCATGCAATAATGAATAATTATATATAAATACATGACCACTCAAATCTAATGGGAACACCATGGAAAGTAATTGATCTTCATCAAAATAAGGGAGGCATATAACTTGGAAGTGTAAATGTTTTAATGGGTCACATTTACCATCGTACTTTGTGAAACAGGGTGCCAAAAATCTACTTGGTATAATAAAAGTCAAAATCTACTTGCCACAATAATTTTTGGTGTCTAATCATTCAACAAAGTGTACTTTTAATATTTAGAAATGAAATTAGGAAAAGAGTGATTAGCCTTGCGACTAAAGAATAGAGACAATTGTTGAAGATCTTGGATGTGTTGATGTCTAGCCTTGATATATGTGGTCTATTATAATGACACATGTCTTTACATTTGTGTCAATTTTGTGTCTTGTCATAGTATAGATTTGAGGGATTGTATAGAACTGTGACTACAAACTAGTCCTACTTGTACAAATTCATCCTAGTATTTATACATATTTATGTTCTTTTCAATCTTGAATGACATCAATTGATTTTATTTTCTCCTTCTACCAACTAGAGGGTAGATGGTATTGAAAAATACCTTTAGTAATTTTTCATATCACCAATACATGAAAACCTTTGAGCTAGAACAAACCCTTTATAGTAGGCAATAATCAAAGATAATAGATAAATATCTAGGATGATTTTTTTAGCACACCAACTCTAAGTTTTTCACTATTGATTTATAGTTCAATTCTCTAAGATAATTGGATGGTTGCTTACTTTGATGATCCTTAAAATTGATGAAACAAATGTCTTTAAATAGTAGCACATAATATCAAATCATGAAAATAGGTGTTCAATCAACTTTGGGCAAGAAAGATAAAAGGGGACAATTGGTCATATTTGAATTTTTTAATTTGATTTAGGTAAAACAACATTGTGATCATGAGGGTTTCCTCGTGAAATTGGACTTGTCTTAGATCAAATAAGGGGCTATACTAAAGTGCATAATGTATAGATGGATATAAGTGCATGCAAGGATGTGATAATCATGAAAGAAAATGTGTATCCACACAAGATAATTTTCACATAACCCAAATAGAGAAATCTAAGAAAACAAGTATTTAGAATCCATATAAAAAAGAATAGACAACATACCATCAAAGATGACATGCAAGATATACCCTAGAAAAACCCTCAAGAGGGAAAAAACCTAGCATCCAAAAGCATCCATCACTCATGTATTATTCACCAATAAAAATTACAATACATCTTCAAAGTCCTCTATGAAAACCTTTGAAACATCAATCCCTCTACAAGAACTCCATGTGAACAAGCTTGTAACCACACATCCCATGGCATGCTTCAACCCTCACAAATTCTAACAAGAGATGCTCTCAACCCCTTAGCCAAAATAGCCAATAAGCCAACCTTAGACAACTACCCATGTGTTTATGTTTATAGAAACAAGTTCAAACAAAACCACAAAGTGGTATTACATAAAACCATGTGACTAATACCATAAGCTTACAAAACCATTAACCCCTCATTTAATATTGATGCTAAGTTTTCCCAATATTAAATATTTTTCTCATGTGCAATCCCACATTAAATATTCAATCTAATATTACATACAACACATAAAGTGGCCCCAAGAATGCTAGCTCATGTGATGCACACATCCCTAGATCTACTAGGTGCAGCACATAATAAATAAATATTACATTATAACATTAAGCAAGGCATACAATACACATTTTCCTAACAAATCAAATAAATAGGGTGAATATATATAGATGTACAATAAGGATAAGATAAAGCTATAAGCATAAGAATGTATGCAAAGAAAAGTGGATAATAGATAGACAAATAGGCCTAACTTCACACAATGTTATGGCATTTGTCACCATGTACATGTATTGATATATTTCATCAAAATATGAACAAAACTAAATGAAAATAGTACAAGGATACTAATTTCACAGTTACAAGAATTATATCTTCAAATTAAAGATGTTAAATTAATAAACATAATCAAGATATTACATTATACATAAAGAAAATGTTAAAAATGAAGTCCATTATTATAACTAACTAATTTTAATTACTAGCACTTGCAGCCGGGGGAGCTGCAAGGAATACGCCGATATTTTTATATAGTTTGCTGAGCATTATTGATATCTGAACATTATTGGCCCTGTGTTTGTTGATGATTAAAACAATAGTAGGGTATGTCATTGTGTGGCCAAGCTCTAAAATGTATCAAATCCAGGCAATAATAGATAATGATCAAAACCCCTCTTTTCCTTTAGTGGTACACAAACCTCTCACATCTAGGAGAATCAAAAGTTAAAATAGCAGGCAAAAGATAATTCTATGAGGTAAAATAATAAAAATCTGAATCACAATCCGAAATGTATTAATGCCACAATACTAAATCCAGTTAAAATACAGAAGAGTTATGGTGAAAAGATCCTACATTGTGAAAACTAAATGAATATAAAGTATCATAGGAGTGTAAACATGAGAAAAACCTAAAGCACTTAAACACTGAACCATAAGAACTAAATACAAGTATGGGCAATTTTGTACATTTTTTATAATTTTCCAATTAAATTTACTGAATGTCAAATCTCTTAAGACTATGATTTCCAAATCTAAATAAACAATCTAGTGAAGGGAAGAGAGAAATTATTACTTTCCATGGAAGTTGACTGCATGCATGACCGTGGCAGTCAATGTTGCAAAGGCCATGCTATATGAAAAAACAAAAAATGTGCTCAGATGTTACTACCCATGCTTCTCATAGGCCTGTTTGTGCAAATGAAAGTTGGAATCCACTATGGCAGAAATATACCTTAACATATTTTCAACCAAGTTAGTTAAACTCAGGGCTGGGCCTCAAATGTATGCCCCTGTTTCTTGCATTCTGTGTGTAGTAAGAGTTGTTTCTAAACACATTAGAAATGGGGGAAGTTGCATGGCTGAACCTGTTTCAATAAGATTCTGTTGGGAAAAAATATTTCTTTACTTTTTCATATTTGGTTGAGTATGTAGATGGGTAACCAAAAGAAGAAATCAGCTCCAACAAAGCAGCAAGCCGAAGCTTCAGAACAGCAGCCTCCCCATACTCTGACTTTTGCATAGCTTCTTTACAACAGCAATGATACCGTCCCAATATTGCTTCACAACAGCAATGATATACGGATTGCAATATTCTGTGAATCAATATTTGTCATTTTTTCTTTGGGTTCTTCTAACTGTAAGTCCCTTGATAAAGAGATGCTAATGCAAAAAAAAGCTCTGCTTCTGTGGGAACTTAGACCTGACATGAACTAATTCATTTCTTTAAGGCCAAAAGAATTCATTCCTAACACTAAAATAAACTTGGGAGGAGGCCAACAAGATCCAACAACTCAACCCATGTATTGTAAATCACCATATTGATAGAAACAAATCTATTTCCATAAATGGGAACCTCACATCACACAATAATCCTCCAAAATAAAGATATAGAAACGTCATAAGAAAGCAAATGTGTTGTGAAATTTAGTTCAATGTAAGGTATAGATTCATTTCAGAGTACTTAGAGTGCATGTACAGCATCCCAAACACCTCTTTATGGAATTTTTTTTTAGAAACACATTATATTTAATAGGAAAAAACCAAACTTGTAAGGAAAAAATGAAATAAGATGTGCTTGATTTCAATTGTACTAAGTTCCACTATGAAGTTATTATTCAAGTTGCAAATTTCAAGTTTAATGTTTCTATTTAAATTTTTACAGCATACTCAAGTTTTGATGGTTTGCCCCTGAATACTCCTGCATCTTGCATATACTGTTGTACTCTTGCAGTAGCATGTGCAAATATTGGGCACTTTACTGGGTGTTATGTATGCAGGCACCTGTGCACCAAGATACGGTTGGTCACAGGGGAAAAATAACTTTGTTTATACTTAGGACACTTCCTCACTCTGTCTTAAAGCACATCTTGCATTTTAACTATTGCAGTTGTACTGCTATCCTTCTTTGGCCAGTATTCATCTGTTGTAACCACCTGCACATCACATAAATAATCACCAAATTGAATTTATCTTATATGCTTCTCTATATAAAATTTAGATCTCATGACATGTTCTTGGAAACAAAGTAATTATTGTGGTGAAAGAAGAGCATTGGTTGAAAAAATGACCAAGAGAAACTAATGGCATCGGTAAAAATCCAAACAATAATAGATGGTTCAAATGGAGTTTTTGTATGATTATAATAATCATTTAGTGGAGTGTTTCACAAAATGCCTTACCCAAATGTAGGCTTAGCCAACGTATATCATAAGCAACATCTGTCATGAGGTTGTGCAATACTCTTTTGCGCATACTCAAAGAACCATGCTTGCATAGAGTGAAGTAAAACAGAAGAAATAAATGATATCTATTTTTCTCATCAGACATCTCCTCTAAATTAAAATATTGATCTCATTAAATAAAATAAAATAACAGAATGGAAAAAACATTATCTTTGAAATAGTAAGACAAAAATAAAAAGAAAAGCAGTTTTTTATCGATAAATGTAATAGTTTGTACTCCATATTTAAAATGATCTATACTACAACTATACCAGTAACTAGGCAGTTATGGGGCATTAAAAACTGAATGTAAATCTGGAGAAAAGAGTTGTTACAATAGTAAATCATAGACACGTCTGAACACTGCTTTAAATCTATTTATCTGGTTTTCTACTTGTCATAAGAAACAAATATAAACATTCTTGAATCGAAGATACAAACAGGAGGGGAATGTTGTTTTTAATTTGAGATCCGATATGAAAAAGGGGAGAATTGGGTTAAAGAGAGACTACTGCAAACAACAGGGGAATGTTGTGAGAGGAGATGTCTGTCCACATAACTGGAATTTCCAGTTCCGATATCAACATATTGGAAGTAGTCAACGATACTTTGCAGACTTCTCATATTCTGAGATTTTCGTCTCTGTTTCCCCTTCCAATACCATTTGAACCAAGCTTTCTCCATACATGTATATTAATGATTGCACTCACAAGTTACATTTTCTTTCTTTGCCAACAATATTCTTTCTCAGGCTATATATTGAAAGCAACAACAGGGGAATTTGTAGGATAGCGAATCCACTTGAGCCCTCTTAATAATTCCTTATGTAAACATAAAGTAACATAAAGTAAAGCTGAGTCAATTGTTAGAGATTAGTTCCCCTGTTGAAGAGATTAGTTTGGCAAGGAATATACACAGCACATTGATGTAATATAGTAAGAAGTAGCATATTTTGAAGCAGTGGCAGGGGGCTTTCAGAAATGGCCTATTTGAAGGTGGTCTAAAGCCCTATAATGGGTTTACTATGGATCACGCTGAAGGATTACTCGAAGATCATTCAATCAAATGTGGGCCATATAGAGAATGTCCAAGAAATCTATGCATTCTAGTCAATGAGTTGAGAGGCTTGGAAAGACAAATCCATCACTGGATCTTTCATAGAGGCCAGCATGTTTTAAACAATGCTCAAGGTCCTGAGATTAAATTTGACAATGAATTTGAAGAAAATATGTAACCTTACCTCTTCTGGCTCTTTGGTGATTTTCTCCAGGTTTTTGGTTCCATGACGCTAGTATTTCCTTCATCGGGGTTCCTTGAAAAATTGAACTTATTCTCCTTTGATCTAATAAAAAAATTTAATTTTATAATGGGGTGAAGTCCACAGCATCTGTATAATATCTGCAAATTAATGCTGAAATAGTGAACATGAATCAAACCAGTTGGACCCTAATTAAATAAAGCCCATACCAACCATTTGCACCAAAATCTTCAAGACTTCGATCTGAGCAAAACGAGTGAAACCCACCCAATTGGTTTGGGGCAAAACGGGGCACCTTGTAACCATATTTAGAAGGAAAGCTCAGCAGGATGGTAGGATTCAAACTTGTCACAGAGTCAAGAGGTAGGAGTCATACATAAGGTCAACATGCATACATATAACCATATTATAGAGACAAGCCCAGTTCATGTTTGTTTTTGAATCAAAAGCTCAGTACTCTTCCACAGAGCAATAGTTCCAGGACGATATTTGTGTGGCTTTTTCACTCCCCCTGTTGTGGGGGAGGATTTATGAGCAACCTGCAATAAGAAACAAACAATAGTTCTTAAATTAAAAACCCTAACACCACACAACATACGTATGCACAATTGAACCGGGGCATCTAAGAAAGTAACCTTGGTGGCGGGCTGCTTCCTCCTCCCTGTAGACTTATAGGTTGTCTACTTCATATGGGCCATCCTTCTTCCTTCAAACGGATCTGCAATCACTAAATTAAAAAACGGTTAAGCCATCGCCAGGTCTTGCAAACAATATACATATTGAGCAGAAAATATAAAAGAAAACTTGGAACGCTATACAAATGGAATGAAAAAGTGCAGTACCATCTGAAGATCGCTCGCTCAACTTCAAAGCTTATAGAATTGTCTACAGCATAGTCTATTTATAAGCAGAGGTGGTGATGGAGGGCGGCTGATCTTCCTGTAGAAGATATCTCCTAGATTTAGTCTTAATGAGATTAGACTGAGAAATTAAATTGCACGGTGGAGTGTTTGGAGGGTGGAGTGTTTGGAGTCGGTTTGCATTGAATGAGGGCATGATGATAAGCAAAACCAACCTCAAGGCATGTCCTTCTACAATGATGACTATATATATTTCTTAAGACGTCCACTGCCTTGGCTCCACGTCCTCCATGATCATCTCCAAAAGCAAGCTCAAGGCTTCCTTAGGTTGTTCGTACTGTGAATAGCCTGCAATCATACCCTAGATAGAGGCAATCAAGTGGTCGACCATTCTATGTTGGCTTTGAGAGTAGACAGAGGAGATCAAGTGGTTTTCTGGGCTGTAAAATGGTTTAAAGGGCATGTGAGACAGGTTTTTCGATGGCCTGTGGACTGGCAAGTCCACAATAAAAGCCTATCGGCTAATTAATTTAAGAATAGTAAAGGTTGTGGTTTGAGTATGAAATGAAATAAAAAATACATTAGTAATATTAATTATATTATCTAAAATAATAAATTTGGGTTAAAAAATGTGCATTCGATCATCTTTGAGACAAAAAAAAATTAGTAAAAATAAATGTGTACCTTGAAGTTAAAGAAGAGGAGTGGTTACAAAAAAAATATTGTTATCCAATATCTAAATCTAGATATCAATTAAATAGATAGAAAAAGATGGAAATAAGTTATTATTAACTTCTTGTTCTCCAACATCCCTCTCTCTCAACCCTCTTAGATCTTATAATTTTGAAAAGCAAATTATGTTATTGAAAGAAAACATTGAAGGAGTAGATTGTTGGTGTGTGAAATTTCTTGGAGAAATATTGCATGAGTGTGTTCTTGGTTTTAAGGAGGATTTACCTTCATTGTTTTTTATTTCTACACAAAAGGTTTATAACCTATATACCTTCATTGTTGTTATTCTTCATTTAAAAGATGTATTTTCCCCTTTTCATTCATTTTAAAATCTTGCATTTTGATTGGGTTTTCCAATTTCCATGCCCACTTTGGGTGGAGCATATGGCTTAGAGGAAGGAAAGAATTAGAATCAATTTCTTTTTTAGAAATTTCAAATTTTTAATTTGTATTTTAATTTTTTTTTTAAAGTCCATTTTAGAGCCTCATTATGGAAAATTTTTATTAGGACCTTTTCTTCCCAATTTTACGTGAAATTTGTGATGATGGGTGAATATGGAGAAGAAGGGTATATTTAGATTTTGCCTATTTTTTCCAAATCAAAATAGGAAATTTCAAGGTTGCATGCACTCCATTAATGGAGGAAGAAGGAAATTGCTATTTTTTGACATTTTGATCAAATAGAGAAAATTGCAATTTAAGATTCGATTTGAGTGTTTTAATTTATGGATGGACTGGTTTTCAATGTAAGATTAAATTATGCATCTTTGGGAATTATGTTGCGAATATTGTGTATGGTTTCCATGCCATGCTTGAATAATAGGTTCAAAGTGTTGAGCCTTTAGGATTAATGTCTCAGGTAGTAAAGGACTAGATCTAGTAAAGGACTAGATCTCACTATTTTCCATGGTACAAAGGAATCACAAGAAAAAAATTGTGGAGATTTTAATAAAAATAATGAATATTGGCATTAAGTAAATGATTAAATAAGATATTTGTGTGCTAGATTATGAATTCTTTCAAAGGTTTGACCTAGTGATGAGGGATGTGTCGTAACTCTAGGATTTGGTAAATTTTATGAGTATCTTCATTTAGGAAGATCTACTCCCAAACTTCCCATGACATCATTGAATGACTGTTTTGACACTTCTTATCCTATTCCTAGTAAGATTCTAATCCTTATCCTTCCATTGGGTCTTATATTCAGTGTTGATGTGATCATATTGTGAATATCATGTGAATGTAGTATTGTGTAATTTTATGTTGTAGTATTATTGTATGCATGTGTATTTTGCATGAGTGTTGTCATATTCCTTGTTTGGTGTGAATGTGCTTGAAGCCCCTTTGTGTTCATCTCTTAGTATAATGGAGTGGGCCTGAGTGTACCACATGGTTGGGTGGAGGTATATCATCATTAGAGATTTATGGATCTCTAATATACTGGCTTATTTATATGGATCTTGAATGTCTTGTGGTTATGGTAAGAATTATATTTTATGTACTAAGTTTTATTTTATTTTTCTCTACTTTCTTTATTTAAAAAGCGGAGGTTCCCAATTTTCCATTTTCTTGGGATCTATGTACATTGGGAGGTTGGCTTGTAGTGGCTCAAAGCCTAATACATCATGAACATATTTCCAACTATATTTGTAAATAGATCAAATAACAAGGAAGTTATGCCTTGTCATGTGAAATAATTAACCCTGTTATTTTACCTATCACAACGAATTATTTATTTATGTTCTATTATGTTTTGTCCAAGATTGGGTTTCAAGTCGTAACTAGGACCTAGAAATTGCAAAGGTTTCAATTTTTTGTTGACATTTGAACTTCATTTTCTAATGTCAATCCATGTTTAAGTTAGAGAGGTCATAGAAATCAAAGGGGACTATGCACCTAGAACCTTAGTTTCATGTTGGCAAGATGTGGATGTCAAAGAGATCATTAGAATTGAAACTGTATTGTAGGAAATTGTATACCTTTACAATTTCACACTATGTTTGGGTCCCTTAATTTATTGGACTTAATTAAGCTTCTAATGTACCAAATTATGTATTCCAAAGCCTTATTTTTATCGTTTTTTGAAAGGAGAACCAACATTAAATAAATGCACTTAATATTTTAATTGCCATGGATTATGAGCATCTTGGAGATTTAGGCTAGGACCCATTCGCCTAGGGGAAAATGGATCCCCTTTATGTGCTAGGACCCATTTTAAAATATTTTTTTGGTGGTCCAACCATTCAAGCATTCAAGCAAATCAAGCAAGTAATATCCAATTCCTTTAAAGTGATGTGTATGACTTCAGTCCTTCAAGGAAGCCATTGAAGGGTGGTGAGTTGCAACAAGTGTTCATTCATCATTTCCTTCCCTTTTATTGTCTTTTTATTAAAGTTTGATTACCAAACTAGGGTTTGACCAAGGAAAACCCCCCCAAAAAAAAAACAAAACTATTTTCCCTCTTTTGTGTATGTGTAGATTATAGGTTGAAGAAGAATTGAAGAAGATATTGAAGAGAAATTTTACATTTTTACATTTGTTATTGTCATTCTTGTTAAGCCACAAAAACTAAGTTGTAGAATTTATTTTTGTCACTTTGATAGGTTTCCAAGCATAAATCAGCATCTTAGATCTAACATCAAAGGACTGTAAAAAGTGTTTTTAGAAGCCTTATCAAGGACCCATTCACCCAGGGCCAAACCAGTCCTCCTACACTACTCAAAATCATCTTTTGATGATAGGTACATGCTATTAGTGTAAGGAAGCTAAGGTAGCGAAACAACTTCCTAAACTAATCTTGAGAGGAGAATAATGCAAAACTTTACAAATCTTTAACAATTACAAAAACTTAAACAAAAATAAACATAGATATGATCATGCATACCACAACATAATGATTTATGTGGGGAAAACCCTTTCAGGAGAAAAACCCCACACTCCAAAAGTCGCCCAATATATTATTCAGAAATCAAAAAGATTACAATGTCCTTACAGAGCAAGCTTCTCACAAGAGTATCACCAACCAAAGATCTAGAGGCAACACAACCACTATCAGACTCTCAGAATACAACACACAACCATAATTAATACAACACCCACATAAAATAGGGTTTCCTTCTAGGGAAAGTCAAGATAATAGAATGTCAACCATCAGATTTGAGACCTAATGATGAATGGTCCACGCGCTGCCCCCGAAGCCCCAACTGAGGGGATGATCCCCCTGGACCCCTCATGGCATGATACCCCACACCCCCCCTCATCACTATCATATGAACAATACCTTATGCATAAATAGTATCTTATGTAATTGTAAGGTTGAGACATATTTTACCAACAAATCTCCCACTTGTCAAACACATTGCAAAAGAAAAAAAGGGTGAAAAATATCTTTTCTCAATTGTTAGGGGTCATAAGGCCCATAGTCTTTGAACACCATCAAAACTTCTCTATGATCATAGGCTTAGTTAAAGAATCAACAAAGTTCATCAAAGTCTCTACCTTAACCAACTTCATCCTGTCATCTTCGACCATATCTCTAACAAAATGATACTGTATGTATCAATGTGCTTGGTCCTGGCATGAAATGTCAAGGTCTTGGCTAGACATATCAAACTCTAACTATCACAATAAATTGTGACTGCACCTTGTTTTATTCCAATGTCTGAACATAGTCTCTTAAGCCAAATAGATTCTTTATAGGCATGAGTAACTACCATATACTCAGCTTTAGTAGTGGACAAAGCATCCACAACCTATCACTTACTCATCCAACTAATCGCACTATCAAATAAAGTAAACACATAAGCACTAGTCGATCTTCTACTACCAACATCACATGCCTCGTCTGAATCCACATAACCATGAATATAAAGGGAAATCTCATCTTTAGTCATATTATTATGATAACACAAGGAATAATCTGAGGTACCACACAAATATGTGGAGACTCTTTTAACTACATCCCAATGAACTCTACCATGATTAAACATATATCTAGAAACAACTCCCACTATTTGGGCAATGTCTAGTCTAGTACAAACCATAACATACATCAAACTTCCAATTGCACTATGGAAAGGCACTCTGGCAAGCTATAAGGCAGTCCCCTATACTCGTAAACTCATTATTTTGTCAAAAATTATTTCTCCTCAAGCCATTCAGTATAACTAGTGTAGTGACAGAAAATGTATCCCTTTACATGTTCTCACTTATTTGGGCCCTCCTAGTTAAATAGGACTTAATTGTGCCTTAATTTAGTGTTGTAAAGTGTACCCCTTCACACTTTCACATTTGTTTAGGGATCCCTTTATTAATTGAGCTTAATTATGCCTTAATTGGCCCTTTGATTCACTTTCCAATCCCATTTAATTACATTTTCCGAAGAGGAAACTTGACATTCATTAATTCCTTAACATAACACTTCACATTGAGCAATATGTGTCCTAGGTTTATGG
The DNA here is from genome assembly GCA_007258455.2 of Sequoia sempervirens. Classification (NCBI taxonomy): domain Eukaryota; kingdom Viridiplantae; phylum Streptophyta; class Pinopsida; order Cupressales; family Cupressaceae; genus Sequoia; species Sequoia sempervirens. The sequence continues at coordinate 637,684,113 of VDFB02281492.1, forward strand.
ACCTAGGACCCATTTGCCCAGGGATGAATGGGACCTCCATAGACCTTAGGACCTAAATTTAAATATTTTTTTGGTGTTGTTTTAACGTATTCAAATGTGTAATTCAATGTCGGCTTGTGATATTTGAATTTCAGGAAATTAAGGATACATACCTATAAATACAAGGTTATTTCATTGTTTCAACTACGAATTTTTATGAAAGAATTCCTAAAGAAAATATTGTGATCAAAGGAATTCAAGAGCATATTTATTAGAGTTTTATTGCAGCAATCAAGGTCTAATTGTCATATCAAATTCTTCTTGCATCATGCATGTTTTGGAGCTAACATTGTGATGTAGGTTTCATGATCAAACCAAACAATAAAAGCACTATTTTAAGCAAGATTCAAAGTTGAAGATCCACATCCATTGAAGCCATTTCATGCAAGTTTCAGAATTTCATTCAAGGACTTATCCAAGGGTTTGTTGAGTGGTAACATAGCATTGTTCATTCTTCATTCCCTCTTTCATTCTTTTATTCATTTCAAGGTTTGATTACCAAAATAGGGTTTTACCAAGGAAAACCCCCATTCACCGAAAACAAATGATTTTTCCCTCTCATGTTGTGTTTGTAGATTTAGGTGGAAGAAAGCTTGAAGATCTCTTGAAGAGAAAATTTGGAGAAGTTGAAAAAATAGTCGTAATTGTTGTCATCTCACAGAAACTCACCTATAGAAATTATTTTTGACATTCTGAAACTGCCACCTAGACAAATTGGAAGATTCATATATGCATCAAAGGCTCCCAAAAGTTGAAGAAAAGCCCTAATAGTGGACCCATTCACCCCTAGGAAAATGAGTCCCAGTTAGCCTTTGAAAACTCACTTTTGGTGACTGGTAAACACATTTTTACCCTTCTCAGATCTGTAATTTAATTTATGGTTCTACTTATTTTGCATTTAATATTGTTGTTTCAAGTTTAATTTGGCATAATTGGGTTGATTTACTATTTTTAATATTTCTCCCAAAAGTGCTTGGTGAACTTGACCCACATCCTTCAGTCATAAGGAAATCTAGAGATTGACTCATTGAGTTGACTCACCTAAGGGTTGTAAGTCAATTCTTTGGGTGGATCTCATTTCCTAATGAAATAGTGAGAAAAAGGACCATCATTTAAACCCATTTTTATAACCCCCCTATTTTTCACCCATTTCATTTTGGTGAACCCGACTCTTGATCATTGCATCTTTCTTATTTTAGAGTCCATTTCAACCCTAGATCTAGGATTTGCATTGCATTGAATTGAATTGAATTGAATTGAATTTAGGGTTTTTTAAGTTGCATTAGTTTGCATCTCATTTAGGGTTTTAGGATTGAATTTTTGTGTTCTTTAAAATTTGGAAAATATAAAAACTTCAGTCATTTTGCAAAGCATTTACATAACATTGCATGATCAGAAACTTAAAACACAAAATTCAATAAAAAGTGCATATTAAATTAGGTCTCCTAGTTTGTCATTTAGCATTATTTTGCATTTGCATATAGAATTAAATTTATAGAAACTTAAAACTATAACCACCTGTCTCAGTCCAGAATCTAAAAACTATATGAACCAACTCATAAATTTGTAAATTCATTTTTCAAAACCCTCAACTAGGACCCATTTTCCCATGGGCGAATGAGTCTCTGATTAGGGATTTTTTTCACATTTATGGGCATTAAAATATCTATTTCTATATTATGTTTTGTTGTTTTTAGTTTGCTATTATAATTTGCAGAATTTATGTTGTCTCAAATTGATCATATTAAGCTTCATTTGATAAATTTAGTGCATTGCGTGAATGTAACTTTACATTTTTAAAAGACGTCATTTTTAGGTTTTTGCATAGCATAATCAAAAAATCATCTTGTTATCAATCTAAAAATATGAGAATTTCTCTACATTTCAATTCATTCTTGCATAATGGACATGTGTATTGGTAATATATGGAAGTTCTTAATCTCTTTGGTTGATGTTTCAAGTTGCATTTTTGGAAATGCTCCTAATGCAATAGAACCTAATCATGCTCAATCCACTCCTAATGAATGTCCTTGTCAAGTTGACATCATAGGAGAAGATGCTGACAACATGCATGAATTCATAAACACTTTTCTTAACAACCTTGAGAACAATGCATCATTTTACCCTTCCATGCAACAACCAACACCTCTTATTATCCCACAACTTGAGATGTTTGGTCTTTTACATCCTAAAATTGAATCACAAACCAAGCCTAAACCTCCAACAATGAGTGAACCTAGTTCCTCTAACCAAGTGCATACCTATCCATCTTATGTTAATAAAGTGACCAACACACGCATCAACCTAGAAGAGACTTAAATAGCCAATGCCTTAATATTTTAACTAAACAAGGATGTGACACAACAAATGAGCATGAGATTCATAATTTATTGGAACAAATCCCAATCAAAGATACTAAACGTTGAGGATATCAAGATCCTTCTCCCTCTGTAGCTTCTAAGGAAACAAGTTTCCTCCATAATGATCACAAGGATGATAGGATCATTTTAGGTCCTCAAAATTCACCTCAACAAATTGGTCAAACAAGCAAGAAATCCAAACCTTATAAAGTCAAAAAGATGTCATTCCTACATACCAAAATAGAAATTGAACAACAAATGGAGGAACTTCCTCATATAGAATGGATTAAACTACCACCTCCTAGTAGAAGCAACAAGCCTAAGAACATGAATTATTGTGCGTATCATAGAACTCTCAGGAATCTTACTGATGAGTTTCATGCTTTAAAGAAGATTCTCGATGAATATGGACTCATAAATATAATCCCTAAAAAGCATGCACTTTTCTCCTTTCCATGTAATAGTTGTAGGATCATAGTATAGTCATTATTGCATGTTTTACATTCATTGCAAATCATTTTCTATATCACAAGGATCCCATTCTCATCACTCATCTTAGCTCATCCTTGTCTTGCACTTAGTGGGGGCAAGGAGCTAAATAGCCTTGTCCTAGTTTGGCACTTGATGTTGTCATTTTGGCTAGTTTTCTGCCTTCCGCATATGATGAACAAGATTGGGATGCAGATGACCTACTAATAGGTTGACTCACATGTGCCTTACTAGTCTTGTCTTTATTTTCTTTTCATGTTCTTTGTGTGATTGCATGTGTGTAATGTGATCTCCCCGTACTATTTTGTTTGATGTATCTCTTCATGTTCATTCCTCTATTTGTATGTACATTCTTTTATATGTCGTTGTATACCTTGGAATTCCTACTACTCTAAGAGTGTAAAATAACTAAGAAACATGAATAACAAAATACCAAGGACACCTCAAGATTAGCCAAAAGAGTGGTTCAACGAAAAGGAATGCAAATAAAATGAAACACAAATATTTTTACCTCCCTTGTTGTTGATACCTCTTTGATTGGCCCTTGCTTGGATTGGTTGTGTGCTCCTTAGATGATTGTTTGAATGTCTAAATGCAAGAATCAATATGCAAGATGATGAGCAAAGATGGCTAAATGATTGAAAAGGCTTGAGGATTCAAATGGACAGCATGTAGTTATGAGAGTGCAAAGTGTTGGAAATGCCCTTGAGGAGGGGGTATTTATAGAGGAATTTGAATTCTCTAGAGAATTCAAGGGTCAAGATTGATCCAACAAGGTCAAGATGAAGGGCTATGGTGGGTTGAGAACCCACAAGCCCTCACATCTTGATATGTGGAGGGTGAAGTGGACAAGAGGATATGAGGTGGAGGTGAGTTGTCAAAAAAGGTACATGAGGTGGAAAAGGACATGCACCTTGGGGGATGAGAGGATTTCCTACAAAAAGGGATTTCTTGTCCCCAAGTGGGAGTGAAAGGGACATTTGAGGAATTTTAGAATTCCTCAAAAATCTACATGGGAAAAGGAAATGTGGTTGGGGGTATAAATGTGAATTAAAAATTCACATTCCTAGGATGGCCTAGAGGATAAAAGGTGGGCTCCAAAAAGGTGGGACTTGGTCACATGTGGAGATTGTGACAAGTCCAAGGTTTTAGAAGCCTTGGGAGAATGGAATGTGAATAAGGAATCTAGAGCAAATAAATGTGAATTAAAAATTCACATAGGAAAGGGGGTCAATATCAAAAAGGAAAAATGGAAGAATTGACCAAAAAGTGGTGCTAAATTTAGCTAATTATTTTGGTTAAGGTTGTGCAAATATTGGATTAGGCTAATTAACAGAAGATTAGAGGCAAGTGGCAAATGTAGGAGGATGTGACAAGGAGAGAGAAAGTGAGGAATTTTAAATTGATTTTTAAATCAAAAAGAGGAAGAATGACTAAATTAAATAAATTAGTGTATTTATTTAATTTAGAGAGGAATAAGGGTAAAAAGAAAAAGTATTAATTATTAAATTAAATACTTTATCGGTATGGGACAAAGGGTGTAATATTAATTTAATAAATTAATATTAATATGATAAATGTAAATGCAACAAATTTAATCATATGAAAGTGATTAAATTTAGGTGTCTACATTTTGCCCCTCTTCGAAATATTGTTGAAATAACAATGTTTCGAAGAAAAGTGAATGTCGAGGATGAAGAAAGAAATGAGGATTGATGCCCCAGCCTGACAAAGAAGAAAGGGGATGCCCCAGTGCCTGGTTTGAAATGGATGGAAGGAAGTAGTAGGGTATGCCCCCTCGAGAGAGCGGTTGGGGAAGAAAGGAGGGGCCCCAGACGACGTCTCGATAGAAAGAAATGGAGGGGACCGTTGGATAGAGGGCAAAAAATTAAACAAGTTTTCCTTTTGAACGGAGTGGATTGGACGTACGGTTTGCGAATGACAGCCTCAGGAAGCTGGGGATTAATTAAGGGAATAAAAGGTTAAATAAAAGGTAAAAAATACCTTATTGGAGAGGGGGGGTTAAAAAGGTAATTTGAAAAATTACCTGGGTCATTGTCATTGTGGCAGTTGAGAGGAAGAGTGGAGAGGAGGGAAAAGCAACGAGGGAGACGATGCCGACAGACAACGACACCGCGATCGTGCACCGGGCGGACGTAGTATGGGCAATGTACCGCGAGGGCACAGGCGGACAGCAGATGAGTTAGAAAGAAAAACC
>VDFB02281492.1:637689318-637701364 GCA_007258455.2 Sequoia sempervirens
GGGGAGAGACGCGGCGTTGGCGGAGGTAGCTACTCTCCGTAGAGAGGGATTTAGTAGAGTTACGGGCACAGGCTCTCCAGAGAGATAGAGATGCAGCAGAGATGCGAGTGCAGGCCCTACAGGCTGAGGTGGATGCGGCTATGACACGTGTTCCGACAGGTCATGGTGTGAGTGGGATGCCAGGAGCGAATGTGCAGGTTGTGGCGAGAGAGAGAGATCGTCTACAGGTAGAGCTGGCACAGAGTCGGTTAGCTCAGGAGGCATGGGAGCAGGAGAGGAGGGCTATCACCAGGGACCGAGACAGGTATCGACATGAGCGGAATGTCGCTCGGGTCCAGGCGGTAGAGAGGGAGGATAGCACGAGAGAGGCAGGTTTCTAGATGGCAGCGTATTATGATGCGGTTCCTGATCCAGCATAGCGGAGATTCTGTTATACCAGGCAGGCACCTCAGATGCCAGCTCCATCCCAGTCATTGGGGACACGTACTCGCGATTATAGTGATTCACCAGGTTTTTCACCAGGCAGAGGGGTAGGACCTGAGTCTCCACAGAGATCAGACGTGGGGAGTTCATTCGGGAGGTGACAGGGTACTGTATTTTTGACAGATGCAGGATGGATTGTGTAGGATGGATATCAAGGATGTTCTATATCCCTGGATTTTGTACTTTATCACGTAACGGATATATGTATGATGTATATGTGACACATGCTATATTGATGGATGTATGTATGATGGATATGTGACAGTTCTTATTAGCACCATGTAGTATATTTCTATTTATGATGGAGGACTATATGCATATGTGTGTATCATCATGTGTTTCATGGATGGATGTAGTGATTTATTTATGCTCATGTGTTGTTTTATGTATGCTTATATTCATGAAATGTTGACCTAGATGTTGGAATGTTAATGATCATGCTTATATTCAGTTATGCTATGTTTATGAATGATTGGAGATATGTGCTTATTGTATGGATGCATGGTAATGGTGATATGTTATGTGTACCTATTGGGATCTATGATGGTTTAGATATATGGATGGCTAGTTGGTAGATGCATTATGTATGTATATGTGTGAGATAGATTTTGTATGAATAGTTTATATATGCAAGATGTGTTGTATTATGCATCTAATATTTTGTGATGCAGGTAGTGATGGAGATATGGACCTAACATGTGGGAATGCAGGTAGCGATGGATGCATGGACAGTATGTGGCTATGGGTGTTAATAAGAACTGGTAGGGTAAGTGGAGGGGAGGTGGGTACGCGATGATGGATGTAGTCTGGCATCTGTCAAAAGGTATCAGTATCCTGAGAAGAATGGAAGAGAATGAGGGCAAGTATTTGCACAACCAAAACCATAGGGTGAGTGTGAATGCAATGATTATGAAAAATGCAATCCTAATTCAATTTATCATCTTTGGAGCACTGGTTTTTGCTATAGCATAAGACACGACACACCAAGGTATAGAGGACCGAGGTAAATCAGTGTCTAATGCATGAGACAAACACACCAGACAAGAAGGCTATCCCAATACCCCAAAGTCTCAAAAAAAGACTTTAGTCGGGCCCAGTATTGGGATAACCGCAAACACAGAAGGATGCCCCAACATAACACAAGATCTCGGGGATCTTGGTGGGTACTATGTGGGACAACCAAGAAGACACAATCAAAGAAAAGATCAAGATATGCCCCTATGTGGACTAGTCAAAACACGCCATAATATGATGGATCATGGTGGCCTTGACAAGTGATTATAGGGAGCTCAAATGATAGACAAAAACTAAAAGTATCAAAAGATAACAATCAATTTCAAATGTCCATTGCCATAGGATCAAGGGGATGGATGGGATTGATGAGGTCTGTTAGGAAGGATGTATCCTGTTAAGACCTATGCTGGATGCTAAGCGAAAAGATCGATATGATAAAGGATATTTAAAATTGATCGGATTTATTGATACAAGTGGGTCTTGTTTGTTTAAGAATTAGCTAGATAAGGGCATAGCTTGATGAGACAACCACAAAGGGGATAAGTCACAACCTAAAGACCTAGGGGCTCGGGGGCCGATCAAAGATTGGCCTTGCCTACGTGAAAGCGCAGATCCCTCGTAGTTCATGGAAAAGGACCATGGATAAAGCAGAAAGAGGACAATGGTGACCGATGATGGACCCAAGATATGACCGACAAATGCCCCGGGGGAGGATCAAATGACCAACCTTGCCTACGTGAAAGCGCAGGGGCAACGTAGTTCGACAAAAGGACCACGGACAAAAGCAAGAGGGGACCAGTGGGGATAAGAGGATGGAGGACCAAAACAAAGTTGATCCGAAAGTGCCCCGAGGGCATATCGCACGATCAGCCTTGCCTACGTAAAAGCACAGTGGCAACGTAGTTCGACAAAAAGATGGAAGTGGGACAAGAGTATGAGATCTAGATGGAGACCGACACGATGGATGATCCTATATGATGACACGGACAGACGGACGAAAGACATAAGCTCAAAGTGGGATATAAGGAAGCTCAGGATGAGGGATAGGTGAGGTGAGCCGTCCAATGTTCAATCAACAAGTACCAAGCGGCCTAGGTTGATGCGGGGGGACGAAAGTGTGGATGACGACATAAAGTAACTAGGAGGCTAGGTAGATAATGATTAAGCCCTCTGTGGATGACGCCTGTTACCAGGTTTTCACCATCCATACTTATCCAAGGCGCCACCAAGAGGTGGTTTTCACCATAGGATGAATTTATTTCTCTTTACTATTTTTTGGATTTTTTTTTTTTTTGTTATTTTTTTTTTTTATTTATTTATTTATTTTATTTATTTATTTATTTTTTGACTTTTTGGTTTTTGATTGCAGACCAAGCGGACTTTAAGCGTAGAACCTTTTTAGATGGAGAATATTGACAGGTTCATCGAGGGGATCCCCTTCCAAAGTGGTCAACCTGTAAGCTCCAGATCCATATTTAGCAGTTATGATATATGGCCCTAACCAGTTTGCTTCAAATTTGCCTTTCTTGTCACGATCTTGCTGAGTGCGGTGATTTTCCTTGAGCACAAGTTCACTAACCTGGAATTGCCTGGGGCAGACCTTTTTACTGTAGTGACGTTTTAGACGATTCTGGTATACTTGTAGGTGATCATAGGCCCGTATTCTACGTTCATCCAGTAACTCTAGTTGTGCCAGCCAAGCGACGCGAGCATCTTCTTCGCTGATGAGGTTCTTCAAAGAAATTCTCAATGAGGGGAGCTCAACTTCGATTGGCAAGACGGCTTCGGCTCCATATACTAAAGAGTATGGGGTGGCGCCTGTTGGGGTACGGATGGATGTGCGGTATGCCCAAAGGGCGGGATGAATGTGAAGGTGTCAATCTCATCCAGTGCTATTGACCACCTTTTTGAGGATGCGAATGAGGGTTTTGTTGGTTGCTTCTTCCTGACCATTACCCTGAGGGTAGTAAGGCGTTGACCAACGATGTTGGATGTGGAAAGTATCGCATAGGTGTTTCATGGCTTGATTTTTAAATGGCTTTCCGTTATCAGAAACGATGGTGGAGGGGATACCATACCTGCAGAGAATATGGTAGAGGATGAATTTAGAAATCTGAGTACCAGTGATTTGGGAGAGTGGCATTGCTTCCACCCATTTGGTGAAGTACTCAATTGCAGTGATGATGAATGTATGGCCATCGGATGATGGCGGGTGAATCTTGCCAATCAAGTCAAAACCCCATTGAGAGAACGGCCACGGTACTAGGAGAGGTTGAAGATCTTGTGCTGGAGCGTGGATCAAATCCGCATGTTGTTGACACGGAAGACATTTCTTTACAAATTCGCAAGCATCACGTTCCATTGTAGGCCAGTAATATCCAGCCCGTAGGATTCTTTTGGCTAAAGCCATACCATTGGAGTGAGCTCCACAAATACCACCATGTACTTCTGTTAGTACCATTTGGGCTTCGGTCTCATTCAGACATCTTAGGAGGATTCCATCATACCCGCGACGATAAAGCGTATCACCAACGAGGATGTATCGGGATGAACGATGGATAAAGGATTTACGTTGGTTGCATGTAAGTTCCGGGGGATGGTGTTGTCACGGAGGTAAGTATATATGTCTTGGTACCACGGGGAGGCGGGACCTACGATATCGCACACCATGTCAGTGTCAGGGACATCATACGCAGGGATTAACAATTGTTCGACCAGAAACTCACACTCTGTCCGATCTTTGGGCATGTCAATCAAAGAGCCAATAGTGGCCATGGCATCTGCTGCTTTATTCTGCACCCGAGGGATTTGGTCAAACTGTATGGAGGTGAAATACTTCTTGAAGTCATCCACCATGCATTTATAGGGTAGCAGTTTGTCATCCTTTGTGAGGAACTCATCATTGACTTGTCTGATAACCAACAAGGAATCCCCAAAGACTTTCAAATGTGTAATGTGCCACTGTTTTGCAATTCTAAGGCCGGTGAGGAGGGCTTCATATTCTGCCATATTGTTGGTGCAGGGAAATGCTATTCTGAAGGATTTTGGGATGTAGTCACCTTGAGGGGTGACTAATAGAATTCCTGCGCCAGATCCACTATGAGTGTATGAGCCATCAAAGTATAACGTCCAAGTTGGTGCTTCTGTTACTGTGTAGATTCCTTCATTTAGGAATTCAGTGTCTATTGGGTAGGCGTCTACTAGTGGTGCTTCAGCGAATTGATCAGCAATAACCTATCCTTTAATAGCTTTGCGCTCCACATACTCGATGTCAAATTCGCTTAGCAGCATGATCCATTTGGCCATGCGACCAGTCAAGGTGGTTCTGGACAACAGATATTTCAAAGGATCAATTTTAGCAATTAATTTGACTGGGTGACTGAGCATGTAATGGCAGAGTTTCTGTGTACTGAAGACTAGCGCAAGGCACGCTTTTTCCATAGGAGAGTAATTTAACTCATAGCCGACTAGTGTTCTGCTGATGTAGTAGACTGCTCTTTCTTTGAGTGACTCATCGTGTTGTGCCAATAATGCCCCCAATGCTACTGAGGTAGCAGAGATATAAAGCAGGAGGGGTTTTCCTGGAATAGGCGGCATCAAAATTTGTGGATGAGCTAAGTATTCTTTGATTTTATCAAAACCCATTTGACACTGTGTTGTCCATCAGAATGTACAATCTTTCTTTAAAAGATGAGTAAAAGGTTGACATTTATCTGCAAGTTGGGCTATAAACCACCGGATGGACTGCATTTTTCCCTGGAGGCTCCTTAACTGCTTTAGATTGCGTGGAGGCGGCATGTCCAGAATAGCCTTTACTTTGGCAGGATCAACTTCGATACCTCTGCGGGAGACTATGAAACCCAACAATTTCCCTGACGTAACCCCAAAGACACACTTCTTTGGATTCAACCGCAACTTATAGTGCTCTAGTCGCTCAAATATCTTCTTCAGGATGGTGGGATGCTCGGCTCGTTCTTGGATTTCCCTAATAGGTCATCAACATAGTCCTCCATGATAATGTGAATAAGGTCATGGAAGATAACGGTCATAGCTCTTTGATACGTTGCCCCTACGTTTTTGAGGCCGAAGGGCATAACATTGTAGCAGAAGGTGCCCCAAGGAGTTGTGAAGGCAGTTTTGTGCTGGTCTTCAGGTGCAATTCAGATCTGGTTGTAATCGGAGAAGCCATCCATGAGGGACAACATCTCATGTCCTGCCGTTAAATCAACCAACATGTCAATATTAGGAAGAGGGAAATCATCTTTTGGGCAGGCTTTGTTGAGATCCCTAAAATCTGTGCAGAACCGAATGTCACCATTAGGTTTAGCAACCGGCACTATGTTAGAGATCCATTCGGAGTAGTCAATAGGTCTGATAAAACCCGCGTCCAGTAACTTCTCCAACTCTTTCTTTACTAACAACGCAACTTGCGGATGCATTTTACGAAGTTTTTGCTTAACGGGTTTGGCGTCTGGACGAATATCTAAGTGGTGAACCACTAAGGCAGGGTCTAAGCCTGGCATGTCTGAATATGACCAGGCAAAATTGATGATGCCTTCTTGGAGTAGCTGCGTAAAGATCGGATATTCTTGTTCAGAGAGTGACTTGGCTACATAGGTGATCTTCGGATTTTCAGCAGTTCCCAAATTAACTTCTTGCGTCTCTTCAATCAGGATAGATGATCTGGCGGATAGCTGAGTTCCCATAAGGGGAAGATGAACATCTCCATCTTTCGGTGCCTCTTCGAGGTTTTCACCTTCAGATGCGTCCTTTATTTTTACTTTTTCTAGGTCAAGAAGCGCCTCAGGGAGGTTTTCACTAGATGACCTCTTTTTATTTTTTTGATTTTTACTTTTGCGACTAGAGTGTTCATCCTCCCCCAATCCCATAAGGTTGACGTAGGTGTCCGTAGTCATACTGACAGGTGTGGTGTTGTGTAGGTCCCAGTCAATGAGTTCAGGGTGACGAAGGGATAGGCTGATGGTACAAACAGATAGGCATTCGAACATGGAGGATAAATCAGTGTGATCGACATCATCGTATGCATGTATGATGGACTCCTCCTCGGGTATGTCTTCCAATGAGCCATCGTCCATGATGATACTATTGGAAGTATTAGGTGATGTTGCGGGACTCTTTTGCTTTCTGTCATACCCAATGCCCACATTTTTTGGTAGCAGAGACGTATCAATGGGTTGCAATCGCCCTTGTTCCTCTTTACCTAGGCCTCTACCTTGGTAGTTATGTTTTTCCACGAACTTTGTTGGCCAAGGATATTTTTCCTGAAAATATTTCTTTAGAGGAGTTTCTGGTTCGGGCTCTTCGCGGTAGACCCACTGACTTATGTCTTCTTCTAGCGCATCTGTTTTGATACTTGGAGATACAAAGGTGGTGGTAGGAATATTTTTGCCACGGAAGGTGACAGTCTTGTCCTCCTTTGGGGTAGCATGGGGAGGTTGACCATACTCATGTGGCGATGGTGGCATGGTTGCTACATTCAGAGCAGTATGCATTTCATACTCGCCACACCCTTTGTCAATGATCTAAACTTTTGTGACTGTAGGATCAGTGGAAGATGGAGCCGTTGTTACAGTGGAGGATGATGGATCGGAGGATGATGGATTGGAGGATAACGAGTGGGAGGTCCCCATTTCGACCCCAGGACAATAATGTAAATGGGGGAAAGATGCTTCTAAAGCTTGACAATACTCAAACGGTTGGGGGTCGGCAGAGATGGTGACCTCCTGTTCATTAACTGGGAATTTGAGGCATTGGTGGTATGTGGATGGAACAGCTTGCATAGCATGGAGCCATGGGCAACCAAGGAGGAGGTTATATGGTAAGTCCAGATCAAGGACATGGCAGGTAGTATACTGGAGCACAGGTCCCACTTGTATAGGAAGACTGATGATGCCTTCTGAATTTCTTTCTGCATTTTCATAAGCCTTGATTGTAATTATCTGGTTGCTTAGGTCCGCTTGAGAATACCCTATCTGTTTTATGAACTTCAAAGTACATAGATTAAGGGCAGAGCCATTATCTACCAAGACCCTTTTTATCTTATGACGGGCAATTATGACTTCGATATGTAGGGGGCGGTTGTGATTGATGCCAATGTTGGGCATATCATTTTGGCTGAAATGGAGGTGGTGAGACAAAGCCAAGTGTCCCACCAAAGCTTGGAATTGTGTGGGGTCGATGTCGTTTGGGACATGGGTTTCCTGCAAGGCTTTGTTGAGGATCTCTTGATGTATCGGGGAAGACCTAAGCAAATCCAAAATGGATATGTGAGCGGGGGTCTTCCTTAGGTGATCAAGAATGTTATATTGAGAGTTTACAGGAGCGGGTTGGACGGGTGTGGATGCTGTAGGGACGGTGATGCGGGCTCGTCACATAGTCACAGCACATTGTGGGTCTTTGGCTTTAACATGGATCATGGATACTCAGGGTTCCACCTGCTCGATGTAATGAATAACACCTTCATAATTGAAGGGTACATTCTTGTAGGTCACATTATTGGTGCTGTTATTTTGGGGATGACTAGTGGAGGTGCTAGGACCTTGACTATGGTTGGGGAAGGCGTTTTGATAGATTTGCAGTTGAGCATTGGACGACGAAGGTTGACTGGGGTCAACCTTGATATCTCCTCGATCAATGAGATCTTGGACATAATTTTTTAAACCTTGACACTTATTCAAAGAGTGTCCCTTGATTTTATGAAAGTCACAATACTCATTCTCTTTAAACCATGCCGGCTTGGGTTTGGACTCATCGAATGGTTTGGTGACAGGATATGTGATGGGATAATTGATTTGTAACAATTTATTGAAAACAACACTCAAGGGTTCACCCAATTGGGTGTATTGACGTTTGGTGTTCCCCTGATTTCTTTGGTTTGACTGTTGAGGGGGATGAGGTGCCCCCTGCGGTACTGATATGGCGTTGGGTACAGACTGTTGTTGCCCTTGGGATGCATTAGCCACTTGGACATGTTTGGTGTCTGTCACTCCATCATTCACTACATTTTTGTTTTTGTTCCAAAATCGTGATTTATCTCCGAATGACCGTTCTTTGTCATGACTGTGTATTTTAATGTGTCCTTTGGCGATAAGGGCACGTTCAAGGATAGGTCCCTTTTCCACTATCTCAGCGAAAGTGGCGACACAGTGTAGTCTAAAATTGTGGGCCATGTCGGGATGTGAATTTTCCACAAAAAGAGTGACCATGTCTTTTTCTTTCAAAGGATTTTTCATTCGACTGGCTAATGCACGCCACCGTTGGAGGTAGTTGGTAAAGGTTTCTCCATCCCGTTGCTTCTCTTTCAAGAGATCTAAGGTGTCAGTATCCTTCCGCAAATTGAAGGAGAAGTAGGAGACAAACTGTTCTGATAATTCTGCAAAAGTTTTTATAGACCCCTTTTCAAGAGTCATAAACCAATCTAGAGCGTGGCTTGCTAGACTTCTTGGAAACAGACGTAAGAGATAGTTATCATTATACATGACTTCTTGACATTGTGCATAAAACTCTTGCAAGTGGGCCTTAGGATCTTTGTCTCCCTTGTACTTGTCAAATTTTGGAATCTCGAAGTGTTTAGGGAATGGGATCAATGAGATGGATGGATCGAACGGATATGGGCATATATCTTCAAATTTAAATGATTGTTTTGTGCCTCCTGCTTGAAGGTCCTTAAGGGCAGCTTTGATTTCCAACAAGTCCGAACTAGCTGGTGGTGGGTTGGGGGGATATGGATGATAGAAAGATGAGGGATCGTGTTGAAAGGGTGTTAGATTGTTAAAATGTGGGTTTGGATGGTTGGATGATGACACGACTTGATGGTAAGGTAGGGGGTTTTGTTGATATGGGGGTTGTTGTTGTGGGACATAATATGAATTTGTTTGGTGAAGGTGTGGGGTAGGTTGCTGAGGGACTTGGACGGGACGTTGCGTGTTGGCCTGTTGGTATTGAAGATATTGTTGTGATTGCTGGGAGGTTGCATAAAACGGTTGTTGGTGAAATTGTTGTTGATTATGGTGGTAGTAGTGTTGTGGAGGTTGCTATTAAGGCATCGCGTGTTGCATGGACTGAGGTGGGATATTATGTTGTGGTTGGACCTTCAGACGCAAAAGGGACGCAAGAAAGGGAGATATGGTTTGGGTAGGCGGTTGAGATGGGTTTCCTTGTGGTTGGTAGGATGGTTGTTGTGAAGCGGTCAAAGTATTGGGTAAAGGTTGTTGCGGATGAGATGGCGGGGGTTGTGTGGGCACACTTTGTAAAGGAGGTTGTTGGGTTCCTCTCGGAATGTTCAGCTGGGGGGCGCCTTGTAGTGTTATTTGAGGCGGGATAGTAGATTGGGGAACCTGTTGAGGTGGTGTGTTGGTGGTCCCAGGAGGAGGGAGTGATGTAGCCAAGGAGGTACCCCCAATATTGACTGTAGGTGGGTTCAAAGGAGGGGGTGCGGTTAATGTTAATGGTGGAGGTTGCGGAATGTTTTGTGGCATGCCATAAGCGAAAGGATTATTGGGATCGGGCACCTGAGATCAACCTATAATGGATTTTGAAGCATGTGGGGGATAATTAACCTAATAAAGGACGGCATTTCCAAATTCAGGTTGGTGCCAACCCTCAATTGGAGGAACACTGGAAAAGTATGAACCTTCGGGTGCATTTTGGGACCCTTGGGGTGCGTGAGATGGGGCACCCTTGTATTTGGACAAGTCAACATTGGAGGGAGGTTTAACACCCTTCTCAATCAAGTGGGCCAAGATTTCTTCCCCATGTTTTGCAAGTAAACGGTCGGTCATTTGCACATTGGCAGGGTTACTAAAATGTTCCTCAAGTGTGAGTTCAGGTTGATTAACCATGCTCTCTTCTCCATGTGGCGAGTTATTCTGATTCTCAGTGTTGGAGTGCGATGAAGTACCATTGTGAGGGTCATGTAAGATGTTGGTACCCTTGTTGGGATCTGATGAGGTGTTGTTGGGATCTTGAGGATTGTTGGATTGGGCATTTTGAGCTTGAAAGTCGGCCATCTTCTTTGCTTGTGAACGGGTCTGAACGGGCATGCAAATGCTAGATGAGTAGGTTAATGCCTTTGTCAAATGATTTGATTGTGATGGAGTGTGGATTGGATCTAATTGGAATTCGATCGATTGGATTGGATTTGATTGGATTGGATTAGATTGGATTGGATTGGGTTTGATTTGGATTTGATTGTATTTGGATTGGATTTGATTGGATTTGATTGGATTGGATTAGATTGGATTGGATTGGATTGGACTAGATTAGATTGGATTGGATTGGATTTGATTGAATTGGATTGGATTTGATTGGATTGGATTGGATTGGATTTGATTGGATTGGATTGGACTAGATTAGATTGGATTGGATTTGGATTTGGTTGGATTTGATTAGATTGGATTGGATTGAATTTGAAGGCGTGAGAGAGAGACCTCAAGCTTGATCACGTGAGATTACCTTTAGTAACCCTAGAGCTTTGATTGATTGATAGGATGATTACGGCACCAAATCCACCTTAAGCTAGGAATGGATTGATTGGGCCGAGGATGATAACTTGCAACACCGAATTCACCTCAAGATGGAGGCAAATTGATTGGGGTCGAAGTTAAAGACCAATAATCAAGTTCAAGCGCTATAGTCAATTTAGATAACCAATTTGTAATGCAAATTTAAGGCGGTTTGGCTATGGGTGGTGTTTAGGAGGTGTGAATGGTAAAGTTGTGATGTTTATTAGGTGAGGGTATTGACTTATGAATGGAAAATTAAAATGAAAAGGTAGATTAAAGGTGATTCGTGAAAATTTGGAGTGATAGAATGGGAGTTTAAATGGATGAAATGGAGGTTTTGGGAGGCTTAAAATGATAAAATGAAGACTTAAGATAATGGGATAATAGTTGGGAATGATTAAGTGGTGATTTAGAGGCTAAATGAATCCGAATGGGGTACTTTCGGGGTGTTGACAGCAAAAATCAGGGCGTAGGCAGCGTTCTGCAGTGAATCAGGGGCGCTACCGTGTTTCTGCAGTAAATCAGGGGCGCTACCACATTTCTGCAGTAAATCAGGGGCACTACCGCGTTTCTGCAGTAAATCAGGGGCGCTACCGCCTTTCTGCAGTAAATCAGGGGCGCTACCGCCTTTCTGCAGTAAATCAAGGGTGCTACCGCCTTTCTGCAGTAAATCAGGGGCGCTACCGCATTTCTACAGTAAATCAGGGGCGCTACCGCCTTTCTGCAGTAAATCAGGGGCGCTACCGCCTTTCTGCAGTAAATCAGGGGCGCTACCGCCTTTCTGCGCAGGGCGCTACCACTTCTCTGCGGGGGAAAAGCTTGGTTTTTGATGGCAAAGGCTATGGTAAGGACGCAAAATGATGAAACAAGTCAAAAGTATCAAAATTTGACAGAATTTCTACAAGAAAACACCTCAAGCAAGCACAATCCTATGATTAATATTACGGGTATGGCAAGGCAAAGTCTTAATCTAGGATGCACAAGGATTCTAGGGAGTCCTCGATATACTCTCGATACATGAGGCA
>VDFB02281492.1:637701820-637739707 GCA_007258455.2 Sequoia sempervirens
TGTGAGTTTTTCCTGCAAAATCTTAACTCAAAGAAAACATTAAATGCAAGACCGATTAGTAGTAGGTCCCCGCCCGTCGATGCGAGAAAATGTATACCTTGGAATTCCTACTGCTCTAAGAGTGTAAAACAACTAAGAAACATGAATAACAAAATACCAAGGACACCTCAAGATTAGCCAAAAGAGTGGTTCAATGAAAAGGAATGCAAATAAAATGAAACACAAATATTTTTACCTCCCTTGTTGTTGATACCTCTTTGATTGGCCCTTGCTTGGATTGGTTGTGTGCTCCTTAGATGATTGTTTGAATGTCTAAATGCAAGAATCAATATGCAAGATGATGAGCAAAGATGGCTAAATGATTGAAAAGGCTTGAGGATTCAAATGGACAGATGTAGTTATGAGAGTGCAAAGTGTTGGAAATGCCCTTGAGGAGGGGGTATTTATAGGAATTTTGAATTCTCTAGAGAATTCAAGGGTCAAGATTGATCCAACAAGGTCAAGATGAAGGGCTATGGTGGGTTGAGAACCCACAAGCCCTCACATCTTGACATGTGGAGGGTGAAGTGGACAAGAGGATATGAGGTGGAGGTGAGTTGTCAAAAAGGTACATGAGGTGGAAAAGGACATGCACCTTGGGGGATGAGAGGATTTCCACAAAAAGGGATTTCTTGTCCCCAAGTGGGAGTGAAAGGGACTTTTGAGGAATTTTAGAATTCCTCAAAAATCTACATGGGAAAAGAAAAGGTGGTTGGGGGGATAAATGTGAATTAAAAATTCACATTCCTAGGATGGCCTAGAGGATAAAAGGTGGGCTCCAAAAAGGTGGGACTTGGTCACATGTGGAGATTGTGACAAGTCCAAGGTTCTAGAAGCCTTGGGGAATGGAATGTGAATTAAAAATTCACATTTAAAGGAGAGGAATCTAGAGCAAATAAATGTGAATTAAAAATTCACATAGGAAAGGGGGTCAATATCAAAAAGGAAAAATGGAAGAATTGACCAAAAAGTGGTGCTAAATTTAGCTAATGATTTTGGTTAAGGTTGTGCAAATATTGGATTAGGCTAATTAACAGAAGATTAGAGGCAAGTGGCAAATATAGGAGGATGTGACAAGGAGAGAGAAAGTGAGGAATTTTAAATTGATTTTTAAATCAAAAAGAGGAAGAATGACTAAATTAAATAAATTAGTGTATTTATTTAATTTAGAGAGGAATGAGGGTAAAAAGACAAAGTATTAATTATTAAATTAAATACTTTATCGGTATGGGACAAATGGTGTAATATTAATTTAATAAATTAATATTAATATGATAGACGTAAATGCAACAAATTTAATCATATGAAAGTGATTAAATTTAGGTGTCTACAGTCGTAAACCTTTATCTTTTCTTTTATCTTGTGTTTTCCTTTTGCAGATGACACAAGGTGTCAAGACATTTAGATCTCTTCCATGTTGACTCAAAAGCTTTTCTTTCTTTTTTCTCTCTATGTGTCATTTTTCCAATTCTACAAGTATTTGGGGAATGATGATGTTTTTGAGCTTTATAAGAACATTGGAGCAAAGAAATACTAACCCCAAATCCATGAATCCTTTATGTGATTTTGGGATTCCATTTTTGGGGCAACCCCTTTCTTTTTCATGATGTAGCTTCATTTGGAAACATATGACTTGGCATAGGGCTTTCCAAATAAGCTCGCATGTCCTATTTATTGTTATCATTGATCATTTGCTTCTTTAAAGTAATTGCTCACAGCAAGGTGTCTAGCAATTTCTTTAAAGTGGGGGCATACATTGGCATTATTATTTTAAAAATTTTTGACATTCCTTATATTTCATTGTGTGATCTTCTTACTTCTTGTGATGTGTCTTTTTCTCGGTTGTGTCATTGGGTTTGATGTCCTTGAAGAGTGTGACCTTTCTTGGCATACAAATTTCCTCCTTTTGGTGATGCTATGTGTTGCATTCCCTAAGTTGCGAGTCTTTTATCCTAGACTTGTCCTCTCTTGGAGACATTAGGCACGATGTTCCCTAAGAGGAGACCTTACATGAACTAAGTGAAATCCCTTTGAACATGTTATTTTCATTTTTGTTCATAACTATTTAGCATAACACAACTTGCTAACCTTGTGAAGCTCAACCTTTTTATGGCCACCAAGCATAACACACTTTTCTTGACTGTAGAGCCTTGCATTTTGTTCATAGGTTCTTAGCATAATGCAGCTTGTTAGGCTTTATGAAACTCGAATTTCATGTTTTTTTTTTGTGGTACCTTATTGAAGTTATCAAAGGTATAGCTTTGTAATGGTATGGTAGCCTAATAAGATTCTCTCATTTTCCACCCTTGGGGGCTCACCTAATGAACAGTTAGAGTTCCATTAGCCTGTGTGAGCATGTACATGTTGTTTTCATAGTGGACAATAAGTTATGCTTTTGAACATTTTTGGACAAACAACTAAGGCGTGTTCCACATCACATTGGATAGTTGAGGCTTGATCTATCCTTTTTTTTTACCTTTTCTTTAAGTCTTTGATATTGTATGATTAAGTATATTGTCATTATTACATACATATGTTTTGATTGTCTACTTTTGTTTGATTTTGATGCAAGGTCATCCTCTCACTAAAGTGGGGGCTAAATGTAGTGATGGAAAATGTATTCCTTTACATTTTCTCACTTGTTTGGACCCTCCTAGTTAAATTGGACTTAACTATGCCTTAATTTAGTGTTTTAAAGTGTACCCCTTTACACTTTCACACTTGTTTAGGGCTCCCTTCATTAATTGATCTTAATTATGCCTTAATTGGCCCTTTAATTAACTTTCCAAGCCCATTTAATTACATTTTCCCAAGAGGATACCCGACATTCATTAATGCCTTAACATAACACTTCACATTGAGCAATGTGTGTCCTAGGTTTATGGACCTAGGACCAATTCGACCATGGGCGAATGGGTCCTCCATAGACCTTAGGACCTAAATTTAAACTATGTTTTGGTGGTATTTTAATATATTCAAATCTATAATTCAATGTCAACTTGTGATATTTGAATTTTGGGAAATTAAGGATACATACCTATAAATACAAGGTTATTTCACTATGTTTCCACTAATAATTTTTATGCAAGCATTCCTAAAGAAAATACTGTGATCAAAGGAATTCAAGAGCAGATTTATCAGATTTTTATTGTAGCAATCAAGGTCCAATTGTCATATCAAAGTCTTCTTGCATCATGCATGTTCTTGGAGCTAACATTGTGATGAAGGTTTCATGATCAAATTGAGCATTAACAACACTATTTCAAGCAAGATTCAAAAGTTCAAGATCCACATCCATTGAAGCCATTTCATGCAAGTTGTGAACCTTCATTAAAGGACCTATCTAAGGGTTTATTGAGTGGTAACATAGCATTTTTCATTCGTCATTCCCCCTTTCATGCTTTTATTCATTTCAAAGTTTGATTACCAAAATGGGGTTTGACTAAGGCAAACCACCATTCACCAAAAACAAACAATTTTTCCCTCATGTTTTTGTAGATCTAGGTGAAAGAAATCTTGAAGATCTCTTGAAGAGAAAATTTGGAGAAGTAGAAAAAGTTGCAAAATTTGTCATAATTGTTGTCATCTCACGAAAACTTGCCTGCAAAAATTATTTCCAACATTTTGACATTGTCACCTAGACAAATTGGAAGATTCAGATCTGCATCGGAGGCTCCCAAAAGTTGTAGAAAAGCCTTGATAGTGGACCCATTTGGCCCTGGGCAAATGAGTCCCATTTAGCCTTTGAAAACCCACTTTTGGTGACTAGTAAACACATTTTTACCCTTCTTAGATCTGCAATTTAATTTTTGGTTCTGCTTATTTTGAGTTTAATTATTATTTCAAGTTTATTTTGGCATAATTGGGTTGACTTACTATTTTTAATCTTTCTCCCAAAATTTCCTAGTGAACCTGACCCTTGTCCTTCAATCATAAGGAAATTTGAAGATTCACTCATTGAGTTGACGAGCACTTAAGGGTTGTGATAGGGAGGCTGGGTGAATCAATCACTGATTCGTGCTCTAGGTCTTGTTTGGAAGACCTCTAAGGTGTTTCACTCCACTAGTTTGACCTATAGGACATTATCGTACTTATGATCCCATGGTCTTGCTTTACCAACCCCAACTATCAACACAAATTCTTTCTGCCAAGTCAAATCTTGGTGCAAACTTGCAACTCTGTCCTTAGCCCTTAATCCACCCTAAAGGCTACAAACCTCCAATTTAAAGAATTAAACTTTGTAGGGGTGTGGAGGTGCTTCAAAATTCTTCATTCCATCCTATTATGGTTCTTGAAAGATCCACCTAACTCCATCTTTTCATTGCTTCCACCAAACCCTCATTTAGGGTTAAAAAGGCTACTAGCCAGGAGCCCCAATTAGGCCTCCTTCTCCAAGAAAACAGGTTGGTTCTCTAAATATTTCCAAATAACCCCCAATATTTCTTTGAGATTCCCGATTCATGTTAACACCTCTCAAATATTTTTGAGGTCTTGGGCCTTAACTGTCCGTACAAGGCCTTAGCCTGAAAATGGGCATTTCTAAGGTTTTTTTAACCATTTTTTGGCTGCTCTCAAACTATCAAGTATTCCTCACACCAGATGAGTTGGTGGAGTTTCCTCCTGATTACCAGACATTGGAAATACTCCCACCTGCCTTCTCCAAAAGGAAATTAGTCAATAATTTTTCACCCCTGCAAGTTATGTGCTCTGCACTTAAGTCTTCCTAGCCAGGCATTTCCCTGGCTCGCCTAGGGAAAGACTTCTACAGCAGCTCTAGTGTTTACAAAGACTCTAACTCCAACTATATTTAAATCCATGGATCCTAGCCACTATTCCCAAAGGGTAGTACAAATTGTATGGTGGGAAAGTGAACTAACACCCCATTTTCTTGAAACTGTCTGGTTCAGACCAGCAACAGTATGGAAACCAAACTATTTACAAACTAAGCTTGACATAAAGAAACTATCTAATGACACAAAAAGCTTGAATAACTACTATACTACATTCCGCACAAGTTACAGTGCCATGTTCAATCCATTAAAGCTCACTACAATGCAAAAATCAGAAAATTCACTCTAAAACACACTTGCTTTTCTTGAATTCACAAAACTTCAAACATAGCCAATGCTTCCAACTACTTCCAACCCTACTCTCAGGTCGAGGCACACCCTATATAGGTCAAAAAAATTAGTTATGTCTCCCCTTGGTCGGACATGTCAGTTACATTGTGGCAAAGTTGCAAAATGCATCATTTTGCAGCTTTTGCCAATTTCTAGTAAACTAAGTAAAATGAGTTTTTAAACTCATCCACCCTTTCCACTCCTTAACCTATCGATCACTACTGAGCAAGACATACTCTTAAACCTATAACTCTATCTCAATGGTCAACATGACCTTCATGGTAACACATCAAAAACAAAAATTCATCCTAGACTTCCTAATTGCCTAGTGTTTCCTAGGTGCTCCTACACCAGGTTGTAAGTCAATTCTTTGGGTGGATCTCATTTCCTAATGAAATACTGAGAAATAAGACCATCAAACCCCATTCTGATAACCCCTCTATTTTTCACCCTTTTCAACTAGATACAAGTTTTTTACCTACTCTCATCCCCTCTCCCTAAGCCGTTTAACCCAAATGAGATGGTAGAAATTAGGAATTTTATGAGAATTTTTACTCACGACCTCACAGAGTTTAAAAAATGATTTTTTGATTAAAATAGTCAAGGCTTGGTACTTTATAATCCTTAGAGATTAAAATTATCCTTATCTCATCATATTATAACCCTATCTCACCATACTTAGAATGATATATAAAATTTGAACACAAGGAAATAGGGTTCCACCTTTTGGGGAGATGGAACTAAGGGACCTATTTCACTCTTAGTTCATTAAAGGAAACCAAGATCCCTCAACCAATTGACTTGATTGAGGAATAGACTAGGGTTAGGGTGGCTTCCTTAGGTACGATTAAAAGGGGGTTCACCACTAAGGAAATGCTTAGAAAGACAAATATGAAAGCAATATGCAAATCTAGCTATATGACCTAGACAATGGAATTTGAAAGCATGTAATCAGATTGATAAGCATAATAAAATAAAGTACTTGGAGAAATGAAGATGACTAAGTAAGGCCTGAAAACCTTGAAAATTGTTGCTTTTGATGTGTACTGGGACTCATACACTAGACTAGGCAATTTAGTCCCATTTTAGGGTTTCTAGGAAAGATTTGGAATCTCTCAATGACTGTTCTAGATATGCTAAAATCTAGAAAAAAGGTAGTACTAGGACTCATATGACCAAACTATTGCAAAGCGTCTCATTTTGTTGCATAGTGTCCCAAGAGTAGAATTCTAAAGCAAAACTTTGTGAGCCTTTAAAGATGGATCAAATAAGAACTTTCCCATTGATTTTACACAAATAGGTTGGATATCTTGTTGTAGATCTAAGTTTCTGTGAGCCTTGACAACTTTTTATGACAACTTTGACAACTTTGTCATTTTAGTACTTTTGAAGGCTTCAAATCCACTTTTTCTTCAACTTATGAACCTACAATCACACAAAGAGAGAGAGAGAGAGAGAGAGAGAGAGAGAAAGTGTTTTTTTGTTAGGGAATGGGGGTTTGCTTGGTCAAACCCTATTTTGGTAATCAAACCTTAATGATAAATGAAGTATGAATGAAATGAAACATGAAACATAAGATGAAATAATAGAACCTTGTTTGAAACCTTGTAGATCTACAAACAAGCATGAAGTGGCCTCAATGGATGTAGATCTTGATCATGATTCTTGATGAAAGATAATGCCTTTGAATACTTGAACTGATCTTGAACAATACATCACAACATTAGCTCAAAACCACATGAGGATCTTGATTGTTGCAATAATCTTCTATAAATATGCCCTTGAATGCCTTGTAAATGCTCTTGAATACTCTATGATGCTCTTGTGAAGTCTTAGGATGCTTGACTCAAAGTTTCTACGTGAAACTAAGTGAAATAGCCTTGTATTTATACTTGTTTATGCCAAATTTCCCAAAATTACAACACTACAAGCCAACATTAGATCTAGGATAATATTTAATCCCACCAAGAATTTGGTTTAAATTAGGTCATAGTTAAAGCGAGACTCATACGCCAATTGTGGCATATGATTCCTAGTGGCTTAAACATAGGACATATATTTCTAGGAGTGTCTTCTTCAATGTGCAATTTGAAATTAGGTCCCAAGACCTAGGTGGGACTCATATGCCCAAGGGGGCATATGAGTCCCAGATCACCAGATCTGGAACACTCAACTTCAAACATTGAATTATGATTGGTTATTTGCTAAGTGTTGGGATTATCCATAGAAAAATGCATTTAATTAGGCTTGTGGATGCAAAATAGAACCAAATGAGGCATAAAAAGGCCAAATTAATTAATAAATCCTTATATTAGTGTGAAAGTGTAAAGATACACTTTACAACACCCTAAATAAGGCAGGATTAAGTCCATTTTATCATTCATTATTCCATCCCAAATCAAGTGTGAAAAAGGGTTATTTTTTTCTACACTGCAAAAGTTATAACACACACCTCTAAATCCCTATAAAGCTATCTAATTTGTATACAAATAGGGATAGATAATTAGGTTTTATGTCAAATTGATCTTAAAAATTTATGCATAGATAGATAAGGGATTAAATACAAAAAAATTGCATCAAATAGAGGAAACTACTAATCTACAACTAAATATTGTAATAGATCATGTTGGTAATCTATATACAAAAGATATGAGATCATGTGCATCACTAAGCCCTCTAAGTTTTATATTATTTGAGACATTTTACCATGTGTTTTTATGAGAAAATTAAGAGGGAAAAACAACTATTGTATGGTAGAAATCTTTAGTTGCAATGAGAGAAAATAAAGAAATGTATTTTAGATGAGAACAAATTAGAAAGAGTTTACTAAAAATCTAGGGCATGATAACTCCTTGGATGCTATAGAGGTTGGAGAGCACTCAAATGAGGATGACTAATATTTTTCTCCTTTGAAGGAACAAATTTGATAAGAAATAATTGAAGGATCTATGAAGGATGAAATCATTGATCTATTTATGGAGCTACCATGTTTTATAAACTATAAATGCATCTATATGCAATAAAGAAAGAAGAATATTATAGTGGAGAATTCTTCTCATTTTTTCAAGAGAGGTATACTTCTTATGGAAGAGGATTTAGTTTTGAAGCATGATTCTCACTTTGTTTTGGATCCTATTTTAAGAGATATTAAAGAAAAGGATGTTGATGAAAAACATTTGAGCACAAAGGAGATAGACTTGTTTTCCATTTTCAAAGTGGGATATATACTCTTCTTCCTAAAGAATATGATCATGTGCATGCAAAATTTAATTTTGTAGCATGATCATAGTCTAAGTATTTTGTCCAATTAAAGTCAAGACTATTTGGGAAGTGTAATCACTTTCAAGAACAAATTTAGCATTTCCTAGAGTGGTGAGAATGAGAGACAAAAAAATCACCAATAGTCTCCAACCATCAAACATATTTAGTTGTTAGAATGAGAAAGAGTCTCCACTTTTGGATTTCTATTCTCATCCCCAAAACAATTTAGATCAACCTCAAATGAAGATAAATGACAAAGTGGATCGAAGAAGTACATAGTGGACTGTGAGGAGAGAAAAGGTATATGTTTCACTTTTCTTCTTTTTGAAGTTCACATTGTCTATTATTGTTTTGAATTTGATCTCCTAGAGATTTATGATCAAGCAAGGAATTGATTTCAACATACCTATGAATGGTTAGTTTGAGTTCATGCATAGTACTATATTTTTTATTTTTCTAGTAAATAAGGTACAATGTAACAATATTGGACTAGTTTATTTTTGCATATGTGATTTTAGTAGTATAATATATAGAAGATCATATGACACTAGGATCATGTATTTTGAGAATAAAGAAGTAATATAGGAAAAAAATTGTGATTATTTTGTGTCTTCAACTTTCAATAATTTTAGGTCAACATACTAGTGTCGTTCACTTTGGTTGCAAAAATATATAGTTTTAGCTTCATATTTCCTAATTCCATGCTCAATGGAAACAAGTAATTTCATAGTTTCAACACATGGCAGGTATGATTCTCCTATGAGCTACCAAAAAATATAGTGCAAAAGGTTTGCACTCCAATTTAAAAAATCATATGTTCTTATTCTTGTGCTTTGTCTCACTGTATGCTTGTCATTAATTTCCTTAGTAGGGATTCAGTTAGTTTGTAGTAGAGAATGATTTCACCAATGGTCAATAGAGAGTCAATAGTCTTTATTTCCAATAGTTTTACATATTTTAAAGTATTCATCTAGGAAAGCCCTAAATTTATAATACATTGATAAATTAAATTCAAAGATCTTTAAGAATGTATTCTACTTGTAGAATTCAAACTAAATACCTTATTTTCCATATTATAATTATATATTTATTATATTAATCAATTATTAATGTCAACTCTAAATCTTAAGGCTCTTTTATTAGTAAAGTGTGTGATAAGGATTCACTCAATCCTTTTTAATTAATCTTCAAAATAAAAAGAAGAATTATGCTTTGGGCCTAGAAACCAATGCGCAAAATATAAAAACTTGACTAGGATGTAAAAATATCAATGCTAATAAAAAGAAATTCACAATGATATTGATATTCACACAAATTTCTAATGAAGATGTTAGAGGCTACATTAATAATTTGAAAGAGTTTGATGAATGTCTACCAATATGTTGCAAAATATTATGATAGTTGGAATGGACTTATGAGTGATAATGAAGAGAAATCATGTCCTTACAAAATATGTTAGATGTTGCAAGTAATTACTGATTAATAGACACCAAGAATACATAGAAGATAGTAGTATATTATCTAAAGCTAATGCTCTAGGATGCTACTTAGCCCTTTATAAAAAAATAGAACCTTCAAGTTAGTATGTTTTCTTTGTGTGGGACCTAAAAATCTTTTTTCCTTGCGTGCTCTCATTTTTGGAGGAAAATTAATTCCTTTGGACCACTACCCAATTTGTTATGTTTTTATCTCCACCACCTTCTAGGAGATAACCATTATATCAAAGGGTGTATATTGAATATCTAACTAACAATTTATACAAATGATGGGAAACATTGCTAGAGTTTTCTCCTTGCTAACAACTGAATTGTGAGCTACGTATTTCGTATTCATGCCCAAACTATCAAATTTTATCTTCCCATCAACTGAGTTCCAAAACCACTACTCAATTTCCTAAAAAAAAAAATACTTTCAAGCCAAAGCCTATCATCATAAAAGTGAAACCTTCTCATCTATAGACCATGGAGTGTTAAAGGTCAACTCTATGAGAGTGATTTTTCTCTCCTAATTTTTTATCTCAACTTAGACTTAGGATGGTATTCCTAGAGTTTAGAGAATGAGATGAACAAGAAAGAACATGCTAATAGCTAAAACCAAATTATTAATAGAACCCTAAATGTTGTCACTGAGTTGAGAGAAACTAGGTATCTTAATACCTCAATATAGCTAATTTTGACACCAATACAATGAGAACAAGGTGGAGGTAATATACATGAACCATAGAGTGACTTCAATATGAATTTTGTGAATATATTTCATGTTTGTTGTGAACTCATGAACTACCTGAAAGTTGGAAGTAAACTAGAATTACCAATTTAATGATTCATTATTTTAATTATTTAATTGAATCAATATATTCCCAAATCAGTACCTATCAATGGGTTATAGATTCAAATTGACAAGAAAAATTTATAATGAAAAAATAAAAATCATAATAGTTTATCAAAGCATGAAAATGCATCAAGGTTAGAATATCACAAAAAAAACATACTTAGTTATCCATTACTAAGCTACACAAATATATGTAAATACAAAATGATCTTAAAAAAGATTGTAATAGTTTTATATTTTTTGCCACATTTACCAAATCATATTTACACTCATAGTAGCAATTGTGCTAATAGGAAACCCTATTAAATGAAAAAAGTTACCTTAAACATGTACCTACAATCCTAGAGACATAACACTTGCAATACACTCTACAATATTCTCTTTTTTTATTTCAACAAAATCCACTACCTTCTTGCATTTGAACTTTGATGATTGAAACCATGAGAAGATTTGACATTAACTTTATCTCATAGGAATAATCATTGGCCAACCCCTCAAAATGAACCTAATTTGCATCCACTTAAACATGTTGGGTGCCAAAACCCTAATTACAACACTATGTTATATTAAAATTAATAATGTAAGTGCATTCCTCTCAAGATGGACACTCGGGATGAAAGATATATGATCAATTTGATGTCAGTAGTTGGAGGATTGATTTTTAGTAATTGAAAGTAGGTGGGGAGTAAATTCAAGTAGATGGTAAAATATGAATATCATGCCATTTCATTTGGTGCCTATAAATTTTCAACAAATATTAAAATATTTGCACTTGTCAAAAGCTTTGGCCTTTCAAGAACAACATCACACTTTCGACAAGTTTGTGAACTTGTACTTGTTGACATTTGGAATTTGGCCACTTTTTCTTTCTTTCTCCCTTCTTCTCTTTAGAGTGTCACGCTTTTGGAAAAATGAAGAACTCGTGAACTTATGTCACATTTTCAATAAGTTTGTGAACCAATGAACTTTGTGGCACTTAAACTATTCTCTATTTATCACACTTTCACAAAGTTCATGAACTATCAAAATTTGTGGCATTTATTTATCTTTTGACTTATCCTTTATTTGTGTCAGAAAATCAATGGATTTGTGAACCAATGAACCCACTAAAATTTAATCTTTGTCAATTTTTCACTAGGTTCATAAATTGGCAAACTTGACAACCTTGACTTTACTTGGACATTTACTCTTTCCATTGTTGTGGTTTTGGTAGGTTCATGAACTTGTGAGCTTCCTAAATTTTATAATAAAACATAAGAGCAAAAAATTTCTTAGTCAATTTTGATGATCATTGATTTAGGATCAAGAATCGGGAAACAAGGAAATAGGTATAACGGTAAGGGGTAACTTGAAACCCTAACACTTGACATGTATCTCAATTAGGTAATATAAACTCCCCTATGGAATATTTAACTTATCCAAGCACTGATACCTGGTATGAGAGCATGAGGAACCTCAAAATTCTATTGAACACAGGAAAACAACCAAAAACAATTAAATGTAGGAAATTACCAAGGGTTCAAGATGGACAATGAGAATCCTTTCCAAAAAAAACATGGGGGTGAAATAAATGTAGAAGAAAATTTGGACCAAACACAAAAAAATCTTAATTTTAGACAAAGGCCCAATACCACCCAAAATTTTAAGTCTATCTTCAAAAAAATCTCAAGTAGATAGCATTGTCATAGTGACAATATCATCAATATTGTAGGTGGAAAATTCATTAGTATTTGTCTCTTTTGGACTATTACTAGAAGTGGTTTCACCTTCTTCATTAGAAAGAGTGATGTGTGTTGGGCCTTCACCTCATTCTACCATTTTTTGTTTGAAGATAATTTATTATTTCTTTCATCGAAACCCCAAAATATATTTGGGAGAAATTGGATTAAGATGACCATACTCAAAATAGCAACAACACTTGAATGGAATCTTGACATGGTCCAAATTTTATGTCCAAGATATACCATTCTTATTTGGAATAATATTTTCTATCAATTCCTTGTCTAATTCCAATCGAACATAAATTTTTGCATACATAAAAAATATATTTAGAATAACTTGGTAGTTATTTTCTAAGAGAATCACCAATCATTTTCAAGTTAAATTCACACCAAAATTGAAGAGGTGTATAAGGTAAATGCAACCAAATTGAAGTAGAGGAAAAAAATTCATTTGTGGGGTTGAACAAAAAATACCACAACTTCAAGCTCAATATATAATCATCAAAAATTCATTGTCCAAATGCAAGAATCTTCTCTATATGTGGGAAAATTACACAAAATGAAGAAGAAACCTTGTGTGTAGGGAAAAGTGTCAACCCAGTTTTGAACTATTGGGATCCAATGTTCGGAATCCCACTCATGTAGGCTTTTCAAATTTGGCCAAAAGTCATTAAAACTTCC
Organism: Sequoia sempervirens; assembly: GCA_007258455.2. Lineage (NCBI taxonomy): Eukaryota > Viridiplantae > Streptophyta > Pinopsida > Cupressales > Cupressaceae > Sequoia > Sequoia sempervirens. The sequence goes on from VDFB02281492.1 coordinate 637,714,974, forward strand.
AATGAGCACATTTTCTATTAAAGAATCTTCCTCATTATCCACCTCCTCCATTGAATCGAAATCAACAATATGTGAGTTCTCAAGCTTTTACACAATCAATCCTCCTTTCTTAAAATTGGTCTTAGTCCCTTCAAATGAATAATGGGATTCTTATCATTTGAGGGACATCAATAGCTATTGTCTCACCTGAACTTCTCAGTAGAGTTAGCCTATTATTCTTCAAATCAAGGAATTCCTCTACTTAGACTTGAGGGCCACCAGATATGAGCCACAAATTGTGTGATTTGAAGATTTCATGGTAATTGCATCATCTATAGATGCATGACAAACAAAACTCTAGATATTCACCAGCAAAGAACAAGATACCAATTTGATAAGGAGGCCCAAATATCAAGAAAGAATATAATACATTGTAACAAAATAAAAATTTAGAAACATCTATGAAACAATAATCAAGAAGAAGAAAAAATAACTTAATTTCATATATTCTTCTAACTACTAAATATATTACACTAATCATTTGCATCAATCCTATAAAAAAAACCATTAAAAAATTAAAAAACAAAAAGCAAAAAACACTATTTCTCAATCTTTATTAATTCTTAAAACTATATTATTATTTTTTAATTATTTACTCCAATAAAAGTATTTTATGATTTATATCACTTTAAATACTTTTGGTATTCTTCTATGTAATGCAGCTTTATTAAATAAAAAAATTATTATGTTTGGTCAAGAACACAAAATGTCACTACTAAATGATATTCTCCTTATATTGTCTCTTGATAAGGCACATGGCACATGTTTATTTGTTTACTTGTATATTCATTCAACTTAAACTATCCATTCCTTTATTTCATGAGCATATGAAATTTATGGGATAAACATTCATATCAATATCAAATAATTGAGGTGATCTTCTAGATTCGTTGTAGATAAGCTTCTAGAATAAACTAAGTTATACAAAACTCCACGTAACTTAAATCCAACTGCTCATCATTATCATAAAGTCCATAGGATTGCCTTCCACCAACTTTCCTTTATTTTCTAATACTCCACTACCTTATGATTGCCTCTTGTACCTATATTAAAAATTAAGATTCTTTAAAGTCTTAGAGGAAGGTGCCATTATGTTTTTTTTATAAATTTATATTTTTTAATTAGTACTTGCATAATACTATTGTAATCAGTTCTTCAATTCATTTTGTTAATTAGTTATTAATAGGTTGGTTTGAATCAATTAAAAACTAGAATTTTATGTTTTTTCAAATATAATTTAATTTTTTTAAGGTGAACATGTTAAATATTTAACTTTAAAAATTGTAAAAATTATTTATTTTGAACATAATTGGCTAAGAAGTTTGGGGTGTTATGGACGAATTTGTAAAGGTAAACTATTTTTTTAACATTTTTTTTAATTGTTTTATATTTTTTTGCTTTATAAAATTATTTCATTAAACCTTTCTAAAATAAATAAATCTAATTAATTGATCTTTTAATGTATGTAATTGTTATTTTTTATTAAAAAAATCTCACAAAAATCAATTAGTTAGATTTGAATTCACACTATTAAAATAATAAAATAAAACTTAAATTAAAGCACATCATAAATTAACATATAAAGATAATCTTGATTTGGTTTTACACAATTAAAATAAAATTTAAATTAAATCTTAAACTATTTGATATTGTCATTTTTTAACTTTCTAAATTTTATTTATTTTCAAAACATACATAAATACAAATAAAAATTAAATTAGAATAACTAAAATTATTATAATTATTAATTATATTATAATTCTAATCCTTTTGTTTTTAATTTATAGTAAGCATTATAATTAGAATTAGGAATAAAGTAAAAATTATGCTTAGAACTATTCAAAAATTAAAATAAATTAAAAATTAAAATTAGGATTAGAATCAAGAATAAAGTAAAAATTATGATTAGGACTATTCAAAACTTAAAATAAATCAAAAATAAAATATTACTAATAAAAATCACTAAAATATGATTAATAGATATAATGCTCCAAAATTGTGTTCATCTAATATCTTTATTTCAAATCTCATTCCCAATATTAATCCATGGATGTTTTTTAATGTGACTTTATAATTCTTTATTGTTAAGGTTAGGGTTACGACCATAGTTACGAATAGTGTTACGACCATTTAGGGATAGAGATAGGTCTAAGATTAGGATAATGGTTTAGAATATATTATTGGAGTTAGGGTTAGGGTTAGGGTTAGGATTAGGTCATGTAAAGAACTAATTAACAATACCAAACACTATAATTAACAAAACTTACATTTATTTTTATTTTATAAATGTGTTAAATAAGTAGTAACTAGTATTTTTATTTAAAGGAGACTCAAGGATTACACCAAAGTTATGCATGTGATTAAACAATTAATAATTAGTGCTAAATAATGGAATGAAATAAACTTAGACAAATCTAGATTTGTTTCTTTAAAAACATTAGGTATTATTTGATTTTGAAATATTTGCATGCAAACTTAAAACATAAAACAATGCAAATGAAAAAGAAAAATTGTTATCAATTTGAAAAAAAAAAACACTATGAATGAAAATAAAATGTTCTAGTCTAGTTGGCAAATCAATATGTATGACTTTTACATGATAAGTGAGATTTTGGAGGATTTTACTATTAAATGACAACTGTTTTTACCATTAAATGGCAACTGATTTACTATTAAATGGCAACTCATGCTTTGGTGAGACTTGTTTCAAACTCAAAGCTCACACTATTTGTAACTTATTGATTAAATATGTTTATTTATTTGTGTTGATTAAAAAAATTATTGATAAAATTTGAAAGGAAATATTAAAAAGAAAGGAAGAAAATGTGTGTAGAATGGAAATTTTCACAATCTTCATTTTAATAATTATAATAGTTCCATAATTATAAGAGAAAATTTTAAATTGTCATTTATGTTTAACTTAAAATTTACATTATTATTCTTAAAAAATAAAAAATAAATCAAGATAAATAATTACATGGGATGGCTTTATTAATAGTTGCTTTTTTTAACTATATTTTAGTATTGTTTAATATTTGAAAAATAACAATTAATATTTTATGTGAATGATTCAATTAATACTTCACTTTATTGGTTGTGATTTCTATTGTTTATATAAAAAAATTCAACCTTGATTTATGTGGTTTTTTGGGGGACCACTTATTATTTAAAAATTTGTCACTCTATTTAGTTGAGTGACTATAGAAAATGGCAAAGCCTTCTTAATTATAGGTGGGATAACCTAATGATTAGGAGCTCCCTTTCACTACCCATTCTATTACTTATACTATTTATTTTTTTATTTATATTAAATTATAAATTTATTGTTAGATAATTATTTCCTTTCTGAACTTTAATTTATGTAATTATTTTATTTTCTATGAATTTATTTAAAATTATATATTTGATATAGTTTTGGATATTTAATTTGTCTCTTTAATTTTTAAATATATAAAATCTATTTCATTTAACATTTTAAATTGAAAATAAAATGTGTAAGGAGAAAAGTTATAAAATTAATATTTTTTTTTATTTTTTGAAAAAAATTATTATTTTAATCATTATTGAAACTTTTAAGATAAAAAGTAATGCTAAACATTATTTTTTACATTTTATATTAAAATTATTTACATATTTTTTGTGTATTTTATATTAAAATTTATTTATAAGATTAAAAATGTAACATTAATAAAAAGATGTACAGTGTAATATTAATAAAAATATCTTATGGAAATAGGTAGTGTTCATGCCTCCCTCTTTCAACCATTTATACATTTTATTTCCAATGTATTTCTTTATATAGCAATACATTTCCCCTTAACTTTTTAACCCTTCTCTATATTCAAGATATCCTTAGACAACCCTCTTGCCCAATTATTCCAAATACTCCCTTGAGTTCAAATTAAATATTGACCTTCCAATTCAAATTTCTAAAAATTTATTTCAATTCAATTCTTTGAGCTTACCTTTCATAGACTTGAAATTTTTAGCCAACATGTACATATTTGATCCATCAATAGTTTTATCCCACCATTCTACTAAGATGATCCTTAAACATTATTCCTTCCTTCGCAAGCTCAAACTTAAAGTGTCTAAGTATCAAGGCTTCTCCCTAGAAAATTTTAAACTAATCAACCAATGGTCTAATCTTGCATGTAATAAATTTTAAAAGTATATGAGTAGCCATGTGTATCCACTCTTAACTGGCAAAAAAAACCTATCAAGTCTTTAGCCACAAAGTTATTTCCTAGTCACCTATTGTTCTAAGTGAATATTATATTTTCATTTTAATATCAACCAATGATAACTTTTTGATGAAATTTAACATTAGTAGATGATTGAGATAAGCCACTTGAGCCCCTATAATTCTCAAGAGATGATGTAATGGTATTAAAAGCACCACCATAAATTTATTTATCTTTTAGCATAGACTAGCTTATTACATCCAAATATCTACACCGTATTCATCTAGTCTACCTAAAGGCTAAAGAACACTCATTTATGGTTATGAAGGTCTCTTGGAATTGATTTGTTCAAGCTAAACCACTTAACAATTTGCACAATTTTCTTTGGTAATTCCTCTAACCTTATTAGGATTCTATATAGTGGTTAAGACATTAGAGACACTAGCAACATTAACCACCTATATTTTATTTCCTTCCCAAATTTTCTCTAGCATACAATACAGAAGGGGTTCCTCCATTTTGGTTTTTGGAGGAATAAGATATCTACAATTTTCTATAAAATTACTTTCTTCAAAGATTCATATTTTTATTTGACATTAAATCCTCACGTATTTTAGGTAATAATAATTATTAAGCATTATGTGTGATGGGTCCTTGTCCGGGGTGGTTGTTGTGGATCCACTCTCCTCACCTCACTTGATGGATTTCGTTTTGGAGCCTTTCTAGTCAGTTGTGTTGAGGAAGAAGGGACTCCCCAAATTCATTTCCTTTGCACGGCCTCGGGTTCAGGGAGTCAGTTTGGTCCCCTCATCTGGGGTTGTTTAAACTTGGTTTGTTGTTCTACAGTTGTCAGTCAACTGTCTCTATTTTTTTTTCCTTTGGCCCTATGGGCTCTCTGTGTAAAGGGTACAACACCCTGTAAATGGTGCTTATCTTATCAAAAACAATTATTAAGCCATTTTGGTCCTAATATTATAGGTATAATTTTTGTCTCCTACATTTTGAAAGATTGTTTTATGTGGTTTTATTATAGTTATCTTTCCATTTTTCCAAAACCGGATCCCGTTTTATAATCGGGATCTCATTTCCATGTCAACAGTCCCAACATTTAATATTGGGAAACAGGATCCCATTTCTAAAAAATTCAAATTCCCTTTGCTTTGTGGTCAGGTTTTTGGCTTGTATTCTGGGTCGGTAAAAGCATTGGGAATCCAAACCTAGGTCTTCAACCTAGTTTGACCTGCAAGTTGAAGGTCCTAACAATGTCAGAGAAAAATAGTAAGTTTGGACATATGGCTAACAACTTTTTTTTGCAAAATTTTACGACAAAATTAAAACCGATTATAGATGAGACAATGCAAATTCCAAATATGTAATTTTTTTTATAATTAGATTATTTTTTCTATTTTTCAATTAATTTCTGATGAAATTGGTCCATAAACTTGAAATATTTTAATAACTTTGTATTAAAATATTTTTTGGTAAAACGAATTACACGAAAAACGTATTTTAGACAATTATTTTCAATTTTAAAAAAATTAAAAAATGAAAAGTTTAGGTCATCTTATGTTTGATGTACACAATGATTTTTCAAAATGACAAATATGGCTAATAAAAATTTAACAAAAAAAATATTCAATAAAAAATTACAAAAAAATATCAAAAACATACTTTAGTGAGTTACAATTTTTTTCCTAAAAGGATTTAGAAAAATACGATAATTTAGGTCAAAATATGGATGACGTACACGTGCATAGTATGGTAAAAAAAAGTGACTTTTAAATAGTGGCTTTTAGAAACGTCTATTAAAATTCAATTTGTACCATTTGAGTATTGAAATAAATTACATATTTGGAAACTCAGCTCCAAGTACTAGATTTTATGATTAGTGACTTTGTTGAAGAGTCCATCTCTAAGTGCTTCAAATTTAAAGGTCAAATGTGTCAAATTTTGAAAATCAGGGAAAACACTTACACTTTTTGGCCAAAAAGTGGACTCAACTTCTTGCCAGCACTCGCATGTGAAAGTGTTATGGGAGTGCAACGAGACAAAGTGATAGCTTTCCATGATGAAGGGTTTCAAGTTTTTAATCATAGTGATTTTTGGGCATGGGGGAATATGTGGGAACAATTAATTAGATGGGTATTAAGAGATGGTGTTTGGATGGAATATACTTAATCCTATATGCACTTCTCAAGTCATGGGTACTATTAGAATAGGTGGAGAAGGAATCCTAGCTCAAGGGATAATCACAAAATGTCTCATGGTGGGAAACTAATGGGAATAGGGAAAGGGTTGGGAAGGGCATATATGGGAGACCTCAAGCTTAGATTTCTTATTGTTTGTAGGAAATGATAATTAAGACATGAAGCACGGCCTACATCTCTCAACCTAGTTGAAATAAAACTAATGGTTGTAGAAAGAGAGATTAGTTAAATGTACCAAAAATAATTGGGGTTCATTTAATAAATCTTAATAAGATAAACCACAATATTAGTTATCAACTCCTTCAAGGTTGTTATAATATTATGGAATTTGTTGCCTAAGTCTTTGATTTGATGTTAATATGCATGAGAAACATCTATAGTGAAGAGGTGTTTACTTGATGTTGTTTTTCATCCTCAAATCCACTTTGTATTTTGAGGGAGACATTTCATATTAAAGGATATGTTCTCACATTTGATGTTGTGAGACAAGCAACATAATGTGTTGGCCATGTAATTCTATCAAAAGAAAAAACTGGAATGATGATAATTGTTGGTCACAAAAGATACAATAAGCATGATAAGTTTCCAAAGCTGCTAGGATGGAAGATTGAGGTTGTGAATGCAGTTGTAAGTCTATTTACTTTGTCAAAATTACTTACTTTTTATCTTGCATGATTGGGCAGTTACTATGTATGAGTGAATGATATAAGGAAATGCTAGTTTCTTTGTAATAACGAGAGATAAAGTGTATTTGGGTGTAACTATCTATTTAAGTGAAAACAATTAACACAAGGGAAATTAATATTTTTTAAAATACATACAATAGGTAGAATAGTAAATTATTTGGATGCATTATCCATGGAAACTTACATCCAAAAAATAAAATTTATTGAAGGGGGCAATAATGAAATAGGTGAATCTCAATGGAAACTCAAATGACATAGGCAATGATAAACCAAAAGCCAACCATCGATACACCAATGTAGTGCCAAAATAAAAAAAATCTTATCTTAGCACTAAAGGGGGGTGTTAGGAATTAGTGCATAACATAAATAATATAATTAATAATAATGTAGGTGCTTATGTAATAATGACACTAGAATTAGTTTGTAGAGATTAGTTATTAGCTAAGTTAGGTGGTTTCCATAGTTATTGAGTTGAAAGGCTTTATAAATCCATCAAATTCTAATAATGGAAAGATGAAGATGACTGATTGATTGTTGTGTTGGAGCCTCTAGCTCTTCTTCATGCCTTCATTTCTATATATAAAAAGTGTGTCATTTTATCTTTGATTATGTTAAAGATTTGAGTCAATCTTGTATAAACAATGAACTTGAGTTTAGTAGACAAGATTGTTTTGCAGGTTCTAGGTGAATGTAAGGAGGAGCACAAATGGAGGTAGTATTCCTAAACCCCAAATAAATGGTGACTAATCTCGTTTTTTTTAACATTATAAATTACATTCCCACATTGTGATATATGTTGCACGCGATCTTTGAAATCATCAATGTAGGTCTAGATGTAGGAAATCAAAACAAGGTAGGTACAAGTAAGTTTCCAAGTCCCTATGTCAGATTTCAAGAAGCAACACTTACCAAAATTATGGAATGTATTTTTCAAGTGGCAATATATAAGTTCCTAAAAGAAAGAAACATACATGATATTTCAATGATGATATGTTATTCCAACTCATGACCCTATGTGAGATGAAATTAATAAAACTCAAACTTCAAATATGTTACAAAGAAGTTTTGATGCTTTTCCATGTTGTTTTGATGATTTGATAAAAGAAGAATCAATCATTTCCTACCAAACTCTCCAAAGGTGTTACTAAACACTACCAAGTAGCAAAAAAAAATCATATATGCCAAAACAAACTAAAAGAACAACAAACAGTTGAAGCTACATATTCAAGTTCAATTCTGAAAGAAGAGGTTGATGCTTCGTGTTCTGAAGGGGCCTGCAAAAATGAAGAGACGGAATTGATTAAATCAACATTAATTTATACCGGAGAACAATGGCTGAGAAGTGAAGGCTTATCACCTTTATTTTCAACAGCATGTTGTCTCTAAACTTGATAAGCAAATCGATTTTGTGAGTTGGGAATCCATTCCCAATAGATTGATTGAATGACAGTCCAGGAAAGGAGGTGGCGAAGAAAGATGAGTATGAGGGGTAGCTTCTGATTATGCCTTGCCCAACTTTCTCAAAGGTCGTGTCTCTCGAAGGCACTGTCAAGTTTAGTATTTACCATTTCTAATTCTTCATGTGTGGACGACACATCTAACATGCAAAAACATGCTATAGTAAAACGTGGAAGACATGCAATACTACATTTATATCTGTTGAGTCTATTGATACTTGTTTGAATGTGATTTAAAGTTAGGGTTATTAACTATGCATGATATTTCAACTGTATTTCAAATTTATTTGAAGGCATATTTTAATATAATATTAAATGTTTTATTGTAATTATATTATAACTATTATACAATATATAATATATATTATTATATTATTATTATATATACATATATTATTGTATATCATATTATATATTTATGGTATTGAGGTTTAGGAGAGGTTCATTTCTTCATGTTCGGTATTGGAACATGGTCATGTCAATTACACACTCAAGTTTGTTTCATCGTACTTTTGGTCTAGCAAGTATTCTCTTTCCAATTTGATGCCCAAGGGAGACCATGGAAATTCATTGTGATGATAGGCACTTGCTTCCCCAAAATGCTAAAACAATGTAATGGTATCTTTTAGGGTTTCCAAAATTATGTGTGTTTTTGTCCTTAATGTCAGATTTTGCAATGGTCAAATCATTAGTTGTGACACATTGATGTTTTGACGGGATGTCTAATATCATCAAGGCATCAAGGGTTTAAATACTCCCATTGTGTAGTTGGACATAAAAATTAAGGTCTGATGGACTGATATAATTCCAATAACCTTACATCATGAATGAGTTGTCTTGTATGTCAAGGTTTTGGGATGGTCTAACCTCTCATCCCATGCTTTCTTGGTGATTCCATTGAAGAAAAGATCTAGAATCTTCATTTTTGTAGATGATAGCAACCCACAATATTCATGTGAATCTAAATATTCCAACAAGAAATTTACCTTTTGTGGCTTGGTACTCAAGTGGCTCGTCACAACAAGGTTATTAGATCCTTGAATCAGTATGGAAGGCATTACCTAATTTTCATGGAGATGGCTCTATTTTTCCTATGGATCATATCCAAGATATTGCTAATTTATGCAACATTCATAATGTCATAGATTAGAATGTTGCTCTTTCATTCCTTGTTTTTTCTCTTAAAGGTAAAACATGTTAATGGTTCAAAACTTTGTCATCTGGTTTCATACCAAGTTGGGATCAACTCAATGATATACTTCATGATCACTTCAAAGAAAGTATGGATACTAGTTCACTTGTTTGAAGTATTATCACAATCAAGAGATACCCTACAAAATGCACACATGATTTGATAAGGTATGGAGAAGTTTTTTGTTTAATGTGTTGAAGTTTCATTTTCTTTTAGTTTATAGATATGTTGTATCATTATTTTGTTGTTGCATCTTGAGATCTTCCAATCCTAGGATCCATATATATGATTGATTATATATTACGCAATACAAATTAGTTTAAACTATTAGACATGACTCATATACATGCACAACAAAAAAATTCTGACATCAATCTTGTGTGCAAGCCATATTTTAATGACTTATATCTAGTTTCTTACCTCTTTATGATGATGCATCTAGTCATGATTTTGTAAATTAATACCTTACAATCATAATATCTTCCTTATGATCTCCCTTCCTATCAATCATTACCTTCATGTTTTTCATGATGGACATATATTAGGAAGCCTAAAATCCCTATGGACAAGTGTCATCTCCATATTGTTGGCACAAAAAATTAATCAAAGGTCAATCTCTCCCTTCTCTCTATTTTTTCTTTTATATCTCTTATTTATGTATTTTGCTCCATATCTCTCAATTCCTCTCTCTCTTTACTTTTCTCTATATAACTTTTTGTCTCGTTCTATCTCTTTTTTTTCTCACTCCCTCTCTCTATCTTTCTCTCTTTCTCTTTATCTCTTTTCTCTATCTCTCTAATGCTCTAAATCTCTTTCTATATTTCCCTCTTTATTTTGTATGGATTTTAATAATGACAAGCCAAATAAATAAAAAATAAAATTAACAAGTTAGATCTACTTTCAGGTTGCACCAACAATTTGAAGATGTCACATTTCCATCTACAAATACACTGAGTGTAGAATATCATTTACATAATAGCTTGGAAATTAAACTTAAAGACCCAACATGAGACTATTTGTACAATTCTAGGGGTTTAACAGACATTTATCTAAAGCTAATACATGTATTCCCTCCTCTTAAACTTATAAGCTATAGTAACAAAAAATTGCATAGTAGAAACACACAACTATTAAGAGAGACAAATAAAGACATAAAGAGATAAGAAACTAGTAATTTTATATTTATATTTAATAATTTGAATTAGAGAGCAATTGAGAGAATGAAAAATAAAGAGAGATAAAATCTAGACGATTCTATATAAAGATAGATAGACAGATAGACCATGAGAAAGAACTATAAGAAATAAAAAGGGAAAGAGCAACAAAAAGAGGTAGAGAGATTGAGGGATAAAGAGTGGGAGAGAGGGAGAGATAAGTAATGAGAGATAAATTATCAATTTCGTTTTAAAACTACTATTATAATTAAATATTATTTTATATTACATTCTACAAATCAAATTATTACATATAATATATAATATATTTTTATAGTACAAAATAAATTAACATATAAAGAATCTAATAGTTTTATTGAGTGGGAGGGTTTTGTTTAAATCCTTCTAAGTGGATGGATAGTTGATTTCAAGCTATCACTTCTCCATTGAGACTTTTGTTGCACAAACAACATCATTTGTAAAATGATCTACCAATTGGCTTCATGTAGTACACAAATTTAATCAAATAATAGACCAAAGAAAATCCTCATTGACCTTCCACACCTCTTCGGCGTACCCATTGCATACCAAGGTGCAATTGCTAGTTTATTTAATTAACCAAAGATATTTTATTCCCTTCCACTTGGAGAGCATATTTTTGTAAATGCTTCAAGACAATATGCTCTTAAGAACTTTATTGAACATGATGCTCTAAACAACTTTACAGAAGAAAAAAATCCTCATTGACCTTCCACACCTCTTCGGTGTACCCATTGCATACCAAGGTGCAATTGCTAGTTTATTTAATTAACCAAAGATATTTTATTCCCTTCCACTTGGAGAGCATATATTTTGTAAATGCTTCAAGACAATATGCTCTTAAGAACTTTATTGAACATGATGCTCTAAACAACTTTACGGAAGAAAAAAATCCTCATTGACCTTCCACACCTCTTCGGCGTACCCATTGCATACCAAGGTGCAATTGCTAGTTTATTTAATTAACCAAAGATATTTTATTCCCTTCCACTTGGAGAGCATATTTTTGTAAATGCTTCAAGACAATATGCTCTTAAGAACTTTATTGAACATGATGCTCTAAACAACTTTACGGAAGAAAAAAATCCTCATTGACCTTCCACACCTCTTCGGTGTACCCATTGCATACCAAGGTGCAATTGCTAGTTTATTTAATTAACCAAAGATATTTTATTCCCTTCCACTTGGAGAGCATATATTTTGTAAATGCTTCAAGACAATATGCTCTTAAGAACTTTATTGAACATGATGCTCTAAACAACTTTACGGAAGAAAAAAATCCTCATTGACCTTCCACACCTCTTCGGCGTACCCATTGCATACCAAGGTGCAATTGCTAGTTTATTTAATTAACCAAAGATATTTTATTCCCTTCCACTTGGAGAGCATATATTTTGTAAATGCTTCAAGACAATATACTCTTAAGAACTTTATTGAACATGATGTTCTAAACAACTTTACGGAAGAAAAAAATCCTCATTGACCTTCCACACCTCTTCGTCGTACCCATTGCATACCAAGGTGCAATTGCTAGTTTATTTAATTAACCAAAGATATTTTATTCCCTTCCACTTGGAGAGCATATATTTTGTAAATGCTTCAAGACAATATGCTCTTAAGAACTTTATTGAACATGATGCTCTAAACAACTTTACGGAAGAATCCATCGCCAGCAAAAACAAAGATTCAATACAAATCTACACAAATAGTCCTGCAACTCGAGTATCTTCCACAACTTTTAGCGCATTGGGGGAAGCGCTCAATTCACAATCAGCTGTCCCGTCAAATGACTAATGAAGTTTTACGAAAGCAGCGAAAAAGGCTTGAGAGCAAAGATAAGCTCAGCTCCTCGAAAAAGTCTACCATCATCACTCACCGGCTTGATCCATCAGGTAGCTTTACTAAAGTAGTGCTCACAATTAGTCTTCATGATTGCAGAGCCCACAACCATGATCCTCGAAGATAGTCCTTGAAGAGCTTTCAATTTCAGATCGTAATGGAAGGTGAAAAATGGTTTTTCCCTTTACACCAAACAGCCCCTTAAAGTTGGGCATTTTTCATAAGAATGATACAAATCCGCCTTTTGCCATGGGACTTTGTGCCATCAAGAACTTGATGGGTACTAGGCTTCTTTCTTTCTTTGATCCCGATTTTCCTTTTTAACATTATTATTCAATTGAGAGCTTTAGGTCTTAACCTTTTTCCCCTCTAGTGAGATGAGAGATTTAGCAGGAATGTTTTGACATTTAAGTTATAATGGTGTCCTTTTGTGCTCTGTTGCTTATGATGTTTGCCTTGGCCATGCTTGTACGCCCCTCATTTTTTTTTGGCAATAAAGCTTTCTTTGTTACTCTTATACGTTCAATTTTCAAAAAGTTGAATCAATACTTCCTGAAACACAAATGTTAGATTTGATTTTATGATTTGGTGATAACAAGGTCAGGCGTCAAACACGACCACTGCCTTTCCTAGACTTCACTTCCAGTTAAGGAACCAAATATGGCTTACCTGAGCTAAACATTTCAATATCCAGATTTGATTACAATACACTCACATAGAAAGCTAAACTACTGGGCCATTAGAAAATTCGGTGGTCCAACCAAACTAGTCAAATATATGTGAATACTTATTTAAGTCGCATAAAAGTTCTTGAACTACCTTGTATGCCAATCCTAGGAAGACAAGCATGGTAATGAAATGAAAGGAAAGTTTTTAATGATGTCCAGAAGACCAGGCAGTCTATGTGACCTGACAGTAAAATTGTTCAGCAAGATAAAAAAACCGCACCCGACAACCCTCAACTGCTACTTCTGACTGTCCCCTATTTCTTTACTAATCTTGAATCTTCTGCTACGAAATTTGATCAAATAATCTGTTATTGTGCATTTCTTCTGATTTTTTACTGTGGTAAAACACAATAAGGTTATATAATGTGGAAATCATGTCTACAAGTAATCTGTTGCTATCCTCTCCTTTTTCAAACAAGGCTTTTAAGATTCAACTTTTAGAGTATCTGCATATTTGATCTGGATGTCCTTGTATGCCATACACTTCATGATGGAATGCTATTCTATTTCCACTGGTCCTGACATGCAAGATTCACACAGGCATAGGCACAATATGTAGGCAGCCTAGATTTATTAAATTCATTAAATATGTAGGCATAGATTTATTAAATTTCCATTAAATATGACACGCTTGCACTCTAGCATCACCAAAAAATAATGCTTGCAAGCACTCTAACAGGAAATATAACAACAAATAACACATTACGGTGAAGACACCGTACCCTACAAACTCAAATCAAAACACTCCAGAAGTAAAGACTCCCGCCAGCATCCCTTTCAAAGCTAATACAAAAGAAATATAAGATTTTACATTAACTTGCTCCAAAACATTTAACAAATGCCAAAGCTAGACTTGCTTGAAGAAACAACAGAAGTAACCATAATCTAACTTTTAAGTATTCATACTTTCTTGTATTTCGAACTTAGGTAGTTGATACGGATATGGCAAATCAGAAAAACTTCCTCACATTCATTTAAATTCTTTTCTGTGAGCCATTGAAACAGACCCACAATCATACTTTAACAATCATTTATAGAAGCCTAGAATGATCTTACGAGGTGTAAGATCTCAGGCCAATATAGAAGTTAGATCTTCATAAACAGTCTTAATGTTGGGTCTCTCAGATACAGAGTGGATGCACTTAAGAGCAACAGATAGCATATCATCCATTCCTTTTGCAGCAGCTTGACCCCCCTCAATCACCAAGAGAGCTGGATCAAAACACTCAGCTCCTCGTCCTTCAGTAGCTGATAGCCTCACCCAATCTGTAAGATCAACTACCCCCATATCACCTGATATGATGTCACCTGCACTCCTTCCTGTCAAAATCTCCAACAATATCACCCCAAAAGCATATATGTCAGCCTTACACGAGGGGCTTGGCTTCTTTGCAGAGGCCAGTTCTGGAGCCCGATATCCCAGGACACCTGCATTTAGTAACTGCTCTGCTGTTCCTGTGTGTGTCATCAGCCGATGCAGGCCATAATCAGAAAGTTGCCCATTAAGATCAGGGCCATCTAGCAAGATGTTTGCTGCTTTGAGATTACCATGAGGCAAGAATCTCTCACAATGTAGATAATTTAAACCACGTGCAATATCTACAGCAATCTTTAGACGCTGACCCCAAGACAAGGGTGAAATTGTCCTGCCGGATCTGTCTGAAAATGAAACAAACACAAATGATAATGTTATGATGAATTCATCAGAAAGAAGAGTACATTTATACAGACTGTACAGGTTTTGACTTTTGTTTCATATAGATGACTATATTCCATTATAAGTTTAGTTTCATAATCTTCTGAGTAGTCTTCTGTATTCTGACTACTCCATGACAATCTATGAAGTGTATTTTGTCCAGAGTGCCTTCAAAATCCAGCACTGCTTTTGCAAAAACAAAATAATTTTTCAGGGCTGCATATATTAATAGGTACAAGCAGTAGAATAAACATAAAACGTGCAACAATTTTTTAAAATGACTCAGATACCATTATTTGATACATCTCTGTATAGAAGAAATGTACATTACTTCACAGGAAAAGGTCCACTGAAAACATTGCCAAGGTTGTGTGTGAAGGCAAATGCAGAAAAAAATGCATAAGATAAAACAGGCAAAACAGTTTGCATTATAGTACTTGGTGCATACAGACTCATTTAATGTAGTTTTAGGTGAAGTCAAAATGGTGCTTGTCCTCCATGTACATATCTAAGCATTTACTTTCAGACTGTAACATTCAAATCATTGACTACCCATAGACATGAAAGAACTTGCAAAAATTTATGGCAAGCGCTAATGAAAATGAGAGAACCATTAAGATAGGTCACCCTTGTATCTGTTTCTGTAAGATCAGCCAGTGCTATAATGTTTGATATCTATCATGGTTGAAGCCTTGAGCAAACCAAAAATTACAAACCTTAACCCATGCAACATTTTTGGGTCAATAAAAGAAAAACTGGGAATGCCCACTTGTACATGCTGAATTGACCAATTCGGAGAGGCAAGCTCCAACAGTGTAAAATAATGAAGCACTTTCCTACAGAGGCCAAAAGATGAGCCAATCGAATAACATATTGACAACGTCAGCAACTGTGCTCAGGATGCTAAATCAACACAAAACCAAATATTAGTGGCATTTATTTCATGCCAAGTGTACATTTGAAACCTAAAAGGCTGCTTGAAGCATTAAAGACATTCTGCTAGAGCATCTTATGGACCAGATTAATTCTTGGAGATCACGCTGTGATCCATTATGTACCAGATAAGTATATAGTCAAAACACGGCTAGATTCAAATAGAACATGTACATTCATATGCATGCATATAGAATCACTGGGCACAAGAGAAGCTCAAAATTGAGGATTATATGCTATGTCCAACATAGGTTGCAAAAGAGTCTCCAAGGGCTGAAGGCTAGCCTGGCCCAGGAAGGAAGTAGAAATGTTGTAATTATACCAAATAAAGAAATATCATATAAGGGAGATTCAACAGTGCATTGACAAAGAAATCACAGCCTAATTTGTATAGATAGATTATAAAATTATAAACGAGATTGAGCAGCAAAGCATCATGTTTCAATGGACAATCTTTTGTAGGAATTATTTTTAAAGCTGGTTTAAGGAGAAAAGCACCATATTGCAAAGAGAAAGAAGAATATGTTACATTGAACTCATAGAATGTGCCACTTAGAAGTAAAAGAACATATATAGACATGAAAGAAGTACCGTCCACTGATAATTGATAAGATGACCCTGCACATACACCTAAATGATGAGAATAAATCTATATAAAACAGATGCAGTTTTGCAAAACAATCTTGGAGAGAACAAATGAGCGACTTATCATCAGTGCACTTCCCTATTTCTCCATACACCAAAAGTTTCATAAAGGCCAGAATCAAACTTAACACTGATAATATTTCTCACATCTGATCTGTTAAGGATGAATGTTATCATCCTTGTTTGACCATTACCCTTTTCCGGAGGCTACAATTTCAGGATTTAATAAATTGAGAAGAGATTCTAGCAAAGTTGAGATAGGACAATTCATTAAGGCTATCAGATGCCATAGATAGCATACCATCATACTTTCAAAACAATAGTATGAAGCTGATTTTAGTATTTGATAATTTTTTTCAGAAAATTTGAAGACACTAAAAAACTTGAATCAGATTTTCTCACGAGTCACAGGCACATAGACACATGTGTACATAGAGATGCTTACTCCTACACAATGCACACTCATACATAATGCATATTCATACACAAATGCATTCTCATACACAATGCGCACACACAAGCACATGAACACCCACATACACAGGCATATCTATTTCTCATTCATAAGTAGAAATATCAATCTATTTTTCGATCTTGAAACAAATTAAGTCATTATCTCACAAGGATGCACTTTTGTCGCTACCCAGCAAGTTGGTTTTGACACTGTGAAGCTCCATAGGGTTTGTCAGGTGGAATCTGGATGGCAGTCTGGCACATAGAATGGGTAGTACTTTCTCTTTTCTACAAACAAGGTTTTGAAGCAAATACTGTATGCAATCCATCCCTTTGCACAAATGTGTTGTATCTTTAATCAGGCTACTCAATTTGCTTGATATTGTTGTGTCTTGTTTCTTGCTCCAACTGGTTCTCAACCATTGCTATTTACCAATTTTGGTGTCTTTTACATTATCTTATTCTCACCATTCACCAGTGTGTTGCACTGATGTTGAAAACTATCGCTTCTTTAATTCCAGTACTAAACTTGGGTATCAATTGAAAACAAGCTCTGGTGCTCAAATTGACATGTATCAATGGATATCAAGTAACTTATGCATCTCAAAGTCAGCAGATAGCACAAGGGTTAGCTTTGTCCTTGACTCAACTTTGACACTTGTATGCATAACTTTAGCAAGGTGCTGATATTTTCAGAGGGACTATACAAATAGACATAAATATGCAAAAGCAAACTTGGACTACTGACAGCAAACGAACCATCCACAAGGCGAGTAGCTACAATTGTCATCTTGGAATAACCTTCCCATGGATATGAAGCATAATAAGTGATACCAAAATTGTAGAGTCAGAATCTAAGCCATCTCTTGATTACTAAGTGTTCAAATACCAATCTCTCTTCGACTTTATCATCTGTATCAATTTCTAAAAATCCAGAAATTCATATGCAAGAACAAAAAATAGGACTCTTATCCACTCTGCAATTCTCCTGAGAAGCTAGTATCTCTAGTAGTTTGATTTGCAACAGGAAACTGAAGTACAGATTGGCCATTACTTGCTTCCATACGGGGTAAAAGTTATAAAAGTCAGAGAGTTGAACATTGTAGGAACTTAAACATGGCACAATTTCATGTTTGTTGGCACCATGTTTTGAAATATCTAGTTGCAATTCCTATCAATCATTTTTCTTCATTGGCATTCAAATATCTGGTGTGATCTCTAGTAATGCTTATTTATTATCTTAGCATATCTTGACAAGGATTCTATGACAGTCTAAGAGATAACCTCCTAAAAATATTGCACCCATCTCTAAGTGAAAACTAGAAAAAAAAAAGTGTGGGTCTACTTTCTGGGTTGACACAATACAGATGAAACCACAATTGTGTCAAGAAATCTAAAGACTACAGTATAGCCAATATTTGATGAGCAGTTTCCTAGATTGAGATTATAATCTCTATTATACTTAAATAATTTAGACCAGCATCCAGATAGATGTTTGTTGAGTGTTGTTCAAAAGTGCATGTTGTAGTATCTTAGAACTGATGAGACATTGATTACGTTTTGAGACCTTTGTTTGATAATATAGAAGTTTTAAAAAAGAGATCCTCCCAAGCGCTACTGAGTAGACCAAACAAGATGTGTCTTCCTTGTTTTGTTAATATGTTTAAGCAATAGGATGAAATTAAGATTGCATACAGTCCTTCATAAGTGCATTTTGATGCATACCCAATATGAGAAATTCAAAGCATTGAAGTAAAGAGAAGTGACAAACAATAGAAATAGTCATAGCCTACAGTTTTAAATGGATCATGGATTCAAATTCTGTTCATTTCCCATGTGTCTCATATAGATGTTTATCTCATGTGCCTTGTCTCAAATGAATTGTTTATTTTCCTTGAGGACCTGAAGGCTATTGAGTAGTTGAACAAATTTGACCTCCAACTGATATATTTCCTCAGAGTTCCTCCTGATGCAAACTTAACTACCTTAGGAATGTTAATGCTTCCAGAATGGTATACCACAATGCTATACAGATAGTACCTAACTGATCATCCATAGAATAGCCACATATTGCAGAGACAAACTTTATGAAAAAGACAACTTTAGGGATAAGTTAAAAGAATAAACATTTTAAAGAATAACTTCAACACTCTTCTCACACAAAGCAACAAACATTCATAAAAGGCTATATTTGCTGGGAATATAAACATGGGAGAATGTCTTACCATACATATGACTTGCTAGACTGCCCGAACTCACAAAATCAGATAAAATTAACTTCTCATGCTCGCTAGGTCCCCAATAATACCCTCGTAAGGAGATTATATTTGGATGTTTTATGTTACCAAATTTCTTTGCCTCTCTAGTGAAATCTTTTCTGCACTTGGCCAGGCCTTCCCTCAGCCATTTCACTCTTAGCAAATGGCCATTGTCAAGTGTTGCTTTATAAGAAGTGCCATGGCTACTTCTACCCAGAACCTCAGCAGGTGCACGTGACAACTCCTCGGCTGTTAAAACCAAATTCTGATCCAGAATATAGAGGTCCCCTGCCAAGCGATCTGGTGACCGGACCTTCAATATAACAGGATGGTCAGGTGTGAATGAATCTTCAGACCGTGGAGATGATGACAAATGACTATTGGAACCAGGTGAGGACCATTTAATCTTCTGAGGAGAAAGAGCTGAACCAATTAGCTTTGCAGAGTCCACACCTTCTAATTTGACATCCGAAGACCACCGTAAAGCAGATTCAGAAGAGAATGCCTTTGGTGCAGCAACAGGAGATTCTTTTTTGGAAGCAACATGGTCATCAACAGAAAAACTTACTGAAACAGGTTCCGTGCAATCAGCATTCTTGTAAGCATCAAAATACCGAGCAGAGGAGGTACTACCTTTGTCATCATCTGCTCGAGTAACTTGCTTATTAAATTCAGGATGTTCCAAGAGGTCCTGAGAATTTGAAACTCTTCTGTGGTGCAAGAAAAGAGCTAGAGCAATGAGAATTGCAGCACCAGCAGCACAACCTCCAATGATTAAAGCCTTAAGACCTGGCTTAAGGCCTTTACCATGACTTCCATTGGATTCTCCATTTGGAACACCATTAGAAGAGGGAGCAAAATGAGGAAAAACTAAATGAGCATTGCCAGGATGAAAGGATAACTCAGGGAAACTTCTCAAATTCTGAGGAACTGTTCCTAATAAATTATTGTACGAAAGATTCAGTTCTTTCAGGCTGTTTGGAAGATTAGGAGGTATATGCCCTGTCAAATTATTAACAGAGAGATCAAGGTATGACAAATTACCCAGCTTGCTTATTTCAGATGGTATGAATCCTCGGAAATTGTTTCCATGGAGATTTAGTTCCCTGAGGCTTCCTAAGAAGCCAATTTCTATAGGAATGGAGCCATTCAATTGGTTGCTTGAAAGATCCAGTGATTCTAGACGTGAATACTGTGAATATGGTGTATACGCAAAAGATGATGCTGGACTGACAGGGAGCATTTTCTGCAGAGGAATAGCTCCTGTGAATCGATTGCTAGCCAAGTGTAAACCTGCTAAAGTAGATGAGCTAAAGAGGCTAGTCAGAAGCAATCCACTTAGATGATTGAAGCTAAGGTCAAGCACATTTAGCTTGGGATATGTTCCAAGAATGGATGGAAGAGGACCAACTAATGCATTGTGTGAGAGATTTAGATGAGTGAGTCTCAGAAACTGAGATGTTTCATTTGGTACTGATCCTGTAATCTGATTACAGCTCAAGTCAAGGACTTGCATAGAATTTCCCCAAGTCTGCATCACAGATAAGTCTCCAGTAAACTTGTTATTACTTAGATCCATCACTGCACAAGTTCCTGTTTTGCTGGGCAGTGAACCAGAGAGAGAATTTGATGAAATATTTAGAATTCTCAGAGTAGTTGATGTAATTACACCAAGTGGACCTGCAAAAGAAAAGAAAAAAATATTTGACCAACAGAATATTTGAATGAAAGCATGTGGCATATGCCATATGCCATTCTTCCATCACTTGACCCATAGAAACTCCGGTGTGCAGAAATTCATGAAAAATTGAACTCATAATGTACACGAATTAGGCAGTACACAATTAGCAAATAAAAGATTGAAATGCATGGACTGAGACTACACATTGCAAAATAAAGGAATATAAACAGCCCAAATTACAAACTGAACGTCTAAACAGATTAATAGACAGGAGAATACAATGTTAAATGCTCTGGACAGATTAATATCTTAATACAAGGCATTAGAATGGCTGTTTAGTACATTTACCTGAAAGATTGTTCTGGCTAAGATCCAATTCAACCAAGACTGAAGAATCTTGTGCCAAAAGTGTAAATGGTACAAAGCCAGAAAATTGGTTATTGCTCAAGCGCAAAACCTCGAGTGCATAAACAAAATGAAAAGCAGGAAGTTCCCCTGTCAGCTGATTGCTACTTATATCTAGAACCTTTAGGCTGTCAAACAAAGGTATGCTATCATCAGATTGTAACAGTCCAGTAAATCTATTGTTGCTGAGATTCAAATACCGGAGTGACTGTGTTAAGCTGGCTATGATTTGCATTTTCCAAGGAAGCGGTCCTGAAAACAAGTTGCAGCTCAGATCAATGTACTCTGCACTCATCAGAAGCATTAAAGAACTCTCAATCTGTCCAGATAGCTGATTTTGATGTAAATCTAAGTTCTTTAAATTCGTAAACTTCTCCAAACCCGCCGGAATTCCTCCACTAAGCTTGTTCGATGACAAGTTGAGAGAAACTAAATGTTGCAAGTTTGACAAAGTAGTTGGCATTCGTCCATACAATGAATTTCGACTCAAATCAAGATTTAGAAGCGAGCTCATTTCACCCACTGAATCGGGAATAATTCCAGTAAAATTGTTGCCAGCAAATGACAAATTCTGAAGATTTTGCAAGCTGCCAATTTCCCCTGGAATAGACCCATAAAATAAATTGTCTGACAGATCAATATACTGAATGGACCCTAAAGTCCCCAATTCTGCGGAAAGATTCCCTGTAAGAGAATTATTAAACAATGACAAATTCTGCAGCCTTTTAAGCTTACTGAAAATTCCAAGCTTAACATCTCCTGCAATATTCAGTGAGCTGAGCTCAATTCCAGTGATGAACCCATCACTGCACACAACTCCATACCATGATGTTGGACAGCCATTTAAGGCCGCAGATTTTTCATCCCATGAGCTAAGAACATGCCCCAAAGGTTCTTTGTAGATCCCTTTTTTAAATTCAAGAAGTACCAGTGCATCCTCTGAAAGGACTTGAGCCATCCCAAGCCCAAAGCAGAAAACAAAAGCTGCAATACCCATTAGTGTAAAAGTCTTCATTCTGTCCATTACAACAGATACCCGACAAATTATTACATTTACAGCATTAGAAGCCCAACCTTCACCTTAAACATTTGCTTAATACCCGACAAAATTTGTGACCAAGGCCCAATCAAAAGTGGGGCTATATTGGATTTTAGCCATTAGCAGGATCCTCCTACCATTAAGGATAATTCAGCTCATGGGGAACGCATGTCTGTCAATGCTTACTGTGTTTCCCCTGCTGGAGAATTTCTCCCCAGCCAAACTTTGAACTTGAGTTTCCCAATAAGCCTGACTTAGCCTTTGAGCTCTGAGCCTACCCACCTCAAATCAATTGATGGATAAATATAACCTCATTGCAATAATTCACTGAAGATTGCAAACTAGACAGTCACAATGTAATTGGTGAGAGACAGTACCGTGTTTACCCTGCTGGAGAATTTTTCCTCAGCCAAGCTTTGAACTTGAGTTTCCCAATAAGCCTGGTTTAGCCTTTGAGCCCTGAGCTTACCCGCCTCAAAAACAAATAATGCATAAATCGAAACTCCCTGTAATAATCGGTGAAGATTGTGAACTCGCCAGTATAAAAGTAATTGGTCAAAGACAAATACTATGCAGTCAAACGTACTTAGCTTGAGATGGTGTAAGGTATTCTTTCACGTACAGCTGAGCTGGGCATCTTCATAAATATCCTGTTATAACATCCTGGCCAACACTCTCTGTACACTCACCAGTAACGCCCTACCTAACTACTACTCACTATAAAACTCTCTGAATATAATGAAACAGTTGCAATTCACCTAGTGCACCATAAATGGTCGTAGCTCGACGATTTTTCCTAGTTTGCAAACCCAAAGGAGAATTCATAAACTCTCAAAGAAATTCTCAAGGAAAAGTTTTCTGAACTTGAAAAAAGGGCTCTCAATTTCTTTGACATTCTTCTATCTCGCCAGCTTCCCGTAAAATTGCAAACATTTCAACCCTCAAACCTGACCAAATACCAGATATCACAGGCCTGGTGCTCAAAAATACTCTTTTCCTAGCAAATCATGCTTCTAAAACTTGAAATGACTTATTTCAGAATTTTATAACTTGAAATAACTATCGATTTCGAAGAACTCCACACTATTTGCATTCTGTGCTCTCAAACAATTTTTTTCAGAAAATGCAACGAAAATTTACTTTGATTTTCTTGGCCATTTTGTCTTTAACACGTATATTTCATACTTCAATAACAATCCTCACTGTTCTTTGCATCCTTTGCCTCAGACGCTTTTTTTCCAGAAAACACAATGCAAATGCACCTTGACATTCGGATAACTTTTGTTTCAATTACTTAATGCACACATTTCCGAACTCAATAAACTTAAAATATCTGCTGTTTTAAACAAAATCCCCTCTAACCTTCACACCATTTTCTCTCAAACACTTGTTTCAGATAAATCATAATAATGCACACATTCCAGATATAACCAACTGGAAATATCTACAGCTGTGTCCTCACTATTCTTGCCACCATTTGCTCTCGAACACCTCTTTCACGGAAATAATGAAACTTGCACCTTTCGGACACGAACAAATTAAAATCTCTGTTGTTTTACATTCTTCTTCCCAACATTTGCTCTCAAATACTGGCTTCTGAGAAATAAGAAAAACACATTCATTCCAGACGTTCACAACACTAAAACACTGCTGTCTTAAACCAAAACCAAACTAATTTTCCCATTATTTGCTCTTAAACATTTCTTCCACTCCTATTTACATGAACATTTCGAAATATCTTGTATTTCAGATTAAAATGGACACTATTCTCTGCATCACTTGCACTCAAACACTTGTTTCAGAGAAAATAATGAAAATGCATATATATTCCCAACAAAAGACAATCTTCAGACTAAACACATACCATTTTCACTCCATTTCCTCTCAAACAGTTCTTTCAGACAAGTAACCAAAATGCACATATTCCAACAAGAACAACTCTAAGAATCTCCTGTTCTACACTAAAGCCTCGTTATCCTACGCTTCATTTACTCCCAACCTATCATTCAACTCACCATATTCCACAAGAACAACTCTAAGGAATCTCCTGTACTACACTAAAGCCTCGTCATCCTACGCTTCATTTACTCCAACCTATT
>VDFB02281492.1:637739807-637862903 GCA_007258455.2 Sequoia sempervirens
AGCCATTGAAATTAGATTGTGGCTTGCATACGGCTCCCCTGGCACTGCAACCCACTACTCACGGAGTTCGTAACACTCATAGTGTTGTTCTCATTTAGGGTTATTATCAATCACCATGGAGAAGGCCTGGTTGTCCTTCACCATTAAAATGTTGTGTAAAAACTTGTCCATATTTATACTGCTAAGGGGCCTCCCCACATCCTGAAGTTGATTTTACATATCTTTTTCTTTTATGCATATCCTACACTTACATCTGGTGCAGGAAGAGAGGATATTGAGCGTGAATGGAAAGGGATGCTAGAAAAAGTTGGAGACTTCGACTGTACACCCGCCAAATGCATTTGCTTGAAAGTTTTAAAAGCCTTTTTTTTAACAAATCTCCTGCAATCAACGCTTAATTTTCAAACCAAGTCTTCTCTGTGCATATCCTACAATCAGTGCTTTCCATAAGATTATCTCATAAGTGTCTATGTTTTGCTTTATCCATTACCTTCCATCCACTTATCGATAAATTCACATCACTCATTCAAATCAAAGAATTCAAAAAAATTCTGCGCCTTTATCTCACATATCAGCTACAGGGATTTGTAAGGCATAGAAATGAGATATGAGATGTGATTTGAACTTGTGGGATTATGTTGCAAGCTGCCTAACATTGGGCACAGACAATGAGGACGCTGTTTGCATTAGCTCAAAAGCTCTAGAAATTTCTTTATCTGCTAAAGGAGCTGGAGACCACCGTAGCAATAGGTAATGCTTTTTCAAAGATTTCATTAACAATGTCTACCTACTACTAGCTTTAATCAATACTATGTGATTTTGTTCTAACAGGTAATCTACTAAAAATTGGCATTTCATTGGATGGATGCATTTTATTATAGGGAAATAATCAAACTTAATATGACTGTTGTAGAAGTAATATCTAGAGATTTAAATTCTGACAAGATAGCCTTTGACAAGGCTCTTTTTATTACAAAATCTTTTCTTACGCATCAAATAATTATCACAGAGCTTTTTGGCATAGGAGGATGTGCGTGTGTGTTGCAATCATTGTGAATATGGCTTTTACATCCCCCAAATCTATTTGCTGGAAATGTCCTTACACTGTGTCCTCTTTAAGCATGGGTCTACTAGCCTTATACCTGACAATTGCATCTGCTTGAAAGTTTTACACTATTTCAATGAGTATTTTGTGGCACAGGCAGGGAGGATACTGACAAAGGCATTAAAGTTGTACACATCCTACAGCCAATGCATTCTAGAAAAGAATGATAGAAATCCGTTTTACACCTATCAATTGCATTATCTTGATAGTTTTTAATGCCTCTTCAATAAATCCATTTTGTGCATATCCAGTCCTGCAACCAATGCATTCCATGCGACCATATTTCTGTTAGGCAGAGACATGCGCCTTGTCTATGCTTTCACATTTCTGTCAAACAGTTCATGCACCTTGTCATTACTGATTTAGTTGTCTTATCTTACTAATTCTATTGTTTAACATTCATTGCTTTATCAAACTTATTGGTGCTTGCTATGTTTGAGTAGGTAAATGGAGTCTTGATGGGCACTTTAAGGGGCGCAAGGTTCAATGGTGGCACCAATATATTCCTAGTTTGGATTAACACACAACCTCTATTTCTTTGTTGAGAGCCAATCTTACACTTTGCAGGAGATGTTTTATGATCTAAAGATGCCAGGTACATCCATAGTCATATTTATTATGACAGTAGGGAATTATGGCTGATTATGAGATTATGGTGACTCAGATCACTTGCTGAGAATGGTACTGATTTGAAAGCAAACATTTATTGACCAGGGTGATGTGAAATAGCTGTAAGAAGTATGAGTTCCTATGATTTGAAAGCTAACAATATACTGATATGTAGATTTGGAGTTGTCATCTTTAAAGGCTATCAACAGAAATTTAAAATCATTATTATCATCTGTAGTATTCAGTTATATGTGGCCCCTTTTTTTTTAGAATCTTTGATTGCTTTATTAGCTGTCTATTATACATCTACTACAAGCTGAGGGAAAGTTTTATTTGGATTATGGTTGTTTGAACTTCCCAATGACATTAAGAGGAGTGAGCATTTAAAAAAATTTGCAAATTGAGGCCTTTTTTTTTTTTGGAAAGGGGTAATATGAAATTCATTATCATATCTTGATTTCTATATTACAACTAAAGGATTTCAATGTCTTTAGCTTTTGTTCAAGATACAATCATCATATCACACAAGAAACCAATGCACTTGACGTATGATTTCTTTTTAAGTCTAATTTGTTTTGATTTGATAGGTTGAAATTTGGAATCAAACATTGAAATCAAGCAAAAACAAAGGTGAAATCAGAATTAAAGATTCAAGCATCGAAATTGAAACCTAAAAAGCATTCTTAAATGCTTTGAGTTTTCATCACACGCCTTAATTTTCTGTTTTAATCCATCTAGATCATTGTTTTCTTTCAAATTTGGGCTAAAATTGAACCTTACAAACTTACTAGCTTTTTTATTTTGGACTAAAATTGAACAAGGAAAATTTCGGACTTCATCTTGGTGCTTTAAAATGAATTCATCATTTCTTTGAGGCTTAAAATGAAGAAATGCTTTCATGTTTTTTGTAATCTTTTTTGCAAAGTAATTTCGCTTAAAAAGACGTATGCGCTTCTCTCACGCTTCACGGCGACCTTGAGAAGCAAAAGTCTTTCTGGTGACATTAAGTTGCATAAAATATTGCCTCCACACTTCGATTTGGGAACTAAAATTGAACAAAATACTTTGCGAGTGTGAGTTAGGTATATCGCGTGTGTTCTCCCTTTGTTTCTAAATGAAGGTCGATCGAACTACGGATGTGCTTGCTTGCTATTGTTTACCTTTAGAGGGGCCTGCCTAAGAGACACATCCGAAAGGAGAACTTGAAGGTGGCTCCAACCGGTTTTTCATTCAGGCCAATATACAAATGGATAAGACTAAACTGTCAAGTTCTCATGGTATGTAGGCCTTAGCCGTACAGTGTCATTCAAAATGGGGTACTATCGTAAAACGTATAAGAGCCCCTAGTAGGATTGATCAAAGCCTTTAGTGGCTTGTTGGACACTCACAAGGTGCTATGTCCCCGATGTTGTCATTAAGAACCTTGTTTGTAGTTTCCATCTAGTCCATCCAACGAGTTTATCAAAGTGGTGCATTGGAACTTAGATTCCAAGAAGTTACTTGCCATGTCTGATCTTGGTTGAAATATAGAGGTTAAGACTTCATTCTTAACATACCTTTATATTTTGTACTTGGTTGCATGTAAATTCATCTCTTCTACTACAAAGGGCATGAGGCAAGCCCACTAAGAAAAACATACCAATTGAGCTAGGATGTTACATTGCTTGTTTGAAAACACTGTGTCTTTATTGAAAACATTGGAAAACCAACATTCAACATCATCATCAAAATTTCAAACCCCTTAGTTAGAACAAATACCTTTGACAAAACCCAAGAACTATTGCTTACCCTTGGGATTATGTCCTTAGAGGTTTCTAAGTAATTTGGTTTACATCTTAATTTTCTCTTACAAAGGTCAACATTAGGCAACCTTTGTCCTAATTTCTTGGAACTTCCACATAGCACTCTGTGGGATGAAAATAAGTTGTGACATTGGATAGTCAGTTTGAAACATAATCAAGTGGTTGTTTTTGGTAAAAAGAATCCACTAAGGAAAGATAACAAATTGGACCCCACACATGTGCTTGATATCTTTTGGGTCATATGATTTTCATGCAAAACATTGGTCTTTTGATTTTGAAATTACTCTTAGGAAAAAGTGTGTTCTTCAATACTTTGGCCTAGTAAACAAAGTATCTCTAAGTCTTTTAGGATCAAAATCAAACACTTCATCCATCCAAACAACTTTAGAGCTTTTGAAAACATCATTCTAGACTTAGGCACATCATCAAAAATCAAAATCACATTGTTTAGTTAGGAATATGGGAATGCATCCTTTCTCATATCTCTAATTAAATCAACAATCCTT
Source organism: Sequoia sempervirens (assembly GCA_007258455.2). Lineage (NCBI taxonomy): Eukaryota > Viridiplantae > Streptophyta > Pinopsida > Cupressales > Cupressaceae > Sequoia > Sequoia sempervirens. The sequence continues at coordinate 637,743,830 of VDFB02281492.1, forward strand.
TGAACAAGTACATCCTAAGATCACATCCAACATCTTAGGGTTTACAAGTCCTTTATCCAAATCCAATCAAACAATCAAAATCAAACCCTAAGTCTAGCATTGATCTAAAGTTCCTAAACATTCATCACTCATATCATTTACACCTTTCATCCTTCATCTCGTCATTAGTCCTAAGAACCTTAGAAAGTCACTTTTACAACAAGGTCAAAACACAAGAGGAACATGGAATACAAACTTGATCCATACATCATGAGTAATCCAAATCAATTGAACTTTCAAAGCCTTACAACACTGATTGATTATCAACACTCACATTTATGCAAACCATACATGGGATCATTACCTTCGGCAAATGTCAATGGAACAACAAGTGTGAGTATGCCCAAATCAAAGATTGGAACACATTTCCTGATGGTAGATCTAAATCCAAACCTACAAGTCTGTCAACCGAAAAATCAATGCATGAACCTTCAAATGAACAATGTCATCCCACCAAATCCCCACAAGCCAAATGAGAATGTACCAAGCACAAGTTTTCGAAACATGAATCCAACAAACTTTGGGATTAATATGGTTACAAATCATACGAACATTGTCCAAAATCAAACACAAGTACACACTCCAAACTTGCTTGAACAAAAGCCCAATCAACTATAACAAAGGAGTCAAGATCAAAATCAAGAACAAATTTTGCTAGATCAAATTGCTGCACTTTCTAAAATAGTTAAGTCATTGCACCAAGAGACATCTCCACCACCATTACCCATATCAACATCATTCCTTGGTTTAGGGCTTCCCCCTTTACCTAGAACCAATCACTCCATCAAAATCAATCCACCTAACACCAATCAAGCCATCACATCAAATATTTTGAATAGTCCATCGACATCACACCAATAGATGGTATTCAATCAAGCAACAATGTTGATCCCAACAAATCAAAACATGGTCTCCCAAGGATCTATCACCTCAGTCATTCTGACCTTTCCTATCACCTCGAACAACACTATCATACCCATCACATCTCAACCCCTCACTACCATGATAGCTTCGAGTGAATCTCAAACACTTGTCACTACATCCAACATGATTCCAAATCCAGCCCCACCCCCACCACCACTAACTTCCACCACATCAAGCCAATACAACACAGAATTACAAGCTACTTTTCAAAGAGGATTCCAACAATATGTAGCCATGCAACAATCCCCTCAAGTTTCCCAAGCCTCTCAAGCTACTCAACAAACACAAGCACAAACACAAAAAATGACAATTGTTGAGAACAAGGATGAAGATCAATCCATCACTAAGCACTTGGAAATTATGTCTACTTCATCCAATGATCAAATAAACATATGTCAAGAGTCACTTCTCAATCATGATCAAAATCTGCCAACAATACTCGACAATGATCCAATTCAAGAAATGTCCACATCACTTGACTCTATGGTTGAAGACATTTACAATCTCTCCACCATAATTGTCAAAAATAATGATCAAAATCTCTCCATCGAGGAGCACATTGAAGATGTTTCCACCCCATCCGATGATCAACTCACCATACATCAAGAGCCACTTTTTAGCGATCTCTTTCAAGGAGTGCTAGGACTATTTGATCCCATTGACATAATGCATGATCCGTTGACCTATGATCATGTTGAAAATGTCTCTACATTTCCTTATGAGTTAGAGGACATATCTCAAGAATTCATTCTAAAGCATGATCAACATCTTTTACCAAGGTCTAGCAATGGTCCTTTCCAAGACATATTGGCATCCTTCGACCTCATGGTTACAAATACTGAAAGAACCCTGAACTTGACACTTGAGAATGTTGAACCACTTACCATGTCTAATGATAACATCCAAGAACCCTTGGTAAGCAATCCATCCTTTGAAATGGACCCATGTCAAGAACTTGATCCAAAGCGTGTCAAAAGCAACTCCAAAATCATTCAAGATCAAGAATTTGTATCTTCAAGATACTACAATAATCTAATGGACACTCTCCTATCTATGCAAGATGATCATATCCATGTAGCACATACTCCTCCATCTACCCATGAGACGCTTTCCATGGATGAACACATAGAGGATCTTCATCTAGAAAAAGATTTTGTTACACAAAAAGAGCAGATTATTAACTCCTACAGTCAAACTGAGTTATATCAACATCAAGATCAGATATATCCTGAACTCAAACTGAGGACATCATGAATAAAGATATCCAGCATTATCCGCTCAAGGAGACAAGTCAGATAAAACATGATATTCCAGAATTAGTAGAGCAACAAATGGAAATAACGTCATATGTAATAGCCATTTATCAGAGAATACACTCTAAACAAGAGCTCTTAGAATAGGAAAAATCAAAGCATGAAGGTATTACTTCTACTATACTGGGGGCAACTATGTGTCAAGCAAACGTCAACATAGGGAGCACGAAGAGTCCTTATGATGAAACTAGTGCCAATACTACAACCAACCATGCCATGTATCTTCATCCACCCATCACCCCATCCACGAATTGGGACCAACTTCAAAAGAAAGATTTGAATCAAAGTACGAAGAACGTTTTCAAAGCAAAAAAAGATGAGAAGCACAATGGACAAATCAAATACAAATGGATACCAAAGAATACAAAGAATGATCATCCCTATCAAACTCCATCAGTCAAAGAAATTGTGGGGAAAAATAAAAGAGGGAAAAGTATCCATCAAAGACGTCCACAAAAGCAAAAGCAAGCTTCTCAAGTGACATACAAAGTATATCAAGCAGTCGGTCCTAATTCCATGCACACTTTCGTATCCACCCATCATTGCTCATCTTCCCAAGTTTGGAGAGTCAAAGATTCCAAGCTGTCAACCAATCCATCTCCTATCCCTAACACACTCCATCCACACCTCCACTCATGATATATAATTCTCACATCGACCATGTATTGGCAACAACCACTTATCATAAGGATTCAAAAGGCACTCTATCGTGATGTGCGTATAGAGATAGAGTTAACCTTGGTATCAATGAAGTAGATCATGAATCCAAAAAGTTGCATTCAAGTGCACGTATCTTATCAAAGCAGCTCCTTCAAGCAGGATATCGATGGCACATTATGACAGGGGCATCTACATCAACAACATCTTGTGATTTAGCATGAGCTTAAAATCTTTTGGAAAATACAAAAAAATAAAAAAATATGAAAATCCAAAAAAATTAGAAAAATGATTGAAAACAGTAAAGAGAAAAATCATCCTCTAGTGAAAACCGCATGTGTGGTGCTTTGGGCAAGACCATGATGAAAACCTAGAAAATAGGTGTCATGTGCATAATCGAGCATCTACATGTGCCAGTTCAGTTGAAAGCATCTCATCCCATCCGTAATAAATCCAACATTCCATCCATCTTATCCATAATAAATCCATTCATCCATAAACCATTTATCCAATCCATTTTCATCCATCTGCATCCATCATCGAAGTTATCTTGATCTTGATGAAGGTTTGGGGCACACTTTTCACTTGCTTATGGTAAACATCTTGACATGGGCCATTTTCATTGATCTTATCCTATGCAGCATTATCTAAGCTATAAAGCACTATCCAAATGAGTTTTTCTTGATCCAAAACCCTTATCTTATCGCAAGATAAATCCTTGGCATACTTTGCGTGCGTACCATATCCATACATCCATAAACTTATCCAAAGATCCATCCCTAACATTTCGTACATTGCTAGACACTAGGGGGTAGATATGTACATCTTGCTTCGAGAATAAATCTTGGTCTATATCTTCCAACTTATGTGGCTATCCGAACATTGGAAAATGTGAAACCAAATTGGTGAAAGCATTTGTGATCCAAAATCCAAGTCACTAGCCCATGGCACATTTTGACGAGAATACATTCCTTATCAGTCTTCATCTTTCATCAAACATCGATCCAAACAATCAATATTAGTCACATCTAATGCACCCTTCCAATGTCACGTCAAATCATTCGAACAACTTTTGTTCCCAAATCAAGCTTCATCAATCATGATCAATCAAATCCAATCAAAACATCCATCATCTTGGGATATCTATCCTAATCCTTGTGTTGCTTAACACTATCCTTGCATTGTTGTGCATCCTCAACAATGTCATCATCATCAATCCTGAGCAATCAAATCCTTGCATTGTTGTCCATTGACAACAATGTTATCGTCATCAATTCTAATCAATCAAATCCTTGCATTGTTGTGTATCCTCAACAATGCTATCATCACCATCAATCCATCGATTCGATCAATCAACCTTAGCTTGGTCTTCAACAAAATCTCAAACAGAGCACTGATATCATCACACACATCCATATCGAAATCATCAAAATCATGCAAAAATCCAAAAACATCAAAAAAACCAAAAATCCAAAAACATCCAAAACATCAAAAAATAAAAAAAGTCAAAACAAAACATCAAAAACATTGGAATGAATCCATGTCATCTCGAAGCTTGAAAGTAGGCAAGGCTAATCTTTGATCAGCCCACATAAAAATCCAAAAACATTCAAAACATCAAAATCCAAAAACATCCAAAACATCAAAATCCAAAAAAAAATCATAAAATCTCAAAACCCCAAAACACTAAAAAAACCAAAAATCAAAAACATTTGTAAAATCTCAAAAACACCAAAAACAACCTCAAAACATTTCAAAACGTCAAAAACATCCAAAAATTTGAAAAAAATCCATCTGTCCCATTTCGCTTTCACTTGAAATAATCAATCATCCATAATAAACTGATCATTATCTTCATCCTTTGGAAACACAAACATAAACAATCACAGAAATCAGCAAATGCAAGCCTTAATCTTAAAATCAAAATCGAAACAACAAACATTTAAAACAAAATCAAAGTTTTGATCATTTTCAGACATGTCAATCAAACTTATCAAAACCATCATCATCCTATACAATGCATGTCCTAGGATATATCATTCCGACAATGGGCATCATTTTGCATATCATTTGGATTCTTATCCTATCAAAACACATCCCTTTGGCTAGAGGTATGAAGAACATTGACTTGTTTGCATACTTGGTCTTTTTCTTTTTATTTATCTTATTGCGCTCATTCCAAGGACCTCTCGATGATATCTGAACGAAGGATTTACAGAGATAGGAATGGGACAACAATCATTATCTTTTGTCTGTTGTGCTTGTTGGATGTTCTTGTAAAATAACTTGGCAAATACTTGCTTTGTTAGGTACACCCTAGCAAGGTTTCCGTATGTCAAGTGTGAACAAGAATACTCCTATCTGTTTGTTGATTCAAAGTCCATCGCACTAGGTACAACGCCATCTTGGTTCTTTATACCTTCATGCATCGTGCTTACGTGTGTTATCAAACATAAGGTAAGTAGCCCTTTTAAAGTCCCAATCCTTGATAAGAAAATCATCATCATTTATCATCATCAGCATCATCTATCATCATCATCATCTCTAATAAAGTCTCGCCGATCATGGACTTGTTGGATCATCTTGTCATCATCTCATTTCCACACTAACATCATCATCACCAATGCATCCATCATGCATCCATCCTGCATCCACAAACCATTAGCATGCCACGTATCATTCATAATAGGAAACATCGATCATTTCACATGCATTGCATGTGCATCATCATCATCATATAGATCTGTTAATCATCACATCTACATAAATTACACATTTGCATAATCACAACATATCATCATCATAATATAGATCTTTTAGTCTAAGAATCTCATAAATCATCCATTGCATAATCATAGCATATCACATCATCAATCTCATCCATCTCATATCATATCATCATTTAAGTTGTTTAGAATAATATAGATTTGTTATTCTAAGCATCTTGAAATCATCTCATTGGCATCATCATCCATAACCATCCATTTTGAACCTCTTTATCGTGAGATTGACCCTCAAATCAAATCTTTTCGCTTGATCTCTCAAGGGGGCAATGTACCAGTGTACTTCTTTCCACTAGGGCATCCAAAAAATTAGAAAATTTTTAAATTTGGATCACAGCAAGTTTATTCTTTGAACCAATGCAACAAGTACATTGCTTCAAAGAGGGGCAAAATGTAGACACATCAAATTGACATAATGCATTCAACTAGGTCATATTCATCCATTCGGAAAATAAATCAAGTTTATTTATCAATCTCCTAAAGTCATCAATTTAAATCAAATAAATCAACTTGATCCTATCATCATCCCTTTAATTAAATAAATCAGGACTTTATTTAATTGAGATCCAATTCATATTTCTCTCTTTGATTTGATTTAAATCCCTAAATCATGTCAAATTGGTCAAATCATCCTAATCACATTAATTTAATCTAACCATGATTAAATGCTAATCTCACCCACTTGCATCCTCTAGATATCTCCACTTGCACAAATAAATCAATTTATTGATTTATTAAAACTCAAATTTTCACTCAACATGGCCCTCAAATTTGAAAATCATGACAAGTTGATTTATCCCTCCAACATAGCATTTATTGCTCTTTTTCTTGTCCCCCTCTCTAAATTTATTGCCAAATTTGAATTTGAAATCTCCCTCTCATGGGCACATTTCCCAAATCTTGCACTTGCATCTTGACCACTCATTTGTCCAATCTTATTCCCACATTGGTCCCTCTTCAACACTCAACATTTGAAAATCTTTAAATAGAAGCTTCAACTTTGAGCAAATCCTCCACAAAAGCTAATGCAAAGTCACTCTCTTAAACTAAGAACTGATTTTGTTCATCCACTCCACAAAGTTAGCATTTTCATCTACAATCTCATACAAGGTTACTCTCTTCAATGGAGAGATAATCTTGTTCATCTTATCATCATCATCTAAGCTTATCTATCAAGGATTGGGAAAGGGCTATTTTCAACAATAGCACCAATCCAATATGGAATAAATTTTTGATTATGTTTTTATATGCTTACATTTGATTGTCTTTGTTTATTTAATTTGCATATTTCATCATAGTCAAGTATTTCATAGGGATTTCAAATCTAATGTTTTTCAAAGGACTAACATGATGATATTATGTTAAGATTGTTAACCATTTGTAGATTTGATGTCCACAACAACATCACTTTGTTCATGAGATTACGAAATTTTGATTGTCTCATGAAGCTCAAAAATCATTTTTGTGTGGAGCCTTACTAAAGTTATTAGGAGGTATAAATTTGGTATGGTTTGAGCATGAAGCCCTATCTAAGTCATGACTTTCCTCGTAGCCACTTGCGTGTGTGTGAGTACCAACCATGAGTGTATGTTTATCACCTTTTAGGACTTCTCACCCAGTGGACAATCAGGAGTTCTATCGCCTCAGAGTGAGTATACATTTTTGGACAAACAACCTATACCAAATCCACATTGTGTTGGACAAACGGTCGAATTTTGATCCACCTTTTTAATTATGCTCATTTATACTTCTCTTTAGGACTTCTAGTTACTGTCATTACATGATTGTGTATCTTGTTATGCTACAAAATTATTCACCTTGTGTGTGCCTTTTCATGCTTATGTCAATTTGACTTAGTATCTTGGATCTTGGGGGCTTAACTACCTCCTTCATCTTTTTTATCCTAGACCATCCATATCTATGCACTTGGACCCCTCTTGAATGTCAACTTTAGTGTGAGTTTGAATCAAGTTCATTCTCTCACTAAAGTGGGGGCTAAATGTGAACACAGAAAAAGTAACCCTTCCACTTTCTCTATCTTGTTTGGGTCCTCCTTGTGATTTTGGCTTTATTTTTCCTTGATTTAATGTTGTAATGTGGATCACACATTCACATTAGGTCTTGGGCCCTTGTAAACTAAATAAAACACATATCAAGATTATAAAGGTGTTGTAAAGTGTTGTAAATCACTTTCACACTTTTCTAGAATTTTATTAAGCATTTAAGTCTAATAGACCTGTCTTCCCCTTAATTTAATGTTGTAAAATGTATTTAATTGTATTCACATTAATCTAGAAGGCTTGTAAATTAAACATAGCCTTAATCTAGTGTTGTAGTGTGTTTTACACATTCACACTTGATATGGTGCCTTTATAGGCTATGTAGACCTCATTTTAATGTTGTAAAGTGTATTTAACCACACTTTCACATTGAAATTTTTGTCCTTATCCCTAATCATGCTTTATATCATCATTAATAGGCCCCTATGACCCCATATTGTGCATCTCGAAGCTTATTTTGATAAAAAAAACCTGACTATATCAACACATGAACTTAATTTATGCATTCCCTGGCATCCCAGTTTGAAAAATAGCCCTTTGTGGGACCTATTTGCCACTTTGGATGAACAAGTCCCCTCCAGGTGGGACTCATTCACCTAGGATGGAGAATGAGTCCCATTTGGGCCAATTTCGAGGTTTGAGTGAGAAAAATTGGGTTTTAAGTTTAATTTTCTCCAGTGTTGGCCTTGGGGATTAAATTAATGACCATGTGAGTGGATTTCCTATAAGAAAAAAGCCTTCAAATCATTTTTTCATAAGGAATTCATTTTCTCAAGTCAAGCAAGCTAGGTTTAAGTATTTCAAGTCTTGACAAGGTCATCAAGATAGCATTTAAGCTCATTTCTGAGTCATTCAAGGGAAAATTCTTCATCAATTATTGTAGCATCTCAAGAGCTATCATCATGGAAAATTTCTAATCCCATTCTTTCATGTTCATGCTTTATCTTATTTCATCATTTGGTTTAATTACCTAAATGGGGTTTGACCAATGCAAAACCCCATTTCCTAACAATCAACATGCTCTCTCTCTTTCTTTGTGTGATTGCAAATATAGGTGATTTAAATGCTTGGAGATGATTGAAGAATAGGTTACCAAATTGTTGGAGTCATCTCCCTATTGGAAAGGTCAAAATCTTCACAAAAAGTCACTTACAGTCCTGAAAATTAGGGTTTCAAATCCGGACACCTAGAGGAATAGAAAGAGTGGATCAAGAGCTTCAGATTCCACTTTTGAGTTTTCAAAAAAGTGAAAATGGACTCATTCACCATTAGTGGTGAATGATTCCCACTATACCCATTTTTTATAATTTTTTTATGGATTTGGATACCCATTTGGCTAAAATAAGCTCTGGTGCAGTTTTCCACAACTAGGATTGATTCACCTAGAATGGAAAATGATTTCCACTAGGCTTAAAAATCAACATCTTAAAGATTTTAGAGTTCCATTCCATCCTCAACAAGTTTTCAAGTGTACACTTTTAGTTTTACAATTTTCTATTTTGTTTCATGATCATTTCTAGGTCATTTTGCATATGTTTGCATATATCACATTGTGTTTTCAAACATTTCATATTTTCCATGTTTGCACTTGGTTGTGAACCCCTTATTCAGCCTTTTTCTAATCCCAAACCCCATCCTAGGATACACCTCATTCTTAGATCTTTTCCATCCTTCTTTCGGTGAAGATCTCCAAGGTGTCCTTGAGTATGAACATTGTGAAATTGGATCCCTTTCTTTAACAAGGAAGTTGTGCATCCATTTCAATTGTCCACAACACTATATCAGGAAAGGTCATACAAATGCCAAGTGTTGGAATTTACATCCTTGCAGTAAATGTGGATTAAAGAATAATTATGAGAAAATTTGTTTGAATAAAGATTGAAAGAATGAATCAATGGCAAGATGCATAAGAATGGATTGTGGATGGGTCTATGGACCAAGTTAGAAGAAGATCATAGGTATGATCAAAAGATTGTTCAAGTATAAGAATTCATATGTCATCAAAGATAGTAAACAAGAGAGGTTTGATCATTGCGTTGTAACACATTATGCAAATAGTGAATGTACTTCTACATAATTTTTTTGAAGATTTAAAAATCAATGGTTTGAAGGACTACTACAATAGCTTGGGGGAGTCAAAATAAAAGTTGAAAAATGGTTTGAAGACCTGAAAAATGGTTTGAAGTTATCAACAAATAAAATGTTTGATAAAATATTGGAAGATCTTGGAGTTTATATGAAAAAAGAGATTCTAGAAAGTTTGAAGACTTGGTTGCAACCACGAGAGAAAGAAAAGAAAGAGATAGATTGGCTAAAGCATCCTATTGTAGGAAAGAGGTCACAAGGTCTAGTCTTCCCCCAAACTTGTGGTACTAGAGGGTGTGTCATGTGAGTGCCACCATTCATGTGAAAATTTTTTATCATGCGCATTGTAGTTTATAGGGGGATGGATACTTGACCAATTTTTGCAGTCTAAAATAAAGAAATTAAATATTTTGACATATAAATAAAAATAAAAATTAAGATGAGAGATAAGAATTAATTTTAATTCATTAATGGTATTACACTTCACCTCTTATTATCATTATAGAATACCTCTTAATATTAATTATTTACTAGTAGTCACATGCACATGCATGCAATGATCAGCCGATAGGGGTTTACCGCAAAGGGCAACTCAATGGGGAAAAAGGGGAAAGCTTGTTTTTGCAGTGCAAAGTGAATTTGAACTAGTTTTAGTTGGAAGTTGATTGCAGAAATGTAAAATAAAACTGTAGGTCATCTTCATTATTTATAATGTATCCATTACTTGCAATCTCAATTAATTAATCATCAATGATTTTTCAATAAAAAATTTCATAATAAATCACATTTTCTCAATTGAATACAATTTAAATTTGTAAATTACTGGTTTTGTTAATAATAATATTTTGTTTTCCCAGTGGTACTACATGGTTATCATCACGTACTCCAAATTTTCCTTTAGCGATATATATTTCTAAGGTGATGGGATGGGTCCGTCTAAGGATTGGTGAAAAATGTATTTACCACCTCGCTAGTGAATGTTGGAGTCTTGTATGACGGTTCCCATTTGGTACTTTTCATGTGGGAAGTACCTCACATTTAATTTTTGCAATAGTTTTATCCTCCTCGTATGATTCAACATATTTGAATTGATCTTGCATCATTAAATACTCGTCCAAAAAATGTGTGAAGGGATTTGGCTTTTAAATTTATTTTTCACACTTCTTTATTTGTCTTTGACAAGTTTTATGGCAAAGTATAGTTGAAGAGCCAATTTTGCAAAATTATGAAATCGTGGTGCCGCCATGGCTCTCTGGCCATTGAACTTGAGGATTTGTTGCCCTGTCCAACATTGGGAATGGCCTTTTGAATCCAGCCTCTCACAAGGGGATTTGAGCCTCATATCAAGATGGATTCATTGCATGTGGAGGATTCAATTCGGGCAATTATAGGTAAGGAAATAACTAGACCAAGGGAAAGAAGGCTCATCTTTCCTTCGCAAGTACTTTCAGTTCTTCTTTCGAATGCTATTGATTTACTTCATTCTTTGAGGGATTTAGAATCAATTATAGCATAATTTGCGAATCCCCAATTCATTGAAAAGAAAGATTTGTTGTATGTTGTTCAAAATTATAATTTGTTCAATGGAGAGGGATATATTGGTGGCCTATTCTCACGTGAGTATGTGAAGGAAAGATATGGCTATGAGGAAGTTTTCGAAGCCATCCATTCAGGAATTGAATTCAAAAATGAATATGTTTTGGTGTCTGGCCTAAAACAACATGGAAAAAGGTTTAGCAAATCATTGGAATATGAAATTAAGGAAAAATTTGATGTCATTTTGTTCTTGTGGGACTATATGCAAAAATTATTTTTCAGTCGTTTTGTAGGGAAAAAATTATTAGGAAGTGATGAGTTAAATACCCATCTATTTTAGACATTTCATTGCTTTTTACACGTAGGGATATCTAATGTACTAGCACGACATTGTGGTTCAAACTAAAGATGAAGTAGCATAGTTCACTGGTTATGACTTCTTTACAAATGAAATGGCAGGTGTGAAGAATGTACAAGCAAAGCCATAGGATAGGAATTCGACATGCGACAAACAAATGGAAGAATAGTTAAATATTTTGTTAGTCAAAATTTTGTTTATTTTTTGATTGAGGCTTGTTATGTGTTTTTTGCCTCATTTTTCCTTAGCCTTGTATCCTAGAAGCAATCTAAACTTTATAAGGTGGTGGTACTATAGATATTTTTTGATAATTTGCATACTATCCCTATGATGCAGGGCAATTTTGTAATCCTTGTAACAATCTGAGTGAAATCATAAAAGATTTTGGCCTTTCACCAGAGGTTTTCTTCCTAGTTTTTTCCTATCAGTATGCCCTCTGAACTAGGTATATGTATATATTTATTACATATATTAATACAATATTGTGGCTTGCCACTTTTATCAAAATAATAATAATAATAATATTTTTTATCCAAAATTCAAGGTATTGGTGGTGAATATTTTGATGTAAGAGTTAATCAAGAATAAGATCCATAGAGACACTATAATAAACAAAGATATTTGAAAGGTATAATTAGATGGATAGATTAATTAAAGCAAAGCTATGTGTGTAGTAAAAGATATGAATATGGCTTATTTAGAAGTTGTTTTACATTTCTACATTTATTTGGAGCATTGTACACCATTGTAAACCCCATGTTATAGTGCACTTCTTTATTGTTATGTGAGAAGCAATGCAACAGAGATTAAAAATCATTTACGTATATGAGGAGATTTATTTTTGCATTTCTGTATTAATTATTTTTAGTTGGAAGTTGATTGCGGAAATGTAAAATAAAACCATATGTCATCTTCATTATTTACAATGTATCCATTACTTGCAATCTCAACCAATTAATTATCAATGATTTTAATAAGTAATACTAGGAGAATGATTTTTGAATAAAAATTTTCTTAATAAATCACATTTTGTCAATTGAATACAATTTAAATTTGTAAATTATTAGTTTTGTTAATAATAATATTTTTGGTCCAAAATTTAAGGTTTTATAGATTTTATGTTAATAGTGTGTATATTTGATGTTTTTCTATAGGTAAATCAATCGTTTGATTGATTAAAATGGGAAAATGGTTTTTGTGTTCTGGAATGAGAATTTAGTAGTTATAAAATGGCTATCAAATTGTACATCATGTGTTATATTCCTAAGATAAAATTAACAAGTAAGCTTTTGAAAAAGTGATTCCATTAGTATAGTTATTTCTTTTATTAGTAATATTGAATAAAAAATTATTCTTTTAAGAAGTTACTTTTTTATTTGAATATTAGTTATAATGGTCATCACAAATGGGTTTTGCAAAAAGTAAAGATGTTATAAGTAGTATCAACTCCATAATTTTGGGACTAGAATGACAAAACATACTTTGTAAATATATTTTAATTGAATTAGAAGGTACACATTGTTTGGGGGGAACATCAAAAAGATGTCACTAAATTTATACAATGACTTGTGTAGACATCTATATATGTAAGAAAAAATCTATGGTGTTAAATGTAGAACGAAAAAACCAACACTTGTTTTCCTTCCTACCATATTGGCATAATGAAAGTGTGTGACCTATATCAAGAGCCCCAAGCAAGAGAAGAATGAAACATGCATAGGAGATATCATATGAGATATCATAGGAGATATTATTTTAATTGAATTAGAAGGTATGCCTTGTTTTGAGGCAATATGGAAAACATAATAGTAAATCTATACAAGAATTTATGCATACATATATGTATGTAACAACAAATAAATGATGTGAAATGGGAAACTAGAAAACCCGTGCTCATTTTCCACCCTGCCATATTGGCATCCTGGAGCCACATGGGCTCTAGCCAAACCCCCAAGCAAGAGAAGGATGAAATGCCCATGGGAGATGTTGTGGAGTTTCATCATACATCGTATAGTAGGAATCTTGGGAAAACTTTGTTGTTTCTATATATAATATTTGATATTGTTGTATTCTCTTTGGTTGGGCAACTTGAAAGAAAAAATGTAACTTGGTTTTCAAATCCCTTTCCATGCTTAAATCTAGTTCTTGCAAATATAATACAAAGATATGTTAGTGGAAAACCAAGGGAAATAAAAAAGGAACGATAAAGAGCAAGTATGTGGGTAAAATTAATATATATACAATGTGAGCCTAAAAATAGTGAATAATTTTTGCAATTAGTTAACCAAACTTGTCTATTGACAATGAGAAAGTATCATACCTACATACACTGTTGATTTTGTTCAACAAGGATGAGCTGCATTGAATTGAGTTGTAGGAGCATGAAAGAATTTGAAGTAGAGAGTGTACAATACACTAATTTTCTTGAATGGATATTTATATCTCTGTAGGAATGTAAACAAAATAATATACATATAAAATAAAAGAGGCTAGCAATTGTCTTCTATTAACATGTTTCATGATATTCTTCTACCCTCATTTGTTTAACTATCAATAACTTTCATGATATTGTTTTCCACTCATCTATTTGAAGCTGACTGTAACAGAGTATTGTATTGTTCTTCTAACAAGGATTTTTTTTAATCTTTAAAATTATGTAATCTTTAACATGCTTAATTTTTTTGGATGGAATATGTTATCATTTAGATATATTGTTGTATATATAGTTAAATATATACATGTACATATGGATATATATATATGCGCTTATTTGTGTTTTTCAAAATGTCTAGAAAAAGGTAAAATTCAACCCCCCCAATTACTAAAGCAGGTAATGTCCGTAGAAAATCTCAAGGACTTACCATATATCACATGATAATAGAAAATAGAGAAATTGTAAAACAACTATTAGGAAAACACTTAGGAATTACAAGTGATAGATGGTGGAAAAGCCATATTCAACTATTTGATAAAAGAAAATAAATCTAATTGAAGCAAACAATGACAAATGCAGTGCATAGTATAGAGTTTTTGTTTAGCTCTTTTATTTATTGAAAATGGCTCTTTCGACAATGCAATTTAATCAATATGCTTTCTTGTACATTTTGTAGCATATCAATGTCAAAACCCTCCAACCTACTGCCAAAAGCAAGAATAAGTAGAGAATGAGAAGCTTGAACAATAAATTAATCATTTATGCAAAATAACCATGTGAAACATAAATACATACATACATACATATCTATATATACATGTATGTACATAGACATATATATATATATACATGTATGTACATAGACATACATATATACATGTTTACATATATATATATATATATATATATATATATATATATATATATATATATATATATATATATATATATATATGTTGTAATGCCTCTTGTGTTATTGAACTCCCATGATACCTTTATGTGCATGTGGTTGTTATTGTTGAAATATTGCTTATGTTTAATGTATACTCGTGATTACGTTGGTGATTGTTTCATCTATTTGACTTATATGTTTTGCTTGGATGCACATGATACTGTGTTATTATGTTAATGATATGATGTGGTTTAGGGATTTGACAAGAAAGTATCCCCATCTGTGTCTGTCATCCCGTCGTCGGTTGACGATGTCATCCATCAGTTCCCATTATGTTTGGTATCGCCTTGCCTTACGCCATTCATTTTAAGTGGCAATTTTAATGTGTTAATTGTTTGATTTAGATGTGTATCATTATTGTTAATTAGTTAAATTAATACAATTATGGTTAGTATTATGATTGAAATTAAACATTAAATGTAATTATTAATGTGTGTTGTGAAGATTTAATTAATTATTAGATTAGTTTGGAAATTTTTAATTGTGTTTGTAAAATTAAAAGAATGTTACTTTAATTGTCAGTATTTAATTTTATTAATTATGAATAGAATAATATTTTAATTTTAGCTGTGTAAATTCCCAATTAGCTATCAAATAATATTGTTAGTTAATTATATAATATTATTTATTTAATTAAATAATATTATCTAATTAATTATTATTAAGGATTAAGTCAAATATATATATATATATATATATATATATATATATATATTTAAGATGTAATATTTTATTACATCCCTCTAAATAATTTAAATTTAAATTTAAAATTTATATATCCATCATTTAAAAATAAAATAAAACAGAATAAAATTTGTTGTTAATTCCATTAGTTTAGAATAGTCCGAGTGGAAACCTTGTCAGTTACCTTTTTACCTAACCCTAGCCAAGTTATTATTGTCAATCCCCACCTAGATAAATAAATTAGTTAGCTTACATTGGATAAAGAGTGTTACCCTATAATTTCCTTTTGTTAAATTGGAATTAATATTAGTATTGACAATTTTAAATTTTGATTTAAAGATAAATATATGATCATTTGAGTTTAAGTTTAATAGGTAGTTATTACTCACAAGTAAAGTAAATTATAAATATTTTATCCACTCTCTTGAATTATCAAGGTAAATTATCAACATAATTTTTGTCTATTAGGTTGTAACCTTATCTCAAGTTTCTTTAGATTAAAGTGAATACAAATATTATTTAATGTGAAGTAGGTTGTTTGAATTATCTTGTTTAAATGGTAAAATTTGTTAGCACACAATGCCAATCCTTCTTTAAATTAAAAATTTACTCACAGATTATGTATATACATTTAAATCTTTGTAGAGTTAATTAATTCATGAATTTATAATATCATGTAATAAATGCATGTTTTTACCAAGTTAGGTTATTTGTAATATGAATTTATAATATCATGTAATAAATGCATGTTTTTACCAAGTTAGGTTATTTGTAATTATGGATATGGTGTGGAGTTAAAATGAGTGTCATGAATATTGCGGTAGTACATTTAAAATTAGTTTTATTTGCAGGTTATTTAAAGTTAAAATTGTTTACAAAATTTGTAATTATGGATATGAGGGAGTTAAAATGAGTGTCATGAATATTGCGGTAGTACATTTAAAATTAGTTTTATTTGCAGGTTATTTAAAGTTAAAATTGTTTACAAATTCATTTACTGATAGATTTGTGATTTGCGTAAATTTTAAATCTAGATTAAATTTATTTGTAAAATAAATAAATAAGTAAAATTAAAATTAGATTTATTTAAAAACTTATTTTATTAGATATGGGTAATTCCATTAACCTATAAGTTACTGTAATGGTAATTTATCTTTGTAGTATGTTTAAAATTTGATTTATTTAAAATTAGATTTATTTAAAACTTGTTTTATTAGATATGGGTAATTTCATTACCCTGTAAGTTACTATAATGGTAATTTATCTTTGTAGTATATTTAAAATTTGATTTATTTAAAATTAGATTTATTTAAAACTTGTTTCATTAGATATGGGTAATTTCATTACCCTGTAAGTTACTGTAATGGTAATTTATCTTTGTAGTATATTTAATAATTTGATTTATTTAAAATTTGATTTATTTAAAACTTGTTTTTATTAGATATGGGTATTTCATTACCCTGTTAGTTACTTATGTAATGGTAATTTATCTTTGTAGTATAATTAAAATTTGATTTATTTAAAATTAGATTTATTTAAAACTTGTTTTTTATTAGATATGGGTAATTTCATTACCCTGTAAGTTACTTATGTAATGGTGATTTATGTTTGTAGTATATTTAAAAATTGATTTATTTAAAATTAGAATTATTCAAAACTTGTTTTATTAAATATGGGTAATTCCATTATCTAGTAAGTTACTGTAATAGTGATTTATTTATTTTAGTATATTTAAAACTAGACTTGTTTCAAATGCATTTAAAATTAGATTTAATTTCAAGTGCATTTAAAATTAAAATTAGATTTAATTACAAGCTTATTTAAAATTAAATTTATTTTCAAGCACCTTTACTTTTAGATTTGTGACTGTGCATAAACCGTATATGGTAGATTTTAAATTAAAATTTATTTAGTTTGAAGTCAACAAAGGTAAATGTCATACTTTTAATTAAATTTAATTTTCAGTAAAAATCAGGTTACATTCGAATTAAATTTATTATTTTAAAATAATAGATATATATATATATATAGGTTAAGTTTTAATCAATTTGAAGTAAACAAAAGTATAGGCTATGAATTTTAAATCAAAAGAAAACTGATGTTTTGAATACTATAGGTTTTTCCCAAGTGCTTGTCTATTTAAAATATATTATAAAGGAAATGCTTTTAATCATAGTGGATTATTTAATTATTTATTACATTATCTTTAATAAGTTTGGATTATGTTCACGTTCAAATAAGTGGGTATGTATAGTCCTTTTGAACATGTTTGGATATTTATTTTGGTTATACTTTGAGTGCTTGTTGGAATTGATTTCTTATGCATACTAGTGGTTCCATGTTGATCATACTTTCCTCTTGCTTTATTTCGCTTTTGAGGTAATCTTTATGTATAGACATGTTTTGGATAAGTTGGGAACTCGTAAATGCTTAAGCCACTCCCCTTTGATAAGTTATGGGTGGTAGAGTGTTAGGATTCCAAAGGTGATGGGAAACCTATTTCATGTAGAATCTTCCCATGATTAGACCTTTGTGTTCCATTGATTGTATTTCTAATTTGAGTTCGTGGGTGTACCATGTTCCATGATTTTCCTTGCCTTTGGATATGATTATGAGCGAGATGGTTCATGCCTCGCATGTGTATTTTTTTGGTGGATTTTATGCATTGGTACACCCTTGTTGTTGTGAGTCTTGTTTCGAAACTGTTTGAAAGAGTCTCCTAATCAAGCAATGTTGTACTCATTGCATGTTGTTTCATGTCAGTGTTATAGTGTTATGCATATGAAGAAAGTTGAGTCGTTCATTGGAAACTAATGGTTATATCCCATGTGGGTGAGTTGGAGCAACTCAAGTTGTTGAACTACAGTGCCTCTGCAAATTATATATGTAGGCAAGGCCATCAAATGATGAACCCCCGAGGCATTAGGTCAGGCCCCTAGGACTGTCCTTCTAAGTCTTGTTTGAGACTTGTCGTTTATTCCCGATAATGTAAAAACTACCATTGATTTATATAGCTTGTCTTAGTAATCATGTGCTAACTATCTTTGATCTTATGTGTGTGCCAAGTCATGTAGACCTTGCAGGTATAGGCATTGGGAGCAAGGAATTGTCGATAAAATAGAATGTAAGAGGTATATTCAAATGACCTAAGTAAGTAGACCCTATTGCCAAAGTTAGTAAATCACAAGTCTATATTTTCTTGTAACTTGTGTGATCATTGAATATAGCTATAAGTAGTGACTTGTGTTGTTGTTGTCTTATAAGTAAACAAAAATTAAAATAAAATAAAAATTATCGCAAAATTAGGAAAGATGCTACAGTCTTGCCTGGTTGTTTAGTGTGTAAAATGTGGGCATGAGATTGGTCACTTTGTACCTTATTTTTCATTAATTTCTCATTCTTGTACTCAATGTACTTCTCCCATTGATATTAGGGAGAAATTATGTGATGAACTATTGTATCTTTGATATGTTGTATCTGTGGAAATATGCTCTACAGTTGTATTATGGAACTGTGATTTGAATTGCAATGAAATGATGTATCATTTTCCATGCTTGTGATCATTAATAGTAGTGTGTCATCACTATGTGTTCTTGGTTGTTTAGTCTCTTCCATTTGATAAAAGTTTATGATTTGTAATGACCGTTTCGTGTACCCCATAGGACGTGAAAGATTTAGTAAATGTATAATTGCTTTTCGTGTAATGTGTGCACACATTCATCGTTTGCAATGTTCCGCAATGTTTCACCTTCAAATATATATATATATATATATATATATATAAATTGTACGGTGTTTGTTGTCCTTTGGGGTTCACACAGCGGGGCATTACATATGCATACATATCTACATGTTTACATATATATATATATATATATATATATATATATATATGTATGTATACATATTATTATATATATACGCACATGTATAGAGATGTGTATATATAGGAAGTTAGTTTCATGAGTGTTAAGTGTTATTCTTTGTAGGATCTCTTCGTATCTATTCAATTTATTGGTTAGAAGTTCCCAACATGATTTTTGTCAGCCCAACTATGAATAAGATTTGTCGTCTAATATCTCTACAATAATTTTTCTATTTGTCTATAGTCTTTAGTCTGAGGGAATGTAGCTTTTACGTTCGATTAATCCTGCAGCATTATGTATATATATATATATACACAGATGTATACACATGTCTATATACAAAAATAGTTTGGTTGTTATTAAGCTTTATCCTTTCTAATATCTCTTCCTATCTATTCAATTTATTTGTTTCAAGTTTTTGATGGGATTGTCATTAGCCCAAGTGTGAATATGACTTGTGGTGAATAGCTTTGTTACAATTTCTCTATTTGTCCTTATCTAAATGTATCTTTGGCATTGTAGCCATTACTATAGGAGCAATTGTACTTATATGTGTGTAGGGTTTAGGGTTGTATGAAACGATTAACATATTGAAGTTAAAATTACTCTAGTGGTTGTTTAGTTTTATTGTAATAGCTCTTTTACAATTTACGTATTTGTGTATTATATAATGAAACAATCTCTCCAAAATGTGTTTGGCAGCTTTTAAGTATTATTGTAATAATTCTTTGATCTATTCAGTTCTTTATATCTCCAGTTGATATGATATTTGTTTAAAATTTATATTTTTTAAGAGAGTATTATTTGGAGAATACAACTTACTCAATATATTCACTTGCATTTTTTGGAGCACATATTCATAATGCTAGAATGGCTATTCTAACAATGGAACAGAATAAAAATATTTTCTTGCAATTTTTGGAGTATACATTATGACTACATGTATATATAGATATATACATACAAATGTGTATATATATATGTATAGATAATGCCACAGACTTAAACACAAATTGAAGTTACATTCCCTACAACTAAATATTATAGACAAATAAAGGGATTGTAACACAACTATTGCAAGACAAGGCCTATTGTCCATTTGTTGGCAATGAGGATGTGGCCAGCCAGTGGGGAGCTCACCATGGAGAAACTCTAGTTAAATCTTCTTTGATTTGTCAAAAAAATATGGTTAGGGTTAGATATTTTTCACTGTTGAGTGTTATTCTAATACCTCTTTTACAATTTCTCTATTTGTCTATAATATTTAGGGCTAGGTGATGTAGGTTGAATTTTCAATTAATTGTGTGGGGTCGTGCTTTTTATGCACATATTATTGCCATGTATCGGGTTTAGGAGCTCTATTAAATGTCACTCTGGGAAGTTCCAGTTAAATATTCTTTCTATCTTCAAAAAAATATGGTTGGGGTCAGTAATTTTTGTGTCCCTTGTTTTATGTTTATAGTTATGGTTGTGCATCTTTAGGTTTATACTTGTCACCATAGGAGCAATTGTACTTAAATGTTCTTTATTTCACTGTTGGTCTATTATTTTGGTTATGTGTGTGTATCTTTGGCATTGCAACCATTACCTTAAGAAGGATTGTAGTTATTTGTATGTAGGGTTTAGGGTTGTATGCTATAAAAAAATAGGGAAATTGCAATAGAGCTATCGCGGGACAAGCCCTATTTTGGATTTTCCATTGATGCAAATGTAGCTAGCTAAAGGGGAGTTCACCGAGTTTTGTTGTGGCACTATGGAGCTTCATGATTATGTGGGTTGGCAATGATGGAGAGTTCTTTAAAAAAATTCCTATTTCTCTATAATATTTAGTGCCAAATAATGGAGCTTAAATCTAGAATATATATATGTATATATGTAACCATTCAACAAGCCTTTGGTGTATATATATATATATATATATATATATATATATATATATATATATATATATATGTATGTATGTATGTATATGTATATTTATACAAAATTCCACAAACTTAATCCACTGGGATTTTTTGTGGCTACGTGGACCTTGGTAATTACATGTGTTGGTTCTAATGGAGAATGGTGTCCTCAATACGGGGAAGGTGAATGGTAAGTGTTTGTTGGTGTTAGGACCAATGCATCTTGTCGTTGCACAATGCTGGTGGGTGAAGTAAATGCAATATTAAAATTTCTCCATGCTCATACAACTATCTTTTTCAGCTTGCTAGACGAAGTGTATAAAGCCGGTTCTTTATGATAATACCTACTTTCTTTAGCTCATGACAATAATTATATTATGTGATTCCAAATATTTATGTAAAAAATACCTTTCCCATTTTATACATATACATGTATATATGTATAATGGGGGAATTGTAATAGAGCTATTACTAAAACATAAATACATATATTTATCCATATATACATATCATCCACATGTATATATATACACATGTATATACATGTGTATAATTATGTATATATGCATAGATACATGTATGCATGTTTTACTAAGAGGTTTGTTAAAATTTCCCTATTTCTCTATAATACTCAATGCTAGATAATGTAGCTACTCTTATACAATTACTCTCTTTGTCAATAGAGTAAGAACCACATGGGCGCCATATTAAAATCAAAAGCATAGGAGGTCAATGAATGTGCAAATGTATAGATGGAAACACAGGAATATATTACATTCATATTTACAAAATGAGAGTCTTAGATAGGATGTAGACATACCTTGTGGGTGCAACTGGGTGCAGTATGAATAGAAGAAAAGGAGGCATGCTTTCCACCCTACCGTATTGGGTGATGCAGCATCCTTTCCTATCATGGAATCCCCAACCCAAAGCATACTTTTTCGACAACAAATCTTAAGCATTATGCATTGTCGAAATCTCAAAGCAATAACCTGAGAATTTTCTTTAGTTGATATCACTGCAATACATTTTAAAAAAAAAGGTATAGTTGTATGATTTATGACAAAGGATTGGACACATAGTTGTAAAATAAGAGATGGAACCATATTAAAATAAAAAACATGGAGTATGAATGAATGTGTAAATATATATGGAAAGATAGGAAGAAATTATGTGGATATTTGCAAAATAGAAGTGCTAGATAGGAGCTACACATACCTTGTAGCTGCAACCAAATGTAGTCTAAATAGAAAGAAACAAGGCATGCTCTCCACCCTACAGTATTCGTCCATGCAGCCTCATGGGCTATCGCCAAAGGCCCAAGGAAGAACATAGATTTCCCTCCAATGAAACCAAAACACAATCAAATATCAAAAAATAAGAATTCCCAAGCATTACATATTGTGGAAATTTGATAGCATTAACCTGACAATTTTCTTTAGTTGGAATCAATGCTATAAATTTTAGAAAATATATGTAGTTATATCATTTATGAAAAAGAATTTGACATGTACTCGTGAAATAAGGAATGCAATAAAGGACATATAGGCTTACCTTTTATATAAATAGAGTGTAGTTGGAGCTTCTACACCATTGCAAGCATGCAGTGATAAACCTATCTAGTATTGTGTACATGTGTAGTTACAACTAACAATGTTTGCAATCTAAAATGATTGAATCACATATAGTTAGTGAAAAGGAAAATTTTGTAAAAGAGTCATTAGAAAAACACTCAGGAACCACAAGAAATGAGAGAATACCAAAACCAAACATTAAATAGAGCTTTAAATCAAGAGGGAAGAATATCGTAGAACATACTTACACAACATCTGCAAGCAATCTATGTCTTCTAATGGATTTTTTTTTCAGCATAAAAGTTTTAAAAGATTGATATGTTGCTAAAGAGATGCCTATAGATAATTTTCATCATAAAGTCTAATACCTTTTATACAATTCTCTATTTGTCTTCAATATTTACCAGCAAAGGATGTATCTTTAAACTTGTATCAATATGTATCAGATTTTGTCATCTATGTATAATTTTTAAGAAATGGGAAAGGTTTGTTTTACATGAAAATATTTAGAATCATTCCATATGATTATTGCCAAAATCCAAAGAAAGTACGTATTATCATAAAGAACCAGCTTAATATAGTTCATTTAGCAAGTTGGAAAGATAGGTCTATGAGTGCAGAGAAATTTAGTTGGTGGAATAGAATATGTTGTGTATTTGTAGCAACCAATGTATGACGGTGAAAGGAAAAACCACACAACCCATGCTCATTCTCCTCCCTACCATATTCACATCGTGAAGCCTCATGGGCTATAGCCAAAACCCTGAACAAAAAAATTATGGTAGGTCCATAAAAAATTCTTGGCCATACCATATATCAAACAATAAGGAAGCAGGGGAAATTTTGTTGTTTGCATATATAATTTCTTATATTGTACTATATTTCTGATGCAAGAACTTGTACAAGATGAATAAGTTGATAAAGAGATGCCTAAACATAATTATCATCATAAGCTCAGAATCTTCTCTTAGTCTAAACATGTTTTCCATGCCTCGAGTTCTGGCATTTTCATATGGGCCTTATGTGTTTCCCTAGGAGTTATTTATGCAATTTCCCTATTTCTCTTTAATGTTTAGTGCCAATTATTGTCTAGAGTATTTAGTAGCAAATAAGTGTTATTCTAATGCCTCATACAATTACTCTATTTTTCATCAATATATACATCTATATATTCATGTTTGAAATAGAAATAATAGTGTGTTTCTAATAGTTTTCTTATTTCATAGATTTGAAATTATGTTGATACTTCCATTGTTTTAAAAATGTCTAGTCTATTCTTCTCTATAGGGTGATCCCACAATAGTGGTTTACAATTTTTGGCCAAATTGGACATTGAAATTATTAATTTTAACTAAATATTCACATTCGGGAACCTATAGCGGCTAAACCATGAGGAATTTGAAGATGATGCAAACTAGAGTCTCGTCCACTTTTGTCTATATATTATAAAAATATTTTTTTCAAAATTTTTGGAATTAGATTGCACTTCTTTTTCATCTCCCACGAAAACTAGTTTTTTTCAGAAAACAACATTTTTAAAAAGTGATACACACTATATAACACATAACTTTTTTTCCATGAAGGATAAAATTCTAATTCTTTCAAATTTACATTTGTAACTCTGATATCCAGTGCTTCCACTTGGTTTGATAGTTTTTTATTGAATATTTTTTCTTTAATAAAGCTTCGAAGTCAAATAAATTACAATTCAGACTTAGCGCGACCGTATAACTCGTAACCTTTTTGTATATATAAAAAAAAATCATTTTTTTTTTGTTGGATCAAGGACTTCAATATCTGGTGCACTCATATTTTTCAATTTTCTTTTTTGATAATCCACTATTTTTCCACATTTTCATAATAGAGACCTTCATTTTCGATGAAAAACCTATGTTTAATGAAACTAAAAAAACAAATACATAATAAAACCAAAACATATTAAAATTATATTTGTTGGATAGCTTATTCTGAGGACTACCTAATTCTAGTTGGGTTATGAAGATTCCTCCATTTTCATCCTCAAACTGAGCTTCAAAGTGCCAAAAAGTTTAGGCTTTTTTTGTGTCTCGAGGGGTGGATGAGGGATAAGAGGGGTTTGTATGAACCCCTAGGGGTTCGCTCAAACCAGGGTCTGACCAAACCCTGGTTCGAGCAAACCCATTCAAAGGGGTTCGCTCAAACCCCTTTACAATGCATTTTTTTTGCTTTTTTTGGCGGCCAAATTCAAATGAACCAGTAGGTTCATACGAACCCCCAAAATCACATTTTTTTCCTTGGGGTCATTTTTTGTGAGTTTTCCTTCCTCACTTGAATTGTAAACCACTATTGTGTATTCACCCTATAGTATAATTAGATATACAATACATGGAGAATAGAAAAGCCAAACTATGGTAATGAATAGTTTGTTATAGGCAGCTGGAAGAAAGGATGTCATGAAGAAAAATTTATTCTATGAAAGTTGAAACAAATAAGGGAAAAATTTCACAATTACATAGATTTGTATATGAAAAAAACCATGCTCATTAGGTGAAAATAGTTCCATGTTTATGAATTGCATTTCGTGAGCTTGATGCACAGAGGCTTCATGAAACATTCCATGCTCTTGAGACCCTACTCCTTAATTACATTGATTGTTTCATGAAGCCTCTATGCATCAAGCTCATGCTTGTTGCCATGAATGGAGAGTGCTTGTTTATGTAGGGGCCTATGCATGATGTTGTTGTTGGAAGACAACAAAAAAGACAGTAAATACAGTATTCCATATTTCCCTATGTCAAATTATAAAAGTATCAATGGTAAAAGGCTTAAAAAAAATAGATTCAATGCTATAACTATATAGTGGTGATTTTTTCACAGCATAGAGAATACTTATGCTTGCTACTTTAAACTCTACTTAAAATTGCAGTCTACATAAATACACATAAAAATAATAGATGAACCTATTTAGATATACATATGTATATATATCTTTGTCTACATATATGGATATGTATGTCTGCTTATATGCATATTATACATGTCTGAAATCATTTAAGTATAGAATGGGGAAAACAAATTATGGAATGGGTTACCACAAGAATAGGAAATTGTAAAACAACTATTAAAAGAGTAGTTAAAAATCATAGCTAAATCACAGATGACTAGGAACCCAGAGTTGTTTTACAATTTCTATATTTCTCTATAACATTTGTTGCCAAACAATGTAACTCCAATTTCGAATTCACCTGCAAACTATATGTCTGTGTATATGTATATCTTTGAATATAAAACAAAAAAATGAATATGTATATATAGACCAATCATGGTGTAGTAGCACATCAGGAAGTAAATGTAATGTTGAATATTGTAGTGTGGGAAAGTATACTCCAAAATATGCAAGAAAATATTTTGATTCAGTTGCATTATCAGAATAGCCATTCTGGCATAATGAATATGTGTTCAAAAATATGGAAGAAAATATATTGATTGAGTTGCATTGTCAAAATATCCATTTTTCCATTATGAATATCTTACACATATTGCACGATTAAATTCTCTCTTCTTAACAAATCAAAATTTGTAACAAACAACCTATCAGCTAAAGATATAAAGTTGTATAGATCAAAGAACTATAACAAAAACACTTAAAAGCCACCAAAGACATTTTTATATGCAAAACTATTTGCAAATGTATCTTTGCATATGTATTCTATTTTCGCTAGGGATACGAAGGGGCTAATTGTACAAAATGTGTATAACACCAAATATGCATAGAGTGTATATATGCATAACTTCATCAAAGTATACTTTCCCATATTGCAACATTGAATATTGTATTTAGCTTGTTTGAGGATACCAACTCCACCACTCCCAATCCATGTAATTGCTAAGCTCCACCCTCATACAAAAAAACACTTACCACTTAGCTTCCACATATCAAGGACACCAACTCCACCACTCCCAACCCATGTTTACATATTAAGAAGTAGGGAAATTGTAACGAAACTCTATAAATGTCAACAAATGTGTCTATCCCTCCAACTTTCCAAATCAATTATTCAAACCCAGTTCTCTAAGGAAGCACCTATTTTCTCTATGTTATGGAAAAAATTATATGATGCAATGATCTGTCCAAAATGCATATAGCACCACAGGCTTGATTGGAAATTTAAGTTGCATTGTTGAGTATTCAATATTATGGACAAAACATTTATATACAAAATACCCATGTAAAAAAAATTACAAACTTCACAACACAATAGTTTCAAAACTCTCAAATCTATTATAAAATAGACCCAAGGATGACTATTCTTACAATAACCTCATATGCAAGCAACACCACAATGGCTCTTTGGACAATGCAACTTAACCAATACATTTTTTTCCTTACAAAGAAAAAGAACAATGACAAATAATAGTTTGTTATAGGAAGCTTTGAACATATGACAAAAAAAGAGTATCATGCAACAATTACACATACACACACATATATTTATGTATATATATCTTCATACACATATACATATATACGTATAAATATACACACACATATACATATACATATACATACACATATACATATATATATATATATATACATGCATACATACATACATACATATATATACATATATATATATATACATATGTAGACACATATATACACTTTGTTCATCTTTGGTGTTATACACATTTTGTACAATTAGTACGATGAAGACTAAATTGTGCTAACACAAAAAGTCATAAAATATTTTTGCATATATTTTATATATTATAACATTTACGGCATCCTATTCCTTTTCTAATCATTCATATATATAGAATTATATACACATGCATAGACATATATATTTTGTTATATGTTTATGTGTAATTGCTACTTTACATATATCTATCATTATACATGTAATTTCATGCATTCCAATGTACTTGACCTTGTATGTATACTTGTAGGTTGTGCGAGTACATTCAAGTTAAATTTCAATAATGAACAATTTGTTATGGGAAAAAGAGTATCATGAAACATATAGATAGAATCCTTGAGCAATTTATGTAAGAGTAGCCTTATCAATTGTGCATTTCAGCTACATTATTTAGCAACACATATGAAACACAAATAAGGACATTATAAGAAGAAAAATTAGCAAGACACTTGTGAACTATAGGAAGATGTCACTTGTTCAAAAACCAACATTAAATAGAAGCATATCATATAATCGTGTAGATTTTGAACAACAATGTGATCTATTCTCATGTTTACATATATACATTTGAATGTTCATTGACCTCCCATGCTTTTGATTTTAATATGGTGACTGCGTTCTTTTTAATCTACTAACAAATAGAGTAATTGTATAATAGGAGTTGCATTATCTAGTATTCAATATTGTAGAGAAATAGGGAAATTGTTACAAAACTAGTACTAAAACATACATACATGTCTTTATGCATATCCTATCACTCCATGATGGGGGCAGGCAAAGTAAATGCAAAATTGAATGTTGGTGTGGAGGAAAGTATACTTTGATGAAGTTGTATCATCAAAAGAGCTATTGTGGTGTTGGTCTAATAGCAAGCTATTTTTATTTATATATATATATAGGTATACATATATAGAAACATATATATACACATACGTCTATATACATATACATATATACACATACATACACATACATATATATATATGCATATATATAGAGAGAGAGACATGAAACATATAGATAGAATCCAAGCAATCTATGTAAGAGTTTCCTTGTCAATTATACATTTCAGCCACATTATTTAGCAACAATATGAAACAAAAATAGGGACACTACGAGAAGCACAATTAGTGAGACACTTGTGAACCATAGGAAATTTCACTTGTTCAAAAACCAACATTAAATAGAAGCATATCATAGAATCGTGTAGATTTTGAACAGAAATGTGATCTATTCTCATGTTTGCATATATACATTTGCATGCTCATTGATCTCCCGTGCTTTTGATTTTAATATAATGGTCATGTTCTTTTGAATATGCTAAAAAAATGAGTAATTGTATAATAGGAGTTGGATTATCTGGTATTCAGTATTATAGAGAAATAGGGAAATTGTTACTGAACTAGTACTAAAACATACATACATTTCTTTATGCATATCCTATCATTGCACGATGAGGGCAAGAAAAGTAAATGCAAAATTGAATGTTGGCATGTGGGAAAGTATACTTTGATGGAGTTGTATTGTCAAAAGAGCCATTGTGGTGTTGGTTTGATAGCAGGCTATTGTTAAATATACATATATATATAGGCATACATATATAGAAATATATATACATGTACGTATATATACTTTCCCACATGCGAACATTCAATATTGCATTTACTTTGCCCAACGCAATTGTGCAATGAAAGGATGCATTGGTGCTCACGCCAAGAAACACTTACCATTCACCCTCCCCATATCAAGGACACAATTCTCCAACAACACCAACCCACATAATTGCCAAGGTCCACATCACCACCAAAAAAAATTGGTGACCATATATATGCAAAGACTTAGTGTGGAAGGATAAACATATTGGAGATAAAACTAGTATATATATACTTTCCCACACACCAACAATCAATATTGCATTTCCTTCGCCCACTACCCTTGCACAATGACAAGATGCATTGGGCCTTGTGCCAACAAACACTTAACATTCACCCTCCTTGTATCCAGGACACCATTCTCCACCACCATCAACCCACGTAATTATGAAGCTCAACCTCACAACAAAAAAACTTGATGACCATTTATATGCAAAGGCTTAGTAAGAAATGATAAGAATATTGGAGATACAATGAGTTTGGTGGTTGGTAGGCACTATTCTTTGCAATTTACCAGCTTTGGCTCCATTATAGGGCAGATTGGAGGGTTTTAAAGATGTTGTTTTGTGCAATCTGGAGGTCATTTTACTTGGGTATTTTGTATAAATGGTTTATTTTTTGTTTATGTTAAAACTATTTTTCTCTGGAATCTATAAGTTGTTTTCCATGGATGTCTGGCATTATGGTTTTATATGGATGGAGAAATTGCAATTAAGTATTCTTTGTTTCATCAAAAAATATAGTCAAGGTTTGTAGTTTTCCCATTCTTGGTTTATTGTTTGTAGTTATCTTTGTGTATCTTTAGCCTTATACCTGTTACCATAGGAGCAACTGTAGTTAAATCTTGTTTCGCTCATCAAAAAATATGGTTAGGGCTAGTAATTTTATTGCACTCCATTTATTTTTTTAGTTTTCTATGTGTATCTTTGTCATTAGATTCATTAACATAGGAGCAACTAGAGATTAACATAGGAGTGATTGCATATATAGATATACAAACTGTTTTTATTTTCCAAACTTTGGAGTAGACAATATGGTATAAGAAACCAAAAAGGTTTGAATTTGTAGCCTTTCCAATTGGTTAATTGATGGGGAAAATAATTTGGATGTTTCTTGCCTTTATAAATTCCAAGCACAAGAGTTATGATAAATAAATATACTATACACAAGTATTTAGATATAGTACTATGTATATAAATACATATATACATATGTACATATGGACAGATATATCTACTTATATGTGTGTGTTTATAAATGTGTTGATAATATGTGTATGTATATGCATATGTCTATGTCTATGCACATGCAAAACAAATACTACAATATGATAGATCACATATGAGGACAATGAATTTTGCACATTTACTATGAAATCAATGGCACAATGACTCTTTTGATAATGCAACCTAATAAAAGTATAGTTTCTATGTGTGTGTGTGTGTGTGTGTACATATGTATATATATGTGTAAATATTCATATATATACATGTATGTATATACATATTTACACATATATATACATATGTACACACACACACATATATATATGTATATATATATTATATATTATATACATAAATATATATATATATACATAGATATATGTGTGTGTGTGTGTGTACATATGTATATATGTGTAAATATGCATATATATACATACATGTATGTATGTATGCATAGATACATGTGTATAGATATTTATATATGCATAAATATATGTATGTATGTTTTACAAATAACTTTATTACATTTCCCCCATTTCTATATAATACAAAATAGAAAATAATGCAGCTCTTTTTATACATAAACATATAACAAGAAGACATTAACAA
This sequence comes from Sequoia sempervirens, assembly GCA_007258455.2. Classification (NCBI taxonomy): domain Eukaryota; kingdom Viridiplantae; phylum Streptophyta; class Pinopsida; order Cupressales; family Cupressaceae; genus Sequoia; species Sequoia sempervirens. Next base: position 637,775,168 of record VDFB02281492.1, read on the forward strand.
TAAATTAATCATTTATGCAAAACAACCATGTATAAAAGGGTATAACCCCACAAGCTTCATTGAAAATGAAAACCATGGGAGCTCAATAGTTGTGCAATTGTATATATACATATATACACATACATATATATAGATATACATATATACATACATATATATACATATATATGTATATACTTTCCCACATGCCAACATTCAATATTTCATTTAATTTGTTTGCCACTATCATGTAATCACAGAATGCATTGGTGCTCATGCCAAGAAAAACTTACCATTCACCCTCCCCGTATCGAGGACAACATTCCCCAATGCCATCAACCCATGTAATTACCAAGGTCCATGTCATAACCAAAAAAACCTAGTGACCATCTATCTGTAAAGGCTTAGTATAAAAGGATAAACATATTGGAGATAAAATTAGTATATATACACTTTCCCACATGTCAACATTCAATATTGCATAAACCTCACCCACCACCATTGCACAATGATAGGATGCATTGGCCCTTGCGCCAACAAACACTTAACATTCGCCCTCCCCGTATGTAGGACACCTTTCTCCACCGCCACCAACCCATGTAATTACCAAGCTCAACCTCACCACAAGAAAACCTGATGACCATATATATGAAAAGGCTTAGTAAGAAACAATAAGCATATTGGAGATAAAATGAGTTTGGTAGCTAGTAGGTGCTATTCTTTGCAATTCATCAGCTTTAGCTCTATTATAGGGCAGATTGGAGGGTTATAAGCTATCATTTTGTGTAATTTGTAGGTCTTTTTACTTGAGTGTTTTGTATAAATGGTTTTTTTTTTTATGTAAAAACTATTTTTTCAAGAATTTGTAAGTTGTTTTCCATGGATGTCTTGCATTATGGTTTTGTATGTATGGAGAAATTGTAGTTAAATCTTCTTGGTTTCGTCAAAAAATATGGTCAAGGTTTATAGTTTTCTCATTCCTAGTTTATTGTTTGTAGTTATCTCTATGTGTCTTCGGCCTTATACCCATTACCATAGGAGCAACTATAGTTAAATCTTATTTCGCTCATCAAAAAATATGGTTAGGGTTACTAATTTTATTGTGCTCCATTTATTGCTTTAGTTTTATGTGTGTATATTTTCCATTAGATGCATTAACATAGGAGCAATTGGAGTTTAGAATAGGAGTGATTGCATATATAGATATATAGAGTATTTGTTATTTGTTTGAAGTTTCCGTCAGTCGAGCCAAAACAACCCTCTAAATACCAGCCCTATTAAAGGCTTAAACATTCATAAAAATATTTGGATAGTGAAAGGGCGTGTAAGACATATTACAAATATGCTACATTATCTGCCACTCAATACTATAGACAAAGAGGGAAATTGTGAAAGAACTATTAGTTAAACATACATACATACATACATACATACATACATACATATATATATATATATACATATACATATATATATATATACAGACACACATATATATACATATATATATACATATATATATACATATATATATATACATACATATATATATACACATATACATATATATGTATATATATATATATATATATATATATATATATATATATATATATATATATATATATATATATATATATATATATATATATATATATATATATATATATTCATACATACTCAATATTAAAGACAAACAAGCAAATTGCAAAAGAACTCTTAGGGAGACACTTAAGAAGCCTACAAAAATGTCATAGTGTCAAAAAATATACTATGATTAAGTCACAAGCATGAAATAGCCATTATGATGTTGGTTTCATAGCATTTTGTAGAGGCTATTTGTTTGAAGTTTCCAATAGGACTTTCATCAACCCAACCATGAATTGGATTTTCCGTCTAATAGCTCTTTTACAATTAATGTTTATAAACAAATAGACAACACTTGTCCAAGGATTTTATTGACAACTTGGAGCTTACCTCTTAAGCAAAGGATCTGTCTAAATGTTCCCCATTGTTCAATACATAGAGATAACTAACACTATAAACCAATAGCAAAAAAATTACTAACCCTAAGCATATTTTTTTTGGAAAGAATGGAAATTTAACTACAATTCCTCCATCCATATAGAATGATAATCTCTTTCAAATCTCCACAATGGGTATAATGCCAAAAATACAAACATTTAACAAGAAGAAATAGATAATAAGTTGACCATCTATGCAAACTACTCATGTAAAATGACGTAGAGTATATATATATATATGCATGTATCATATATATACATGTATACATATACTGCATGGCAAGTGTTTACCCATGCGAGGGTTAAGGTATGTTGTTGTTGTAGCTTTTTTGTTCTTGGTTTATTGGTTGTAGTTATCTCTATGCATCTTTAGCATTATTTATGTCACCGTGGATGCAATTGTAAGTAAATCTAGGTTCTTTCGTTCAAAAATATGGATAGGGTTGGTAATTTTATTTCCCAATTGTAGATTAAGATAGGAGTAATTGTATATATATGGATATGTAGAGGGTTTTTTATTTGTTTGAAGTTTCCAATGGGATTTCCATTCGACGGGTCGTTAATAGGATTTGTCATGCAATAGCTATTTTACAATTTCTCAGTTTGTCTGCAATATTTAATCCCACACAATGTTGCATGGTTTTTTTTGCATAATATATTCAAGGGAGGTGGATGGTAAGTGTTTCCATGTGCAAGGGTTAATGGATTCTAACATTGTTGTACAATGGGGGATGGACCAAGCAAATCCAATATTGAATGTTGGAGGGTGGGAAAGTATACATTGATTAAGTTGCATTTTCAAAATAGCCATTGTGGTCTTATATATATATGTGTGTGTATGTGTATATGTGTGTGTGTGTGTGTGTGTGTGTGTGTGTGTGTGTGTGTGTGTGTGTGTGTGTTTGTTTGTTTGTGTGTGTATGTGTGTGTGTGTGTGTGTGTTTTTCTTACTAATAGTTCTGTTACAATTTCCCTATTTCTCTATAATACTAAATGTCAGATAATGCAACTTCTCTTATAGAATCACTTTATTTGTTATCAGAATGAAAAGAACGTGGCCACCATATTAATTTTCTTGTCATTGTTACTTTTGAATATTTCAAATCAGTTGGACAATTATATGATATGTTTATACACATTACAATTTCAAACACAACTGAACAATTTATTTCCATATATATTTCAAATATTTTCTATATAGGCGATAGTTGACTATATTTTAATATATATTAAATATTTGGTATATAGCTAATAATCAACAATTTATTATCATATAGATTTGAAATATCATGTATGTGGCTAAAAGTTGAAAATGTTGTAGAACGGGAAAGTATACTTTGATTAAGTTGTATTTTTCAAACAACCTTATACATTTGTATATTTATGTATATATGGATAAAAACATGCATGTATGTTTTACTAATAGTTCTGTTACAATTTTCCTATTTCTCTATAATACTCAATGCTAGATAATGCAGGTCCTCTTACACAATTTAAAGCACAAGAGTTCAATGAATGCACATATGTATATATGCAAATACAAGAATAAATTACATTGTTATTCATAGTGCAATATTGAATGTTGCGGGGAGGGTAAGTATCCTTCTAATTGATTTAAGTGGAAATCCTTACAAATAGGATGATATAGATTGTCAATGGCCACATAATTTATTCTTGTGTTTGCATATATACATTTTCACATTCATTGAGTTGCTTCTTTGTACCCTGCTAACAAATAGAGTAATTGTATATGCTAAGTGTTTTCCCGCCCAAGGCTTAATGCATTTTGTGGTTGTTGCACTATGGTGATGGACGAAGTAAATGCAATATTGAATGTATATTTTACTAATAGTTCTGTTGCAATTTTCCTATTTCTCTATAATACTAAATTCCAGATAATGCAACTCCTTTTATACAATTACTCTATTTGTTAGCAAACTAAAAAGGACGTGGGAACCATATTAAAATTAAAAGCACAGAAGCTCAATGAATGTGCAAACATGCATATATGAAAATACAAGAATAAATTACATTGTTCAAAATCTACACGATCCTCTTTGCAAGAATTTGAACATAGATCAATTAGAAAGATACCAAACAACTAACTGTACAAAATGTGTATAACACCGAAGATGCACGAAGTATATATACGTGTCCACATATCTATATATATGTGTGTGTGCATATATATAGGTGTATATATACTTATGTATATATATACAAATATATATGTATATATGTACACTTACATATAGATATACATACATATACATATACATATACATATACATATACATATACATGTACAATTTCCATCCTCTTTTTTTTTTTTGTAGTTATCTTCATGCATCTTTGGCATTACACCCATTGTCATAGGAACAATTGTAGTTAAATCTTTTTCCTTTTAGTTAAAAAAACAACAATGTGAAATGTAATTACTAAGGTGCACATCCCCACAAAAAAAACTAGTAACCTCCCCATCGATCGAGACACCCCAGGCACTAACAAATCCAATTCATAGCTAACCTAATGAACATCCCAGCATAAACTTCAAACAGAATAGCCTATCAGCTAATAAATGTTTATACATTTGTATATACATGTATATATGGATAAACACATGTATGTATGTTTTTCTACTAGTTTGGTTATAATTTCCCTATTTCTCTATAAAACTAAATGGCAGATAATGCAACTCCTCTTATACAATTACCACTATTTGTTAGCAAACTAAAATGAACACGACCACGATATTAAAATCAAAAGCATGGGAGCTCAATGAACACAAAAATGTATATATGGAAAAACAAGAATAAATTGCATTTCCCAATAACCACAATCAAAAGCATGGGAGCATGGTGGTCACGACCACAAAATGATATAAAAGTCAGAGCATAATTAAACCTAGGAATTGGACATTCTAGCAGGCGATTGACATCTTCTTATGGACGTTCATTTGCTTTGTCAAACTAGGACACATTTACTTTAAATGGAGCAACACGGTATGTGCACTAAGAACTAGTTTCCAGTCATCATCTATAGAAAACAAATGCTTAACAGAAATGCAACACAAAGCTTTTTAACTCAAACACGACTCAGCTAAAACAGAAATCATAGCAGTTATTATTAAAGAACAAATTGTGAACTGGCCTTATGCTGCAGGAATAGACACAGGGATGGATTCCCAATGCTGCAGGAGCAATACAAAGTTGAGTCTATGTTGAAATCTATAGAAATAGACTCTAACTGGTAATCAACATGAGATGAACAGTTAACTACAACAACTTGCTACAGAATACTTACTAAGTGGGCCCCCTTAGCAAGCATCAACTAAATTACACAAGAAGTTGACTCAAAGCTTCATTCGAATTTTATTCATACTCAGAACCAGGATACATCAATTACTCTATTTTGAAAGTAAAAACTTAACACCAAACTCTATTGCTTCTTCAACCTAATTTTAATACATACTATTTTTTTCATCCTTGTTCACTCATGCAGGAGGAATGGTTATTTAAATGAAAAAGGCAACTAACTAACTAACAAAGGAAGTCTAATCATAAATACATTCTGAATCCGCGGAATAGATATTCATAAATGAAAGTCTATCTACTCGACACGACCCAAAGAGAATATAGCATTACACACTTCCTAGATCAAAGGACCGTTTGAGCTCGTTCCCAAATATTTGGTCAAAGAGTTATTACTGAAACAACTTCTTCAACAGAACCGAAATTCTTTGCGCTTGATCAGCTCCAGCTCCCTCCAACAACTTGCAATAAGTGACAGAAGCGAAGTAAAGCATACACACAAGTGACACGACATCCATTCATTAATCACATGTTAATCCTATTCCATTATCCAAAATCATAAGCATACATCAGCCATGTGGGAGGTCAAAAAGGTAATTAATGAAGTTGTCAAGCTACAGGAATATGGAATTTGTTGCTATAGGATACCACCCAAAAAGTATTAATCAACAAGTTTAAACAACAATTAAACAAAAGTAAGAGTATCAAAGATTTCAAACTATGAGCATATTTAAGCCTCATCATTCTTCCCCCTACTTAATGTAATGCTGGTCCTCCAGCATTGACTTTCCTTGTTATTTCCCTGAAATCTGTTGGAGAAGAATGACCCTGCAATGAAGTTCAAACTTGTAGTAAAAACCTCTGGTAAATTCCTATCTTTCAAATTTGCGGTTTTCTATTTCTTCATTGATTTCCTTGGCTTGGTAGGAATAGAGTGGCCATATTAAAACTGGGGGTTGGAAGGTCAATGGCATCCATAATTCAAATATACTTTGCAAACCTAGTTGCATGTACATTTCTATTCTCCTGAGTGCTGCTGTGAAGTTTAAAGGGCTATGAGGCTCTATCTTTCTTAAACCAACTGTTAATTTCTCCTATTGTCTCAATCCTGGAAGAGGCAAGTTTCCAAAATATATATTTCTGCTCTTTAAACTCACTGTATACCTGTTGTCTGATATAAAAAAATTTCTCTCTTTCTTGAGGGTAATTCGATCCATAAGTAACTTTAAGCCATGTTCTGAAAACTGTTCATGGATCTGAACTTTCAGCTCTTAGAAAAAGAGGTTCATCTCTTTCTGCCTCTTCATATGTTTCCAATTGTTTTCCATAATTGACCTCATTTGCAGCCCAAGACATAAGTGCTCTTAGATGAATATGACCTATATAAAGGAGTGGGTTCCATTCAGTTTCTGCAAGAATTAAATAACCATGTAAATAAAGTTCACACATGGAGTTTTTCAACCAATTAGGGGCCACTTCATAGGCATCATAGAATTCCTTGGCTATTTCAATATCAGGATCCAAATTTCTGGAGATCCTCAATAGTTTAAACCAAAGAAACTGTTCTTTGAGGAATATTGTATATACTTTGGGTGGCGACCTACACTCCATTATCTTTCCAGTTATTTTCATCATTTCATCCATTTTCTTCTACATATCTTGAATTTCTTGCTTTTTCCTTTCAACTTCCTTTTGCAACTTTTTCTTTTCCTCCTCCCATAAACTTTACTGGACTTTAGTTTTGGTGAAATGGCGAAAACATAAAGTCTGGAATGACACAGGCTTCCTCTTAATTCTTGGAAATTCCAAGTATGCAATCAATGGAGTCCTTTTGTACACAACTAAATCTGTGCAAACTTTAGTAGGCAATGGATTATCATAGGGTATTTCAGGTGGTTCAAGCACACCTTCTTCTTGCTGTAGGAAAAAATCCTCTTGCTGTAGGATGAAGTCTTGTTGCATCATGGGAGAAAATTGTTCTTTCTCAAAAAAATTCTCAGCCGCACAAGCCAAGTCGTTCAGACTCAGCTTTTTCCCTTTATCAACTTTACTAGGTTGTGTTGCCTCAGGAACAATAGAGGAGTTTTGTGGAACATTTGCAGACATATCCAGGGAGTTATCATGTCCTAACTCAGCAGAGTCCTCCGATATTATGACAGTTTTTGTTTGAACAGAGGTTGTAGCAGGCTTAGACCATTTTCTCAATGAACTCCTTCTTGGTAGTTTTTCATAAGGAGCAGCAACAAATGATGCTTCCTTAGCAGTCCTCTTCCTAGCTGGTCTTGAAGATCTAGACTCGGCAAGGGAAGAAGAAATTGAAATTGGAGTATTAATGGGTGTTGCTGCAGGAGAGACAAAAACAGGGGAAGACTTTGCAGGAGAGGATGAGGCAAAAAAATTTTGTCTTCGAGTATGTGGGTCCGATTCAAGAATCTGCCCTACCCCAGATGACTCACCTATAATTGTCTTTCCTTTTTCTCTCCTAGTAGCAGACCTTGTTTGCACACCGGTAAAGGACGTCGGTATGGAAACTACAGGACTGGGTGCTACAAGAGCAACGGATTCTTGCTTTGTTTTAGTACTTGTGGAATCAATTCTCATTTTCTTTCTTCTAGGTTGTGTGGGTAGTACCCTAGGGGGTTCAAGTGGTTGAAGACTTTTTTCAGGCAACAAACTCATTCCAGGAAAGAGGTGAAACATCTCTTAAAGATCACTCAGCCAAAATTTTTATTAGGGCATGATGTGTGATAGAGTTTTGTTTACCCATTTGGGTTTCATGTGCACTATTTTGCAAAACGTTCAACAAGAAATTTGGAACATTCACTACCATTCCATGTCTCATATGACTTAACAATTTGAAATGATATTAATGTAGGTAAGAGAAGCACCCTTCACAAGTTAAATACCTGATAACAAAGATGGTGTATTCAGAGTATGGATAAGGCAGGGACATTCTTTTGCATCCTTGCTTTGAAATTTCCAAAGGCCCATCAGCTGATAGGGTAAACTCTACTCTAGCAGAGACAACATCCCTTCCAACAAGAAAATTTTCACCCACTGCTAGAAATCCAGTAACTTCTAAAATTCTTTCCTCTGTCACAGCCACTGTCAAGCCCCAAACCGTAGCCTCATTTTCTGAAAATGTTCGTAAGAATTCACCTACATCCTCTTCATGAAAAGAATCAATTCTCAAGAAATAATTTAACCATCCAAAATTAGAAAATTCTTGCATTAACTGAGGATCCTGTATCAACGCATCATGAGCTGCAGGCTCGTGCCTTACCAGTTGGCCACCCATAATCAAAAATCTTTAAAACAAAAACTCAGACTGATGATGAAAGCTTGAAAAAGACTCTTCTTCGTTACTGCTCTTTCCTTTTCCTTACCAAGAATAACAACTAGAGTTTTGCATAAAATAGTTTTAATAACTACTTAAACTAAGTAGTTAACTTATATTCTCAGGATATGGCTTTTTAATCATACTTTTAGAAAGTACAAGATCATAACTATTTTGGCAAACGTAAATTTGGCATAGGAAAAATATCAAATTAGAATACCCCCGCCCCCCACTTAGCATTCGAAACGAAAAGAATAAATTATGTGATAGTGAAAAGATTTCACGTAACTTGAATGCAGGTTTCAGGCATGCCGCAAAGGACAACAGCGTATCATGAAATGATAGCTAAGAGAAAAAAAATGCATGAATGAGGCGGAGTGGTAATATGGATGACGTGGCAGATAAAGAAATGAATGATGTGATAGATGAAATAGCGGAGAAAATTTGTTTTCCTTATTTTTTTAAAAGAAAACTTTATTATGGACGGTCAACAAAATAGTTAAAGAAAAGCTGCAGGAAGATCAGGGGAAACAAACTCTTTCAAAAACTCTTTCTTGGACATCGGCTTATGATATAACCGCAGTTGGTGTCCATTAACTAACAGTTTGAAATGGACTGAATCAATTGTGGCCAGCTGTACTGATCGGTTGTCAAAGACGTTCCCAATTTCATAGGGACCGAGCCAGTGGGTTGTGAGCTTACCTTGGTTTTCTTGATACCTAGAATCATATAGCAAAGCCCAATCACCAGCAGAAAATTGCTTGGTTTTGATATGTTGATCATGCCACTTCTTCCTTTGCAGTTGGACAACTTTTGTATGCTACAGGGCAGCTTTTCTCATTTCATCCAAGGCATTCAGCTACAAGAGATGTTCCTTCTGTGCTTCTGAAATGTCTATTTTGAGTTCGAGAGTTGTCCTCAAAGTTTTGTGTTCAAATTCAATGGGAAACATGGCGGCTTTCCCATAAAGCAATTCAAAAGGTGTAAACCCAGTTGTTGTCTTCCATGTAGTTCTATAAGCCCAGACTGCTTCAGGAAGTCTACTGCTCCAATCTTTCCTATGGATCTATACTGTCTTTGTTAAAATTGCCTCAATTTCCCTATTTGTAACCTCCACCTAACCATTGGCTTGAGGGTGATAGGGGCTAGACTTCCTATGCTTAATTTTATAGTCATTCATTAAGGAAGTGATCAAATTGGATGTGAACTGAGCTCTCTGATCAGTGACAAGCTCTCTGGGAACTCCAAATCTAGTGAAAATTTGGTCATACAGAAATTCAACAACCTTGTTATCATGAGCATGAGTCATTGCCTATACTTCAACCCATTTTGTTACATAATCTATGCAAACCAAAATATATGACTTGCCATTTGATGGTGGATCAATTGGTCCAACAAAATCCATTCCTCATTTATCAAAGGGGGTAACTATTACCTATGGATACAGTGGCATTTCATCTAACCTGGTTGGTCTTCCCATACGTTGGCACCTGTCACATTTCCTTGTATAAGCTACATCATCCTTGTGTAATGTTGGCCAATAATAGCCTATTGTAAGAACCTTCATTGATGTCCTTTTGGCTGGAAAATGTCCCCCACATGGTTCATCATGGAAAGTATGCAATATATCATAAGTCTTATCTTCTCTTATACATCTTTGCATAACTTGATCAGGTCATGTGTAAAATAGACAATTTGCAATCCATGAAAAGTTAAAACTTTTCTCAATTAATAGTTTTTTTTCTTTAGGGGAGAAATGAGCTGGTATTCTACTTGTTGCTAGATAATTAGCAATGTTTGCATACCATGGAGTATGTGTAGCAATGGAAAATAGGTGTTCATCAGGGAACCTATCATCAATGACTTTGTGTTCAGCAGGTGCAATTATTTGAAGCCTTGATAAAAAAATCAACTACAACATTAGCTCTTCCTGGTTTATCAATGATTGGAATGTCAAATTCTTACAACAACAGGAGCCATCTTGCCAGCCTACCAGAGATGGCAGGCTTGTTCATCAGATACCTAATTGCTGCATGGTCAGTGTGGACAAATATCTGATAACCTGTGATATAATGCCTAAATTTATTCAAAGCATACACTACTGCTAACAACTCCTTTTCTGTGACAGTGTAGTTTAGCTCAGGACCTTGAAGGTTTTTGCTAATAAAATAGATAGCATGCTCAATTGACTTTTCTTTTTGGGCTGAGACTACCCCTATGCCAAAGTCAGAAGCATCAACATGTATGTGAAAAGGCAGAGTCCATTTTGGACCTTGAAGAATATGGGCTTTAGTAAGCAAGTCCTTTAGCTGTAGGAAAGATTTTTCACAGACTTTTGTCTAATCAAAAGCAAAATCCTTAGTTAATAAGGCATATAGTGGACTAGAAATTTTGTTGAAATATTTTATAAACCTTCTATAATACCCTGCATGACCAAGGAAGCTTCTGACATCTTTTTGTTTTGTAGGAGTTTGTAAATTCAGAATAACTTCAATTTTAGCGGGATCAACCTGAATTCCATTCTTGGAGAGATGATGGCCTAGAACAATACCTTCTTGCATCATAATAAAGCACTTTTCACTATCCAGAGACAAATTTTGCTCTTTACACCTTTCCAACACTTTTTCTAAATTCACCAGTGCTTCTTCAAATGTAACCCCATAGGTAGTGAAATCATCCATATAAATTTCCATACAGTCATGAGATATATCAGCAAAAATACTAATTACTGCTCTCTGAAATGTTGTTGGCGCATTGCATGGACCAAAAGGAAAGACTGAGTAAGAAAATGTTCCCCATGGATAGGTAAAAGTGGTCTTATCTTGATCTTCAGGGGCAATTTTTATCTAATTATACCCACTGTAGCCATCCAAGAAGGAGAAATAGCTTTTACTAGACAATGAGTCTAGCACTTGGTCTAAAAACGGTAGTGGAAAGTGATCTTTTTTAGTAGCAGTGTTCAACTCTCTGTAATCTACACACTCTCCATTTTCCACCTTTCTTAGGGACAATAACTAGGGGAGAGACCCACTGACTGTCAGAGATTGGGTAGATAAAACCAGCATCAAGCAACTTTTGAAGCTCATTCTTAAGTGTTGGATTTATTCTTCTTTGGGTCTTCCTAACTAGTAAATAGTCTTCTTTGATATAGATCCTATGAGTACAAAATTGAGGATCTATTCCTTTCATGTCCCCATATTCCCATGCAAAAGCTTTATGCTGTTCTTGCAGCATTTTGAGTAGGACAGCCTGTTGAGATTGTGACAACTTGCTATTGATATTCAAACAGTGGCCTGGAGATAATTCTATATGCTTAGTGACATCACTCATAGAATCTGCAGGTGATATTTGTACCTCTTGTGGAAGCAAGTTATGAAAAATTGTAGGACATTTAAGTAGCAAACTCTCAGAATTTAGTTGCTGCAGGAAACATTATAGATGACTACTATTTGGGTCAGATGAACTACCCGTATCAGAGATAGACTGCAAAATTTGAAAAAGCAAGGCATCCTCATTCTGAAGTTGTGAGAATGGATTAGATTGGAGCATCATTAATTGAACCAATGAATTGGCTTCTTCAGTTTCTTCCCTCACATCTGGCCAAAAAGGTTGCGACAAATCTGATTGAGGTCTAGCAAGTGGATACAAAGCCAATTTTTTTGTGGACTGTCCATCAGAAATAGTCATATCTCTAGAACAAAATCCTATAAAAGTATCAGCAGTTGCTAACCATGGTCGACCTAGGATAACAGGGTATCCTCCTAAAGTTGCCTTAGTAGATAATATTGTAAAATCAGCTGGATACTCCCAAGATTCAAGAGTGACAATTACATCTTCCACCATTCCATCAGGTGTGACTGTGGAGCTATCAACAAGCTACAAGACTGTAGGTGTAGACCGAATGTTTGGGATATTTAGGTAGTCCATACTATGCTTGGTCATGACATTGATAGCAGCACCAAGGTCAATCAAAATATTTTTCACAATTTGGCCATTTATATGTAGTTGCACTACAGGACTTCCAGGGTCAATATACTTTGAAATGACTACATTTCCCAACATTATATCAACCAATTTCCCTAAAACATGAATTTTTTGGGGATCCTTTTACTTCTGTCCAAGTTTCTTCAAACAAACCTCTTTAATGGCTTTTCCATAAATGGGAACATCTTTAATGGCCTGAAATAAAGGAATTTGAATTTGTACATTCTTTAACTAATCCAGAATGTCAAAAGTGGGTTCTTCCATGGATTTAGGTGCAGTACTTTGTAACCTCTGAGGAAAAGGTGGTTTGTCTTGTCTTTTCAAAATAGGCTCCTTAGAAACTGTATCAATTATAGGCATATGCTCAATAGGATTAGCAGGTGCAATAGGTTCTTTAGGGGAAGAATCCAGTATCTCAGTAATTAGAGGTGATTGTGGAGTAGGAACAGTAGTTCCAAACCTCAAATGGATATCAGTAATGTTTAAGGCATAAGCTGTATATTGGTTAGCTTCAGCAAAATACATGGGCTACTGTGGCTACTGCTGTTGCGACTGTTGCTGCTTATTATTGGGATTTGGCAATGGCTGAGCAGGAATAGGTGTTTGTTTAGGCGGGCCAGTATTTGTGGCAGTTGTTGCAGGAGGTGGCATGAGGGCCTGAGGTTGTGGCTGTGGAAGCTGCAAGAACCCAGGGAACTGGTTCTGCCATTGCTGAGAACCTCTCCATTGAGGATTCTGCTGCCAATTACCTTGAGGTGGGGTCCATTGTCCTTGTGGTTGCTATCAACCTCCTTGAGGAGATTTCCATTGAGGGGTCTGATAGTTAGACCAAGGTGGTTGAGATGTATTCCAAGGTGGTGGAGGTCCATATGTAGGTTGCCATTGATTACTATAGCTAGAATAAAGATTACCAAAAGTCAAAAGGTCTTGAGGCATACCTTGTCTTTGAGCCCATGGTCTCCTTTGTGCCACGAAGAACACTTGATCATCATCACCTTCTATGGGCTTAAAGTCAGTAGGTAACTGCTTGGCTTCCAAATTAGCCACCATCTTGCATCTACAGTCACGTTTCTTCTATCTGCAATGTGGACAGAACTCAGCCAGGATTGCTTCAGCTTCCTCATGTTTCTTCCAAGCTTGCATAGTGTCCAGTTGTGTAGCCATATTGTTAATGATATCCTGCTTGAAGTCAGACAACAAATTTGTAATCTCCATCTGAGAAACTCCAATAGAAGAAGACTTTCCCACTGTAGCATGATGACCTCTACCCTTCTTCACATTTGCTTGGGAGTAATTGAGACATATCTTCACGAGATCATCCCAAGATGCTTGAGTGATATCACCGCCTCCCATCAGGTCCAAGGCATCTATACAAGTATCATTGATTCCCCTTAGAAAAAGTAATTTCTGAGATTCTTCATTAAGAGTATGGTCTGAATTCTTCTTCAGGGAAAATAGGAATCTTGATATATAATCCTCCAGACTTTCATCTTCCTTCTGTTGAATTTGAAATATGTCATCGCCTTTACTACCACTCTTACAATATTCCTTGTATTTCTCAAAAAAAATTGTTTGCATGACAGGCCAACTATTGACAACACCTCTTCCCAGACTCATGAACCATCTGAGAGCTCCCTCCTTCAAAGTAGTAGGGAACAATTTCAGTTTGTGGGCATCTAAAGTGTAGTCATAACTATGACAGAGGATATCAAACTCGAACAAGAAGGTCTCTGGGTCTTCTGTGACCAAGCCATAGAACTTGGGCAGTAATGAAGAAGGAATATTCTTGAGGTTGTCATTGTTTTGCTAAGGAATAATGGGGAATTCAAAAGTAGGAGGTCGATTTGGTTGATTACGTGCCATGTTCACCTAACCAAGTATAGGAACAAATGGATTTTCTTCAGGGTCTTCGTCAAATGGGCCAAATAACAAGTCAAGACATAAATCTTCAGCAACTAGGTGAATATCTAAGTCTCCTTCATCCTCAAATAGGCTACAAGCTGGTTCAATTTTCTTGGTAATGACTAGTATGTTGGGGAGAAATCTTCCCTTAGCATCTCTCCTTCTATGCATGTAATAAAAATAAATGGTATTTTAAAAACAATTTGAAAAATTGGCTAAACTACTGCTAAAAATAACTATAGCAGGTTCTTAGATTGACACCATCCCCAACAACGGCGCCAAAAATGGCCATGCCCACAAAATGATATAAAAGTCATAACATAACTAAACTTGGGAATTGGACATTCTAGCAGGCGACTAACATCTTCTTATGAACATTCATTTTTCTTTGTCAAACCAGGGCACGTTTACTTTAAATGGAGCAGCACGGTATGTGCACTAAGAACTAGTTTCTAGTCATCATCTATAGAAAACAAATGCTTAACAGAAATGTAACACAAAGCTTTTTAACTCAAACATGACTCAGCTAAAATAGAAATCATAGCAGCTATTATTAAAGAACAAACTATGAACTGGCCTTATGCTGCAGGAACAGACACAGGGATGGATTCCCAATGCTGCAGGAGCAATACAAAGCTGAGTCTGCATTGAAATCTACAGAAATAGACTCTAACTGATAATCAACATGAGATGAACAATTAACTACAACAACTTGCTACAGAATACTTACTAAGTGGACCCCCTTAGCAAGCATCAACTAAATTACACAAGAAGTTGACTCAAAGCTTCATTTGAATTTTATTCATACTCAGAACCAAGATACATCAATTACTTTGTTTTGAAAGTAAAAACTTAACACTGAACTCTATTGCTTCTTCAACCTAATTTTAATACATACTATTTTTTTCATCCTCGTTCACTCACACAGGAGGAACGGTTATTTAAATGAAAAAGGAAACTAACTAGCTAACAAAGGAAGTCGTGATCATAAATACATTTTGAATCCATGGAACAGATATTCATAAATGAAAGTCTATCTACTCGACACGACCCAGAGAGAATATAGCATTACACACTTCCTAGATCAAAGGACCGTTTGAGCTCGTTCCCAAAGATTTGGTCAAAGAGTTATTACTGAAACAACTTCTTCAACAGAACCGAAATTCTTTGTGCTTGATCAGCTCCAGCTCCCTCCAACAACCTGTAATAAGTGACAGAAGCGAAGGAAAGCATACACACAAGTGACATGACATCCATTCATTAATCACACATTAATCCTATTCCATTATCCAAAATCATAAGCATACATCAGCCATGTGGGAGGTCAAAAAGGTAATTAATGAAGTTGTTAAGCTATAGGAATATGGAATTTGTTGCTACAAGATACCACCCAAAAAGTCTTAATCAACAAGTTTTAAAAAAAATTAAACAAAAGTAAGAGTATCAAAGATTTCAAACTATGAGCATATTTAAGGCTCATCACACGGTAAGCACAATCAAAAAATAAAACCCAAAAAAATTACTAACCCTAACCATACTTTTTTGTCAAACAAAGAAGATTTAACTCCAATGAATCCATCCATAGAGACTGATAATCTCTTTCAAGTCTCCAAAAGCAGGTATAACTGCAAAGATACAAAATACTAACCCTAACCTTATTTTTTGGGTTAGAGGAAAAAGATTTAACTGCAATAAAACCATCCATATGGACTAATTATCTCTTTCAAGTCTCCAAAATGGGTATAATGACAAAGATACAAACAAATAGTAAGAATTAATAAGCACACACCAAAACACATGAACAACAAATTAATCATTCACACAAAATTACCATGTAGAACCATTTACAGATTTCACTGCACAACAACCTTAAAACCCTCCAAAAATGCTATAAAATGGAGAGGAAGGCTATGATTTTTATATTAGTCTGCTACCAAACCAACACCACAATGGCTATTTCCATAGTGAAACTTAATCAATATACTTTCTTACACATTTCACACCGCGTTAGTGTCAAACCCCTCCAACCTGCTATCAAAAGGAACAATAAGCACAGAACAAAAAAAATGAACAATAAATAATCTACTATCAAACCAACACCACAATGGCTCTGTTGAAAAAGCAACTTAATCAATATACTTTCTCACACATTTCGTAGCACATTAGTGTTAAAACCCTTCAACCTGCTATCAAAAGCAACAATAAAAAAAGAACAAAAGACATCAACAATAAATTATTGATTTCTACAAAATACCCATCAAAAATGACTTATAGGTTCGATGAAACAATAGTTTTACAACCTTTCAACTTGCTAAAAAACGGAGTTGAATGCGACAATTTTAACAATAGTCTAGTATCCAACCCACACTAGAATGGCTCTCTCAATAATACAACTTAATCAAAGTGTGCTTTCCCACACAACAACATTCAATAAAGCATTTCCTTCGGCCTCTGCCTCCATGCACCAACAGGAAGATGCATTGGTGCTTGTTCCAACAAACACTTACCGTTCACCTTCTGCGTAGCGATGACACCATTCTCCACTGCCACCAACCTGTGTAATTACCAATGCCCACATTACTACCAAAAAAAATTGTTCCCTCCCTACCTGTTGGCAGACCCCCAATGTCATCAAATCTAATTTGTGCATGGGTTGTCAAAAATCCCAGCGAAAACTTCAAACAAAATAGCCTTATTTTTTGGGTGAAAGAAACAAGATTTAACTACAATAGAACCATCCATACATACTGATTATCTCTTTCAAGTCTCCAAAATGTGTATAACTGCAAAGATATAAACAAATAACAACAAATAATAAGTAGAGATCGAAACACATGAACAATAAATTAATCATTCACGCAAAATTACCATGTAAAACCACTTACAAATTTCGCAGCACAACAGCCTTAAAAACCTCCAAAATGCTATAAAACGGAGCGAAATGTGATGATTTTTACAATGGTTTGATGCTAAACCAACACCATAATCACTATTTCCACAATGCAACTTAATCAATATAAAACCCTCCGACCTGCTATTATAAGGAACAATAAGCACAAAATGAAACTCATGATAAATAAATAATTTGCCATCAAACCAACACTACAATGGCTCTTTCAATGATGCAACTTAATCAATATACTTTTTCGCACATTTCGCAATGTATCAGTGTTAAAACCCTCCAACCTACTATCAAAAGCAACAATAAACAGAGAACCAAAGACATGAACAATAAATTATTGGTTTCTGCAAAATACCCATCGAAAACGAATTATAGATTTCGTGCCACAATAGTTTTACAACTCTCTAGCCTGCTAAAAAACAGAGCCAAATCCGATGATTTTAACAATATTCTGGTATCAAACTCACACCACAATGGCTCTTTTGATGATACAACTTAATCAAAGTATGCTTTCCCACTTGACAACATTCAATATAGCATTTACTTCAGCCTCTGCCCCCGTACACTGACAGGAAGATGCATTGGCGCTCATTCCAGCAAACACTTACAATTCACCTTCCCCATTACAACGACACCATTCTCCACCACCACCAACCCACGTAATTACCAACGCCCACATCACCACCAAAAAAAAAAAAAAAACAACAATGTCCTCCCCATCGGCCAGCAGCCCCCCAATGCCAGCAAATCTAATTCATGGCTGGGCTAACAAAAATCCCAGTGGAAATTTCATACAAAATAGGCTATTGACTAATTAAGATAAAAAAAATTAAAAAATATACAATGATATAGCTTCTCAATATTGTAATGGATTGTTCTATGCATGTGATAGAAGAGTTTATCTTTTATATAAATTTACCAATAATATTATTTTATGAATAATATAGACTATTATTCATACAAAGATCAATAATTTAAAAAAATAATAATAATTGTCTTAGACTACTGCCTGAATAGCCTTAATAAATGTCAAAAATCTGAATTAAAGAAACCCACCATGTTAAAAAGTCAAAATTCATTGTTTTCAACCTGTAAACCCACCTGAATCAAGTTTTCACTTGGCCATTAGCTGCTCTACGTAAATTACATGGTGAAGAGAAACTAACTAATCATCGTTCTGGCAGACCCATTTCAACAACATTAAATACAATTACAGTACTAATCAAAAGCGTCCAAAACTTATCATAGTTTGATTTCCATACCAAGCAAAACAGATAGCTTATTACTTTAAAAGTAGACAAGTCAAAAATAAAATATAGTTAGTATGAGGTTTCAAGTTTTAGAATTTAAAAACTATATACAATTGAATTCAAAAACTTGTTTTAATCAAATAAAACATAAATTAATTTTTGTAACATTTAATCTATGTTTTACAAGCTGTTTTAAAATAAATTTTAAGAATATATTTTTTGATAAATTATTATAAGTAAATATTTCTGATTAGAATTATGAATGAAAAAAAAGAATTTTTTAAATGATCGCACCGTTTACAAAAATAAAGAAAAAATTCAGACAGTTCAGAACATCAACAAAAAGACAAATACAACAGCAAACTAGTAGCACTTCACCTACAAAGATACAAACAGGGGTAACTGCCCAAAAACAACAGCAGATCCATCAATTCAAAATGAATTTAAACAAAAACACTTTTAGGAGACCTAACAACATTCTTATCCTTTATCCCAAGCACACTATGTTTCTTTTGAGTAGAATTCCCATTTTTATGTGCCAAGTTTGAGTAGCAATAGTTTCTTTTACATTTCTCCAATTGAAAGGAATTTTTTCAAATAATAAAATCAAATAAAATTTAAGCATTCTTTAACAAGGAAGAGAAATTCAGAGTTTTCATCCTCCACGGTGTAATACAAGTTTATGGAAAAGGCTCTTATAAAATAGTTATATGATTTTAATGTTAACCAGTCATCAAAATATTTTTTTATAATATAATTATAAAAATAATATTGGATTAATTGTCATATTTGGGTGAATTATCTCATGGATTAACCACCATTTTAAGTATAAGTGAAGATGTTGATTTGGAAGTTCATGGACATCTACATGATTTGATACAACAGCTAATCTACATGTGATATCAGAACCTCAACCTAAATTAATTTATTTGATTTATTTTAAAAAGAAAGTTTTTGAATAACCCCACACCTTTGTGAGTTGATCTCATGAACTGACTGTATTCTGAATATAATTGAAGATTCACTAACCCCTACAAATAAGCCACAATGGACTCTAATACTCTGCCGATATAATAGAACCCAAAATACACAGAGGAAACATAGTACCATATCCCTGAATTATTACTCATCAACAGACTTAAATATCTTTGTACAAATAAGTATATGGTAATATCTGACTAAATCTGCCAAAGAACATCACAAATAGCTTATTGTATTTTGAAACTGAAAATGGCAGCGTAGATAACAGCTAATCTTTCTTTTGGGAAGAAAGCAAACTAGCTGTCAGCCACAGGTAGTGCCACTGATGTGTTACTCTGAAAAAAATTCAACTTTGTGTGATTGTTGGTAAGATCTAGGTTAAAAAAAAATGTACTTGATATTGATATTCTACAAGTGAAACTCATTGACCCATATTTTTTGAGTAGTGATTCACAAGAATCCATCTCTCAGGATAATGAATGATCCACTTAGCACTCATTGCATCTAGGTGATGCTCACAGAGGTGAAATACTCGGCCTTCCCGAGAGGTCATCCATTCTAGTACTACTCCAGCTCAGCCACAAAGTTTTCTCCAAGGTTAAGCCCACTTAGCTTGCAACCCCATTGCAAAACCTTCAACAAGTGTTGTGCCTTATGAACCATTCATTATAGAGTCCATTTAACTCATCAATTGATAATTAGGAGGTATTGTGAAAAATGGCATACGGAAAATTCATCACTAGCAATTCACCGATGGAAAATTCACCACCACCAATTCATGCCACAGAAAATTCACCAACCGCAAAGTAAAATTCACTGCCAGCAATTCACCAAGGCTGAAAATTAACCGCATTAATATTTTTTAATATATATTTTGAAAACTTTGATTTTATTAAAAATATTAATGCAGTTAATTTTCCACCTCGATGAATTGTTGAGGATGAATTTTACTTGACGGTAAATTATTGACGGTGAATTTAAAAAATACCTCCTATGTACCTAATCTACCAAACCAATATCCGGTGATCTTTGACTGGATCTAACAAACAGTATCATCAATTGAAAATGGCAACCTAGAAAACAGCCAACCTCTAAAAGAAATGGAACCGTTGACCTGCTACTCCCAAGGATGTTTTACTCTGATTTTGTTTTTAAATTCTGTGCCAATAGTTTTTGTTTTTTTTTTACAAATGCCTGTTGCTTAAGGTCTGCGTAAACATTGACTAAAGAATTGAATCATAAACAATAAGAAATAAGCACTCAATCATCAACAATTATGAAATTTAGAAGGAAACGGGTGCATAAATCCTAGTGGGTGACATACCAGAACTTCGGGTTTCCCTCTTCCGGTCAGAAACTGTCATTCAATTTCTGCATTATGGCCAAATCAGGCAGGCGCTCCAAATCGAAGGTCTCATTGTTAGCTGAACGAGCTTCCGGAATATAGACGATGGCTCTTTCCTTAGCCTCTGCTGGCAGAGCAAATAGTTCCTCAAAAAGGGACTCCACATCTTTGAGAAGATCTAATAGAACTCCATGGTTTACAAAAGTGAAACATCCACTCTTTTCACAAGCTTCTCGTCCTGCGGTCCCCAAGCTTTGATTTTGAAGCTGAGGTACTTCTTCCCCATCAAACCCATTAGGAAATGACAATCTCACATTAATAGTCATCACAAAGACAAAATAATGGTCTCACATTAATATTTAACACAATTGATCATAATTGACAATGCTAGCATTTTGATTGTCAATCTCGCATATATAATCAACACAATTGATGGGAGGAAAATCAGACATTATGTCTAGTACAATTGGGAAAACGAAAATCTCACAGAATAGTTGGCACAATTAGAAGAAAGACAATCTCACATAATCAAATGACATAATTGAAAAAGTGACAATATCTGTTGGAACCAACTAACAATCTCACATTGATAATCATCATAATCAATCAAAATTAACAATTTTTTTTATTGTAATTGACAATTGCATAAACAATTAAAAGAACAATAATCTCACATTAACAATTTACTCCTATTGACAATATTCATATTCTAAAATGACAATCTAATATAAACAATTAACATAATAATTCACCTTACCCTAAAATAAACCACATAATATTCTAAACCTAAATAATAAATATAATTCATACACAACAATCATTCCCAAAAAGAAAAATTCCCTGGGATTCTAAAAGTTAACCAATTTATCATTACACTAGACGAAAAAAAAATTAACAATTCATTCAAAATAAATTTCATTTTGAAAAGTAAAAAGTAGACTCAAAATTATTTGTTCCCTACATAAGCAATTTACCATTGCACTATAGACAGAAGATAACAATTCATTAAAAACAAATTTTATTTCAAAAGTGAAATTAGACTCAAGAATGTTTAAGCTGTTACGTTTTTAACTTCCTTAACCTTCCCATTTCTATTGACAAAAGAATATATAGTCAGTGTGCTTCACAAGTTAATGCATATAAAACAGAATAATTGCACTATGGTGTCTCAATTATCATCAATCAAATCGACATCTAATATTTTCATTTTTTAAAAGGTGTGAGAAGATAAGTATGTTGTTTGGATTGCATTCTAGATTTTGTCTGTTTATCTAACTATAAATAATAATAAATAATTGCCATCCATTAATAAATATTTAGAATTCTTTTTCAATAGTGTTATTATCCAGAAACACATGGTTGGATGTAATATCGCTAGATATTTCATCTCACCTCGTCGTTGAGGTGGAATACAAAACAAAAACAGATATCATCCGCCACCACCGCCACAACCTCCTCCACCGCCACCTCCGCCTCCCCCTCCACAGCCGCCACCTCCACCACCCGCGCTCACACCCCCTCCGCAGCCACCACCAGCTCCCACAGCACCTCCCGCTACACCTCCACCTGCAAAAAAAGCATCGCTTTTTCCGTTCCGACGCTTCCTCTTTGTCCCACTCCCAGAAGCGCAGGAAACAACCACCATGGATACCATCATAAGCCCTATAAATACCATAAACAAAGGCATGGAGCCATGCTGGGAAGAAGATGGGTTCTCCCAGGAAATCCTCGACATGCTCAACAAAATTATTGAATGCCTGGTGTTCTTACACGATTTTTTCTAATATAACTTCCAAAGGAGACCCTGTCCAAGGAAAGAGTTTTGGCTCTGCGGATCTACTTAATGTCGAAGGAAAGTATTGAATGGCTGGTGTCCTTGCACGAATTCTTCATATATAACATCCAAAAGAGTCCCGGGTCAATGAAAGTGTTCTATTGGCAGTTTTAGTTACGTGGAGTATAAGGATCAGCCCATCCGAAATGGCTCTAGGAAAATTTATCGTCAGGAATTCATTGATGAAAAATTCATGGTCAATAATCTATCGTGGAAAAATTTATGGCCATGATAAATTCACCACCAGCAATTTACTCGGACGCCACATTAATATTTGTTAATATATATTTCAAAAATTTTGATTTTATTAAAAATATTTGGTGCGAATTGTTGGTTGACAGTGAATTTTATTTGACAGTGAATTTTCCCATGATAAATTGCTCTCAATGAATTTTCTGTCGATAAATTGTTGATGGTGAATTTGCCCTGTGCCTATAGAAATAATTTAATGAGACATTAATTCTCATAGCACTTCATCTATGCTGTAAAAATCCAGTTTGTAATGGAAAAGGTTTATCGTTGACTGCTAAAACGCAAGTAGTTCAGTACGGCCTGCCACTTCTGCTTTCATGGAAGATCCACTGGGCCTGATTGTCTATTATCTCCTCTTACATTATTGGCTTTATTGAATTCTTAGTATTATTTTCAAACGTCTCGTTCACGTCATGTTAGATTGCTTCATTGCTACACTATTCTCATTGACTTTGGAGCTAATGGTGAAAGTCTAATTAGAGGCTGATTCTTTTTTAAATGTTCAACCTTGTTTTTGGGGCCATTCTCATGTTAACTCTAGTTGATTTTCTAATCCTTCACAACCAAAGTTTTAAAATGAATTGGCACCATGAAACAAAATGACAACTAAAAGGATTCGAGGCTGATTCTTTTTGTTGGGGCCATTCTCATGTTAATTCTAGATGATTTTCTAATCCTTCACAACCAAAGTTTTAAAATGAATTGGCACCATCAAACAAAATGACAACTAAAAGGATTTGATAAGAATATTTTGAAAGTGCATAATGATTCTCTTTTTATTTTATGTTTGTTGTTTATTTTCATTAAATTTATAAGTGATATATTTAAGTGTGAATTGGTTTAAGATATTACTATAATTTGATTCATCTCAATTTTTCAATTTCTCTTTCACCATTTTAGCTATATTCATGGTGTAGAATTAAATCCAAACATTTCTATAGTCAAAAGTTTAAACAATGAATGTTAAAACTTCAAATTTTTTAAATGTATACTTTGCTACCATTTGGACTATTTATTATAGCCAACAAAGTTTATTTTTATGTTTTTTTGTTTGTTATTATTATTTATTAGGTATGGTGGGAAGAGGGTCCCACACCTAAGTTTTTAAAACAACATTAATAGAGTTCAACAAAAATAACAAGTTGGTACACCAACACAACTACAAACAAGTCAAAAAATATAACATAGAAAAAAAATGATAACTAAAACTAGTATAAAAACTAAGAGGCTTCATTTTGTGGAGGCTCATAAGAGAATTCCACTCATCAACAATCCGATTTAGTCTCTCATTCCACATGCCCAACATTTTTCCCTCATTGATTTTCTTTGCCTTGCGGCTTTTCTTCAGCTTATTTTTCCCTTTGTGCCTCTTCCTTTATAGATTTCACTTCATCCTATTGTAATCCTCCTGTGAAATATTTAGAGAATTTGTGGAGCACTCCATGAGATATTTGGTCATTGAGAGAAACCTAACCATCAAATCATCTTGATGTGAGTGACTATGATGTCCATTGAGTTTTTTTTTCTCAGCGATGGCCTAATTTTTCTCCTTTATTTCTTTGCTTATCTCTAATTCCACACTTCCTTCTCCTAATCATTTATTTCACTATATTTCTCTTGCTTAGCACTCTTGTCGCTTTGAGAAGTTTTAGAGGGAAGATTGGAACCTAGGACCATATAATTAGAGCTCATTTCCAATGCCTCTTCCTCGGTACAATTATAAAAGGATTCCAAATAATCTTTAGGGAACAAGTTTATGGGGATTTTTTAGGTCAAATTAGATTCATCTCTACCACTTTCATTAGCAAAGTGCAAGATCCCTTCTTGAGTACCAATTTCCAATTCCTTTCCATATTTTTTTTAATTTTTTCCTTATCCTAAATGTTGGCCCCAACAAGTCTCAAGAAGTGAGCCCCTTTAGGCATCCCTATTTATCTCATCACCATCCTCCCGCTTACCCTTTCCCATTTTTTTTCCTTTTTTCTTTTCAAACACTTTAGTGTCTTATGAAGTTTCTTATTCTCCCTTCCCCTAACTTCTAGTGTGAACCTCCAAAAGGGACTACACTTCCAAAGACATTATATTTATATTTGCATCTTTCAACACAATTCTTAGCTCCTTAGTTGGGTCCTTCTCTTTCTTATTTATCATAGTTTTAGATCACACCTTTTGAGCATTGATGGTGGGATTCAAATTCACTTTATTGAATAGGGTCTTCAAGAGGATTCAATTTCTATACCACATTTTCCTCCTAGGGAGTTTTGTGATAGAATGGGGGCTTTTGTAAAGGCCTTCCTTACCCTTGAAATCACAAACTTCAATTCTAGGTTATTTTAGCACTTGAAGCAAAGGGGGTGTATGTATGTTGAATTAATAAAGGTAGTGGAAACACCTTGACATAAGGTAGCCATGTCCTCATTGATAATAGAAGCTTCTAGAGAGGTTAAAATGTAGAATGAGAAACTAATTATCTTCATATTCCTTAAATGACATAATAAAGGAAGTGTGAATAACACAAAAATGAACCTCTACTATGAAGTAGGTTAGTATGTGCCTATAATGGCATACATTTGTACCCTTGCAAATTTCTCATTAATTTACCTTCATTTTAGCCTTAAAAGTTTGATAATGTAAAATCCAACCGCTTTTACTCCGCTTCACATGTGTGTCCCTGTCATGTGGCATTGGTGAAGGGAATTTTTATTAGGGAAGTGCATGTTCTATCCGGACATCTACATGCCATGCTAATCTCTTAACATGATTCTTACGTCAGGAAATGGTAAAGACATTATGATTCACTGAACTATTTGTGATCATAACATCTTCCTACCAAATCTTGACCATTGGGAATGCTTATTTTCCTCCAAATTGTCCATTTGAACTCCATTCTTTGATTCTCTCAAGCTCTCTCTCAACTTCTAACAACTTCTTTCACTCTCTCAAGCTATTTTTTTATTACAGTCACTCTCTTGATCATTCTAACACTTCTAGCAACTTCATGCTTGGTTTCTACAACCTCTCCTTGATCCAACACCATTGCTATTATAGGATCACAAAGCTATACCTAATTGGTGTGGTGATATTAAACTTCTTCTTTTTTTATCAATCTTGAGTGCTTGTAGAAGGGAAGTTGATATTGTGTATATTTGATTATTTGCATTATCATTTTTGTAGAGTATCATCTACATTGCCATTGCTCTCTACTAATTGTGTCTTTTCTATCTACTTCTTTATCACTTTTCTATAATATTGTTGTATATCAGTTGTCCATGGAGGTGGGAACATTAAAACAGGAACTTGACTGAGGCAAGTTACAAAACACAACCCCAACATTTTTCTTGTTACTTTGAGTGTAGGTTCTATTCAATTGCTTGGAGGTAGTTGGAGAACTGGACCTTGAGTAAGTTGGCGTTCTTCTTCTTTCGTTGTCATTTAGCTATTAGATTAGATTTCATAGTAATATTCTTCTTGTACTTTTCATTTTTGTATATTTTTGTCAACAATAAAACACAAACATTCAGGTTGTTAGTAGGCCTTGTGTGTTTCTAGCTACTACTTGACCCTTTATCCATACAAGATTCTAGTGCATCTCTAAGACACCAATATCGTGCACTGTAGTCTAACCCCCATACTATTGTCCTCTAGCAGAGAGTTGTCTAGTCTGTAGTCTAAGACCTCTGTGATTGGCTCACTTGATTCTTGAAAACATCTATCATAAACATAAGGGAAATAGAGTCTTTTTTGTCTTTCCTTTTCAGCCCATCCCTTCCTTCTAAACTTATTAGGTAGTCTAAGATAATTTAAGGAAGTTTTCTCCCTTAGGCTCTTCCATGACCTGAGAGTCTCAAGGGTAGTGAATTCCCCTTCTCTACATTTTGGTGAACCTGATGTGAATGTCCTTTTCATCTTTGAGTGTAAAAAATCTTTCTCCTATTTCTTGGATGTTTCATAGATTTGTTTTTCGTAAGATGTTGAGCTTTGTGACGTAATCTAAGACTTTCGGACATGACATTATTAGGAGCCTTCGGTATATAGGAATGGAATCTAAATATTTTACTGCTTGCTAATATGGTCTTTTATATCTTTTGAGCTAGTTATGTATGAGTACGTGAACATGGCCTCATTTATGTGTATTCCTCCTACAAAGAATATAAGTGGTATGCCTAACATAAATTTTACCTTGCATTAGTTTCCACTAAACAAGGAGCATTCCCCATTGTACATTTCCATCTGGATTAATGGAAACATCATGACTAGGGTCTTGGTTGATCCGACAAGTCAAGCGAATTTGATAATAGAGGAAACCTTGTTCATAGAAAGTTTACATAAGGAGAAATATGAAAACTCTCAAGCCACTCTTCATACTCACAATGGAATTTCTATTGCCCCTATGGGCACCATTTCTTTTTCAATCTTGGTGGGACCTAAGGTTTTTAATGTGTCTTTTGTTGTGATTCCATAGTTTGACTTGTTCAAAGTTAGGCTAGGCATTCCATTGCTAGCCTATATGAATGGTGTTGCCTTTGTATTCCATAAATACTTATATGTCCTCCACAATTGTTTTGCGCATGTAGTGCATGAAACTAGCTATAAACCATTAGTGTCACATGGGGGCTTCTCTTTCGATCACTTTTGGTCCACTCTGGTCAAACCTCTCCCACCTAGGGGAGATTTAGTATATAAAGCCTATGTTAACTATAAGACCAGAGGCATGGCACTGGAATTTAGTTATCTAGTGTCTCTATATGTTATTTTTGTGAAGGCCTATATGATAGCCCAACAAAAATCTACTTCTCCAAATCTATCAAATGGGAAGGAGAAGCTTGCTTGTATTTGAGAGCCTTTTCTTTCTGCATCTTTTTCTCTGCCTGCTTCTACTTCCTGACCCATGGTGGTATCCTTGGTTCTCACTCCTATGCCTCGCCTAGGAAGTGCGATGGTTCTCATGTGGCAGAAGGAAAAGCATCAATATTTTTAGTTGTCTGTTTTTCCCACATTTCCTTGACCCACTATCTATGGCAAGGGGAAACATTCCCATGGGGTTGTTCCTACATCTTGTCCACCATAGCCTCTAACTATTCTTCCACCTACCCTTTCAGAAACAAATGGGAAGAGGCTTGCTACTGAGGCTCTTGCATCTTCTTCTCCTTCTATTGTTGTTTCGACTTTTGTGGCTCCTCCTCCTTCTCTTTGTTAGGAGACCACCCTTCCACCAAAAATGGTTGTCAAGGATACTCCTATAGTTGAGCAGCAACCTCTACCTTTTTCTTAGGATGCATCCTCTAGTGCTCGCAGGTAATGTAACTGGCTTACACATAAGCACAAGCATAGGCGAAAGGATCTAGCCATGGATCATGTCACCTTGCAAAAGATGGATGTGGATCCATTTGTATTTATTTTTGCATCTTCCTTTTTTCCCTTTTTTCTTCTATTATTTCTAATTTTGTTCCCACTACTTTTAGTTTGGTTTCAACCCCTCTGATGGGTCTTGATGATTCTCACCCTAAAATGGTGCAGGTCTACATCGTGCTCCCTCCATGGAGCCTCCTCTTCTGATGTCCCTCCCAAACATCCCTCCTTTTTGTAGCCCACTATCATGCCTAATACACAGGTGATGTCCTTTATGGATTTGTCTCCTTCTTCCTCTACTTTTTCTTCTTTTGTGGGGATCTCATATCCTTCACTGAAGTTAAGTTGGAGGATGAACTCATGGAATGTGATAGTCATGAGAGGGGATCACCCTCTTTGGAAGCTAGTTCTATTCTAGCTTGTATTGTCCTTGTGATGGAGGTAGCCCCCACTTCCTCAAAGTTATTCACCACCCCTCTTCTTGAGGTCAACAGTGACTCTTGGGTGTTTCATCCTTCCCTCATTAAATTGACACAAGGAACTCCTGACAAGTTCATGTTTAACTCAATGGATGATATCTCAACTCTATCCTTTATTTTTGTGAAATCGATGACCTTTTCTTCATAGGAACTCAGTGAAGAAGACCTTGAGGGGCCTTCTTCCCTTGCTCTTGTTGTAGGAAAGTGAGAGGGTACCACCCTTGCTATCCCACCAAGTTGCAATCTTGTCCTTCCTCCCCTTATAATGATCTAGATTGGGAGCAATACAACCTCCTGTTCAATGAGGAATAGGGTGGTGCACCTTCTACATTTGTAGATTATATTTTTCTATTTGTGTTTTTGTTCCCCCGTGCTTGTCTTTTTATGTTTGTGATCCTACCTGGAGGACTCTTGCTACCATTGTAGGTATGCAGATATAGGTGAAAAATATATCATGCATTTCTTCTATTTTTTTCATCATTCTTCTATGTGTCGTAATGTTGCTTTTTGATATTAGGGATGATGCATAGTGTTGGGAGCATTTAGGCCTTCTTCCATGTTGACCCAATTTTTTTTTTTGTTTTCTTCATATGCTCTTCTTCATGTTCTAAGAAATTTGGGGATTGATAATAGTTCATACACATACTATTATATCTATCTACTTATATTTATGAACAATTGTAACACCAAATTCTTATATCACCCTATCTCTCAGTTTCTTTATCTATGCTTGTTTGCTTTGTGATGTTGTGGTTTCAATGTGTTATCCCTCATGTGCAAGAAAACATACTAAAAATACATCTCATCATGTTTTGCATGCCACATCTTTGCCTCTCCTTTCTCTCCTTAGGATGCTATGTGCCCCTATGTGTAGCACACATCATCCTAAGAGGGGGCTATCAGGGTTCACTAATTTTCAACATGGAAAATTGTTCCAAAATGATTCCTTGGTGTCATAATTCCTTACAATGAATTCCTTGAAAAAAAATCCCTTGTTGAAAATCTCTCATTTTTCAAATGGATGTATTCTCTAAGAAAGGACTCCTGGACAAAATTTTATTTTGAATAGGATCATGTAAGCAAAAGAGTCTTAAAATTTTCCTTTCAAAAAAAGAGTATCCTTTCTAATGAAAGATTCTAAAAAGTTTCCTTTGAAAAGGATTATTATTTCCAAAAAATTCCTTGATGAAAGATCTTTCAAAAGGATTCCTTGATGACATAATAACTTGCAAAAAATTATGTGTCTTTCAAGTGGTGTGTTCTTTCAAAAAGACCCCTTGGTGTCTTGATGTCTTAAAGGGTTCCCTACTGAAAGAACCCCTTTCTAAAAATTACTTTCTAAAATAAGGATTCCTCAGTGTCTTGATTTCTTGAGGAGCATGCCTTTGTTTATTTTATCTTATATTTGATATCATGTGTCTTGGTGTTAGACATTGTATATCTTGGGGTCTAGCTTAGGGGAAGCTTGACTAGACCTATATTTTTTGGGACTATCCTACAACGCAGTTTGCAATATAACGATAGGAATATCTATCTAATCAGTGTTTGTCTTTTTTATATCTAATAAAAATGTGTCTTATTATGCTGGCTTGTTTCTTCTTGATTCTTATGAATTTGTATTTGTTATGATTCTCTTTTTTACCTAACATGTTTATTTGCAGGATAACATGGTTGGCCTAAGATTGCAGCTAGTTTTGTATGATCAAAGAATTGTTTCATCTTCACATCTTGGTGGAGCTCCCTCTCTCATGTCAAGGTATGCTAGGTCAAAGATCTACCTCCTTGACAATTTTAGAATATTCTCTTCAACCTCTTTCTACTTTAGCTCTCATATGCATTGAAACGTATGCTCGCTAAAGTGGGGGAAAAATGTAATGGCATAAATTACACCCCATGAAAATTTCCCATTAATTTACCTTCATTTTAGCCTTACAAGTATGCTAATTTAAAAACCCATCAATTTTTATCCACTTTGTATGCATGTCCCTATCATTCAACGTTGGTGAAGGGAATTTCTATCGAGGATGCACATGTGTTGTGTGGACATTTTTGCACCACACTAACATCCTGACAAGATTCCTACATCCAGAAATTGTAAAGATGTTATGATTCTTTGTTGCCTATGAGCATAACATCTTCCTATTGAATCTTGACCATTGTGAATGACTAATTTCCTCCAAATTGTCTATTTAAACTCCATTCTTTCATTCTCTCAAGCACTCTCTCAACTTCTATCAACTTCCTTGACTCTCTCAAGCTAATTATTCATTCCAAACACTCTCTTCATCATTCTAACACTTCTAGTAGCTTCATGCTTGTTTTCTATAGCCTCTCCATGCTCTAATGGCATTACTAAATTATAGGTTCATGAAGATCTACCTCCTCGCCATGGTGATATTGTTTATCTTCTTCTTCTATTGACCTTGAGCACTTGTAGAAGGGAAGGTGATATTGTGTCTATTTGATTATTTTCATTATCATTCTTACAAAGTATCATTTAGGTAGTCATTTCTCTTTACGTCATGTGTCTTTTCTATCTACTTATTTATCACTTTTCTATAATTGTGTTGTCTATTGGCTATCCATGGAGGCGGGAACACCAAAGCAAGGAATTGAGTAAGGAAAGTTCCAAAACACAACCCCAACATTTTTCTTCTCAATGTATTTGTAGTTGCTTTTTGATTTCTTGGAGCTAGCTAGGGAACTCGACCTTGATTAAGTTGGAATTCTTCTTCTTTCTTTGTCATTTCACTATAAGAGTAGATTTTATAGTATTCTTCTCATTGTACTTTGTATTTTTGTACATTTGATAAACTATAAAATATTAACCCTAATTAAACCATAACCCTAACGGGTATGTGCAGGATCATGATGGGCCAAAAAGTGGCAATATGATGGGTATGTGGCTGATGACTATTTTTTTTACCCAAAATTGATGAAATGAAAAGGGTTTTTAAAGGATATTCTTAGCTTTCTATAGATATAAATTATGCTTTAATTTGAATTTAAGAAGTAATTATTATTCATTTTCTTTTCAAATTACGTCTAAATTCCTAATTGATAGGTTGATTGAAAAACATCTATAGCTTTAAAATGGTATCACATTTTTTGAATCCAAAACATGTGTCACATTCTATGCTTTGCATACTCTAGGATTAAAAAAAGAAAAATTGAATTTAATGAAGTTTTGACCAAGTTAAGGTGGTCAGACATACGATTCTTTATATTTTTAAAAAATTTGTGATAAAAAATTTATAATTATTTATTTACTTGGAAACAAATTACAAAAATATGCATCACATTGGGGCATGATTCCTCTACTTATATCTAAAATATTATAAAAATACATTATCATTTTATTGTGGTTAGGGTGGTCAAACAGACACCTACTTCTTATTTTTTCCCTAAAATTTAAGTACCACTGCATTGAAATTTCAAATTTTCAGCAAATAGATTTTTTTTCTTTTAAACAAACCTAGTAGTTTAGAAACTACATTCAATTTTCTATAGATTCTATTGTTACATATTTTTGAAATAATAAAGATAACTTACTCAAATTTTTATGTCATGTAGCCTAACTCTGATTTTTCTGAATTTTTTGCCACTTAAGGGTCTATTTTTTCCCTGATGATCCTGCACATACCTTAACCCTAACTATAACCCTTACTATAATTAAACTATAACTCTAACCGTAATTTAATTATGATCCTAATCCTTTTCAACCCCAATCATAACCCTTAAAAACTACTTACCCTAGTTGAAATATAGTGTTATCCCTAATTAAAACCTATCTCTAACCCTTATTGAACCCAAACTCTTATCCTAATTTAACACTAACCCTAACCCTATTCCTAACATTAAAAATAATACTAACACTAATCAAAGTTGAGTCATCTTTCAATCATAACTCTAATTGAATCCTAATTATAACCCTAATTCGAGTCTAATATTAAACCTAATCTAACCTTGAAGATAATCTTAAATTAATAAAAGTCCTACATAAGGAGAGGTATAGATACATAGGGAGATAGAGGTAGAAAAGTATGGATGTCAATAAGGGTGTAAAGATCAATAAAGAGAGGTATAAAGAGGGATATAGAGCTAGGGATATGAAGGAGGGAGGGAGAGATGGACAAGTGAGAGGGAGAGATATAGCAAGAAATTTACAAGGATGGGTAGAGAGTGAGAGAGGGATCAGGTGGAGATAAGTAGAGAGGGGAGGAGGGAGGAAGGAGGGAGATGTAGAGAGATAGGTCTAGAGAGGGCGAGAAAGAGAGAGATAAAGATATAGGGGGATAGAGAAGGATATGTTTCTAAAGAGGGAGATATTGAGAGATGGAGAGAGATAGAGCTAGTCAGATATATAGTGAGAGAGAGCTATAATATATAGAGAGGGATATGGGAGAGAGAGATATATAGAATGATATATAGATGGATAGAGAGAAACAGATAGACATATATATATAGATCTATATGGAGAGAAGGAGAGGTGAGATAAATAGAGTTAGAGAGGGAATGAGATAGGGAGGGATAAGTAGAGAGGGATGGAGGAGGAAAGAGGGAAATAGAGAGAGATAAGGAGAGAAAGAGACAAAAATCTAAAGAGGGACAAAGAGAGGTCTAAAGATGGATAGAGAGGGAGAGAAGGAGTAGATAACTTAATAAATAGAAATGGCAAGTGGAAAGGAAGAGATATAGAGAGATATCTAGACATATAGGGATAAAGAGAGAGAGAGGGGTGAGATAGAGAGTAGAGAGGGACGAAGACATAGATCTAGATATGTTAAGATAGGGGGAGAGAGTGAGATATATAAAGAGAGAGGAAGAGCGATAATGATAGAAAAATATAGAGGGATATATTGATAGATATATAGAGATAGGGAGAGACATGGAGACATAGAGAGAGAGAGGTAGAATGATATGGAGAGAGAGAGGGAGAGGGAGCTCTAACATATAAAGGGGGAGATATAGACTGACATCTAGAGAGAGAGAGGGGGAGGGGGAAGAGAGGTGAGATAGAGAGAGGTCTCAAGAGGGATGAAGAGAGGTTTAAATAGGTACAAAGGGAGGTATAAAGATGTATAGATAGAGGAGCAGAGGAGTGAGAGAGGGAGAGATGGCTCAATATATAGAGGAGAGGGAAGAGGGGAGACAGAGGGGCATAGGTGAGATAGAGAGAAGTAAAAAGGGATGAAGGAAGAGGTAGAGATTGAGTCTAGAGAAGAAGATAGAGAGAGATAGAGAGAGATATATATAGATAGAGGAAGGTATAAAGAGATACTAAGGGATAGGAAGATAGAGTAAGAGAGAGAGGAGGGAGAGGGGGAGATAGAGAGATATATAGAGGTAGGGAGACAAAATTAGCTTTAAAGATATGGATAGAGAGAGATACCTAGAGATAGAGATGAAGAGGTAGGTTTTATTTTTTCTTCACATAAATGTGAGCATATTATAATGTTAGAATGTTATAACATGCTCCCATTTTTATCTACTTTTGGTATTGCCAACCCTTAGTGTTGGATTTTTCTTGGGTATCCAATGTAAATAGTTGAACTTACATATCAATCACCAACATCATGATTTTGAAAATTCTAAAAAAAACACAATCTTCAGTGTGATCTCCATCATGTTTGCATATCTCTCAATGTCACATTAAAAAAAACCATAATAATATTGAGCTTTCTTTTAGCTTTGTAAGTTCCATATAATTTTATCTACATTTCAGATAGGTTAGGGTTTTGATATTTAATTTCTTTTGCTAGTTTCTCCATTTTTTCAAAAATCCTATGTTTGGTATTTTTGGTTTCATTTTTTACACATTCATTAGAATTTGAAACAAATTACCTTTTTACAAACTAGACTCTGTTTCATAAAAATTCAAAAAATAATTTGATTACTTTCCAAAAGTATTATGGGGTGCATACTAATTTTTTTATCTTCTACGATGTGTTGAGTTTTAAAATTATCAAAAAACCATATATTCATTAAAACTTAGAAGAAAAATCAAGTATAAACTACATGGTGTTAACTATTTTTATCGAAGTGATTTTTGATGTACTAGATAAAAGATTAACATTTTAGGGGGCCCACAATATATTCTTTATGTTTTTGAAAAAAAAAAAATACTTTGTGTGGTCCCCCTTCTTTAACCCCTTAATATCCACCATTAAAAAGAATGTAGGTTTAGAAAGTAGATTCAAAGAAATACAACTCTTGTTCTTGTTGTGTCATCAAATTTTGACTATAACTATCTTTGATTTCTCATCCAAGATCAATTCTTTTTTATATAAAAAAAAAAAGAAAAAAAATAAACACTTGAAACCTTTTTTACGTCATTGCCATGCACTTACTCTTATGTCTTTTATTTTATATAAGTATTAATTAAATAATTTCAAGTTTTGAATTAATAGGCAGATTTTTCAAGATTCTTTGTTGATGGCCTCTCACCTATGGTGAAAAATTCTACACTCTTTAGGGGAAACTATTGCTGCTAAGTGTGATATGACTATGCTGGTGGACCCTCGTGATGTTGGTTGTTGTAATCGTCTTCATCTTCCTCCTCCGCAATGGAAGCTCATGTGTAACAGATGTAGGCATCCTACCTCGAAGGTGAATTGGGAGGGAAGATGGATCCCTCCTCCTCTTGGAGTCCTAAAAATCAACTTGGATGGCTCTTCTTGTGGAAATTCGGGTCATACTAGCATTGGGGGTGTGGGCTGGGATAGCTCTGGAGATGTTCAATTTATCTTCTCTATGTATAAGGGTCTTCATAGGAATAATCTTATGGAGGCTCAGGCCATTGTATTGGTTTTGGAGCGGGGTAGTCAATTGGGATGGCAAAAGATCATATGTGAGTCTGACTCCCAGGTTGTGGTGAACTTACTGAAAAGGCAGTATTTGGATTATGAGAGCCGGTAGTTGGCTTTGATTGTTGAACAAATTTTCACTCTTTGTGCTTCTCTGGAGTATATTAATTTCACTCATGTATTCCTTGAGAATGGAATGGTGTTGTTGATTGCTTGGCTAAATGGGCTTCTGATCAGATTCATGATTGGAATTTGGTGGATCGGGGTCTACTACCCCCGGATTTGTGTCATCAATTGGATCACTTGGTTGAACTTGATAGGGCTATTTAATGCCCTTGCTTTGTAACATTTCCTTGTTTTAATAAAAAAATTACCCCCCTTGATGTTAAAACAAATAATTATTAAATTTAATTACAATTTTTTAATTAAATAAAATAGTAAAAATATAATTAACTTTCATGATGTAGTATTCATTATGCAACTTTTAATAGAGGAAATAAAATAAATAAATTAGATGAGGCATACTTTACTTAGTGAAACAAATAACATAATTTTGATATTAAATTACTTCAATTATATAAATTTGAATAAAAGATCTTGGATTTCGTATAATTAGAACTTCAACTTAAGTTAATATTTAGAAAGTATAGGTAGGAGTCTCGTTATGTATTCTTATATGTTTTGCTTACACATTTGTTATATTATTCTTGTGATTATTTTGTAATGAGTTTATTTTATTTTTATATGTACCTTTGGTTGATGGCATGTATTCTTATATTTGTGTGTATCTTGTATGTTAGTAGAGGTGAATTTGTGTGAAAGAAGAGCTATGGGCTAAGGTGTTAATAATTAATGTAATATGGGTTGTATGAATTTTGTTATTATGATTAAAATGTATGGTATTGGTCAATATTAACATAGTATGATGATTTAAATGTGGTGATTTTCTTTTCATTAATGTTCAAATTCTATTGGAATGTTATTGTTGAGTGTTTATGTTGGGGATGAGGTCCCTAGTTTGTGACCTCATTAATTTATAGCTGCAAATCTAAACTAGTTATATAATTTTTTGAAAAAAAAGAAAATATGACATTGAAAAATAGATATTCTTGTAGTATGAGATGTGAAAATTATGCATTTGAAAATATTATATAGAGTTTTGTAGTGGAGATAGTAATTTCTCCCTTTTTGTGTTCTATGTGTCCTCTTGTGTAATTTAGGCAAGTATGGATGAGTGTTGTAAGGTTTGGATGCTTTCTTTTAGTATATTATAATGGTCCCTCTATAACGTGTATATGTCTTGTGAAATTGGTTTCATTTATTGATGCATATTACTTTTTAATATGTATAACTAGAGTTATGAATAAGAAATATATAGATAAGAACAACACATTTTTACCAATTGTTTCATACTCATTGGGTTACTTGTTATCCACTTCAAGCCAAATCAATGGTTGGTGAGGATTGAGGATATGTAATTGGAGTGTTAGAGGGAGATTGGACATTGTTCTAGTGGAAACTTGAATAATTCATATTGGATATTGTATCTTTACATTTTGATATTTGAGCCACAATTTTATATGTAAAATATTTGAGCTATATATCCTACATAATTATGTAGTTTTTAGGGGATGTAGTATTAATTTCAGCTATGTTGAGAATATATATTAATCTTGGTACTTTTACTTACTACAAAAATTTGGATCGATTTAATCTTGTGCTTAACTTGTAATAAAATTTATAAAAATATATTTATGAGTTGTTAATTATAATTAAATTATTTGCATAGATTATTTAAATTTATTAAAATATTCAAATTTAAAAACTATATTTTAAGAATTATTATACTATAACTCATCCATTCATTCTCACAATATCATCTAACACCTCATTTAACTAATAAATTGTCACTCTCTATATCCTTGTATATATAACACCATTATTTAAGGTTTTCCTACACAAATTCTTTGCAATTTCCAAAGAGACTCTTTTCAAAGAAAGAGCTTGGTATAGAGGCTTTACTCAAGGTCAAAGGACAACTTTTAAAATGGTCTAATGAAACTTGTTCAAACATCTTTATCAATTGTGGAAAGAAAAACAATATCATTGACCGTGAAAGCGCAAGCATTCAAAATCAGGCCGCCACTGTTGCTTCACGGAAAATGTAAGGGACCCTTTTAGCTATTGTCCATTATACAATTTCGCAAGATTGTAGACCATTTCTTCTCTATTTGATTGACTATAAGCATACCATTCCAATTTTTTGTACACAGAGTTCTGACTATTAGTTTCAAAGCCGCGTTGCTTGTTCGCTACACCATTCTAAACGACTTTCATACCATAAAATGGCCTATCTTAACGGTAGGGTCACTCTTAACGTTTCTTCTACACTGAATTGAATACCATAAAATAAATATCGCAACTAAAAGGATTTGACAAGAAATTCTTTAAGTGTTGTGAAAATTGCATACGTGTCTTTTTCTCCTTTATATTTTTCTTTTGTGTTTTATGTAAAAATAAACTTACAAGTGACATATTTTTGGATAGATTTATCTTATGACAATATTATATATTCTAATCTCATCATATCTTATTCTAAATCTTTGATTTGCCACCCTTATCAAATCTATAGGTGTATCTAATTATCCCTAGTCGTTTTTGTAATCACAGATCTAAACCTTGAAATTTAAAATCTAAAAAAAAAAAAGATTTAAACTTCGCTACTATCTTCACTAGCCATTGTGATCTGACTTAAAATATATTTATGTTGATTTGTGTGTTATGTCGTTGTATTTAGAATGTATTAATTCATTTGTTCATTTGAAACCATTTTAGGCAACCTAAGAACTATTAGAAGAGGATTCACATAAGAGAATCATAGAAGAATAGTAAAGAATCCTAATTGTATATTCATCCTAGGCATATTGCATGTTTATTTTTTATCTTCGATCTTTGTTCATCATCATTGAATCACAAATCTGAACCTTGAAATTTAAAACCTTAAGAAATGTAGATTTAAACTTTGTCATCATTTTCACTATCCATTGTGATTTGACTAAAAACATATTTTTGTCGATTTGCACGTTATGTTATTATATTTAAAAATTATTCATTCATTTGTTCATTTCAAACTATGCCAAGCAAGCTAGAAACCACTAAAAGAGCATTCACATAAGAGAATAATAGAAGAATAGTAAACAATCCTAATTGTATCTTCATCCTAGGAACATTGCATGTTTATTTCTTGTATTTGGTCTTTGTTCATCACCATTCAATCATGGATCTAAACCTTGATATTTAATATCTCAAAAGAATTAGATTTAAATGTTTCCAACTTTTTTCATTAGCCATTATGATCTAACTTAAGAATATATTTATGTTGATTTTTGTGTTATGTTATTGTATTTAGAGCATTCATTCATTTGTTCATTTGAAACTATGCTAGGAAACCTATAAAGCATTAAAAGAGTAGTCACATAAGAGGATCATAGAAGAATAATAAAGAACCCTAAGTGTATCTTCTTCCTAGTTATATTGCATGTTTACTTGTTATCTTTGGTCTTTGTTCATCATGTCATTGAATCAATCTACATGACTATTTGATTACTCGAATAGCATAACCTTTACAAATTGGTATATTCTCTAAAGGTGTTTTTTTTCTTTCAAATTCCTTACCATATATAAAATATCAAGGAAAGACAAACTTGTGACAAACAATCACTTGCTATCAATTCACTTATACATGTTTACCTGTTTAGTTTTGCACATTTGATCATTTTCACAAATGTGAAGATCAATTCCATAGTTGTAGATTTGAACCATAACAAAGCATGGTTAACATATAAATTGAGGAATTTGTGTGGTCATACCCTAATATTTAATCAAATTAGTAAATCAATTCCTAACATCCTTAGCACCATTCTCCTCCCTCTATAGTCTAGCTAGGTATGTAGTTTCATTTGTTTGAATTAAACATTTAATTCAAATTAGTGTTATCCCTAAAATAGAGGTTGACTGGTTATCTAATTTTTTTGTTTGTTTAAGTAGCCTAGAAATATATCAATAAACCCACAATAGTTTATCCTACTTCTAGGACATCAAAAATTTGCATGATTAGAGAGGAAAATTTAACAAATACCTTTAATAAAAAAATTCATCGAACAAAGGTATCTTCATTTGAAGGTGACTCCACAACCACCTTCATACAAAATTAAACCTTCATTCAAATTTTGTAGGATTTTTAATATTTTAATATTTTTTTAATTCATGGAATGGACCTTTGTTCAAAGATACCTTCAAATAAAGGTCCTCAATACCTTCAAATGAAATTCTTTGGACACCTTCATTCAAAATTACCTTTGTTTGAAGTTCCTTCAAATGAAGGCCCTTAGACAAACCTTTTTCTCTAATGCCCATTTTTTCTTAAAATTATCTAATTTCAAACCTTGGGTTGGACCAACAAATGAAATTAACATGATAGTAAGTTGTTATACGATCATATCCCTTGGAGTAAGATTTTTCAAGAAGTATCATTTTAAATATATATTTAATTTTTTTATTATTTTTATTTTTATTTTTTATTGAACATAGGTTTTTAATTGAACACCAAAATCTCTATTCTACACATGTGAAAATAAAAAATATAGAAAAAATAAAAAAATATCTACACACTAAGTATTGATTTTGTTCAAAGAATGGCTAACTATACAATTTGTGTTGTCATTGATGTCACCAAGTTATATAGGTTGTGACTGCAATACTAAGCCAGTGCTTGATTTGGTATTTTGGTATGGTATCTGAACTGGTATACAAGCTACACCCTTTGGTATTTTGGTCTGCAATCCTCTATGGTTGATAGTTGTTGCATGCAGTTTTGGGAAATAATTTATGGGTGTTGAAAGCATGTATGTTCAGATTCTCTCATGCTCTAATGCTCGTATGGTGTATCAACATTACTTTGTTGAATACATTTTGCAATTAAGTCTATTTTTGGTCGACTTCATGAATAATTATGATATGGTGAATCAATTTTTGTTATGCAGATATATGTGTGACCTATCTTAGGCCTATGTTGACATGATAAAGTACACTACACATTTTGATTTATTGGTTGGAAAGATTTTGTGAATACTTGAGGCTGATAGTTGGTATTTTTGATAAACATGGATTGCATCTAATTAGGTTGACCTAATTAATGCTTACAGATGGATTGAGTATATATGTTGGATAGTTTTGAAGATTGTATGGATGATAAAAGTGTGAGTGAGGAATGCTATTGATGTGAATGTGAATAAGTGCGGAAATGAATAATTTTGTTAATTTAGTCTATTGAACATCACTAAAATTGTATCAACACTTGTTAGGTGCACTCTCATCAATTCATTTTGGCTGTGAAGGAAACTTTTGTTTTGTAATCCTTTTGTAGGCAATGAGCCTCCTTGTGTAGCCAGTGGGCTTTTGTATCTAGATAGTTAGTCCTATTTAGGGCAACGAGCCTTATATATTCAGTTTTGGAACTACTTTATATTGTGAGTTAATCCTCACCATCATTTTTCCCTTATTGGATTTTCCACATAAAATCTGGTGTTCATTGTGTTGATTTTGCTTTCTATTGTATGCATTTCTTGTTTGTACTTAATAATAGAATAGTGTGGTTGTAAATTTGATAAGTGTTTGAATTTTTGTGATTGAATCTAGTGACAACCGATTCACCCCCCCAACCTGTCTCAGTTTTCCTGTGCCTTTTAACAATTGGTATCATAGCATTGGTTCCTTTGTGTAGAGCTTAACCACTTGAGGAAGATCCTAAAGGTTGATCAAATAGATGATAAAGAAGAACTACAAACTATACTTGAAGATCTTGATAAGGCAAAAAATGAAAATAGAGACTTGAAATAAAATCTAGATGAGGCTAATGAATGTATCTGGAAACCAAATGAAAATTTGAAGAAATTTAAGGAAAGACATAGAGAAGTGAGGGAGCAGTAGGAACAAGAGATCATCAAATGAAAGTGCTTGTAGAAGAGAATTGAAGAATGTCTGAATACAATGGTGTAGAACAAGTCTAATGAATGCACTAGACTTGAACAAGAAGTAGTAAACTTGAAAGTAGAACTAGAGATGGCAAAACTCTGTGAGAACAATTTTAGATCTAGCTCTGACAAGCTTGAAGAACAGCTTGCAAGATAGAAACCAAATAAAGACAAAGGTGGCTTGGGAAATGAATCGAGTGAAAGCTCAAAGGACAATCAAAAGACTCAAGACAAACAGAAGTAGAAAAGATATTCAAGAAATTTTGCAAGGAGACTGCCTGTGAGATAGCCTAATGCACAAAAATATTCCTCTTTCAATGTTGTTTGTTTTTCATGCAAAAAATTTGGTCACAAGGCAATAGAATGCAAGAGTAGGATGAATTGGTTTCTTGGCTCTTTCTTTGGACAATGTTTCTCATACAATAAATTTGGATATATAGCCATTGAATGCAAATCTCAAGTAAGAATGATCAATCAAGTGATGATGAATAGGTTTAATGGTGGCAAAATGAATCTATTTCTTAATGGCCCTACTACTATACCTGTAACAAATTTGGACACAACGCAAATCAAAGTAGATCAAGAAGTCATGGATGTCAAACTAATCAGAAAAGTGTTGTCTGCTATAATTGTAACAAACTTGGACATATCTCAAAAGTTTGTAGAAGTCAGAAGGGAAATTAGTTTGCTCTAGTAGAGAAGAATGAACCGGTAAAGAAAATTGAAAAAGAAGTGAAGCAAGAGATGAATAAGATATGGAGGAAGAAAGAAGAAGAACCTAAAACTGCTGATGTGTCTAAGCCCTCATTCGGTATGGAAAGTTCCTCTGAGAATTAAACCAAGCATGGTCTTAGGGAGAGCATTATCAAAAAACTTTTAAAACCCCCTAGATGAATGGAATGTCAGAGGTTGGCACAAGGATGTATTGTGAAGAATGAATAAACAAATGTTTTGTAAAAGAAACCTGAAGAAAACATGCTGACATGCTAATTTGTGGATCAAATTAGGGTTTTTCTATGTTGAGAAGAATGGTTTTCATAGCTTTTTGAAGTTTGTCACATTTAGAGCTCACAATTAGGGAAAACTGATGGTGTATAAGGTAAAATTTGTAAGTCTTTTTTATCACTTGAGCACTTGAAGATTTTTAAAGGAATCTTGGAGTGATCTTGAAGCAATCTGAAGTAATTCTGAAGTAATTTGAAGGAATTATTACACACACAAAAGAATTATTTCCTAGTTTACAAAGGGGAAGAAGGGAAAAGGAAGGTGTTTCGGCTGAACAATAATGAATTCAAGAAAAGATAAGCATGACAATGGACAAAGGATCTAGTGGAGACATTCCACTAAAATTGAAAGGAGTTGAATTGGAAGAATTTGACCGTAGAAAGATGAAGGGAATGGAACTAGGGCTGAAGAAAAATTAGCTACAGAGCATAAAAACCCTAGGTATGGATTTATGGGGAGAATTTCCTTTGGTTTGTAGATAAAGAATTCATCTTGTTCTTGTTAAGTTGATTCAAGAACGACAATATTATGTTGGAAAAACCCTACCTGATCACAAAGGAAGTGATCAAAGTGATTACTGGCTTATTCAGTGTTGGGGATTTCCCTGGGAAAAAAACCATGAAATACAAAGATGTGGAGGAACTTACTGGCATTGATAAAGACCCTTGAGCTCTATTGATAAACATTATTATGGATTTTGTTGTAAGGTATGTTATGTACATCATTTCTTATAAAATCTATTTCAAAAATTGTGAAGGTTCGACTTTGGCTATTGTTGTATATCTTGCACACATGATGGCTGAGGAAAACAAGCAGTTTGATTTGTGTAGCCTATTACTTGAAAACCTAATTGGGAATACCTGAATGTCATTGGTTGAGGGTTATCCTTTTTGGTTTGGATCTTTGTTCGTGTGTTTGAATTTTTACTTTTTGAACTCACTACCAGGAAGAGAAAATGTTGAGTGGGAATCCGGTATTCCTGTTGGAAATAGAGTTTACAGATACTTGGAATCATTGGTAGACAATATAAGTGTTTTTAGAACATATCTCACATCCCTAAAGACAAATCTATGCTTTGGTATATCAATACCTAGTCAGTTTGAAGTGGGTTCATCCTCCAGTAAGAAAGAGTTGGAAGTTATCACTGGTGAGTCTCCTCCAAAATCTAAAAAGAGG
Source organism: Sequoia sempervirens (assembly GCA_007258455.2). Classification (NCBI taxonomy): domain Eukaryota; kingdom Viridiplantae; phylum Streptophyta; class Pinopsida; order Cupressales; family Cupressaceae; genus Sequoia; species Sequoia sempervirens. The sequence continues at coordinate 637,819,116 of VDFB02281492.1, forward strand.
AAAACTATTGTATCAAATGTCTTGGAAGAAAATAATGAAGAAGAATTTATGTCTGGATTTGAATCCTTTGATCCAAAGGATATATAGATGATGCTAGACAAGGGTGAAATGAAGAAAATTGGTGAAATTTGAAATGCATGCTCTATGATTGAGAAGCTTAAAATTGATTATGTACTGGTTGATTATTTTCTCAATAGGGGTATTTCAATTTTAAATGTATCAAATTATTTACCAAGTAATCTAGTAGAAATTATTGAAGAGAAAACATTGTTAGAAGGTCTGGAAGGTCATAAGTTTAATGTTATGATTGAGAGAATATGTACCATTGAAGCAAAACAAGTGTTATCTGAACATATTAATGAAGCAAAAGAATGCATCAAAGAAATATCTAACATCTAGAGGTATTGTCTCTTGTGGCCAGCAACTGTTGACAATTTTAGAAGCAGAATTGAAGCCATTGAATTTGAGATGAATAGATTGGAAATAATTTTTATTTTTTTAAGAAAAGGATAGAAAATAGAGAATAAGAGTTGGTGAATTGCAGGTGGAATTGCTAAATACTTAGAGGCAAAGAGAAGATATGGTTAAAACCTTTTGGCTGGTTAAGGAAATTGTTGAGGTCCGATTGGATCGGCTCTTTAGAATTCTCTTTGATGTAGAAAATTGTGAATGACTGTGTTTTTCTTCTAATCAGACATCCTCCTTTACACAATTATCTTTGTTAGATGGTATGAATGCAAGAATTAATTTGGTTGTTCTTGCTTGGAAAAGGATTCTTCCAATACAGAGAGAGAGGCACAAGAAAATATTTCATGTAAAAACCATCATTTTCACTTGAATATTTGAAATGGAGTGTTGGAATTTCTTTTTATATACAATGTTGCCTTGTACAAAAATTCACATACTACTTTTGGTTTCCCTTTCCCATTGATGTCAAAGGGGAAGAGAGTCATGTGAAGAATAGCTACGGTGATAAGATGAGAGAATGTTTTGTTTTGTAAATTTTGAAACATGTTGCCATCAATGAAAAAGGGGGAGATTGTTGGAAGAATGAAGAAGAATCACCAACTATATAGTTTGTGTTGTCATTGATGTCATTATGTTATATGAGTTATGACTACAAGACTAATCCAATGCTTGATCTGGTATTTTGGTTTGGTATCTTAACCAATATACAAGCTACACCCTCTGGTATTTTGGTCTACAATCCTCTGTGGTTGATAGTTACTACTTGTGGTTTTGGGAAATAGTTTATGGGTGTTGAAAGAATTTATATTTAGATTCTCTTATGCTCTAATGTATTGAAATTATTCTATTGATTATTTTTTACAATTAAGTCTCTTTCTGGCCGAATTCATGAATAATTGTGATATGATGAATCAAATTTTGTTATGTGGATAAATGTGTGACCTATCTTAGGTCTATGCTAACACGATAAAGTATGTTACATGTTTTGATTTATTGGTTGGAAAGATTTTGTGAATACTTGAGGCTGGTAGTTGGTATTTTTGATAAACATGGATTGCATCTAATTAGGCCAACCTAATCAATGCTTATGGATGGATCGAGTTTATATGTTGGACATTTTTGAAGATTGTATGGATGAAAAAAGTGCGAGAGCGAGGAATGATATTGATGCGAATGTGAAGAAATGTGAAAATGATGAAGTGTGTTAAGTCAGTCTATTGAACATCACTGGAACTGTATCAACACTTGTTAGGTGCACTCTCATCAATTCATTTTGGCTATGAAGCCAACCTTTGTTTTGCAATCCTTTTATAGGTAGTGAGCCTCCTTGTGTAAGTAGCGAGCTTTTGTATTTGGACAGTGAGTCCTATTCAGGGAAGTGAGCCCCTGGTAGTGAGCCTTATATATTTGGTTTTGGAACTACTTTATATTGTGAGTTAATCCTCATCATGGTTTTTCCCTTATTGGGTTTTTCACGTAAAATTTGTTGTTCATTGTGCAGATTTTTCTTTCGGTTATATGCATTTCATGTTCATACTTAATAACAGAATAGTGTGGTTGTAAAGTTGATAAGTGTTTGAAGTTTTGTGATTGAATCTAGCGACAACTTATTCACCCCCTCTTAATTGTCCTATGCCTTTCAATAGATTTATTTGCTTCAAAAAAGAAGTTAATTTGAATATATACAAAAAAAATGTGATATGGAATAAACATATATTTAAATTATGTAGCATTGTAAATTGTCACCCTTGAGAATTTCACACTATGTTTTTCTCCCCTTCAAGTTATTGTACCTAATTAAGCTCCTAATTGATGCAGGAGTATCAAGGGTGAAGAACAATTTTGTACAACCATAAAAAACATTATTTTATTTTTCCTTTTTAAATTTTGGTGAGAACTGATTGTCTTGCATGCATGAATTGTTTCTTCTTCTTTTTCCTTCAACAACTTAGAATGAGACCCCTTTCCATACACTTTTATTTGGCATGGAATTTAAATGCAATGTTTATAAATTTGTTGTTAATTAAAATTGCATTTGGGAAAAAAATTCCATGCCTAGGTTGGGAGAATAATATTTTATTGCTTTGTAACTACAATGAACAAAATAAAGAATTGGAATAAAGGATAGGTAGTGAAGTTGTGCATTTGGGAGTGGAGGTGCAAGAATGAGATAACAGATGCCAATTCAGGAAAAGGTTTGAAATTTTCTAGGGAAAACAATCCCAAGGGGTTGAATGCATGAATCCCACACTGAAAATAGAGAGAAGGAAACTTGAATAGTACTTGAAGAGGCTCTGAATTCATAATTGGGAGGACCGATCTCAGTAAAATGGCCATAAATTTCTCATTACTTGATGAAATTTTGAATTTCTAAATGTTCCAAAAAGTTGGGAAGGAGTAGCATAAGACCCAACAATTATTATGAAATCTTCATACTAATGAGGGAGCAATGATAGGAAGAAAGTGATGGATTTGTGGAGTTGTATTTGATTTTTGGACCATTTCTAGAACTTTCCTATAGAAACATTGCATATTTGTTCTTAATCTTTCTTGTAGATTATTGTTGTTGCAAATGGAGCTTTCATGGAGGATTTAATAGTTGATTTTTCATACTTTTCAACTTCAATATTTCTTTGAATGCAAATAAATATTTTTGTGCTAGAGATTTTGTTTAAATATTGGTTAAGTGTTATTTTTTTGTGAAAGGTAGGCTACACCAATTGTCAAACCTCTATGGTTTCTGAATTGTTGTACTATATCACTAATTTTCTAAATTATGTATTATGTTGCCCAATTTTAACAGTTTATGACAATTTGCAAGTATAAGAAAAGTTATCTCATTTAATACTTTGTCCCCATCACTTTAAACCCTCAAAAATAGGGTTGGGATACTAGTGACTAGGGTGCCTATGTCCCCCCATTTTATCTCCAAATTCAAATGTTGGTGTTACAATTTATTATTTGAAATTTGAATGTCTAAAGTTAGAAATTAGGATTTTATTTTTGGGAAATTAGATTAAATTCCTATAAATACCTAGTTATTGCATTATTTGAACATTAAGTAGAAAAGGTGAACATAAAGAGCAAGAATTATCATCAAGAACATTTTAGAGCATGTCAAGAGCAACAATTAAAGGATTCATTGCAACAATTCAAGATCCAACATCATGTCAAAGTGTATGTGAGTTCATGTGTGCTTTTTTTTATCATTGTTTTGTGAAGGATAACCTTTGTTGTAGGTCTCCAAAGCATTCAAGCAATTCAAGCAAGATCAACCAAGCATGATTCAAGCCTTGAGATGATGTGTATGACTTCAGTCCTTCAAGAAAGTGATTGAAGGGTAGTGAGTTGCAGTACTTTTTGATGTCATCATTCCTTCCTTTCATTTATCATTGGAATTTCCATCATGGAAGTGGAAACACTTGTATACGGGGTTTGATTAAGGAAAGCCCCTAAAATGGCTAAACATTTCTTGTAATACCCCTCATGTTGTTGTTTGGACTTGATACTTCGGTGGTTTTGCTTGATACTTTGAGTCTTTGATAGTTACTGTTTGTTGGTTGAATTGGTGGAATTGGATAGTTTAGACTGCTTGATGACTATGCTACATTATTTGATGACATGGATATTATGATATGACATGATGGTTACACTTGATTTGGTAATGTTTAACTTGATGTAGTAGTATATTGTAATGCAATAGATTAGTAATTATTTTGTAATGATACGATGTGATCATTTTAGTTTAGTGATGTCACTTTATACTTAATGTTGTAGTGGTTATTGTAACTTTGGTTAGGGGACAGTGTAGCACCACTCGTTTGCGAGTGCCCTACTATCTTGTGACTCCTTCTCACAATGTGATGTATTTGATTATATATACACATGTTACTTGACATTTATTGGTATGCAGGAATTGTAGCAATAAAGTCTCGATTCCACCTATTTCGACAAGACAGGGTGAGCATTAAATTAACCCAACAGGTACAATGTTGAAAAAAGGGAGTTGATAACGAAGTGTCCCCGTCCCAAGTCCATCAGCCCATTGTGAGTTTTGTTGTGACAGGAATTTAGGTTTTGTCCTTGTCTTGTCTTGTTTGATTTTTTATTATTCATTTTATTTATGGTTAGTGGTTATTTAATTAATCTTTATTTTATAAGATTAGTTAATGTTGTTTTGTTGATTTGATTATTGGTAAGTTAGTAAAATGTTGAATTTTAAATATATTGTAAATTAAAAGGTTATTTAATTAATTAAAAGTGTAAGTAATTAATTTAAATAAACAATGATAATGATGATTATATATTATCTTTTTCTTGATATTAAATTAAGGAAATCAGAAGAGAATGTCTTGTGAAGATAATATCATGAGAAAATAATTAATTTTTTATTAAAATTGTGAGATAAGTGTGTGCTTTTAAAAGCAAGAAAAGAACCAATGAATGTGGAGGATTTTTGGGGAAAAAGATGATGAACTTTATTGATTATTATTTATTTTTATTGTGAATGAGTTTTACACACACAATGGTTTTTATGGTTTTTGTTTGAGAAAAAAAAGATAGGTTTTGTTTTTCGTGCTTCTTGGTGAAAGTTGTTTTGTAGGAAAAGATAAAAAAAAAAAGATTGATTGAGAAGAGAGCTGAAGGAAGGAAAACTGAGAAGAAACTACAAAGTGGATTCTACTTGCAAAGAGGAAGAAAGCTATTGTGTTTGGATTCTACATCGAATGAAGGACTCCAAGTTCTTTTAATTTCTTAATTCTTTAGATTTAATATTTTGTGAATAAAATCTTGTTTGTGATGTTTGGAAATTAATTTCTCTATGTTTTGAAAGAGGTTTTGAGATTGAAGATTTGTGTTGTTAAACCTTTGAATTTTTCTATAGAAAACTATAGTGAAAACCTTCTTACTTTCTTCAATAATTTTTTTTAGAAATTATTGTTTTGAAAAGAAAATAATTTTTATTACTGGGTTGAATTTGCTTGCCCAAATTTATATGGAGCTGTTAAGAAAACCAATTTGTTTATATACTTGTTTGAGTTCTTGATATATATATATATATATATATATATATATATATATATATATATATATATATATATATATATATATATATATATATATATATATATATATATATATATATATATATATATATATATATATATATATATATATATATATATATATTGGTTATTTAAAAATAATAATAAACCAAAATGGTGTGCTGGGTTGTTTTTCATTTCTGTGAGATGAATGAAATATACTTATGAAAAAAAAAAGTATTAGTTTTTCTTTGGGGTTGCATGGCGGGGAATTACATTTCCTCTTTGTGAATGTGTAGATCTTAGGTTGAAAGAATTAAAAGGAAGCTTGAAGACACTTTATTCATTGTTGCATTCAAAACCCTAGGCATTTACAACTCATGAAAACTCAAGTTTAGAAATATCTGATGATAATCCAAGAAATTTGCATAGACAAGGAACAGAAGGGTAGATCAGACACTAGAGGACTATAAAAATAGATCTAAAAAAAACCTAGCAGGACAGTGGTGCCCTCGAATCCATTTTCTTGAAAAATTCTACTAATATTTATATCACAAGTGAATAGTATCCTTAGCTCAAATCTAGTGTCAAAATTTTTGTTACAGTTTCCCAGCTTTTGAAATCTTACATTTTTAGATTAGGGCATGTAGTTTATTGAGATTAATATAATCAAATCAATTCTAATTCATTTCAAAGACTCTAAATAATCATATCAAGGTCTGATTGGCTCACCTTCTTGGTTGAAAGTCAATCTAAAAACCTTGATTCTCATTATATAATGATTTTTTTTGGAAAAGGAATTCATCATAGTGCTCTATGTGTTGGACCTAGGACTCCTTTTCCATCAAAACAAATTATAATCAGTCACACTTCAAAAATTAATAAAAAATAAAATATATGCAACAAAAATTGTGAAAGATTTTGCACACTATATATTGGTGTTACTGATCTATATTCAAGGATTATAATTTTGTCTCTTTTATAAAGGGTAAACCCACAAAACTAGTTTACAATTCTAGTGAAGAAGGAAAAGTTGTAAAAAATGACTCCATGCAAAAAAAATGGTTTTTGGTGGTTCAAACAAACTTTTTGTTTGAGCGAACCAAAAGAGGGTTCACTAGAACTCTGGTTTGAGTGAAACCACTAAATGAAGGGCCCCACCATTCCCAGAAAAAGACAAAAAGAAAACCTTTGTGGAAAGGGGTTTCGCTTGAACCCCCCTAGTTCGAGTGAACCCCCCTTTTCCCTCTTCTCACCCTTTGATACCAAAAAACTCCATAATTTTCCCCTTTGAAGCTCGGGTTAAGGATGAAAATGGAGGAGACTTCATAGGACCAACTAGATGATGATAGTCTTAGGAACAAGCTATCCAACAAATATAATTTTAATATGTTTTATTTTTATTATGTATTTATTTTTTTAGTTTTATTAAACATAGGTTTTTCATCGAACATCAAGCTCTCTATTCTGCACATGTGGAAAAATAGTAGATTATAAAAAAAAAAATGAAAAATATGAGTGCACCAGATATTGAAGTCCTTGATTCAAAAAAAGAGAAAAAATTTAATTTCAATACATGCAAAAAAATTTACATTGTTTATGGTCTTCCTATGTGTGAATTGTAATTGGTTTGACTTCAAAAAGTGATCAAGGAAAAAATATTCAATAAAAAAAAATGAAACTAATTGGAAGCACTAGATATTGTAGTTACAAATCTAAATTTGAAAAAAATAGAATTTTATCATTCATGAATTTTTTTTTATGTTGTATACAGTAAGCATCACTCCTTAGAAATGTGTTTATTGAAAAAAAATAGTTTATAAAGAAGATGGAAAGAAGCAATCTGATTCCAAAATTTGAAAAAAAAAAAAAAGAATCTACAAGCAAAATGTCACAAATCTCTAGTTTTCATCATCTTCAAATTCCTCACAGTTTACCCACTACAGGTGCCTAAAAGTGAAGATTTAGTTAGAGAAAATTATTTTAGTGTCCAATTTGGAAAAAAATTGTAAACCAGTATTGTGGGATCACCCTAAAAAAATATGCAATATGAAAAACATGATATTTTTTAACATATTCTTAACTATAAAAAATAATTTAGTAAAACTCATTAAAATATTCACAAATCATCTTTAAATTTTTCTTTGAAAAATTGATTTTGAAGCTATACATGAAATCTCAAATATTAGTAGGGTTGCAAGATGGTGTGTCCCTTGGACTTCCTTGTCTAGCATGACTCTTGGGTTTGTGACATGGCTTAACTGCCTCCTATGGATCTTACATAAATTTGGTGGTTATATTGGGCATTGATAGGTCGATCTTTTGGTGCAATGGCAACCACCAATGTAACAATTGGTATTAGAGCTAAGGTCACAAGTTCAAACCCCTTGCTTGTGCTGGTGGGGATTGTTGCAAGATGGTGTGTCCCTTGGTCTTCCTTGTCCAGCACGATGCTTGGGTTTGTGACATGGCTTAACCACCTCTTGTGGAGCTTACATAAATCTGGTGGTTGTATTGGGCATTGACAGGTCAATCTTTTGGTGCAATGACAACCAAACAAGCCCTTACGAGGTTTAGCTTCAATAATTGCTATCACATCACTTGTAGGAATTTGTTTAATAGTATCCATATTGTCATCATTCTTATCAACATTCATCGCATCATTCTTCATTTCACTAGCTTTAACAAATGAAATATTGTGCTCTGGCATGGGATTTGTAAAGATTTGCAAATTTTGACTAGGAGGGGCTACAAACTTATTTCCTTGATCATTCACACCTCCGATTAGTAAATGATTAGAATTAAAATTATAATATAACTAGTGTTTCTTGATATAACTCATACACATATAAGAATTCTTCTATGATCACATTCTCTCTACATACATGATCAATAAATATCCCATCAGTGGACTTGTCATTGATTCGACTGGATATGTGAAGAGCACGATTAGATGCATGTTTTTAAATATGTCATTTTATGAGAAAACAATTTCAAGAGGTTGTCTAGTCAAGCCCTTATGAGGTTTAGCTTCGATAAATGCTATCACATCATTTGTAGGAATTTGTTTAATAGTATCCATATTGTCATCATTCATATCAACATTCATCACATCATTCTTCATTTCTCTAGCTTTAACAAATGAAATATTGTACTCAAGCATGGGATTTGTAAAGATTTGCAAAATTTGACTAGGATACATAACAAGTAGTTCACATCTTCAAATTCTTAATGATTTAGTTTCTATTGGTCACAAAATGTAAAATTTTGGTTTAAAAGGTTGATTTCAATGTCCCACTTTGACCAAAATCTAGGACATAATATTATGAGATAACCCTTTATGTAAATGCAATTTATTTCATTTATTTTCATAAGGCTATGTTTCCTAGAAAATATTTTTAGCAAGATTGAATGGTCATGTCTCTATGTAGTTTTATTCATTGCTTCATGCTTTAATCAATCTCATTACAAAGTTGGTCAATGTTATGATCATCATGCATATATGAAACCAAAGAGAGGTAGATAATTTACTATATTTGAGGAACCTTCACATATTTAATGAGACCAACTTTTGGAACATAACCTTATTACATTACCTTCAACTAAGCCAATGAATTTGTCTAAGCTTACACCACATAAGTCTTAATATTATTATTCTTATAAATGTACACTTTTATGGATAGATGCATCAAATTCAATATATTGTATAGCTAAAGAGATGATATAGGTTTATGATAATCATAAGGATTATCATGAAGAGCCTCCTTCTATGTTAGTCATTCTTTTCTTGTTGATGATCATAACACACCAATTATTAATATTATACATGAGAGAAAAGATAAATCACATAACATAACATCTAAACCAATTTTTTTTACCCTACAATAAATTTGGCATCTCTACATCATTATTTTTATCCATGGGGATACTCTTATTGGTGGAATCAATAGTCCTATGGGGCATTGATTAAAGTTATATTTCAAAGTGTATTATAGACATGTCCCATCATCATGAATCCATTTGTTATATATCCTCAATTATCTCTCTTGATGTTCATCATAATTTTTTATTTTCCTTTCCTTTCTTGGCTTTCTATTTATATTATATTGTTTCCATATTCCTAGGTAATATGGGGATTATTGAAGGACACCATAGTCCTATATGTTGACAAATATGTGTGTGTGTGTGTGTGTGTGTGTGTGTGTGTGTGTGTGTGTGTGTGTGTGTGTGTGATGTTATTCTCATATCACTTATTCCTTGTACTTTTTATTATTTCTACTATGTTATTTTACTAATATATCTTATGTAATGATTCTCCTTGCTTATTCTTCAATATACCTTATATGTCCTTACATTTTGGGCTTGTTGTTTATACCTCATTTCTTATGCATTTTATATTAGTGTAAGTGCAAAAGGATGGGGGGCCAAAAAGGAGTCTTAAGTGTCCACTTTTCTTCTAAAATAAAGAAATACTAACCTTGGATGAGAATTTGAGGATAGTTACACTCAAAATTTCAAGTTGCAACAAAAAAATGTTCAGTGCTTCGAGTCTACTTTCTATACTATTTATTTAAAAAATGGTAGAGATTAAGGTTCAAGAAAGGAAGCCACATAAATTGGTGTTGTTTTTGTCAAAAATATATAACATAGCGTCTTTTGTGGCTCCCTCAAAAGTTGATTTTTTTGTATTTTTAAAATCACTTGTGAGAAATTAGCTAACAATATAGTTTATGCCCAATTTTTTTGATTATTTTTAATGAATATTTGATTTTTACTAGTTTTCAAAGTGGACAAATCTTTTAAAATTTTAGCTGTAATACCCTATAATTTTTGAAACTTATTGAAAATCAATTTATTTTTAGTATGTGTAGAATGGAATCTAGTATGTAAAATGTAATTTATTTGAAATTTCAATGAATAGTTAAAAATAAAGTAAAATCCAATAAGGGCATGATTCAGTGGTCAAGTCACTTGGTTGTAGTGGTGGCAACCACTAGGGTTCAAACCCTCACTGGGTCAAAGTGTTCATGGACCTTGTGCCTTCACTGTGCCATTGTGCTTGTGGGTTTGGTTGTTTCGTGGTTTTTTTACCTGGTTCATAGCTCTAGTCAAAAGAGTTTACCCCTAATAATATGGGTGCATTGCACCATTTTTAAAAAAAGTAAAAAATCAAACATTGGTTTTTGACAAAAAAAAAAACACAAACAAAAGAAATTAAAGATGAAATCCTTAACATTGTCAAAATGTGAAAAAAATACATCATTAAATAGCTGAGAGAGCCTAACATTACTTAGGTGTTTGATTTACTCTTTGAAACACTTGCAAACTTGATGGTTAACACAAATGAGATTAAGTGAAATCCTATAGAATATGCAAAAACACATGTTTGGATGTTGGGAAGGAACTCCAAGCCTTAGGGTTGGAAATCCAAAGAAAATCCCAAGCCTAATGTGTGGGTATTCCCAAAGAAAGATATAACGCAATTGTGTTATAACACACTCATGTCATAATGCGCTCACGTTATGTTTTGTGTTGTATTTTGCTCTTTTTTTCCAATTATTTTTGTATGTTTCTCAAGCTTAACATAACAGGAGCATGTTATAATACACTCACATTATGTCTCACTTAAAATTATTTATGTGCAACTTTGTTAAGTATGTTTGATGTATGTACATGTTTGTATATATTTGTATGTGTGTATTCCTTATACATATGCATGTATGTATGCTTGTATGTATGTATATTTACATATGTATGTATGTATGTATGTATGTATGTATGCATGCATGTATGTATGTATGCCTATATGTATGTAAGTATGTATGTATGGTTGTATTTATGTATGTAAGGGTTTTGGGTTTTGGGTATATTAGGGTGAGGGTATAGGTTATAGGGATGATGGTTAAGGTTTTTGGGTTTAGGGTTTAAGGTAGAGGGTTGAGTGTTGAGGGATTAGGGCTTAAGTAATACATTGAGGGTAGAGGGTTGAGGTTTTATAATTGAGGGATAATATTTAGCTTGTTGAGTGTATAAGATTAAGTTTGTAAGGTATAGGGATTAGGGTTTAAGATATTTGGTTTAGGGTTTACGATATGGATTGAGGGTATAAGGAATAGGGTGAAGGGTTGAGAGTGTGTGGTTTATATTTTAAGTATAGGTTTGAAGGAAAATATTCAAGGTTTAGGGTATAAGGGTGAGGTTGTAGGGTATAGGGATGAGGGTTTGTGGGTGTAGGGTTTAGGGTTTAAGGTATAGTGTTGATGATTGAGGGATTAGAACTTGAGTATATGGTTAAGGGTATAGGGTTGAGGGTTGAGAGTTTACAGTTGAGGGATAATGTTCAAGGTTGAGTGTCTAAGGTATAGGGATTGAGGTTTAAGGTTGAGGGTATAAGGAATATGGATGAGGGTTCAAGTTTTAGGTCATGTAAGTATAGGGTTGAGGGTATAGGGTATAGAGTAGAGGTTTGAGGGTTCAAGGATAATGTTTATATTTGAGTGTCTAAGGTTAAGTGTATAGGGTTTAGGTCCATTAGGGTTTAAGATATTGTGTTGATAGATTAGGGCTTAAGTATATGGTTGAGGATTGAGGTTGTAGGGTGTAGGGTTTAGGGTTTAAGGGTTGAGGGTTTAGTGTTTAAAGGTTGATGTTTGATATATTATGGTTGAGGGTTGACAGTTAAAGGGTTGAGGGTTTAGAGTTAGGGTTGATATTTTAAGGGATAATTCTTTAAGGATTGAGGGTTTAAGAGTTGAGGGATTAGGGATGAGGTTTTTGGAAAAATACGGAGTGTCCATACTTAAAACCCTAAGAATTTTTACTTAAAAATATTTGTTACATTTGTTGTAGGGTTCTTATATGTGATTTAGGGTTTTGTTCATTTTTTTTGGTTGGAATTCTATTTTGTTACTAACTTTGTATGCATTACTATTGGTCACACAAAATATTTCATGAGCGTTAATGTCATCATGTGACTAGCTCTTCTCATTTCTAGGTTTGAATTGCTTGACTTTTATAGCCTTTGTATTATGTGACTCAAAAGTCTTGAGCCTACTATTCTCATGTCATTCTAGAGAAGTCCCCTCTTTTAGAACAACTAATAAGTTAATGTGCTTATTAATTCCAACTTAAGTCCTGATGGCCCTCATAGTTGTATCACTCATCGTTGATTTATTCATAGGTTTACACCTTGAATTAGCAACGAGTGATGGACTAATGTTTTCCTTTAATATCATTCATCACTAATGGATTTTGAGCCTTCAAATTTGTAATAGAGATGAGTGATGCCTCGGTCTTATGTTCTTATCACTCATTGTAGATCATTATTAAAAAGATAAACTTGGATTAATGATGAGCAATGTGATGTGATTTCTTGTATAATTGTTTGATCACAGATATGTTTTGAATGTAAGATCTCACATTAGTGATATGTGATGGATATTATAAATGTTGTAAATCTTTTCATCGCTAATTTCTTGCAAAATATATGAGGAGAATTAGTGATGAATGAAGGTCTTATGTTATATCACTCATCGCTCATCACTCATTGTGAATTTTTTTTAGAACTTGAGTTTTGAATTAGCGATAAGCGATGGGTGTCCTCTAAAGGGTTTTTCTATTACTAATAAGATATGATCCTCTGAATGTGTCTTTTGTGTCATTTGCTTTGTGTAGCTTGTACGTGCCTAAATCTGGTGCTTCCACAACATCTCCCCTCGCAGATGGGATCTTGGGCGTAAGGTTTGAATTAGCGATGTGTGACAGAAGGATGAATGTGACCAAAGGTCAGACTATTGAACCAAGGGCTAAAGATCATTGCAAGGATGTTTACATCACTAATGAATCTGAGCAAAGATGAAGTACACCAATGACAAGTGATGACCATTAATTATAAGGGCATTATGGAAAAATCATGAGGATTTAGCATAAAGCAAAATGGAAAGTAGTGAAAGGACTGGAGAACCATTGATAAAGTTTTAAAGTGAGATGATTCAATGGACTGAACATCATCGCATTAATAACTTCATCATTAACTGAACCCTAAATTTTTGGGGAGGATAAGCGATGAAGCATATAAAGAAATTTTATCTCTAATAAAAATTGGTCCTATGTACTTTGTCGATATTAATGGAAAGCATAAATTAGGTTGAAAAACACATGCTAATTGTTAGATCAGCTATGATTAATCAAGGTTAGAAAAGAATGTGGCAACATTTGAGATAGCCTCATTTTTTTCAAGGTGCAAGTTGATAATGGTCAAAAAATAATGCTCATGGCAACCTTAGATGAAGTTTTAATTTCTCTAAGATGAACGGCCCAATTTCAGAGCCAAACTAATAAGTTACCAATTCGCTCACGTAAAGAGTTCTGAATCATTAATTTTGCATGCTCAAATTTTTTATTTAATGTAGGTTGATCATTGCTTATTCACACCATCTTTTTAGTCTACAATAGAATTGAGGAATATGTAGTAAAGGAGATTGACAGGGCTATAAGCATTCCTAAGAAGAGTTTTAGTGTTTTCATCCCAAGTAAACTGGTATGAAACTAGGTTCTCTAATCTATTTAGGATTTTTGTTGCTTGAGTTTTCTACAATTATTGGGATTGGGGTGCTTATCTTGTGGGTTTTGAGTCAAGAATATTTTTAATTATCACTTTTCTAGTTTTAGAGAAAATGGGAAAAGTTGGTGCAACAATTCTACCTATTAGGAGGTTTACCCACCTAAGTGTGTTTGAGTGTTGTGAAGACATAGCTAAGCAAGAATCCATGGCTTCTCCTAAGATTTCAAAAGGTAAAAGGAGGGCTAGAGGCCATAAGAAGAATTTAATTGTGCAAAGTACTTATCGCTTGAGGAATAGGACCCTTCCAAGTGAAGTGGTCGAGTGCAAAGGAAAGGAACTAGCATTTCTAGTGAAGAAGGCCAAGAAGAAGGAGAAAAGCCATAAGGATTCCTTGGGTAAACACAACTAGATCCTATTGTGCTTTTAGACTATCTTTCAGATGTTGAAGCTGACACTGACTTAGACTATGGCCAGTACCTTTGTTCTCTGGTGCCATATGGGAGATCTAATGACGATGTACTGGTAATCCCTCCAATTGCATCGAGAACAAAAGTAGTCAAGCATTTTTGAATGCCGACGACTCTGAATAGGGTCACCTCCTAGTTATCATTTTTGATGACACCATTGTCTTTGCATAGGAGCTATTTGTGTTCATATGTTTGTGGTTTTTCTTTTGTTTTCTTATGCTAATGTGGAAGGTCTTTGAGAAGATATGGATGAAATCTTTTTTGTTTCAACCAATGAATGTTGTGAAAATGATGACTAATATCTTGCACATGTTTTTTTCCTTTTGTCCTCCCCTGTTCATAAATGATTGCTTATGAAACTACGTGGGAGTTCTCTGAGGAGTCACTTAGAATTAAGTTTTTGAAATGAACTCAAATGAAAATTGAAATTGTAATTTAGTCGGGTGCTTTTTGCTCCCGTGCAAATATAAAGGGGATTTCATGGCTAGAAAAAGAGAGTTCAGAATTTTGAGTCTAGACAAGGTCACAGTAAATACTATGCTCAAAAGGCATAATAGAATGTAAATAGGTATTCTATTAGATATGTCACAAGCAAGTTTAAGATGAAAATTTATACTATATGCAGGTCTTAAATGTCGTTTTAGAAGGAAATGTCAGAAATGAAGAAGAATTATAGTTCCAAAATATTGCTCTCCTATGTGTTTTCTTTCGAGTTTTGAATGGAGTTGTTAATGATAGTTTCATTTGTCTTTTTATCATTTTCACAAGAATGAATGAATTAGTTTTATGCTTCAGTTCAATGAATTTATTAAATGCTAGAATGATTTCATTGATTTTTAAGAAAAGGATATAGGATTTAGTAAGGAAGTGATATTTTGTGGACACTGTGAGTTAAATGTTACAAAGTAACATTCTAATGGTCCACTAATTTTTGAGATTCAATCAAAATTGTATTACTGATTGATTACCAACTGTAACTCATTTTCTTAGATAAAGTAATGATTATTTATTAGTTTATCTAGTAGTCAGTTGATCCAGTATTGAATTGGGCCTATGATTCAAGATGAAGAATGATTCACAAAATACTTTAAACTACATTGTCCCAATTCTAAGTGTGAAAGCACACTCCTTGAAATAAGTGACACTTCTACCTGAGGTCTATCAAGCCTTTGATAAAGTGATTTTCATGATGTAGTGTATCTATGTGAAGAAATACTCTTGACTAAATGTAAGATATTATGAGTATGCATGGGATCTCCCTCCCTGGGTTTCACAGAGCTCGAAGAGAAGAAGTGAAGTACTTACTAATTACTTTACTTAGGTGTTGGCCAATCCTCGTCCTAGCTTATAATTGGGTTGTGGCAAGCTCATAGGTTAGGACTAAGATTAATTTTGGTTCTAAAAAAATAACTAATAGAAATGGTGACTCTGTTGGGGACACCTTTGTATCTTTGATGCAAATGTGTTGAAGACCACTTGAAAAGAGTCAAAACAAAATGAACATCTAGTTCAAATGTTGAAGAAGTTCAAATCTGTAGATTTGTTTGAAGTAGCAGTAAGGTGACTCTGTTGGAAGAACTCAGAGAAATGCATCCTTGTTTTACAAGGTTTTTCATCTTCTTGAAGAGGTGGCGACTCTACTCTACAATTTATGCACATGAGGGGTTGCTATTTGTTATTGCAATATGAAAGTGCTCTATTCAAAGTTGTAGAAACTGGAGGAGTGAAGGTAAATGGTTATTTTCATATTTTCATTTTGTTGGACCTGTCATAATGAAATACAATTTTTATTCCACTTAAAATGTTTGTCAGAATATTCACAAACTTGCTGGTATGAATGGTTAAAGATAAAGTTGAATATCTTAGGATTTTCTATCCATTTGTGTTATTATATGTTTCAATCCTAAGTTAGCATCATATTAGCAACCATCCAAGTGATTTTTCATATTGTCATGGTTATGATTATGAATAATTAGTTAAACCCTAAATTTGCATACGTCCATGGATTTCCAAAGAGAAATAACCATGCCTCTAGAAACTTGGATGCATATAGTTTAGGAGCTTCATAATTCTAAATATCCTCAAATAGTTGATACCAAAAAGTGCATGAACCCAAGTGTGAACAAGCCTAGGATAACGCTGAAATGGAAAGTTGTATTTAAAAGAGGAGTTAAAGAGTTTAACAAAATGCACCTGATGGCTATGCAAGCCCAATTAAGAGATCATCATACTAGATTTGTTGGCCAAATTATTGCACCTATTTTTAATTTATTTGATCCATTGTATGACCAACTAGATTTTCATGGATTGATTATATAAGGTTAAAAGTATGCCATCTCGAGTCTATAAACAGATGCCTAGTTTTAATGGATACAATGTGTGTGAAGGAGATGCACATGTCTAAAGTTTCTATAGCTTCATGGTGAAACATTCATTTGGGGATCAAGATATGTGGATGAGATTTTTAGTCAGATCTCTTGAAGCTAGAGCTAGGGACTGGTATTTAAGTTTTCTTGAGAAGTCCTTTTCCTGCTAGGATAAAGTAGTGGATGCTTATAAAGAAGAATTTGCAAAGGAACCTTTTGATCTTGTCACAAAGTTAAAGTAGCCTAAGAAAAAAAATGAAGATTCAAGCATTGCTTTCAGTCATAGGTTTGTTGTTGCTCTTTCACTAATCCCTGAAAGTTTCAAACCTAATACACCAGATTGCATTCATATGTATTTTGAAGCTTTTGAGGAGGGATCTAGTGCACTATTGAAGGATTTTAGAATATTGAGTATGCAAATGGCTTACACATGTTTAGATAATATGGAAAAGATGAGGAATGAATATGTGCAAGGTCTGTTGTCTTCAATTGTGGATAAGCATTTTGATAAAAATAGTGATTGTATGGATACAAATGATCAAATACCCCCAGCCTTAAATACAAACAAGTGCATGTTTGAGAAGGAAGAAGTTAAGAATGTTACAATGTTCACCACTGATGCTCATAATAGTGAAAATGCTTCTCTTTACTTTCAAAAGGATATAAATGATCAATTCAATGATTAAACCCAATCTATGAAGTTTTTAGATTTTGATAATGGTAATATCTTGATATGTCTTGACTTATAGTTTGGTAAAGCATGTTCTTCTACTGGAAGTCTAGAGAAAGAGGTGGTTGAAAGAATGGATCAGAGTTGTGATCTATTAAATAGTGAAAAAAATTCAAATTTGTTAACCATGGAATATCATAAATGTGCACAGATGAATAACCCTCATTTATTGTGTAATATTCATATTAATTTTGACAATGAGGATAGTCTTTAGGGTATGTGCAGGATCATCATGGAAAAAATAGGCCCTTAAGTGGCAAAAAATTCAGAAAAATCAGAGTTAGGAAACTTGATGTAAAAATTTGAATAAGTTATCTATATTATTTCAAAAATATGTAAGAATAGAATCTGTAGAAAATTGAATGTAGTTTCTAAACTACTAGGTTTATTGAAAAAATAAAAAAATCTATTTGGTGAAAATTTGAAATTTCAATGAAGTAGTACTTAAATTTCAGGGAAAAAATAAGAAGTAGGTGTTTATCCTCGACCCCTAACCACAATAAAATGATCATATTTTTTTATAATATTTTACATATAAGTAGAGGACTCATGTCCCGATGTGATGCATATTTTTTTGTAATTTTTTCTAAGTAAATAATTAATTGCAAATTTTTATTACAACTTTAAAAAATATAAAAACTCATATGTTTGACCACCTTAACTTGGTAAAAACTTCATGAAATTCAATTTTTCTTTTGTAATCCTATAGTATGTGAAGGTAGAATGTAACATATGTTTTAGATTCAAAAATGTGATACCGTTTGAAAGCTATAGATGTTTTTCAATTAGCCTATCAATTAGGACTTTAGTCGTAATTCAAATAGAAAATGAATATTAATTATTTATTAAATTCAAAGTAAAGCATAATTTATATTGATGGAAAGCTGAGAATCTCCTTTAAAAACCCTTTTTGTTTCATCAATTTTGGGTAAAAAAAGTCATCAGCCACATACCCTACACATACCCATCATACTGCCACTTTTTGGCCCATCATGATCCTGCACATACCCTTTATTATAAAAGATATGAATCATGGGTATTTGATATTTCTTCTAGTTATGAATCTGTTGGTCAACATGATGGTAATCTAGATCAAAGCAGACAACTATTTGATTGTAATGATGTATTTTATTATGAGCATGAGATTGTGTAGATTGATACAAATTCAAAAACTTGTGTTGATGAGTTAAGAACAACAAATAACCATGAGGTTTGTGTATTTTACAAGAAAATTTGTGAAAATTCTAATGTAGATTTGGATAAGTATTCATTTTCTGATTTAGATGAGCCTAGTTATGAATTATTTTATATGGATATGGGGGCTGATTTAAAAAGAAAAACATATTACCTTTCGGAACCAGAATTGCTCACTTTTGATAAAGATGTGAATGTTGAAGATGTTAGTATAATATGCTCAAAAAATATCAGAGTGAGTGAGAATAAGGATAGGGTAGATGTTCTTGATGATTCTCTACACCAACATGTTGAGGCACAGTTACAGGGTGTACCAATGTATGAGTGTATTTCTTTACATACACTTGAAGATAGTTTGCATGATGTGTATAATATTTTGATTGATCCTTATAATTGTTTAACCTTTGACATACAAACTACCAATTAGATTGAGCTTGATAATCCTAGCTATGTGGCAGAGTATGAGTGCCTAATTTTTTAGCTGGATGGAACTTTCTTGTAGTGTGGTAATGGGAAGAACATTAAGAAAAGTTGTTTTCAACTTGACAATATTTTGAGTAATGAAATTTATGAGTTATTGCCACATGATAATCAGTATTTTAAGGGTATGCTTGATTCTCAAATGCATGTTAGTTGCAAATTTGTTGATAATGTTGTACATGATAAGTTATTTAGAGATGTCAGCATGTTTAATCAGGCATATTCCAATAATGTTTTTAGATTGGATTTGGTGAGCTATGATGAAAAATTTGTGTATGAAAGAGGTAAGAAAAGGCCTAGAGTTTTTGTGCCCTTGGGCCATCGGATATAGTTTGACTTGTCAAGCCAAAGTAGTTGGGCGTAGAGATGACCTTTTGACTTTGTTACCCAATGGAGTAGGCACCTAGTTTGCTTCTCTAGAAGATCTAAATTCTCACTCTATTCACTAAGGAACAGACATCCCCAAAAAGAGTCACTGATGGAACTTTCAATTTTTGAAAAATCTAGAGTGTTCATATTAAAAACCCTAAGAATTTTTGCCTAAAAATGTTTGTCACATTTTTTGTAGGGTTCTTATATGTGGTTTAAGGTTTTGTGCATTTTTTTGCTTTGAATTCTATTCTATTACTAACTATGTATGGCTTACTGCCGGTCACACAAAATATTTCATGAGCATTAATGTCATCATGTGATTTGCCCTTCTTGCGTCTAGGTTTGAATCACCTAAATTTTATAGCCTTTGTATTATGTGACTCAGAAGTCTTAAGCCTACTATTCTCATGTCATCCTAGAGAAGTCCCCTCTTTTAGAACAACTAATGAGCACATGCATATTAATTCCAACTTAAGTTTTGATGGCCCTCATATTTGTATTGCTCATCGCCGATTTATTCAAAGGTTTACACCTTGAATTAGCGATGAGCAATGGACTAATGTTTCTCTTTAATATCATCCATTGCTAATGGCTTTTGAGGCTTCAAATTTGTAATAGCGATGAGTGATGCCCCGATATTATGTTCTTATCACTCATCGTGGATCGTTATTAGAAAGATAAACTTGGATTAATGATGAGCGATGTGATGTGATTTCTTGTATGATTGCTTGATCACAGATATGTTAGGAATATAATATCTTGCATCAATGATATGTGATGGATGTTATAAATGTTGTAAATCTTTTCATCACTAATGGATTGCAAAATATATGAGGAGAATTAGCGATGAATGAAGGCCTTATGTTATATTTCTCATCACTCATCTTGAATTTGTTTTAGAACTTGAGTTTTGAATTAGCAATAAGTGATGGGTGTCCTCTAAAGGGTTTTTCTGTCACTAATAATATATGATCCTATGAATGATGTCTTTTGTGTCATTTTCTTTGTGTAGATTGTATGTGTCTAAATTTGGCACTTCGACAACATCTCCCCTCGCAAATGGGACTTGGGCACAAGGTTTGAATTAGCAATGTACAACAGAAGGATGAATGTGACCAAAGGTTAGACTATTGGACCAAGGGATAAAGATCATCATAGGGATTTTTACATCATTGATGAAGCTGGGAAAAGATAAAGTATATCAGTGACAAGCGATGACCCTTAATTATAAGGGAAATGTTGCAAAATCATGAGGATTTAACATAAAGCAAAAAGGAAAGCAGTGAAAAGACTAGAGAACCATTGATAAAGTTTTAAAGTGAGATGATCCAATGGACTGAACATCATCGCATTAATACTTCATCGCTAATTGAACCTTAAAATTTTGGGGAGGATCAATGATGAGGCGATGAAGCATATAAAGAAAGTTTCTCTCTAAGAAAAACTAGTCCTATGTAAATTGTCGATATTAATTTAAAGCATAAATTAGGTTGGTGAATACATGCTAATTTTTAGATTAGCTATGATTGATCAAGGTTAGAAAACAATGTGGCAGCATTTGAGATAGTCTCGCTAGTTCAAGATGCAAGTTGATAATTGTCAAAAAACAATACTCATGGCCACCTTAGATGAATTTTTAATTTCTCTAAGATGAACAACCCAAATTGAGAGCCAAACTGATATGTTACCAATTTGCTCGCATGAGGAGTTCTAAATCATTAAGTCTGCATGCTCTAATTTTCTATTTAATCTAGGTTTGTTGTTGTTTGTTCACACCATATTTTCAGTCTATAGTAGAAGTGAGGCGTGTGTAGTAAAGGACATTGAAAGGGCTATAAGTTTTCCTAAGTAGTGTTTCAGTGTTTACATCCTAAGTAAATTGGTATAAAACTAGGTTCTCTAATCTATTTAGGATTTCTATTTCTTGAGTTGCTTGCAATTATTGGGATTGGGGTGCTTCTTTTATGGGTCTTGAGTCAAGAATTTTTTTAATTATGAATTTTCTAGTCTTAGAGAAAATGGGAAAAGCTAGTGCAACAATTCCACCTATTAGGAGGTTTAGCCAGCTAAGTGTATTTGAGTGCCATGAATACATAGTTGAGTAGGAAGCCATGGCTTCTCTTGAGATTTCAAAAGGTAAAAGGAGGGATAGAGGCCATAAGAAGTCAATTATGCAGAGTACTTATCACTTGAGGAATAGGACCCTTCCAGATGAAGTGGTCGAGTGCAAAGGCAAGGAACTAGCATTTCCAGTGAAGAAGGTCAAGAAGAAGGAGAAGAGCCATAGGGCTTGCTTGGGTAAACATAACTCTCCTATTGTGCTTTTAGACTCTCCTTTGAATGTTGAAGTTGACATTGACTCGGATTATGGCCAGTACCTTAATTCTCTTATGCCATATGGGAGCTCTGATGATGACATACTGGTAATCCCTCTAATTACATCAAGGATAAGAAGCGGTCGGCATTTTCAAGTGTCGATGACTCTGAATAGGGTCACCTCCTTGTTTTAGTTTTTGATGACACCATGGTCTTTGCAAGGACATATTTGTGTTCATATGTTTGTGGTTTTTATTTTGTTTTCTTATGCTAATGTGGAAGGTCTTTGAGAAGATATGGATGAAATCTTTTTTGTTTCAACCAATGAATGTTGTGACAAGGATGGCTAATATCCTGCACATGTTTTTTTCCTTTTGTCCTCCCTTGTTCACAAATTATTGCTTATGAAACCATGTGGGAGTTCTCTGAGGAGTTATTTAGAATTAGGTTTTTGAAATGAACTCAAATGAAAATTTAAATTGTAATTCAGTCGATGCTTGTTGTTCCCCTGCATATATAAAGGGGATTTCATGGTTGAAAAAAGAGAGTTCATAATTTTGAGTCTAGACAAGGTCACAGTAAATACTATGCTCAAAAGGAAGAATAGAATGCAAATAGGTATTCTAGTAGATATGTCACAAGCAAGTTTAAGATGAAAATTTATACTATATGCAAGTCTTAAATATGGTTTAACAAAGAAATATCATAAATGAAGAATTATCATTCCAAAATGTTGCTCTCCTATGTGTTTCCTTTCAAGTTATGAATGAAGTTGTTAATGACAGTTTCATTTCTCTTTTTTTCATTTTCACAAGAATGAATGAATTAGTTTTATGCTTTATTTCAATGAATTCATTAAACGCTAGAATGAGTTCATTGATTTGTAAGAAAAGGATATAGGATTCAGTAAGGAAGTGATATTTTGTGGAAACAATGAGTGAAATGTGAAAAAGTAACATTCTAATGGTCCACTAATTTTTGAGATTCAATCAAAATTTTATTACTGATTGATTACCAGTTGTAACTCATTTTCTTCCTTAGATAAAGCAATGATTATTTTATTAGTTTATCTTGTAGTCAGTTGAGCCAGTATTGAATTGGGCCTATGATTCAAGATGAAGAATGATTCACAAAATACTTTAAACTATGGTTATAGAACCCCAATCCTAACACTTGCAAAACACAAGAAACAAACACAATATTAGATCAAATGCAAGTAAGAATCAAGATTCCCCATGAAATCCATTTAAATTGCAAAGAAAAAGAAATGAGATGAAGAACATAAGCAAACATAAACAAAAGCTATCAAATCCTATTCAAATGCAAAGCAAACTCTTGGTCCCATGGGAGAATTGGTGCCAATTTTATGTGGAAATTTTCCCTTTCCCAAATCATATGATGAAATATTGATGAGTGATCCACTTTGGTGAAGATTCAATTGAGCTCCATGATGAAAAATCTGCATAACCTAGCTACAAACTTGATAAAATTGATGAAAATGGATATGTTTGAGTATTAAATTGAGTATAGTAGACTTGCTCAAATTGTGGATGATCAAAATGAGGAGAGAAACTTCTTATTTATAGAAAGACAAGATGGAGGAATGAGCAAAATGAAGCAATGTGGGATCATTCAACACCCAATGGGTAAGTGCCACTTGTCAAGATGTGAATGGAGGAAGCTTGAGCACATTTTGATGAATGTGCACAATAAATGGAATTAGGTGGAATTTGAAAATAGTGAAATGACATGAAAGAGGGAAAAAGAATGAATTAATTTAATGAGGGACTAAATGATGTGACTATTTGATTTAGATTTATGGGTTAATTTAAATCAAGAGATGAGAATGTGATTTAGATTTAATTAAATAAAGGATTGGATTTATTTAATTAAGGGGGGTGATGTTAGATTAAATCAAATAAAGATTAATTTATTTAATTTAATAGAATGACCTTAGAGATTTATTCAAATGAATTATTTAATTAAATAGAGATATGGGGTTAATTAGATTAGATTGATTGATTTAATTAACAAGAGAGAATGACTTAATCAGATAAATGATTATTTATTTAATTAAGGGACGAAGAGTCATGATAAGCTAAGAAGGTGATTTAGAATGAAACGGTGTTAGTAAATTGAGATAAAGTGTATTAGTATATTTTCCATGTCTACATTTTTTCCCTCTTTGAAGCAAAGTACCTGTTGCATTGGTTCAAAGATTAAACTTGCTGAGATCAAAATTAAAAAATTATCTAATTTTTTCGGATGCCCCATTGGTGCCCCAATGAAATAATTATGCTGGTACACTGCCCCCTTGAGAGATCGAGCAAAAATTTCAATTTGAGGGTCGATCTCGTGACAAAGAGGTTCAAGATTAGTTCAACTTGAATTTTTGATGTAGATAGATTTCATGATGTATACAGTTCATAGGCCATGGGTAGCCTCATGTATATTTTGATTATTACACACACTTGATACTTGGAAAGAAATGTTAGTAAAGATAGAAGAATAAGAAGAAATGAGATGGAAGACAAGAGGATCCAACAAGTCCATGATCTGCAAGACTTTATTAGAGATGATGATAAATGATGGTGTTGATGATGCTTATCAGGAATTGGGATTTATAAAGCACTTCTTACATTATGTTTGATAACACACATAGGCATGATGCATCAAGGTATAAAGAACTAGGATGGTGTTGCACCTAGTGTGATGGAATTTGACCCAACAATCAAATAGGAGTACTCATGTTCACACCTGACATACAAAAATCTTGCTAGGATGTAACTAACAAAGCAAGTATTCACCAAGTTATATTACAAGAACATCCAACAAGCACAATAGAAAAAAAAAAATGATCAATGCCCCATTCCTTTCTCTCTAAATCATTTTGATTAGACATCATTGAGAGGTCATTGAAATGAGCACAATACAATAAATAAAAAGAAAAGATAAAATACATAAACAAGCCAATGTTCTTCATACCTCTAGCCAAAGAGATTTGTTTTGTTTTAGGATAAGAATCCAAAGTGATTTTCCAATAGATAATTCCCATTGTAGGAAGGATACATCCTAGGACATGTTAGTGGATGGTGGAAATTTGTTTTGTTTGAGATAATTATCCAAAGTGTTTTTCCAATAGATAATTCCCATTGTAGGAAGGATACATCCTAGGACATGTTAGTGGATGGTAGCAAGTTGTTTTGTTTAAGATAATTATCCAAAGTGTTTTTCCAATAGATAATTCCCATTGTAGGAAGGATACATCCTAGGACATGTTAGTGGATGGTGGGAAGTCGATAGGTTGTTCGAAAGGCTATTGGTATAAGGTTGATTGACATGTTTGCAAATGATCAAGAGTATAATTTTGCATTTAAAAGTTTGATGTTTTGATTTTGATTTTTCATTTGAAGCTTTCTTTTTCAATTGTTGTACTTGTTTATGTTTTTGTTACCAAAGGATGAAGGTGACGATTGATTTATTATGGTTGATTAATTATTGTGGGTGAAGCAAAATGGGATGGGTGGATTTTTTAAATATTTGGATGTTTTTGGTGTTTTGAAATGTTTTGAGGCTATTTTTGGGTATTTTTGAGATTCTACAAATGTTTTGATTTTCCAAATTTTCAAATGTTTTTGTGTTTTGATGGGATTTTATAAATGTTTTTGGATTTTGTGTCTCAGGGGCTGATTGAAAAGATTAGCCTTGCCTATGTTTAAGTTTAGAGACGATGTAGTTTAGATAGCATGTTTTTGACATTTTTTGTTTTTAATGAGTGTTTTTGGATTTTGATATGATTTGGATGTTTTTGAATTTTATTGACCAATTTTTTGGATTTTGATATGATTTTTCTAAGTTTTTTGGATTTTTTGCACAATTTTGATGATTTGGATAAGAATGTGTCTGATATCAATGCTTTGTTTTGGGATTTTTTTGAAAACCAATCTAAGGTTGATTGATCAAATCGATGGATTAATGATGATAAAATTGTTGAGGATACATAACAATGCAAGGATAGTGTTAAGCAATACAAGGATTATGATGGATATCCCTAGATGATGAGGGATTGATTGGATTTGATTGATCAAGATTGATGATGACAACATTATTGTGGATACACAACAATGCAAGGATAGTGTTAAGCAACACAAGGATTAGGATGGATATCTTGAGATGATGGATTGGTTGGATTTGATTAATCAAGATTGTGAAGCTCTATTTGGAACAAAATTTGTTTTGAATGATTTGATACAACATTGAAGTACAAATTAGATGTGACTGATATTGATTGTTTGGATTGATGTTTGATGAAAGATAAAGCTTGATAATGAACATCTTCTTGTCAAAATGTGCCATGGGCTAGTGATTTGGATTCTTTCTCACAAGTGCTTTGACCAATTTGATTTTACGTTTGCCAATGTTCAGATCACCACATAAGTTGGAAGATATAGATCAATATTTATTCTTGAAGCAAGATGTAAATATCTTCCCCCAATGTCTAGCAATGTATGGAATGTCATTGATGGGTGCCTAGATGGGTGTATGCATGGATGGATATGGATTATCTTGCAATAAGATAAGGTGTTTGGACAGAGGATGGTTATTTGGATAATGCTTCATGGTTCAGCTAACGTTGGGTAGGATAAGATCAATGAAAATGACCCATGTCAAGATGTTTACCATAAGAAAGTGTAAAGTGTGCACCAAAATTTGTCAAGATTGAGATAACTTAGACTATCTATGCAAATGGATGAAAATGGATTGGATAAATGGTTCATG
Source organism: Sequoia sempervirens (assembly GCA_007258455.2). Taxonomy (NCBI): domain Eukaryota; kingdom Viridiplantae; phylum Streptophyta; class Pinopsida; order Cupressales; family Cupressaceae; genus Sequoia; species Sequoia sempervirens. Next base: position 637,845,896 of record VDFB02281492.1, read on the forward strand.
GATGAATGGATTTATTATGGATAAGATGGATGGAATTTTGGCTTTATTATGGGTGGAATGAGATGCCTCCACTTGAACTGGCACACATAGATGCTCAATTCTACACATGATGCCTATTTACCAAGTTTTCATCATGGTACCTATCCAAAGTTCCACCATAGTGGTTTTCACTTGATGACAATTTTTATCTTTACTGTTTTCAATCCTCTTTTTTTTTTTTTTTTTGGATTTTCATATTTTTTTAATTTTTTTCTATTTTTTTGAAAAAATTTAAGCTCATGTTGACCACCTAGTGGTGTCGATGTAAATGTTTCTATCATGATGTTCCATTGATATCCTACTTGGAGAAGCTGCTTTTCCAAGATATGTGCACTTGAATGCAACTTTTGAGATTCCTAATCTGCTTTGTTGACACCAAGGTTAACTTGTCTTTGTGTGCATATCACAATAGAGTGCCTTCTGAATCCTTATGATGAAGGGTGGTTGCCAATACATGGTCAATGTGAGAATTAGATATCATGTGTGGAGGCATGGATGGAGTGTGTTTAGGAATAAAAGATGGATTTGTGTATAGTTTGGAACCTTTGACTCTCCAAACTTGGGAAGATGAGCAATGATGGGTGGATACAAAAGTGTGCATGGAATTAGGACCAAATGCTTGATATACTTTGTACATTTCTTGAAAATCCTACTTTTTCTTTTGTGGATATCTTTGATGGATACTTTTCCCTTTTTTATTTTTCCCCATAGTTTCTTTGACTAATGGAGTTTGATAAGGATCATCTTTCTTTGTATTTTTTGGTATCCATATGTATTTGATTTTTCTGATATGCTTCTTAGCTTCTTTTTCTTTGATAACATTCTTTTTGCTTTGATTCAAAACCTTCTTTTGATGTTGGTCCTAATTTGTGGATGGGGTGATGGGTGGATCAAGATTCATGATGTGGCTAGTTGTAGTATTGGAATTGGTTTCACCATAAGGATTCTTCGTGCCCCCTATGTTGACATTTTCTTGAGATGAAGTTTCCCCTAGTATGGTGGTAGTAACATCTTTGTTCTTTGATTCTCCCTGTTTTGAGATGTCTTGTTCAGAATGCATTCTCTGATAAATGACCACTGCAGATGATGTTATTTCAATTTTCTACTCTGCTAACTCTGGAATATCTTGTTATGTCTGACATGTTTCCTTGAGTGGATAATGTTGGATATCTCCATACATGATGTCCTCAGTCTAAATTTTGGATATATTTGATCCTGATGTTGACAATTCAGTTTGACTATAGGAATCAACTACCTGCTCCTTTTGTGTAATCATGTTAGGAGTAAAGGAAACATGTTCTGAATGAAGATCATCTATATGTCCATCCAAAGAAATAATCCCATAGGTAGATGGAGGAGGATGCGCTATGTAGATGTGATCATCATTTGTGACATCTTGTATAGATAGGATAGTGTCCATTAGATCATTGTAGTAGCTTGGAGATACAAATTCTTGATCTTGAATGATTTTGGAATTGCTTTCAACATGCTTTGGGTCAAGTTCTTGACATGGGTCAATTTCAAAGAATGGATTGCTTATAATGGGTTCTTGGATATCTTCATTAGGCATAGGAAGTGGCTAAAATGTTAAGTTGTGGATCCCTTTAGTATTTGTAACCATGAGGTCCAAGGATTCGTATATGTCTTGGAAAGGATCATTACTAGGCCTTGGTGAAAGATATTGATCATGCTTTGGAATAAATTCTTGAGATATGTCCCATAACTCATTGGATGATGTAGAGACATTTTCAACATGATTATTGGTCTAGAATTTATCACTGTTATCGCTAGTGGTTGAATCTTGATCATTGTCCCCAATAGTTACTATTTTTTTATCAATAAGGTCTTGGATGAGATTTTTTAGCCTAGCGCAATTTGATGTTGTGTGTCCCTTTGTTTTGTGATAATCACAAAGGTTATTTTCATTATACCATAATGGTTTTACTAAGGGCTTTTGATAATTGTCATAGGTGGGAACTGTGATGAGTTTTCCTGCACCAACTATTGCATGAGTTCAATTCAATTGGTTTCCCAAGTGATGTGTATTTTTATTTGTTACCTTGTGAGATTTGACCTAGTGGTGATTGATTTTGGACAATGTTTTGATTTGGGATGATGTTTAGATTTTGCATGATAGGTTGAAATTGAACATTGTTGTGGTTGGGAATCACATTGCCTTGATTTAGGTAACTTTGATTTTGCATGGTGTTACCTTGACTTGGACCAATACATGCAATCGTTATCATATTTTTTGAAATTTTAACATTCATATGATTCACAACCATATCCATCCCAAAGTTTACCAAGTGTGGATTTGAAATGTTCATGTTTGGTAAACTTGTACTTGTTATATTCACAATTGGTATGTATGGATTTGGCGAGATAATGTTGATTTGTTGAAGACTCATGCATTGATTGCTTGTTGATAGATTTATAGGTTTGGACTTTGATTTAAATCTACCATAGGGAAAGGTGTTCCAAAATTTATATTGGGCATACTCACATTTTTTGTACCATTGAGGTTTGTATGAGATAATGATCCCATGTATGGATTGTATAAATATGAGTTTTGATAATCCATCAACATTCCAAGGCTTTGAAAATTTGGTTGATTTAGACCACTCATGATGTATGGAAAAAGTTTATAGTCCATGTTCCTCTTGTGTTTTGACCTTGTTGACCTCTAAGGGGTTTAGGACCAATGATGAGATGAAGGATGAAAGGGGTGAATGATATGGGTGTTGAACTTTTTAGGAACTTTGGATCAATGCTAGACTTAGGATTTGATTTTGATTGGTTTGATTGGATAATGAACTTGTAAACCTTAAGATGTTAGATGTTATCTTAGGATGAACTCATTCAAAGGGGTGATAATTTAACTAAGTTTGTGAGGAAGGATTCATCCAAACACACCTAACTAAATAGATGATTTTTATTTGGTTTTAAGGATGTACCCAAGTGTAGATAATGATGTTTCCAAAGCTCTAAAGTTGTTTGTGAAATGGATATGATAAATTATGTTTGGACGAATGAAGTATTGGTTTTGATATTAAATGAGCCTAAGGAGAACCTTGTTTACAAGACCAAGATAGTGAGGAAAATGCTTTACCCTATGAGTAATTCAAACCAAAAGACCAATATTTTCATGGAAAACCATATGACCAAGAAATACCAAGCACATGTGTGGGGTTCAATTTTTCTTTTGTCTTTGCTTAATGGATTCTTTTTACCACAAACACTTTCTTGATTAGATTTTGAATCTAGATGTCTAATGTCTCAAACCCCCTCTTATCCCACAAAGTGTGTTATGTAGAAATCAAGGAAACTCAAGGCAAAATTTACCTAATGTTGACTTTAGTAGGAGCAAATTGAGATAAAATCAAAATTCTTACAAGCCTCTAAGGATGAGAATCCCAAGAGAAAGCAATAGCACTTAAATTTTGTCAAAGGATATTTGCTTCTCGTAAAGGGCTTGAAATTTGACTCATGTTGAATTTTTATTTTCCCAATGTTTATGATCAATCAAAGCGTTTTCGATTCCAAGAACGTGCACAACGCTATGGATATGAAAGAGAGTACTTGTTGAGTTCCCACTTGGATAAATCCAACTACACCTACTCTTAGAGGACAATTAGATGTTTGACCACACAAGCTCCCCCTTACAGTGCACTCGCTTCTCGGGTCAACCAAGCATTAGTACCTATGAAACTCCCATGGCATACTTCTCATCTCTACTAAGAGCTATAAAAATGTGGAATGGCTTCAAAATGACCATTCTTGCACCAACAATAAGATCAAGGATTTTGGCCTTTCTAAAAAAGAGGTTCTAGTAGGGGAATTCTATTCGTGGGGGACCATCAATGTGGTGAGAGACCATTTCTACCCTTCTTGTTAGAATATTCCTTGTGATACTTGCCTTTCCTCAAGTACCCACACTTATATAATGGTTGGAAGTCGCTTGGCTTTAGCGTGTTCTCGACTGGGTTATTCCCCTGGGTGATTGTACTTTTTCCCACAAGGTAGGCCTTCTAAGATAAAACAAAAGTGCATGAATACATACGTATTTTGATCAATCCTCATTTAGAAACAAGGAGAGAACACACACGATATATTCCACTCACACTTGCAAGATTTATTCAATTTTAGTTCCAAAATGAAGTGTGAAGGCAATCACTTACATAACCCAATATCACCAAAAGCCTTTTGATTCTCAAGATCGTTGTGAGGTGCGAGAGAAGTGCATACACCTTTTAGATGATATTATTTTGGGTAAGTGATTACAAAACAAATATGCACATGTTGATTTTAATCCCTTTCAAAGCAATGATTGGATCCTTTTTAAGCACCAAGATTGAAATGTGAAGTTTGCTTGTTCAAATGTTAAGCCCAAAACAAAATGTAGTAAGTTTCCTAAGGTTCTTTTTAATCCCTTTGATTTTTCTTTTTAATCCCTAATGAAAATTATTGAGTCCTAAAACTTGAAGATAACAAAGCCTTAAGAATGGGATTATAATTGCTCCCAAGTGTTTAAAAACACTTGTTACAATCATGTGATAATTCTTTTTCTTTGACTTCCATGCTCCATGATCCTTTAAAACCTACAATAAAAGCTCCAAATGTTAGATGAAATTATGAAACAAGAATATATGAGGGTTAGATAAATGATTAAGCATGAAAACCCTAAAATTTAAACTAAGTTTAATTGTGATTTGACATTAGGTGAAAATTTGAAAATTTTAACTCTATCAAAGTTGAGAAAAACCTACACCATCAGATAGCTTATAAAATTCTACCCCATTTAAAAGAAAAGAGTTCCAAAAAAGACCAAAAAATGACCAAGATACGGCCATTTTAAGTTTGAGTGAAAAAGTAAGAAAGCAAAGGCGGCGTTTCAACTCAAGGTAACAGCATTGTTTGGACCAAGCGGCACTACTTGAGGATTTGAGTAGCATTCTAGTAAAACCAACGGCTTTGTTTGGTAAAATAGAGATCGTATATGCATCACAATTTGTCCCAATGACGCTATTCGACCTAGGAAGACAAAAACCACAAAAGAAAACAACATAATTTCTCAAAAAAATGTGTTAGATTCTTTAGATTTTCCCTCCTTCTTGTGCCAAAATGTGAATGCTTGATCTAGAGCTGCTCAAACATAGACAAAAAACACAATTTTAGTCAATAAAAAATTCTAAACTAGCATTCCCCATGAGATTCATTCAAAGCACAATGAACAAGAAATAAAGCAAAGAAACCAAATGAAAGATAATTAAATCCTATTCTAATGCTCAAACCAGCATCCCATGGGGGAATTGGTGCTTATTTGATGTGGAAAGAATCCCTTTCCCAATTCCTTGATAAGCTTTATGATGATTGATATATCCTTGATGAAGAATGACAATAACCTTGCTATGATTGATGAAATCTCATGCTAATATGGTTGAAAATGGGCGAAATGTGGATGAGAATGGATTCAAAATGACTATAATGATTTTACATGGATTGTGGATGATCCAATGCAATAGAGGAGGCGTCTATTTATAGCAAAGTAGGATGGAGGATTGAAGAATGGGATGAATGTGGGATTAAAGATGGACCAATAACAAAGAACCACTTGTCAAGATGCTAACGAAAGGAGGTGGAGCACATTTTGGTCAATGTGCAAATTTGAAATTTGAATTTAAAGAAGTGACATGTTTAGGGGGGATGTAAGAAGAGTTAAATGCCACTTGGCTCAAGGCAAAGGACATGTAAGAGGGTTAAATGCTTTGTTGGATGTACAAACCCTTTTGGAGGGATTTTTCAAACTTGAGGAATATTCCAACATTGATGCCTTTCTTGAAAGTAATTGAGGATTTAATAAATCAAATAAATGATTTTAATGAGAAATTTGCAAAATATTGAGGATTTAGGTGATTAAGATTAAGATTAATCAAGATTTGATTAAACTTAAAAGGAGATTAGTTGATTTGACCATTTGATTTAATTTTTTTGGATTGAAATAAATAAAAATGAGAGGAATATGATTTAGACTTAATTAAATAAATATTTTGATCTATTTAACTAAAGAGGGGTGATGTTAGATTAAATCAAATAAATGTTAATTTATTTAATTTAATTGAATGACTTTAGAGATTTAATTAAATAAAGTGAATTATTTAATTAAAGGAAGACTATAGAATTAATTAAATAAAATTGATTTATTTAATTAACAGGAGAAGATTACTTAATTAGATAAACTTGATTTATTTAATTAAGGGATGGAATGTGATGAATTTAATCAAATAAGGGATATATAATTAAATGACTAGTAAAGGAGATGATTCAGAACAAAACAGTGTTAGTAAAATTAAGATCAGGTGCACGAGATCAATCAGTATATTTTCCATGTCTACAACATTGTCCAAATTCTAAGTGTGAAAGTGCACTCCTTGAAAATAAGTGACACTTCTATTTGAGGTTCACTAAACTTTGATAAATGTATTTTCATGAAGTAGTGCATCTGTGTGAAGAAATACTCTTCACTAAACATAAGATATTATGAGTATGCATGGGATCTCCCTCCCTAGGTTTCACAGAGCCCGAAGGGAAGAAGTGAAGTACTAATTACTTTACTTAGGTGTTGGCCAATCCTCATGCTAGTTGATAATTGGGTTGTGGCAATCTCATAGGTTAGGATTGAGATTAAGTTTGGTTCTAAAAAAATAACCAATAGGATATAACAATTTAGGTATTAAGGTTTAAAGTTTGATGGATTGGTGTTTAAGGGTTGAGGGATTAGGGTTTAAGTTATAGTGTTGAGGTTTGAGGGCTTAGGAATAGGGTTTAGGGTTTAAGGTTTAAGTGTTGAGGGTTGAGGCTTTAGGTATAGCCTTTAGGGTTGAAGGTTAAGGGATTAGGGTTTAAGGGTTGAGGGTTTAAGGCTTTAGGGTTTAAGGCTCAAGGGTTTAAGGTTTAAGGGTTGAGGGTTTAAGATTTAAGGGTTAATATATTAGGGTTTAAGGTATAGGGTTGATGTATTAGGGTTAATGGTTAATGTATAGGGTAGAGGGGTTGAGGTGTGTCCCATTAACTAGGATTGGAAGAGCTTCACCATCTAGCCTAGAGATGAAGAAAATTGGCCTCTTTCCATCTAGTAATTACTTATGAGCCACTCCAAATGACATTAAACTTTTTATTCCTTCTAATATTAGCTTTGTTTGCATCCCACTTCAACACCAAGTCTCTCTCATTGAATAATTTGTTGATAGAACATTTTTCAAAAGTCTTCTAAACTTGTGATTGGTGAGTCTCAAGGGTATGCATGGCCTTTTTGACCCCCTCCAACTCCATTAGCTCAAAAAATCTCAATGTCATTGCACAATTTTATAATATATCTAGATATTGTGCTAACTCAAGACAAGGAAACTCTAGTGAGAACAGAAGCCTTTATTCCCTCCCATAAACTAACATGAAATGGGAGTTTCCAATAGCTCTCTTTGAATTGATTTTTTCAACCCAAAGGGTTTTCTTGAACATGCTATACCAAGACCTCTAGTGACATTCAATGGTCATTTTGATTATCCTGATCAGGTTTTTGTTGGTGGAGTTTTCCAAGCCATTACCCGAATGGTGATAATTTGACAAGTTCTTCAAGTAAATACCATATTTGGTTTCACTAATTTGGGTGCCAAAAATGGTTTTGGAATTATTAGAGATGGTGGTGGAAGGGACACCAAACCTAGTCACTGTTTAGTAGATAGGAATTCCAAAATTGAAGCCTCAGCAATATCCTTCAATACAACTACCTTGGTTCATTTGGTAAAATATCCAATAGTTTCCAAAATCCATTTGTGGCTAGCAATAGATGGTGGATTTATCATTCCAATGAAATTCAATCCCCACTATGCAAATGGTCAGTTCGTTTGGATGGGATGAAGAGAAAGAATACCTACTCTTTTCTTTCCAAAAACTAAACCAAATTTTTATAGTTCTTCACCCTTTTATAAATATCATTAAATAAGGTTGGCCAATAATAACTAATCCTCATTATCTTAATAGAAGTTGTCCTTGCAGATAAATATTCACTTAATGAGCCATCATGAAATTACTCCAATATTTTTTTGACATAATTTGGGTCAATACATCTCAAGAGGGATCCATTGAGGCCTTTTTAAAACAGTATTTCACCACTAAAACATAGGGGGTATGTGTAGGATCATGACGGGCCAAAAAGTGGTGATGTGAAAAAAGTAGCATTTTGCATCCTCCAAAAAATGCAAAAATTATGAGCTGACTTTTCATGGGTTGGGTGTCAATACATTCCTGCAAATCAATGCCCAAGACAAAGTAGCACAAATCAGATATCTAATTTGTGCACACATAGACCTAAGAGTAATTATGAGGTGGAGGGTGGGAAAGAGAGAGAAAGAGGGAGAGAGAGGGAAGGGGAAAGACAGAGAGAGGGAAAGGGAGAGAGAGAGGGAAAGGGGGAGAGATAGAGAGACAAAGAGAGAGAGAGAGGGGGAAGAGAGAATTAGGAGGGGTGAGGGAGAGAGAGAGAGAGAGAGAGTTAGAAGGGGGAAGGGAGAGGCAGTTGAGGGATTAAGGTTTTAGGGCTTAAGGTTTAAGGGTTAAGGGTTTAGGGTAGATGGAGAGTGAACCATAGATTTTTTGGCACCTTCAGGCTCTCTAACTCTTCTAGGGTTTTTCACCTAAAAGGAGAGAGGTAGGGCCAAAAATGCTAAAGGGTTCATTCAAATTATGTTATGTATAATGTTAATTAGGTTAAATGGAATTATCTAAGTGCAACTAAGATATGAAATTGATAAAATATGAATGCAAAATCTAAGAAACAAGTGATATTTAAAAACACATTGTGTAATATAAAAGACCTAAAGAATGATCTAAAAATACAAATAAAGCCAAACAAAAAGGAAAGGATGTAAATGGAATGCACGTGAAAATGTATTAAACACTATAAATATCTTTGAAACTCCAAAATTGCTGTTTTTAAGGCCTGGTGGGACTCATTTGCCATTTTGGGACTCATTCGCCACTACTGGAGGATGAGTCCCATTTTGTTGAAAAGTGTCCTAGGAGTGGAATTTAAAACTAAAACTTTGCAAGACTCTGAAGATGGATGAAAAAAGCCCTTTTCCACTTATTTCATGTAGATTGGATGAATATTTTTCCCTAGATCTGAGTTTTCATTATTCTTGACAACTTTTCATGAAAACTTTGACAACATTTTCAACTTTCTCATTTTTGACATTTTTCTTCAATTTGCAAACCTATAATCACATATTAAAGAGGGGAAAACTTGTTGATTGCTACAGGATAGGGGTTTTCCTTGGTGAAACCCCTTTTTAGGTAATTAAACCAAAATGATGAAAGAAAGTAATGAGACATGAAATAATGGAGTTGATTACCTTGCCATGATGCTTGATCTTGGGTTTATGCAACAATGGAGGAAGATTTAGCCCTTGAATTCCTTTAAAAGCTTTTCTAATGATTTGCAATATAAGAGACCTAGGTTGCTTGACTTGAGATGGAAAATTGATGGATGAATAATGAAGAATGGTTGAATGAATGAATTGGCGATAAAATGGATGTGAAAACACTTATGTATAAATTTGTGTGCCTTAGTAACCCAATGATACCTCATCACAGGCCGACATAAGATAGTTTTAAGTATAAAAATGAAAGAAATTTAAATTATTTTGAATTTCATACCAAGAGGGACTTATTCGCCACCCATGGCGAATGGGTCCCACCTTGGACTTGAAAGTGGGTGTTGGGGATTATCTTGTATTGAATGTTGTTTGTCAGGTTTACCTTCAAAAATACACTTAATTAAGCCTTATAAGAGCATAAGGGTCAAATAAAGCATAAGAAAGGGATAAAGATTGAAATTATGCTTAGAAAAGGATAAAAGCTTGTTAAAAGACTTTACAACACTTCAAAATAAGACTTGATAAGTAATGAAAAGGTGATATTTAGGTAAATCGTAATGAATAGAGTCTAGAAGAGTGTAGAAATCCTTTACAACACTTCACAACCCCTTCACAAGATATCATTTAAATGCATTTTATTTAATTTTCAAGGGTCCAACACCTCGTGTGGATGCATAAAATGCCTTACAACACCTAAAACAAGGCCTCATTAAGTCAAATTATCATGAATTAATCCCATGTCAAACAAAGGGTCCTTTTTTCTATGGCACATTTAGCCCCCACTTTAGTGAAAGGATGAACTTGCTTTGAACTCACACTAAAGTAGACATTCAAGAGAGATCCAAGTGTAAAGATGCAAATGACAAAGAATGACAAAGATCAAAGGAGGTGGCCAAGCCCCTAGGATCGTAGATCCTAATTCAAACCATCAAGATACAAAATCATGCAATGGCAAGGACAAAGAGAAATGAAAGTGAGGTGGATCAAGCTTCAATCAGTTGTCTATCTAGTTGTGGATCAAATCTAGGCTTGTTTGTTTTGGAAAGGAAATGTGTACTCACTTTGGGGTGATGAAACTTCTTGATTGTCCACCGGGTGAGAAGGACCAAAAATTAAGATACATATGCTAGTTGGTATGCACTCACAAAAATAAAGGTGGCTATGGGGAGAATTCATGCCACTAGGTGGGCTTCTTGCTCAACCATCTATTAAAGTTATACCTGCTAAAACTTTAACAAAGCGCCACATGGAAAAATTTCATGAACAAAAAGAAGGTACCACAGGCATGCAAGTTGCGTTATTCAAGGTGGAAAAGGTGTAAAATGCAAAAATGTAAAAATGTAAAAGATGTTCAAAGGAGTCTTGTTAAATTTATAAAAGGTCAGTCACTTAGAGAACATTGTGTCTAATGTCTCCAAGAGAGGACCAATCAAAGAATAGTATATTCACAACTTAGGGGATGTAGTGTGTCACATCAAGCCACCAAGAGGAATGTAATATGCTTAGAAATATCACACTTATGAAGGACATCACACCCAGTGTCATCCACAAAGTGACAAACGCATCACATAAATGACAAGGCTACACTAAGAACCAAGAAAAGGGAAAAGAATGCAAAATGAATTATGCCAATATATTCCCCCACTTTAAAGTGGTTGCGAGAACCCATTCTGTGAGAAATTTCTTTAAAGTAGAAGAAGAGGGAAGAAGACATGAGATCTTACTCAAAAATCCCTATGCCAAATCATATATTTCCAATAAGCTATGTCATGAAAAGGGGATTACATCACATGCAAGTCAATCTTAAGACATGTCGTCCACATCCCAAGCTTTCTCCTATACATTCATGAAAATTTAATGACTAGTGAAAAGAGACAGTGACAAGTGACATATGAGGACAAGGCTATTGAATCCCTTGGCCCCACTTAGCACAGGACAAAGGTGAGCCTAGAATGGATGAAAGGAAGCATTAGGTAGAAGAATTAGGTGTTGTCACACAAGGAAGAGCACCACATTCCTTGATAGGTTGAATACTACTATTGTGTGAAGTTTTTGATGAAAGTGGAGATAAGTGTGATATGTTTGATTTGTTCATGTGTGCATTGTGTCCATGTGTAGGAGGAAGGTTGTAACTGATACCATAAAAATCTTCCAAGTGAGATGAAGCGGTGTGTGTTTGTGAGAAGGATTGGTTTCTTTACAAGAACACAAATCCTTTTTATCATTATGTGTCATTGTTGAACAAGGGATGGGAGTTATATTTCCCCCATCACCACCATGAGGTGATTTGGTAGAATTAAGTTGAGTGAATGGAACACAAGGTTGTTTGGGTTGAAATTGGGATATTGTGCACCCTCCTTTAAAGGTAGGTGTGAAACTCCAATTACTACTAGGACTTGTGTTTGAAAATGAATTGTTTTTATAGGACTCTTTGGACCATGAAGGTGAGATTGTGGAAATATTATGGAAATGAGGTGTATAATCTAACGACCCCCAATTATCATCAAAGGGTTTTGTTGTAGGTGAAGAATGATCATCAACTTGTATAGGTTCAAGTTTTTATTTAGAAGTGAAAGGATTAGGGGAGTTGGAAGTGTTGTAATTTATTGACACATAGTTGGGCTCATCATCATCAATCATGTATATCTTGTTGTTGTATTCAAACTTCATGACACGATGAAGGGTAGATGGGATGCCTTGCATAACATGAATCCATGGTATCCCTAGGATAAGATTGTATGGAAGGGGTCTTTGCATGATATGAATAGAGGTAGGCAACACTATAGGTTTGACCTCAATAGGTAATGTGATCATCCCAAGTGGTTTCCTATGAACATTGTCAAAGCCACGAATATGAACATTGTTAAGTTGAATGATATTTTTGTCCATGCCAAGTTTGTGTATGAGGCCTATGCTAAAAATATTAATTTTTGATCCATTGTCGATGAGAGTGTGTCTAAATAGAGTTTCATTAATGATCACCTTTATCATCAAGGGATCATTTTTGTGTTGAATCTTAAGTGGGGATAATTCTTGTTTAGGGAATTTGATTTCTGATGGAGTGGCTTGTATGGGATGAGGGGAGGATGTTACATGATTCAATTTTATGTAATATTGGATCTCTTCCTTCTATATTTCCAACATTTCATGGAACAGAAGTTTGACTATTGGTGAAAGTTGAATGAGCTCCCATACAGATATATTAGTAGGAGTCTTTTTAAGATCTTCAACACTAGGAAATTTTTGAGGAAAAGGTAATGGTGTAGGAGTGTTGTGTAGTCCTCTATATTTTTGAGCCACTAAGTTACAACTTAGTGGCAACAAAACATTGTTATGAGTAGATTACATCATGGATTTCAAGACATCTCTAAATTTTTTGTGTTTTTTGCTAATGGAAGGTGACTTAGGAATCTCACGAATTAGAGGAGATCCCACTTGTGTTATCATAACCTAAAAAAAAAATTCTTGATTGACATGATGTGTTGGTGAAGGGGATTCTAATACTGCTTGAGCACTTGAGTATCCTCATCTAGGGAAAGTTTAGTGGTTGAAGAATATGTGCCAATCTTCATATGTTTGTGAACCATGATATTCTCCCTAGGAGGAGAGTTTTTAGGAGAACAACAAGCCAAATTCTTGTCACATTCACATGTTGGTTCAAGGACTTTATCGCAAGTAGGGGAATAATCAATGCTTGAAGATTTTTTTCAATAGGTGTTTTCCTAGGTGATGGGGGACAACTAAGATATTCATGACCTCCATTGATTGTGTTGTCTAACATAAAAGTATCTACTTCAAAAGTAGGAGAGATACTAGAAGAAGAACAAATATTGTTGTCATAATCACCTAAGGTTGTGTTATGTTGGTTGTGAATATATTGCCCACTAAGAGAGGTAAAAGGAGAGAAACAACTAGGATTCTCAAAACTCTCATTAATTGATTCTTCTACTAAAATATCTTCTTCACCAAGAGGAGAGATATTATGAGAAGAACAAGTATGATCATTAGGAATGGCCCAAGTTGTAGTCTCTTTCACTAAAACACTCTCATAGGGAGGGGACAGGAAGTGTTTCTTAACATGTCTACATATGCAAGGTACTAGCATTGTTTGAATAAGAATGAAAAGCACATGTAACCATTGTATGCAATGTGCTAGCAATATGAACAATGCATATGCAAAGATACAAAGCATTCTTATCCAATATATGCAATATTTGAAGAATTAAAGCAATGTACATGCAAGAATGAAAAGTACTTTTACCAAAATAATGCAATTTTTTATGAATAGAAATAGTGTATATGCAAAAGAGAAAAGTACTTTTATCAATGTTATGCGAAATTGTAGAAATGGAAGCATTTTCAAATGTAAGGATGTGTGCAAAAGAAGTGATTTGAAGAATGAGTAATTTAAAATGATGTTTTTGAGATAAATGCATAAAAAAAAATGTTCCAAAAACTTTCCAGACTTATACTATATAATACTAGGATGCTTAGGAAGCACAAAAATGAGGTTTTTGATGCAGGAACAAATAGTCAAAAATCTAGAAAGGGATTGATTCGCCCAGGATGGAAAATGAGTCATAGTACAGGTGTTTTGTAAAATACTTAGAAATTTTGAAGTGTTTTTTATGTGCTTAATGTTGTAAGATGCGGACCTAAGATGGAGATGCAAAATTTTAGAGATTTTTAATGAAATTATATGCAAAAATGCAAGCAAAATGCACTTTTTTCCAATGCAAAAATTTGAAACTAAACAATCCATGAAATGAGCTATTTTAAGTGAGATCTAGTGAAATGCATGTTATAGAAATTCAACTAACTGATACAAGTATGAAATGGCACCAAACATAAGCCTAGAAATAATGTTTTTAGCTCTGTAAAAGACAATTTCAGGGTCAGAAGGGATTGATTCACCCACGGTGGTGAATGAGTCCCAGTTGGACTTTTTTTAGAATTTTTCAAAAAAAAATGAGGGATTTTGCTAGTTTATGAGTGCTATGATGCAAACCTAAATGAAAAATGTGGAATTTAAGAAAATGTGAATGAATTAGATGCCAACAATGCAACCTAAATGCGCTTTTTATGAATGTAAAATTTGAAAACTAGCATGCACAGTAACTAATGCAAACCCTAATACAAAGTCAATGAAAAGCTAGATCTATGATGAAAGACTCCAAAATCAAACAAGAAAATGTTCAAAAAGTAGGTTCACCAAAATGAACCATAGATTTTTGGCACCTTAGGGCTCTAAATAACTCTTCTAGGTTTTTTCACCTAAAAGGAGAGAGGTAGGGCCAAAAATGCTAAAGGGTTCATTCAAATTATGTTATGTAGAATGTTCATTAGGTTAAATGGAATGATCTAAGTGCAACTAAGCTATGAAATTGATAAAATATGAATGAAAAATCTATGAAACAAGTGATCTTTAAAAACACATTGTGTAATATAAAAGACCTAAAGAATGGTCTAAAAATATAAATAAAGCCAAACAAAAAGGAAAGGATGTAAATGGAATGCACCTATTCAAAAATGTATTAAATACTAGAAATATCTTTGAAACTCTGAAATTGCTGCTTTTTAGGCCTGGTGGGACTAATTCGCCACTACTGGAGGATGAGTCCCATTTTGTTGAAAATTGTCCCAGGAGTGGAATTTCAAACTGAAACTTTGAAAGCCTCTAAGGATGGATGAAACAAGCCCTTTCCCACTAATTTCATGCAGATTGGATGGATATCTTTCTCTAGATTTGAGTTTTCCTGATTCTTGACAACTTTGACAACATTTGCAACTTTCTCATTTTTGACATTTTTCTTCAATTTGCAAACCTGTAATCACATATTAAAGAGGGAAAAACTTGTTGATTGTTAGAGGATAGGGGTTTTCCTTGGTCAAACCCACTTTTAGGTAATTAAACCAAAATTATGAAAGAAAGTAATGATACATGCAATAATGGAGTTGATTACCTTGCCATGATGTTTGATCTTGGATTTCTGCAACAATGGAGGAAGATTTATCCCTTGAATTCCTTTAAAATATCTCTTGATGATTTGCAATATAAGAGCCCTAGGTTGCTTGACTTGAGATGGAAAAATGATGGATGAATAATGATGGTTGAATGAATGAATTGGGGATAAAATGGATGTGAAAACACTTATTTATGCATTCTTGTGCCTTAGCAACCCAATGATTCCTCATCACAAGCTGACATAAGGTACTTTTAAATAAAACCCTGAAAGAAATATAAATTATTTTGAATTTGGAGCCAAGAGGGACTCATTTGCCACCAATGGCGAATGGGTCCCACCTTTGACTTGAAAGTGGGTGTCAAGAATTATCTTGCATTTATTGATGTTTATCGGGTTTAGATTAAAAAATACACTTAATTAAGCCTTATAAGAGCATAAAGGGGTCAGATAAAGCATACGAAAGGGATAAATAGTGAAATTATGCCTATAAAAGCATAAACGCTTGTTACAAGACTTTACAACACTTCAAAATAGGACTTCATAAGTAATGAAAAGGTGATATTTAGGTAAATTGTAATGAATAGAGTCTAGAAGAGTGTAGAAATGCTTTACAACACTTCACAACACCTTCACAAGACATCATTTAAATGAATTTTATTTAATTTCCAAGGGTCCAAGACCTAGTGTGGATCATAAAATGCCTCACAACACCGGAATCAAGGCCTCATTAATTCCAATTATCATGAATTAATCCCATGTCATGGAAAGGGTTCTTTTTTCTACTACACAAAGAGATATAGAGGGAGTGAGTGAGAGAGATAGAGGGAGTGAGTGAGTGAGAGAGAGAGAGGGATACTTGAGAGAGAGATAGAGAAAGACTTGAGAGATAGAGAGAGGGAGAGAGTGGGAGAGAGATAAAGGAAGGGAGGGTTAAGGGTAGAGGGTAGCTTGGGTTTAAGGGTTAAGGGTTTAGGGGAGAGAGATAGAGGGAGTGACTAAGAGAGAGAGAGACCTGAGAGAGGGAGAGGGGCTAGGAGGGAGAGACTTGAGAGAGAGAGGGAGTGGGAGAGCAATAGAGGGTATAGGGTACAAGGTTTAAGGTTTAACAATTTAAGAGTTTAGGGTTAAAGGGAGAGGGAGAGATATATAGGGGGTGAGAAAGATAGAAAGAGAGACCTGAGAGAGGGAGAAGGGGTAGGAGGGAGACTTGAGAGGGAGAGAGAAGGATTGGGAGAGTGATAAAGGGTATATGGTTAATGGTAGGGGGTAGAGGGTTTAAGGGTTTAGGGTTTCAAGGTTAAGGGTTTAGGGTTTAGGGTTTAGGTTTAAGGGTAGAGTGAGAGATATAGAGGGAGTGAGTGAGTGAGAGAGAGACCTATGAGAGGGAGAGGGGGTAGGAGGGAGAGACTTCAGAGAGAGAGAGTAGAGGATGGAGGGTTTAAGGGTTAAGGGTTTAGGGTTTATGGTTAAGGGTAGAGGGGAGAGAGATAGAGGGAGTTAGTGAAAGAGAGGGAGAGATGCAGTGGGAGAGAGATAGAATGTAAAGGGTTAAGGCTAGAGGGTGGAGAAAGA
>VDFB02281492.1:637864694-637921980 GCA_007258455.2 Sequoia sempervirens
GAGAGATAGAGGGAGCCAGTGAAAGAGAGTGAGGGAGGGAGTGGGAGAGAAATAGAGGGTAGAGGGGAGGAGATAAGAGTGATTGAGTGAGAGACTTGGGAGAGAGAGAGAGGGAAAGAGATAATATTTAAATATTTTATATATTAGTTATAATATATATATATTTATACATTAACTAAAATATAGAAATAATATTTAAATATTATACATAATAATATAATATATTATATATTAAATGCATAATTCCGTAAGAGATTATCCTAAATTGTATATTATATATTAAATTATAAACTATATTGTATATTCTAAACTAGATATATTAAAATAAACTATAAACTGTATAATATTTTTTTAAATCATATATAAAACAAATTGAATATCCGATATTTTTGACACAAACTTTACTACCTAGGGATTAGCCTTGGGCTTGCTTTGGAATTTGGCAGGGACATGCCAATCCTAAGAAGTCAACACAAAAAACATGTTTAATAGCTTAGCTTGCTTTTCTAGGCTTCGCCCATGTGGTTGACGACTTTTTTTTACCCAAAATTGATGAAATGAAAAGGGTTTGTAAAGGAGATTCTCAACTTTCCACCAATATAAATTATGCTTTACTTTGAATTTAATAAATAATTATATTCATTTTCTACTAGAATTACAACTAAATTCTTGATTGATAGGGTGATTGAAAAATATCTATAGCTTTCAAACAGTATCACATTTTTTTAATCCAAAACATGTGTCACATTCTATGCTTCACATACTATACGATTAAAAACAAAAATTGAATTTCATGAAGTTTTGACCAAGTTAAGGTGGTCAGACATACAAGTTTTTATATTTTTTAAAAGTTGTACTAAAAAAATCATAATTAATTATTTATATGGAAAAAAATTACAAAAAATATGCAACACATCCAGACACGAGTCCTCTACTTATATCTAAAATCTTATAAAAAAACATTATCATTTTATTGTGGTTAGGTTGGTCAAACAGACACCTACTTCTTATATTTTCCCTTAAATTAAGTACTATTGCATTGAAATTTCAAATTTTCACCAAATAGATTTTTCTAAAATAAAACTAGTGTTGTGCGCTTAGCACACATACCTTGTACGGAATGAGGACCCTCTTTTCTTTTTCCTTGTTGGGTCGTTTCGTTGCCACTTTTTTTGCGTGCCCCCATTTTGGTGTCCTAGATGGTCAGCGTACCTCCAAAGTTTCATCTTGAGTTGACCATGTCTCATCCCCTCCCATTTTGCTAAGTCCTAGATCTTTGCAGACTCTCCTTGGTAGTTTCCTTCTGACAGCGGCCTTGGGGGCTGGCAGGCAAGCCTCATCAGGTTTCCTTAGCCGGGCTTCCTCTGGGCATTCACCATTTTGAACAGCGGAAGGCTTTTTCCTTCCCGAGACCTAGAACCCGAATCCTCGTTTGCCGCCTTGTTTAACTTATGATAAAATTGCATTGCCCTTGACCATCTCGGGCCTGCCCATCTATAATTTCATCCCTAGAACTTTGTTCTGTCTTCACCGTTTCTGAATGGAAAAGCTAAGATGGCACTCCACCCTTCGGGCCCCAAGATCCCCTTTGTTGTCGGCTTCCAAAATCTATTTAAAAATGGTTGTAGAGCTGGGTCTTTTCGAACCCTAGGCCTAGACCTCCCGCTGTCGTCCGTGAATTTGAACTCCACCAACCCTCATGTCATCCATACGGGCATTAAATGAAGGTATTAAATGCATATTGGGGTATAAATATATGGCCTGACCTATCATTTTCATTTTTCAGGATTGCCAAAGGAGTTCAGAATGCTTTCTAAGTAGTTCAGTACATCCGTCGCCCACCACCCTCATGTTCGTGATCATTGTTTGGTCATCCTTGGTATATTTTCCAACTTCCTTCATCAGACTCTTGAGGTAGGTTTTCCGTCCGACCTCCCATGAGGTTTTTTTTGTAATTTTGTGCTTAAAATAATGAACAAACTTGGGTTAAAATGCATTAAAATGATAAAGGAAAAAAACACCTAAAAAACCCATGTGTTATAATTTTGAAAAAACCTCCAAATCATCCTCCAAGGTAAATCCAGAACTCAGCCATGTCGTCGCCATTCTTCCCATAGGGCCTTCACGCCCTCCAGGCCTGCACCAACTCGTCACCATCAAAACATATTACACAAACAACCTAACCCAATGGCAAGGAGGACCCGTCCACCCGAGATCCGGGGCTCGTCTCGCCTTTCATCATCTGAAGTTAAGCTTGAATAAACCATACCATCATGACCTCAGGTCCCGGTCTGTGGAGTTCTATTTGTAGACTTCCATGGTGACTACACCCCTTTGAAACAACCATCTGATGATGATCTTCCACCCCCGGATCCCAAGCCTCCATTTTCCACAGAGAAAAACAAACAATGAACTTGGGCACCTTTTCCCTCGTTGGGCTCCATCAATTGGGGTTCTATCCCTTTTCAGCCATCTCACAAAAGAGAAACATGCCCTCCTTTCCAACTTCTAGGCTCTGCCATTTTGTTCACTGAGAGAAGCTTCACAAAGAAAACCCAACAGACAAGATTGATGTCAGGTTCTATCTGCCAGGCCGCCCGTGCCAGGTTTCCACGCCACCACCACCACTCTGAAAGGCGAAACCCTGACGGCTTCTTGCCCCTTTAGGCCTGAACACCTCTAAGTGGAAAGTGAACATCGATCATCCTTTGAGCTCCCAAGTCCCGAAACTCAGTTTCTTCCTAACTATTTCAAACAACAAATTCCTAACAACTTTCTAGCCCTGAATCTCCGCGAGCTCCAAAATTGGTCAAAATAACTTCAAATTTGAAAACCAATCCTAACCCACGTGCTCAAATTCAACCCTCTTCGACACGAGCCTTTCAAACCATCAAAATATGAAGATAAGAGAAATCACCTAGATTGTCCTACACTGTTCACCCTTCAAAACAACGTTCCTATCAGGGAAGTCTGACCCCCTTGGCCCAAGTTGTCCAAAATTCCTCCAAAAAATGACTAACGACATCGGGAAGTAAAGATTTGATTTCATTAATCATATGTTGTCTAATTGGATTTCGTCCACAAGATTTCAACAAATGTTAATGCCTTCATAGTTGATTGTACTCATTACATCTCTGTTTGCAAGATATATACAATCGGGTGTAGGACCCTAGGGGGAAGCTACAAAAAAAGACAAAGGAAAGAAAGTGAGCAAGACTCCTCGTGGAAAAGAGGACAAAGACCAAATGAAGTACCAGTTCCAAGGTGAGCCCCTACATTCAAAAATCATCACAGATTGGAAAGAAATTACAGACACCAATATTGGCCACGTCAATATTGATGAGTTCAAACAAAGGGTTAGTATCCACCCCAAGATTGATAATGCCAGATTAATCAGGAAAAGTGAAATTGCAAAAGCTGCAAAATTGCCCCTATCCCTCATAGCCCCTAAATTGGTCATGGCTTGCCGGCAAGCCTACCAGCCCCAAACATGAACCATTGTTGATAGGGACGGGAACATCCTTGCTAACATGTCAGCTGAGGAAATTACTAAAACTTTTCACATTCCCACCTATGGGGAAATGGAGATGCCCACCATAGAAGAATGTAAATCAACATGGGTTGTGGACCTGATGGGCTGCAAGAAACTAATAAATTAGTACGGGCTCAAAGAGAAATGGGACAATGCTGCAAAGGCCCCTCAAGAACTCTTTTGAAACAACTTCTATGAGGACTACCATGACCTGGTAACCATGTTGAGCCAGGTGATGAGCCTCCCCATTGGTATGTATTTCCAAGAATGGATGATATATTTTGTTGAGTAGATCCTTCGTAGGGATGAGGATGTCACCACAAAAGCCTCATTATAATGGGGATGCATCATAAGCGAGTGCTTCCACGAGCAGTTCATGAACATAAAAAAGACCTCTAGATTCTATATGACCTCTTATCTGGTGTATTCATTGGCCAAGAAAAGATATTACAATGGATTATTTGTGTCACCCGATGAGGACCCGGGTTGAAGATTGAAGGTCTATGATAGATATCCCCAGCTCTAGTTCAGAAACTTCAAGAAATAATATTGCAAGGTAAACGACGCCTTCATCAGCCACATCATCAGGTTGCTCAGAGGGGATTTCAAGAGAAGGGTCTCTCACAGTGCTTGGGAATTCTTAAAGCAATACGCCTTCTTGTTCATACAATACCCCAAGTTTACATATATTCATGCCCAAGGTTTTACAGAAAGGCCGAATAAGTTGCCCTGGTACCCTAATGAACGGATCATATTGTTAGAGCTCTCTCGATAGTTGTAGCATGTGAATTCAGTCCTTGGTAGTAGAAATTTGGTGGGGATCCCTTATCCCTTAGCCTTCGGTCAAGGAATGTACAAATTACAAATTTCCTAATGTGCTGGGAATTCTGAGAAGGAATTGGCAGAGTACCATTTCTGCCTACACATTGCTCGCCCACGGGTGAACCCACATGGGCATGTGAGAATGGCACTAGGACCAGGGTATGCCCATTTACATTATGTTGAATATTTCTGGGTAGATTGCCAAGATGACAAGGAGGTGCATGGAAGACATTACATGTGGATGACTGCATACTTCGTAAGGAGGGTGCAACTATTTCCCATACCAGATCAAGTCGAAGAAGATGAGAGCACCATAATGGACCCCAGGTACACCATAGTCACTAATTTTCCACTTCCAATAATAGATTGGGATGAGAAGGAGGTCAATGACCTCAATATTATAACCAAACCAATCGTGGCTCATACTGAAGAATGGGTTAAGGGACAAGTAACCCGATTGAAACAACAAGGGGTTGTCCTGACATATGAGGGGCTCAAGAGTGAGCCTAGTGCCATAGAAGATTTCGCCACTACAATGTCAACAGGAGGGACATCCAAATCTCCTCCACTCACCAGATCGAGGAAGAGGAAAGGGATTGAAGTGGAACAGTCTCTAGAACCCAAGGTTTATTCAAGAAAACATTCAAGAGGCTCACCCTCTAAGAGACCCAAACGAATGGGAAGCACTGTGGAGCAGCCAAAAATTCAAGAAGGTCCCCTTCAGGAGGGTGAGGAAGGGAAAATGGATTAGCCAAAACCTCCTCCAACTCTCCATGTCTTTGCCACCCTTCCATCTATTTCCCAGGACATGGTCGCCACATCCCCACTTGTGGTGGACATCTCAATCCATCTCGCCTCCTCTCCCTCGACTGGGCCCATAATTGTAGTTCACTCTTCCTCTGCCACAACTACTCCTCTTTCCTCCATAGCCATGTCACCTACTACATCGCTCCCACTGGCAACAGTGACAACACCAATGCCTGTACTTTCTTTTCGAGAAGCTTTCTCGAGGCATATGCAAAATGTCCCCTCTAAGATTTCTCAGATCTTTTTGGATCCCACCATCCAAGTTGCCTTATCATAGGTCCTCGCCAGTGCTACACCTTGACAACCTCCAATGGGACTACCAACAATGGAGACCACAATGTTAATTTCTGAAGAATGGGAGAGGTGGTAGAAAGAAGCTTCAAAGGTAGTGGAGGAGGAAGCTGATGAGTACCAAAAACACCTAGAGTATGAACACCGGCAGATTGATAGGGTGGTTCGCGAAGAAGAAGAAATGAGGTTTTTCAAAAGTGAGGATGAAGAGGATAATATAGGTGGTAGAACCATTATACAAACCTTCAATGATGATTTCGAGGAGGAAATGACCAGACAATTGAAGCATGGTGAAGAAGAGGTGGAAAGATCACATCCTAGAGGAGAAGGGAAAGAAGGTGGCAGGGCGGCAAAAGATGTGGAACTCCCTACAGGGGAACAACATAAGGATGTGTCGCCTCCTTATGGAGAAGAAGGAAATGTAGAGAAAGAAAATCCCAAGGAGCATGTGCACAAGGACAAACAAACTGAAGAAAGGAAAGAGAAAGAAATTGAGATAGAAGAAAGTCCCTAGGGGCGATTGCCTGCTAAGCCTCCCATCAAATGCCTCATGTTCGTCCAAGACTCCAATGATGAAGAAAGAGACAACACTAAAATGGAAGAAAGGGCTCCCATAGGTGAAAAAAAAAAGATCCAAACAAAGGAAGGTGAGGGTGATCGTGAATCACCCAAGGGAAAATTTGTTATGCTTGAATGGCTAGAGAGGAAACTTGAAAAGAAGACTCCTGCCCCAAAGGATCCAAGAGCAAGACTAGAGGCCATCCTAGCCTGGGCACAAATCTCGACTAGGAATGAGAAGAAGCCCAAAATCAAATCCAAGGTAACAACGGATGCATCTGGGTCCCAAACTGTACAAGTAGCAATGTCGGTAGTAGGCCAAGAGGGAGTAAGCTATAGTATCTCCACTATTGACTTGGGAACTGCTACTATCTAAGAGAAAAAGATAGACCACCTCGAGAAGTCAGTGACTATAGTGGTGCATCTAATACAACTAGATAAAGTCTCAAAAGACGATCTTAAAGTATAGGTAGCTGACTTGACATCTTACATCCAACAATGGTCTTTAGTTGAAGAAATGCCTACCACATCCTACATCCGCAGCTCCACCCCAACTATTGTCCAAGGAACAAATTAAAAAGTTGGAAAAAAGAAAGAACCTAGGAAAAACTATAGAAAGCTAGTTCCGACAGGTTCTATATGTCAAAAATATGGGTATCAGTCAAGCTGTGCGAACAACCAACAAATTCCTGAACTTACAATAGTCTCTAGAAGGTACAAAGAAACATTGCGCTGACTTCCTTGTGATGTATAAGTCCACCTATCCAAAGATTGAGGCTATCCTCTAACTGCCAAAAGCCACATGGGAAAACAAGCTCACACTTAGAAGGGACAATCATTGGCTAGTAGATGTATGGAAGTGGGATTTTGATAACAGGAAAGAAAGGTTGGAGCAGGTAATTGATAAAGTGGATCTAGACATTGAATGGGTCAAGGAAATTAGGGCAGATTGTGCCTGATATATGAGGCTGATGATGGGATATGACATGCCCGCAATGCAAATTGATCTAGAGAAAATAAAGCCCCATTTCTAGAAAAGGATGGAGGATGGGATGTCAGATGAGATAACCATGGATTTCATGATTTTTTTCTGCCCATTCCTTCGCCTAGTTAGATTTGTTTAGAGACCACACCGCCAAATATGATGAAGATTGGAAAAGGCTTGAGGACAACTCTAAGGAATGGAGTTATCAAGTGTTGCAGTCCAAGATCATGGAGGTTGACAAACTCCAACCAGTAATCTTGAAATTCATGGAGTATGCAGCTTTGAAGAAGTAGGAAGGCAACCCTATCGTCAGTGAAGAACTTCTAAAGGAATGGCTACAGCAAAAAGAGCAATCAACAAAAGACAAAATTTTATAGTGCTATCACTAGAAGATGAAATAGGGATGAAGACAAAATTGTATTTTTAATTTGTAATCTATTGGGGGTAGGTAGAACCCTAGCTTTTAGTGAATCTTGGCCACACAATGAGATTAAATTTTGGCCATTCATTCTACTTTTTAGGCACTATAAATGGGGGGTCTCCTCTCATTTTTAGGAGAGAGTTGAGTTGTTGTAAAGACATGCTGCAGAAATTTCTAATGAAAATACATTGACTTGGTGCATTTTCTAAGTTCTTCACATGTTCCATGATTCAATCTTCATTGTTAGATGCTTTATTTAGATTTAAATTGCTATTCTAGTTAGATTTATATTTTTTAAATAGATTTTAGTAATGTTGTTTCGTGATTATAGAAATTTTTGTTGTGTAGATGCCTTCCTAGTCCATACTTTTTGCCATTTGTTGCTGGTAAATGGTCTTGTAAAGTTAGTCTAGGCTAAAACATGAAGTTGCTTTAAACTTTTATCTTTATTCATGCATGTATGTGGTGGATGAATGATAAAATATATGCAGACCTTAGAAGATCTATAGCACAAATTTCATAAGACTGTGAATTTTCTGGTTAAGTGAAATTTTGTTTGAAGGAAGTTGTCCATGGCAGGATTTCTCCATGATTATTGTTCACAATTAGTTGCAGATCCAGGAACCTTCCCTCTTCCCCGCTCTTTTTTCCTTTTTTTAGAAATAGCCTGTGACAAGGTTCATTGGACATTGTAAAGCCAAAACTTAAGGAAAACATTGAAGTTTTAGTTTGTTGTCTGAACCTACAACAAAGTACACCTTAACTCCCATCTCAGAAACTTCAAATTTTAAGATCCACTCTACATCTAGCTACATAAGTTTTCCCTGTGATTATCAACAAAATCACATCAAACATCAACTGAGGAGTTCCATGCAAGTCATGACCTGACACCCGAGAGACCTTGTGAAGATTTTTAGCAACTTGATGTTGGAGATTTCCTTTCAAGAGAGGTAGTGCACATATGCACTGCCTATGTTGAGAAAGTGTGCAAAACACACATCAACAACTAGTAGTTTAGAAACTACATTCAATTTGTCACAAATTTTGTTCTTACATATTTTTGAAATAATATAGATAACTTATTAAAAAAATTACGTCAAGTTGTCTAACTCTAATTTTTCTGAAATTTCATTGCTACTTAAGGGCCTGTTTTTTCCATGATGATCTTGCACATACCCAGGGTATAGATTTTAGCTCAAAATTTTTGTAGTCCTATTCAAATTTGGAGGGTATCTACCTTCCTGTAGAAAATTAGACATGTCATGTACCTAGCTACTCTAAACATCACTATTAGCCAACTGGTTATCCTTTAGCATAAGAAAAAATTCTATATGAGTCTCAAAGGTTGATACAAGTTGTTTTCATAACTCCATTCCCCTCAAAAGATAGGTGATATTGATCTTGATCAAGAGGAATTCATCGACATTAGCATGTGGTACCATCAAATTGATCTTGTTATTGGAGAGCATATGCATAAACTTAATGCTCTAACAATATTAATGAATTTCTTTTCCTCATAGTTATACTTGAGCTCATGGTGTTTTAGACCTTCACTAAAAAAGGAAATCCAGGTTGCTCCAAATTGTCACTATCCATCTATGTTAGGACAACTTATATGCTTCATTCTCCTCCAAAGGTCTATCAAATGAAGTCCTTGTCATAGTTTGGGTTCATAACTATAGAGGATTGGGAAAAGATTACTTGATAGCCTCAAAACTATCATTCCCTTTCTTTCTCCACTTGAACACCATATTATTTTTTAGCATAGAAATGAGAGGATTTACCATAGTAGCAAGATTAGGAATGAACCTTGTTACAAAGATGATGATCCTTGCATAAAATATTTGAAGGGATTTCTTGTGACTAGGGAAGGAAATATACAATATGGCCTCAAATCTTTCTAGATTGATGGAAATTCCCTCCTTGGAAAATGTGTCCAAGTAATTTTCCTTAGTTTTTGGAAAACACACACTTGTTTGGATATAAGGACATGTCATATTCTCTACACTTCTTGAAAACTTGTTCAAGATGGTCAAAGTGGTCACCTTAATGATTTGAAAAATTAATAATATCATCTAGGTATATTAGCACAAACTCTACTAATACACCCTTGAAATTCATTTCCATCACCCTTTGAAAGGTTGCACCATTATTGTTTAACCCAAAGGAAAATTTGCAATATATATGTACCCTATTTAGTGGTGAATGATGTTTTTTTGTTGGTCTAATTCTTAGACTAGAGTTTAATTATATCTTGAGTACCCATCAAAGAAATAAAACATTTCTAAGCCACTTACCTTATGCAGTAGCTACTCCAATGAAGGGAGGGGATAATGGCCCTTAAGACAGGCCCTATTGAGATCTCTTAGTTCTAAACATAACCTTATCTCCCCATTCTTCTTCCTTATAGGGACTAAGCTTTTCACTCAAGAAGAACGTTTGATGGGAAAAATAATTTTAGCTTCTATTAGTTTGGCCAACTCTTTCCTCATCAAGGGTTTAATTTTGGAGTTGATCGGCCTTTTCTTTTATCTTTTTTTTTTGGTGCTAGGCTGTAATTCTATGGTATTATAGGCCAAACAAGGGTCAAAACCATATAGGTCCTCATAGGTCCATACAATTACATTGTCATAATATTCATAAAGCCTAATGAATATTTGTTGTTTGCACTCGGAGCATGCCTTTCCAAACTTCAATTATTTCCCTTCTATTACAGTCACTTTTTGGGTGTTATCACAATAGTGTGTCTCACTTTTAGGACATCCCAATTTTTGCCTAAAATCACTTATTTTTACAAAAACTATTGAATTAAGCTTTGAGAGGTTTCATGTAAAGGTTTTTAATTGAAGCGGGTTAGAGAAGACCCCCTTAGATCAAATCCCATTGAATAGAACCCCTCTCGTATTAAATCATACCCACAATGGAGTCTCCTTTGCACCTATCAAAATGTTGGAGAAAAAGTATTTGTTCTTTAACTTTTGATGGATTAAATAAATTCATTTAAAAATTATATTTTACAAGATCATATCCCTCGAAATAATCTTTCCAACAAGTATAGTTTTGATATGTTTTCATTTTATCATGTATTTAATTTGCAATTCTTATTGAACATAGGTGTTTCATTGAGCATTAAGCTCTTCGTTCTACAAAGGTGGAAAAATAGTAAACCATTGTAAAAAAATTCAAAAAATACCTTTTCCCTAGGTATTGATGTCCTTGTTTCACAAAAAATGAATTTTGATATATACACAAGAAGTTATGTTTGACAACATACACCTATGTCCAAATTATAGTTACAATGATTTCAAAAATTAATTAAAAAAAAATGTAACAAAATATTATGAAAAAATATCCTTACCCTAGATATTGATGTTAAGAATCTATATTTTTAAAATTAGAATTTTATCCTTTCTAGAAAACAGTTATGTTTGATGACATAAACGTTACTTTCTAAAAATTTTGTTTACTATTTAAAACTAGTTATTAAAGGAGATGTTTGAAAGATTCATGATATATAGAATGTACACACAAATTGCCACATCACTAGTGTGCATCATCTTCAAATTCTTAATGGTTTAGCCACTATAGGTCTTAAAAGGTGAAGATTCAATTAAAAATATTGATATAAATGTCCATCTCAACCAAAAAGTGAGACACAGTATTGTGATTTCACCCTTCTTGTAGTCACATTTTCTCATATCAAGGTTCATCTTTGTATTTGTCAATTGGTCATCTGAGTTGAAAATTCCCTCTAGGGTGATGAGACTCTTTGACAACTTCTTTCTGCGCAACAACATGAATTGGTATCTCACAAGCAGACCCACATTTGATAACAAATATAGATAAAAGAGGAGCATATTAGTGTTGTGATGTAAAGAACTTACAAATTTTATATGACAAGAAACTAATTAAATGTGGGGAGTTGAAGCATGAACTGGAATTCTACTGAATGAGGAACTGATTTTATCTTACCAAAGTTCATTCATAACTTGATGAATTGTGAATATGTATTGCAACTTGTAATCATAAAGATCTATTAAAAAAATTAAATTTAACTAGATATAATCATGCTTATAATAATATTGAGCATGATTTATCAATTTATTTGAACATAAACAAATAAATTTTGAATGGTATGAATTGATATATAAATGGGTGCAATGACCTCAATGAGGAATTTCTTATTTATACAATCAACAATATGCAATGGAATTATAGATAAATAGTAGATCTGGAAACCGATTCCTTCTACCTCTTTTAGCATTATATATTTAGTGCAAATAGTCCTAAACCCCAATATAAATATTGGCTTAACATAATCACACTTATATTGAGGATAGATACTTTTCGCATGTGGCCAAGAACAATACATGCCTTATTGTAGTACTCCACCTAAAACTTATATCCTTTTGAAAGTAGCAAAACCAAGGAATGCCCACTGTTGTAGTTATATAGATACAAACTATGGAAGGAACAAATACCACGAGGTCCACTCTCAACCATTATCATACAGCTTCCAAAGATTCAATAACTTAAACAATCTAATAAAGTAGAGTATACAAAATTGGTATATTTCACTCAAGAGAGTTAAGAAAACATTAAAATCCATTAGAAGAATAAATTTGCATACTTGCAAATAAGAATCTCCATTGGAAAAGTAAAGTTGCAAGCAAAGTAAAATGAGTTGTTATTTTGCTAACAAGGGGTTGAAGGAACTTAGTTCAATGAAATGCACTAATACATTAAAGTGTTTATGTAATCCACATATCATTCTCAATTACTCTAGATTTTTTTTTATCAAGGATTCTATATATAGATATATAAAATATTCATAAATCTCAAAAAAAAAAAAATTAGAAAGAAAACATAAATTTGAAATCATATTTGAGTGCAACAAAATTCAAGATAATATGTGTTGTGATATGAGATCTAAATTAACATCCTGATTTAATCCCAATCCACTGTCAACTTAAGTTATTATACTATATAATATTAACCATTTGGATGTTAAAGTATGCTTTGTCTAATTGCTTGGAAAACCATGGCTATTCTCATGATGTGCATAACCCCAAAAGCATGAGGTTTTAGAAAAATCATTTTGTTGCAAAATTCCTATAGCTAAAAATTAACCATGTTTATGTAGTTGAGGCTTCCAAGAAGAAGTGGCAAAGAGCTATTGGGGATTCTCAAACTGAATATTACCTAGGATGGAATTATTGGTAGGAATCAACATATAATGAGTTAATCAAGGATTTTCATGTTATAATGGGCATTGGAAAATATGTTGTTAGAAGCTATATGGCGTTTGAGGAAGAGAGACTCAAAGCAGGAGGAGTTAATTTGATTGATTGAATTCAATCATCATTCTAAATTTCCAGAGCATAAGGATATGTAAGTGACAAGGTAGGAAAAAACATTGATAGAAAAGCTACAGTCCTCAAACAGAGCCTCAGATAGATTCAATATTACCCAAATTTACATTTGGGGAATTGAGGAAGAAAAGCATTGAAGAATTGAACAATCTGACAAAGGATTCTGGCGAACATCAAAACCCATAGTATGAGAAGATTTAATTGAGACCGGAAAGGGATAAACCCATGACAGATTTAATTGAAGTCCCTTTGAATGTTTAAGATTGTCTCCATATGTAGGCAATAAGGGTTTAAAGATAGGACAACCCTCCTTGATTGTCAAGTTCCTCCAATAATGACATTTCCTCCATGAGACTTTGACTATAACAATTGTATCAATAGTCCTTTGGTAGTTAAGACATGATTATTACCCTAAATTAATTTTAGAAATGGACATGATAATACCTATGACTTCATGAAAACATAAGGGCATATAGGTAATTTTTTACTAGTACAAGATTGGTGTGATTATTCTTATGCCCATAGTGTGGTAGTTCTTTAAGATCATTGTTTATGATTACACAATGAAGTGAAATAATAACTATGCAAAATTGTTATGTTACAATGACTATCTCATTCCTTAATGACAACTTACTTTATATGCTTGACAAGATTTTGTATTTAAATAGATTCTCCCATCTTTATGACAGTCTTTATAAATAAAATCATGAGACCTTGATGACAATGCTTCAATGGTGTGATTATTAATGGAGAAATTGTTGTCATATGGATGACTACATGCATGGAATTCATCGTGACCATAATTCTCTCATTTATGGTAGTCATTGAGGTAATGATGATTATTAATATATTTGGAGGCCAGTATTAGAGCTTGAGGGTAGCAAGGTCCCAAGTGCCATGATTAGCGTTTTTATTGATGATGGAAATTTCCCCTTAAGAAGGTAAGAGATTATAATAATTCCATACAGTTAGTAAACTACATATTTCTTGAATATTATTGGTTACCATAATGCTTTTGACTTGAGAAGACCCATATAACACAACATACAATAATAATGTTTCTAAATGTCATGCCTGAAATTTTCAACCAGAAAACCCAACAATTTCTTTTTTTTTATACCCCAATTGTTATTAATACCTCTCTTAATATATATTAAAATTATAACACTAAAGATAATATTAACAAATTAATATTAATTATATAAGTTTACTAATTTACCAATTCTATATTTACTCCTAATATCATGGAGGTAATATAAATTTACCATTATTAATAATAGTTTTACCAATACTTTACTATTGGTTTTACCATTTATTATTATTTTTCCCATTTACTATTACTATTAACTTTACCAACTAATAATTAAATAACCGTCAAACCTTTAAGCATAACTCACTTAACCCCATTATTAACTGCACTTGTAAAAATAAATTTTAATACCATTCACATAGTTAAATGCTTTTAATTTTACTCCCAATTTTAATATTCCACTAATGTAATTAACAATAGGAATATATTAATTCACATTGTCATCCATATAATTATTTATTTATTTAAAATAAAAACTATGATGAAATATTTCAATATTAAATGTATTTGATTATTATGGACAATAGTTTTACTATCTATAATATCTAAATCTTCTAACACTACTGTGTATATTTCATTCCTTCTTAAAACTTAAATTAAAAGTTATTTCGTAATAATAATAATATCGATAATCCTTTTTATTGATAATAAGTTTATTTCTCTCATACCCAAAAGTAATTTACCATACATAAAATATCATTTACAATGTAAATATAATTAATTTAACAATTCTTATTTAAAAATAATAATACTTACATACATAAAGAATAACATAAGTTTCTATTTGAAAAGCCAATCAAAACTGAAATAATTTAAACCACTTAATATCTTAATTCCCATTTTAATTTCATTACTCTCAAATTTATTTTTTTCAAAACTATAATCCACGTTTACTTGTTTACTTTTCTCCTTGTATTTTTTTTTTTAAAGGTCAAGTAAATAAAATATTTTCTCCTCTTTATTTTGTTTACCTCCCGTCAAACTATATTAGCATTTTATATAAAAATATCAACAGCACTAACATCTTGTTCACACAGAAATTTAAAATAACAAGGGTGATTTTATTTACTCGGGTTAAATTACACGCTGGGAGAGGAATATGTGCAGGAAGGTTTATATATATATTTTTATTTTTAAATATCTAATTGATTGTTTTATTTAATGGGGAGTTGGAGGCTACAGACATTAATATATTTTTTTCTTATTCAATATTTTAACCCAAGTGTTCTGGCCAAGCTTCCTTTCACGTCACAGAGATCAAATCAAATGACCACAGGTGGGAATAAAATCAGAGGGAGATTTTTCAAGGATATTGCTGAGGTGGGCACGAATGGTGATGGCAATTAATTGACCTGGCTTGATCTGATAGTGCTTTGATTTTTATTATTATTATTTTTTGTATACCTGCTGCAGTCATTTCCACATCCATCCCATTTGAATGGAACTTGAAATTAGGTTAATTTTTATTTTTTTGTTTAAGCGTCAAAGACCTGACACTTATCTCCTCCAAAACCTAGAGAATAAGATACTACTACAATAAAGCTGACATTGTTACTTCAACTACTCCACTTCAACAACCCATATATTAATTAAGGAAGGCTGCCAGGGAATACATCCTACACGGACTAGGTATTGCGCTTCTTGAAAAGTGGCCAAATTTACCATTAGCTTAATTGTGTGTTATATGGTTCATAATGCATTAATTGTTAACTTCCTTATACGGTTATGGAGGAGATTCTAGTCCGAAGAAAGAAAACATGGATGAAACAGAACATCAAGTGGCTGAACAAGTGGAACATCAAATTACATGAGTGTCCTGACACCAACAGTGAAATAAAAATCTATGTGAAGGAAAAATTCAGGACTGCCATGTGGTCAAATCAGATCGGACGAAAAAAAGCATATTACATCAAAGAGTTTAACCCAGCTAAGGAACATGGTGAAAAACCATATTTAGGTGCAACTATTAAAGGGAAAGCGAGGCTATTAATTGCTCAATTGAGAACGGGGTCCCACCATCTTAGATGTGAGACTGGTAGGTGGAAGACTCCTAAGGAAACGTGGGAAGAAAGAACGTGCTTATTTTGTAATAAGGGAGTGGTGGAAACGGAGTGGCACTTCGTCATGGAATGCACAGCGTACGAAAATATCCGTAATCAGTACTCAAGTATTTCAGATGTGGGCAATATGCAGCAGTTATTTGAGGGGGATAAGATAAATCAGACGGCTAGCCTCCTAGTCAAAATTAATAGCAGGAGATCTGATCTGGAGAAGAGTCTGGAGACAAACTAAGTTGTTGAATGTCTCGGTCCCATAGGCTGTTTAGTCTCGTGGACGTCATTAAAATCTTTCATTCATTCATTCTGTCGATGACTGAGTAGAATTTACTTCATTTTAATGAACTTAGATAGCAGCATCGTTATTGGAGGAGTAAGCGGTGGCTAAAGAATTACTGAGGGCCAACTACTTTGTTGGGATATAGATGTCGCTTGAGCGGGCGTTAAGGAAACGTGCAACTAAGCATGGGCACCACACCTACCAATTCTATGCCTTCGCATGACCCAATTTACTGAGGAAACTAGAAGAATGTAGAGTGATCTAGGCAATCGCAGAGAGAGGATCCTGGGTTGTCTCCATCACTGTTCACATAGGCGATGCCACTCCACAGCTCGGTGAAAAAAAACCCACCTAATGCGCTGATTTCATTTATTGTAGGACTCTTCTAGCACATTGATTTTTACTGACCCAAGATATATTCATTCGATCACTTGCATAGCAAGTAATGAATGCCTTCGTAATTCGCGTGAGAAGAGGTTGTTGATTACATGACATCTCAGGATAGTAATTATTGCCATAATGGAAGTCGGTGATTTAAAGAGCTTTACGAGAGGTGGAAATATTCTTTAACTGCCACCATAACATCAATTTTGGATACATGCCCCTTTAATGCCAATAACTCTTACCCCGACATGATGATCTACCGTAAGAGGGGTTGTTGCGCACAGCTTGCTAACTTAAATTTTTTATTATTCCTCCTATATAGGCACGAGAGTGATATGCACAAAGATCTTGATCAGATTTGCGAGATCTATTTGCAATAAGGATTCCCAACATAAATAAAATAGCACGCTATGGGAAACTACAACCCTATTGTGTTTAATGCTCCTAAAAACTTCACCTACCTTCTTTCTTACACCACAGATGGAGGACGACATCTTGGCAAGACCTGTAGAAGTTACCGACCAAATTTAATGTGACAGCAAGTGTCTTCTATCTTATCCTACATAGCTCTTCAATAGTCTAAAACCGTTGATATACACATACTATAATATATTAGTATGCTGGTAGCTTATTTCAGAGGTCTCATAAATCCATTTGGTCTCTAGAGTTGCTCAACAGAATGATAGGTAGGCTCTTTGGGATACTTTTTTTTTTTTGCCGCAACTTTGGATTAGAATGTCCATCTTATGCTTTCTATTGAAATCCTATGTTAAATGATTAAGCGTAGGCTTGCTGTGTACAAATCTTTTCTATTCTTCCTGCGTCCATATTGGCGTATTGCAAGTGTTGTCCATGGCTTTGGGAGAGCATTACAAGCAGGGTGAATTATTATTTTTAATTTATTTATTTTAGAGCATTGTAACTTATAAGGAGTCTATGCATATGAATATCATTTATTTCATTCTATTTTCTGTATATATATATTTTATTTTGAACAACAAATATTCTAACTATGGTTTAAACCAACAATTTAAAACTGAACTTGGAAACAATCACGAGTTTATTAATTTTTTTCTTTTGGGTCCTCTTTTATAAAAAAAATACTTTTATGAGAACCCACATCACAGTGGGGAGGGTGACCTCCGCCTCTCTAGAGAGCTGCAAAGCGAGGTTCGACCCTGCCTACTGGGTCGGCCCTAAATAATAATAATTATTATTTTGTTTTTATACATCTTGTTTATTTATCTTATACAACAACTCAAGTTTATGTATTCTTGTGTCCACAGAGAATTTAGCTAAATCTAACATACAGATTGTATAATGCCATATAATTTCATAATAAAATGAATGATTGATTGTTTATTAACCACTTTTATATATGGGTTTATTTTAACGGTTCAAATAGTTATAATAAATACCCCACTTCACTAATTTATGCAAATCTTGATTTATACAACTATTTCCCTTTTCTATTGATAAAAATATTTTCCATAAATAAAATGTTTATCATTTGTGTGAAATATTTTAGCTTCTTATGATAATAAATACATAGAACTTGGAGATACCTCATTCTATATTTATTTAGATTGGATATACTAAGTAAGGGTTTGCAAATAACATATCCTTACATAAATCTTTGTTTGGAATTATTTTATACATAAGTATTTTAAATAACTTTCTATGTTTTCATCTTC
This sequence comes from Sequoia sempervirens, assembly GCA_007258455.2. NCBI lineage: Eukaryota > Viridiplantae > Streptophyta > Pinopsida > Cupressales > Cupressaceae > Sequoia > Sequoia sempervirens. The sequence continues at coordinate 637,882,988 of VDFB02281492.1, forward strand.
CTTTCCTTGCAACATCAAAGCATACCTTCTTTTTTCTAAAATGCAATTTTCATTTCATAATACTCAATCCCTTCTTTATTTCAACACATAAATGAGTACATTCCTTTTGAGCAAGCATATAGAATACTTCCTTTGTTGTAAATACAAAAGATAAAATTAAAACACTAAAGCAAAAAAGGTAAATAACATCTAACGAGTATTGCTCTTTCCCATATTTTCCTTCTAGAACAAAATACTAACCTTCAATATTACAACAATATTTAAGAATACAATGAATACACACCAATGAATAAGGCTTGCTCTCCACCCTACTGTAATGGCGTCATGAAGCCTCATGGGCTCTAGCCATACCCCCGAGCAAGAAAATTTTTAGCCCCAAAATGATGAATAGAGGCTTCTCAATTTTATTTTACTTTTACAAAAAGGAGAAGGATAACATAGCCTCAACTATATGTATGTAGGTTCTCTACTTACTATTTTCAACAATGATTCATATAAACATGTCACCTCCTTACCAAAACAAAAACAAATGAAAATAGGAGTAAGGAGACTTATCTCTTTTCTTTAGATGAGATGATTAAAATCTTCTATCCTTCTTTCCTCTCCAATCCAAACCATCTTGATCACTATCTCCCAAGAGGAAGGACTCCTCTCCTCTTCTCATCCTTTCTTCTCTCTCTCAACTAGAGTTCTCCAAAAGGAGAAGTGGGTAACACCCCACTCCTTCTTCTCCTTCAAAATATATAGAAGTTACAAATTGCAATTCTTGGATGGTGATGTGTGGAGTGTCATTTCCTCCATAAATGAGGGTCTTTTCCTTATTAAAGAAGATACATGCACTTGGACAATACCTCAATCTTTTCACCACCCATCCACTCCTCAAAATTCGCCACTCTTCATTATGAGGACTTTTGAAGAGTCAAATCATGTCCTTGGGATCATATTGCATGCCCACTTGACCCCTACAACTATGGTATAGACCCTAGGGGGTTTATTTCTGCACCCTAACCCAAAAATTTGACCAACAACTCTCATTAAAAGCCCACTCAAGGTTCCATCCGAGTTTCAAACTTAACTAGGGGTTTCCAATACCTAATCCCCACTTACACCTCACCTGAATCACAACTAAATGCGCTCACAACTTTAGCCCTCCAATAGATTAACTTTACTTGCTTCTAGGTCCCATATGGAATTAAATTTATATCCTCAAGAATTCTTTTGATTTTCACTCGATGGTTCTCCCTTCTCATGCGAGCACCGTTATCTTCCTGCACATTACCAGTACGATCATAAGTAACAATTATTTATCACGTTAATCTATTAGCTGAATATTCTAAACTTTAAAATAATCCATTTAAATTTCAATTTGTATTCCACAATATACAAGTACATTCCACCTTCAGGTAGTGACCATAAAACATAATGTCAAAATAAAATGCAAGGATATTTCCCATAGATACCATTATTTATCATCCAACATATGTATAATTATTACTTCAAGAAAAACATCTAACAAATTAGGTTGATATTATGTACCTACAAGGTGGGGTCTTACACTAAAATTAAGGACAATCACGATTGTCATGATCATATGAGTAACTATGTCTATTATGATTACGGCTATACAATAGCCTTGTGATAATATATAGTGTAGTTTACATAAGGCGAAGGCATTAAGACTTGTTGAATGGAGTCCCTTAATTGTATTCTTAATACCATGATTTTCACCACTCATGTGATTGTCCTCCTTATTTAGAAGCCTAAAAAAAGTTATCACGATTTCCTAATAGATTTCAATGATACCATGTGACTCAAGGACTTCCTTAGAAGGATAGGACTATCCATAGTATTAATATAATATTCACTAACCAACCAACCTCCTTCCTTTCTTGTAAATTCTTTAGGGTGGTTTTATATCAATCAATGAGAAAATGAGCTACAAGTCTATGCTCTAAGGTACATAGCAATCATCAATATTACTATGTCTTGACATCCTTCATTAATAAGATGAGGACCTTATTATTGAAACAAAAACAAAAAAATAGTTTGTAACTTTATACTCAATAAAATCAAACAAGGACAATTGTATTTGTTATTCATGACAATATTTTAACTTAATGAAAAGGTTATCTTAGTGATACTAGATGTATTTTTTTTACTATCTCCTCTATATGTGTGTGGTATAGAATTTTTAAGTAGTGTTAAAATATCATGAAAATCCTCTTAGGTGATATGGGACTACCCAATTGGTTATCACTATCCTATAATAGAAAAATTGTAGAGTTTTACATGAAATGATCTTAGCCTTGATACTAGCATTTATGACACTCTTACTCTTGATTCAAATAGTCCTCTTACTTTTCATGGTTGAATTTTAATTGATGCCTAGCAATAAGGTGGAAACCTTCACAATTTAGTACCTAATGAAATCCTATATATAGCCTATCATTGTTATTGTTGTATCCACCCCAGTGAAATAAAAACTCCGCCAAGCAGAAGTACACTACTCCTAGGGAACCACTTGAGGTCATCGTGATGAAATTAATAAGAAAAAACCTCATTAAGGCTCCCACCTATGAGAATTACTAAGAACCAGATGTGAAACCTCCTTAGTACAACGAAAATCAACTCTGTGAATTTTACAAAATCAAAGGGCATACCACTAATAGTTACATGAGGTTAAAAAACCTAATTCAAGACATCATTGATCAAAAAATCATAAATGTGGGGCAGCCAGCGGGAAATAAGAATCTCAAAATCTACATGAATCCAATGCCTAACCATAACAACAAAGGGAACAACAATGACAACAAAGGAAAGTGCACCTTCAAGAGTGTAAACCATGTGTATGACCATCTAGTATCATCCCTAGATGAATATTTCACTACTATGACCATCAAAGGAGCCGATGATAATTGTGGAGTCACCACAAGAGGCTAAAAAATTACCATTTTAGGGTCATCTCAGCCAAATAGAGCACCCAATATCAACCCAATATTCATCCCCAATGGCTACAATGTCCTTGATCAGCTAAAAAAACCCTAACAAAAATCTCCATCATGGAGTTATTGGAAATTTCATCCACCCACCGCAAAATCTTTGAGGAGGCATTAGCTTCATCCACTGTCCCCACAGATCTTATTGTAGAAAAATTCCAAGCTATGGTCAGAAAGATCATTAACCCCAACCTCCTTACATTCTCTGATCAGGACTTTCCCACTCAACCATCTCTCAATCGTGCACTCCATTTGGAGGTCCTAGTGCATAAGAATAAAGTCAAGAGAGTCCTAGTGGATGGAGGTGCAGGTTTAAACATTTGTTCCCTCAAGATCATTAAGAACTTAAAAATCTCAACGGATTCTATAGAAAAAGGAAAAGGCATCACTATCAAGGCATATGACGATCAAAAAAGAGTAACTCAAGGAACTATTCAACTCCCTATTCAATTAGGGACAATAATCATGGAAACTACTTGTCAAGTCCTAGACCTTGACTTGCCTTACAATATTCTCTTGGGATGTCCATGGATCCATGCAATGCAAGCAATAGCATCAACCTTTCATCAATGTGTCAAATTCACATATGAAGGCCAAGAGGTCACCATCCATGGAGATCCTAAACCATTCTCCCCCTACAAGAACCTAGAGGATAAATACTACAAAATACCTCAAGTGCCTAAAAATGATGAAGGCCCATCAACACCCACTCTCACTTCCACTTTTACGACAGAGACACCTGTCACTCCCACCATCCCCACCATCTTTGATATCAAAGTCATCATATAGGACAATGGTTGTGGAAACTATACGATTCCAAAAAAATCTTTTTTGGTAGGAGAGTTACCATAATCTCCCAGATCATGAGGACGACCACAATCAAATGAAGCCTCAACATTCCAAACATCCACTAAAAGATATTCCAATTTTAGAAGTTGGGGAGATCTTGACCAAGAAGTAATAGAGGAGGACCTATCCCATCTCCTGTACCAAGATAATAGACCGGCAGCCGATCTACCCATAAATGATAGCAGCAAAGGCTTGCAAATGATGCTCACAATGAGCTATGACAAAAACCACAAACTAGGGAAAAATTACAATGGGCTTCTAATACTTATCATTCCTGAGATGCAAATGAGAAATCTTGGCCTTGGATGTACCCCTCTGAGTATAACCATACATGACCAATGTCCTCCAATTAAAGTAGTCAAGATTCTCTGTCGGCCAACACCAACTGAACTCCACTTACCTGTATCTATTGGCCGTGTCATAAACAATTTCATGTTTGACATAACTAACATCTATAGTAGTAGCAATGATGAGGAAGATACCATAACTGACCTACCAATTCTTTTTGATAATTCCTCTCTCCTTATAATTAGCACCCTATCCTATGAGTCTAAAAACCAATCCCATGAGATAAAGCTAGTATACCATCAACTCATTGATCACAACCAATGAGGACTCAAAAATGATGAGACATTCTCTGAATTCATGGGATTACGAGACACAATATCATGTGGGGATCATAAAGCTAGGTTTGAAATCATTCTGGACACACAGGCTTACTATGGGGAGATGATTGAGTCCTTCAGTTGCAAAAGTGAAAATCTGAGAATAATCTCAAGGTCCTTGAGTGCAAGCCACACTGTGGCACTCTTTGATCCTAAAACAGTAAAAAGAAAGGACGCGTCCAACGGTGAAAACCTCTTTGAGGTGCCCATGGATGAAGGATTTAATCTTCCACTCAGTGCTCTACACTAAGAGAAATTAGTAGTTCTAGCAAAAAAGTGCAATCCATTCAACCTAGGAACAGAGGATACTCCACACATCACATTCTATGCTAAATCACTAATGATGGAGGAACAAGAACTCCTAGTTGCTTTCTTAAGGGAAAGAAAGGTCAATTTTTCATGGAGCTATGCTGACATGCCTAGGCTTGATCCAAAAATTGTGGTCCATCATCTAGCAGTGTATCCTGAAGCAAATCTTGTTAGACAAAAATTGAGAAAGATGCATCATCAGATTGCCTTGCTAGTCAAAATGGAATTAAAGAAGCTACTTGATGTAGGATTTATACGATCAATTGACTATCCCGAGTGGGTATCAAATCTGGTTCCTGTTTCAAAACATGATAGGGGCATCTAAATCTGCATGGATTTCAGAGATCTAAACAAAGCATGTCTGAAAGATGATTTACTGTTGCCTAACATTGACATGATAGTAGACATGACAACAAGACATGATATTCTTTCTCTAATGGATGGTTTCTCTAGATACAACCAAATAATGATTTCCAAAGAAGACCAACACAAAACAACCGTCACTTGTCCATGGGGGAGTTACTACTGGAATATGATTCCATTCAGACTAAAGAATGTTGGGGCCACCTACCAAAGAGAAATGATGCTAAATTTCTATGACATGATCCACAAAACTATGGAAGATTATGTTGATGACATACTAGAAAAATCCAGAAAGAGGAGAGATCACATATCAACTTTGAGTGCTATTTTCGACAAGCTAGAGGAATATAAAGTCGGAATCAACCCAAAGAAGTGCATCTTCAGCATACAGTCAAGAAAAATACTAGGATACATAGTGTTAATGAGGGGTATAGAAATAGATCCAACAAAAGTGAAGGAAATCCTTGAGATGGAGGAACCCAAAACATTGAAACAGTTGAGAGGTCTCCAAGGTAGGCTTTAGTCCATCCGCAGATTCATAGCACAACTAGCAGACAAGAAAAACCCCTATTCTCACCTACTCCACAAAGGGGTAGCATACAAGTGGGATAAAAGTGTGAAGAATCCTTCAACAAAATCAAAGAATATATGCTCACACCTTTGGTCCTCATGCCACTGATCCAAAGAAAGCCATTAATCCTCTATGTGTCAGCAACAACAACAACACTCAATGCTCTTCTAGCTCAGCACGATGAAAATGGGAGAGAAAGGGCCATCTATTATATCAGTAGAACAATGGTTGGGCATGAGCTAAACTACTCATTCATCAAAAAATCTTGTCTAGTAGTAGTGTTTGCTTCACAAAAATTTAGAGACTATACATTGGCTCACAAAATCAAACTCATCGCCAAAATCGATCTGCTCAAGTATCTTCTCTCAAAGGAAATGCTCCCCAGAAGGATGGCCAAGTGGGTCATGATACTATCATAGTATGGCATTGAATACATAGAGTGAAAAGCAATCAAAGGCCAAGTCATCACAAATCAGCTTATAGAAGCACCCATCTATTCAGAGAATCCACTCATATCAGATTTTCTGGATGAATCCATTTTCAATCTTAGCATAGCCGACCACTAGAAATTCTAATTTAATGGTTCCTACATGGAGTATGGATCAGGAGCTGGTGTATTCTTCATCACCCCACAGGGGGAGTGTATTCCTAAATCCTATAAATTGACATTCCCCTACACTAATAACATTACAAAATATGAGGCTTTAGCCATAGGCCTTAGAATAGCAGTGTAGTGGCACATCATGGCCCTTAGAGTATATGGAGACTCTCAGCTGATAATCAACCAAGTGAATGATGAATACCATACTAAGGATGAAAAGCTCACTCCATACAAGAAATTGGTGGAGACTCTCAAGGAATCCTTCATTGAAATCACATTTGAGTAGATCTTCCCAGAGAAAACAACAGAGCGACGAATGCCATGGAAACAATCAAATCCCTACTGGATATCCCTCGAAATGTCCCAAAAAATGAATTCCTGGTAGAACAACTTCTCATGCATGCATTCATGGTACTAGAGTCAGAATTCATGTGCGAAATTGTTGGTCTCAGTGATCCTTGGTACCATGGCATTTATACTTATCTAAGAATAGGAGTCCTCCTAGCTGACATAACGTGAAAGGTTTCAAGAAATCCTTTGTCAAAAAAGCATCTAGGTTTGTCATCCTAGGAAATATCTTGTATTGTAGAAGCATAGAGGGAACCTTGTTACACTGTCTAAACACTGACAAAGCCTTGACTGCTTTAATTGAGGTGCACAATGGTATTTTTGGTTCACACTTGAGTGGAATGACCTTGGCCAAGAAATTGATGAGGACGAGGTATTATTGGCCTACGATGGAAAAAGAGGCATATGACTATGTCAAAAGGTGTCTACAATGTCAGCAGCATGGGGAGCTCATCCATGCTCCAACTCAAGAGATCCATCTGATTGTCACACCATGGCCCTTTTCATAGTGGGGGCTTGATCTCTTTGGGAAAATCACTCCCACCTAATCCAATGACCACAAGTTTATCATTACCTCCACTGAGTACTTCACCAAGTGGGTGGAAGCAATATCAATGACTTACATAACTGGGAAGCAGATATCAAATTTCATCTTGAACTATCTCATATGCTTCTACGGTGTTCCTCAAGCTATTATCTTATATAATGGGACACCATTCAAAAATTAGGATGTCCATGACCTATGTGAAAAATTCAAAATCCAACATCGCTTCACACCATACTATCCCCAAGGCAATGACCAGGAAGAAGCCACCAAATAAAACTATCTTGAAAATCCTCAAAAAGACAGTCAATGATGTAGGTTGTGATTGGCATCTGCAATTGAATCCCACCCTCTAGGCTTATCGAACCAGCATCTACACACCCACCAATGCCACCCCATTCTCCTTGGTCTACGGATCAGAAGCCATATTGCCCATCCAGATCGAGCTCCCATCCCTAAGAATATCACTGCAAAACCTTATCACAGATGAGGAATACCGAGTATCAAGAGTGAATGAGCTAGAGCTACTGGATGTGCGATGTATGGAAGCATTAAATCATTTGCAGGTTTATCAAAACCAACTCAAGAGGAGCTATAACAAAAAGATCAAAAGTCAGACATTTCAAGTAGGAGAATTGGTACTAAAGGAGAATTAGAAGAATGTCCCAAATCCAAACAACAAAGGAAAATTTGAACCCAAATGGTTGGTGATGGAACTTCATATTTTTGCTCCTTGTGTTCCACTCTTGCCTTGCCTTATGTCATTGGTCTTTCATGGTGTTGGACATTTCTTAGGGTTGGGGTTTTAGCTTTGCCTACATGTAAAACCCTTTTGTTTATTTTACACCTTGGTTGGGATCTATTTCGCTGTTACCTTTTTGAGGGGATTTAAAATGACTTATTCTCTATCGTTTCATCTAGGCTTGGTCCCTTTGGTCTTAATTTTTATTTCCTCCACGGGTTTTTATTTTCCTAAGTCTTGGTTGGCCCCATGTTTCATCATTTAAAAACAACTAATGTCATTGTTCACCATTGGCCTAGTGATGTCCCCTTGTCCTTTAAATAAATGTTTTATTTTGCAGAGGGATCAAATTCATGCTACCGTTGATCAACTACCTTCAGATATCAACAGTTTCCCGCCATCATGTGATCGGGAATTGTAGGATCTTTATTGATCACAGTATTGTGGGTGGGTGCCACGTGTCCTTTATGAGGGATGAAATTTGTGCAAACGTTGATCAACTGTCCTTTGATCTGAGTCATTCCCCACCATCCCGCGATGGCCCCACCACAATGCTTTGGTTCATCGTGATATCACGACCGAGTGCCATGTGTCCTTTTTGGCATGGCCGAAGGAGATAAGTTTGTGTGACCATCGATCATTTATCATTAGATCTCAATGGTTTCCTGCCATTACATGATCAAAATTTACAAGGTCTTTACTGATCACGATATCATGGGCAACCGCCATGTGTCTCATTTGGTGGAGTTGAAGGAACAATGAAATACTTTAACCCAACTTTAATATGTTATGTTGCGGGTTACTAAAGTGCTTGTGAGATGCATGTGCTTCAAATCAATGGAGATGTTATGATCTCAACGGAAAAGGTGCTCAACAATTAATGATAAGGATGGTGATTGTGTTGAAAGAATAGGATCACCGATGATTAAGATCTATGGTTTCCCACCATCGCACGATCCAAAGTTGCAAGGCCTTTATTGATCGTGATATCATAGGTGAGTGCCACATGGCATGGCTAAAGGATGACAATACTCACCCATCAAAAGCAAGAGGGAGCTTCAGCATAAAAAAACAAGGGGGCTCGATGGGCACCATGAATGGAGGAAGCCATGCTTGCTGGTATAAGGGCATCATCTATTGCAATAGTGGCTACTACAGAATGGAAGATTTGCAAAACAAACTTGTCACCATGGAAGTAGGGCTCGAGAAAATGTAGAAGGATTAGGGAAAAATTGTGAACAAAATAGGCCTTCAAAGTTAATCTGACGGTGGAGAATCGAGGTGAAAATGTAGGAAAATCCCAACCACTTCCCACCAAATCGCAATAAAAACTTGCTCACTATTTAATTATCATGAAATGGCATGAATGTGCCACATGGTGGGTGGGGCCCAGTTGAATTTCATGTGCACGGGTAAAAGTCTTGGTTGGGCCCAATGATTTAATATTGTAAGCATTTTATTTGCTCAAAGTTTTTAGTATTTTGAAAATCACCAGTGATGAAATATTTTGAATGGTGGGGCCTAAGGGAACTCTTCTAGATGGTGAAATATTAAAGGCCTTTTATTAAATTTCTTGACGGGAAATATTTCAAATATTCTAGGTGAATAAAATGTGAGTTGCACATGAAAATAAACACAAACAATGAAAAAGGAATATGAGAGAAGTGAATTTAATATTCACTTTATAAATATAAAATGTTATGTGTTGGGAGTTAAATGAAATCAAAAGGGTTAACATTAAAGTTTGAAAAATTTAATATATGAAGAAAATAAAAGTGCAACAACAGAAAATAAAGAGTTGAAACAAAGGATTTTCACAGGCAAGGTTGTTTTCCAACAGTTAAGTGAATTTGGAGATTCTCCACATGGGCATATTTTCTGTTACCCAACAACTTGGTGCAAAGGCATATTTGAGAGGCAATTTCAGTTGGTTGAGGAGAGATGAGTGATGCTTTGATAAGTTGTTGCAGTTACAATGGCTTCCAGTTTTTTTTTTGATAGCAGTCTTGGCATGGGATTCTTGAGACTTTTGATGCTGCAACAACTTTTCTCAATAGGCATGATGAACAAGAATATTCTCCAGGGTGATGGTTTTTGTAATGGATTTTTGGAATATCACCAGGTGCTTCATTTGGCTAGTGACATGTGTACTTCCCAGCCTGATGCTTGTTTTCTCCGTCATTCTCTGTAAGAAGGATTTCAAGGCCAGAAGTACGGGCTAGCAAGTTACATAATTTTTGGTCAAGTCTAGGTCAAGTTGCAAAGTAAATTATAAAGTCCAATGGTTTTAGAGAAAAATGCAATTTTGGTTTTGAGTCATTCTATAACAGGCTTTGAATTCATGCGGATTTAATGTTGTATAACAGTACTAGCATTTGAGTTGAAATGATAAATTCAAGCTCATGTCTCTCCATTGTACATGCATATCTGAACTTTGAATAAACTAAGGGTTGTTTCATTCATCTCATTGATGTGGTGTGTATGATTTTATTTTAGCTTTAATTCAAGGAGTTAATTAAAATGCTTGAATGGGATCATAGGTGGATATGTTCTGTATAAGGATTTGGTAAGTAGTATTGGGTTAGAATGCATACTGATGAGATTGTAATGTAATGTTACCAGGGATCTTATATGTTACATGTTAAACTATCATAAACCCTTAAATACTCATGAATTTGACTCCCCAATGGATATATGGAACTAATCTAAGTTGTACTTATTTGTATGAATCTGTATTTGTTTGTCTTTTCCTAGAGCTTGCTACAAATTGCAAATCAATGACTATCTTATGTTGTGGGTTATGTTGTAATTATCTCATGCTCCAAATAGTTGATATTACTAATAAATAACTAATTTATTTCAGTATTATCCTATTATGTTGAGCTATTAGATGATATTATCTGTTGTATGTTAATGTTGTTTATGATATTGGTGCAGAGGTTGTAAAAAAATTAAGGGATCACCCTCCCGGGTCTTGGAGAGCCCAAAGTGTAGGAGGCTTTTTAAAGTCCTCGTTAGTTGGTCCAGGTCCTTCGAGTTGCCCTTGATTAAAATTGACAATTCCATAAGGTAGATTAGAAGACCAACCTGGTTGCATTGTAAGAAGAACCAATAGTTGGGACCATTTGTTATCATAGCAAGCTATAAGTCAGGGGCATATCAGTTATCAACACCCAAAGGGGAACCTCTGTAGGAGCCCATGAACAACTCCCATCTCAAAAAGTTTTATGCCTAATATTTCAAGGTATAGAACCAAAAAAATCTAAAAAAAATTTAGAAAAAGTTCTAAAAAAAGGGTCACCTTGATGAAAACCTAGAAAGCAGGCATCATGGTGACAACAAAAAAATAAAAAAAAATATGAAAATCCAAAACAATTAGAAAAAGGATTGAAAATAGTAAAGAAAAAAATCGTCCTCTAATGAAAACCACTTTGGTGGCACTTTGGGCAAGTACCTTGGTGAAAACCTGGCAAACAGGCGCCTTGTGTAAATAAGCACTTTCCATCCACTAGGATCCTCATGGCTCGTTTTGCATCATCCATCCAGTATGCTTCCATCATCCATCACATTACATATCCCCATCCATCATTCATTCGACATTTGCATCATAGCTTGGTCATGTGTTCGTGTCATGATCCCTACTAGTACTACTCAACCCATCCTCAAGGTCAATTCATCCTACCTTTATTAGAGTATTTTATTGCATCACGCTAGGGGCATGTTCTCATTGGATTGGATTTGTGTATATTCTTGAAGTCCTTAAATCGAAAAATCCAAAAAAATTAGAAAATCAGAAAATCCAAAAACATTCAAAAAAATAAAAAAATAGAGTCGTCTTGTTGAACTATGGATCTCTGAGCCTTGAACATAGGCAAGGTTGATCTATGATCATCCCTCCAGACATTTAGCTCAGTCATTTAGGATTCCATCATAATAAACAGGCAATCCATTTGTTCATATCTCATCAATAATAAAGTTTCTATCAATCAAACTATGTGGCCTTTGCGTGTAGAATGTAGGCAAGGATAATCTTTTGATCAGCGCCTGATACCCCTAGGATAGGTCTTTAGGTTAGTCTCTGGGTTAAAATCTCAGAAAACCACAAAAAAATTGAAAATCAAAAAATCAAAACATTTATAAAATCTTGAAAAATACTAAAAAAAGCCTCAAAATATTCCAAAAACATCAAAAACATTCAAAAAACCCAAAAATCCATTTGTCTCATCTCGCTTTCACCTGCAATAAACATCACTCATAATAAATCATCGTCATCCTCAACCTTTGGTAAAATAGTCAGAAACAAGTCTAGCAGATCGAAAGTGAAAACTCAAATGTAGAGGTCTCAAGTCTAGGTCAATATGTAAACAACTTGGTCAAATCTTTGTGTCAATAGTCTATCATCCAATCAGTCCCATATCAAAATCATTTGATATTTTCATGTCCTAGGATGCATCCTTGCTACAATGGACATCAACATCAAGCATCATCGTAGTTTATTCTTGGCTAGCGGTATGAAAAACATTAGCTTGTTTGTTTGCTTTATGTTTGTCTTTTGATTTATCTTATTGTGCTCATTCCAAGGACCTCTCGATGATGTCTGAACAAATGGATTTAGAGAGATAGAAATGGGGTAACGATCATGATTTTTTTATTTTTTGTGCTTGTTGGATATTATTGTAATATAACTTGGCCATGCGTACTTTGTTTAAATGTAGGGAGGACGTTTTAAATATCTTATTGACCAAGTGGGAAGGCTTTCATTTCTATGTTTTGGATTGAGATGTTTAAAATATCTAAATTGCATTCTAAATAAAGGTTCCATATGCCAGGTGTGAACAGGAGTACTCCTATCTTATTGTCAAGTCAAAGTCCATCACACTAGGTATAACACCATCCTGGTTCTTTATACCTTGATGCATCGTGCCTACATGTGTAATCAAATGTAAGGTAATTGGCCATTTAAAAATCCCAACTCCTCGACAAGTAATCATCATCATTATCATCTCTTGTGTCTTGTTGAAATCTCTTACTTCCTTCTATCTTCTTTTCACGCTAACATGGTACCATGACAGTTAATCAAAATTCATCATTGTATTCATCCTACATCCACAAACCATCAACATATTGCATATCATATAGGAATGTTAAAATATATCACGCACATTGCATTCTCATCACTTGCATAATATATATTGGTTATTCTAAGCATCTCATGAATCATTACTTTACATTCATTTCATAAATCATCTCATATATAATTATCCATTACACCATCGCATATCATATATCAAAGTATCCATATCATAAACATGATTTGCATCCATCATATCATATCATAAATATCGTCATAACATTCATGACCACTTACATTCATTTGCATTATCATAAAGCATCATAGATAAATACATCACCATATAGTGCATAAGAAAAGATAAGGAAAAAGATTGTATTTCATCCATTAAGGGCACAATATAGATCTATTAGTTGCATAATCATTGCATAGTGCATACATCATCAGAAAGATATTGAAAAAGAAATACATCCATACATCATCATCATAGAATCATCATCACATAACATACTACACATCATAGCATCATGGCATGATCATAAGATAGAATCATTGCATAGCATATAAAAATTAAAATCTATCCATAATGCGTCAAAGTAAAGATAGGACATAGCATATCGCATCAAAATCAGCATCGTATTTATATAATCAAAATATACATTGTCATGGTACAAAAATTAGATCATTGTGAATGTAATATCAAAAGTACAGTATGGCCATGGGGCTATCAAAAATGAGCCCATCGGATGCAAAAATAATCTTATCTCTGATCAAAATGAGGGATAGTCCTGCTGCCTACTACCCTCGCCACCTATCCTCTCTCCATGGTCCTATGTTGGTCTATGCCTTGTCCTCTATGAAAAATATGGGACTCGACCTAGTCTCGGCACAACTTGGTGTTAGTGCATCCTATAATAGTCGGCCTCTCAGATGACCTCCATGTATGACCTAAGCGATACTATGTTCTGAGAGGAGGATGCAACCATGCTCTCAAGCTACTGTCGTCAACCTATCTCTGCTACTACTTGTATCTTTGCAGCTTGTCTTTGCTGGAGCACCTACTCCCACTCTACTAGTAGCTGGTCCCTCTCAACTATCAATACCTGAGCTTGCAACTACAAAATCTTTCCATCTCTAGGATCTAGTTGTAGGGGAGGTTGCATGTGGGGCTGGTCTTAATCTCCATCTCAAGGTGGTGTCAGGATCCTGTCCTGATGTCCTAGATCTTGGTCCTGGTGGGGCTAATCCTGGCTTTTCTCTCCCAAATACTAATCTAGGAGTGTATGATCTTGAATTGGCTAAACTTGTGGTGCCCCCCCACATCCCTAATCCTAATCTCTATCCCCTCGACATTGTCCTGCTCCCCTGCCCTTGGTTCTCTGTCAAGCAGAAGGTGTCCCTAGAATTGTAAGCTAAAGTGGTGGCCTGAACCAATCTTTGTAGGCCTATGTCATCTCTGGATCTACTTGTCCTTGGTCATATGGCCATGGCCTGGTCTGGCCACTAGCTACATGAAACTATGAACTACTTCATGGGTTGATATATAGCATCCCTAGGAGGTCTAGCTCATTTTCCTCGCAAAAAAAACCACGTATTGATTATCCGGCCTATCCTGTGGTTTTCCAAACTGTCTTTGAACCCTGCCAAATAGGTACATCTCAATCATCATGTGCTCTCGCCCTTGCATAATTCTTTCCTAGCCAGCGAAGAACAACTGTTGTGCATCATCAAACCAAGCTGGTTACCCAAGGTATGACTACCATCTGAACACTCAAATATCATTAAGGATGCTTGTCCAATGAGGAATCTTATATTGTTTTATGTGGTAAATGAAAGACCTCCTCTATATCATCAAACCACTAGATCATCTGGTTCCATGAAAACTGAAACAACTCTTGGCCAAAGCACATGGATGTGCTCCCATGCCCAGATATGCAAGAGTGTAATCCCCGCCCCAAGTGCTCAGCCATCCAAGTAGGAAAACTCATGAAGATCCCTATAAAGTGAGGCTAGTAGAACTGTCCCCCATGCAAACAGTGTCGGTCGCCGCCAAACCATGCACTCCCAACAAAGCCCCCATCTTGGACTGAGATATCGGCCTTGCCAATCTGGTGCGACAAGACTTGATATAGTGGCTACAATGACCAAATGGTAGGATGACATGATAGGCTTGTGGTGCTCCAACTCTATATGAACCTCACATAATACATTCTAGTCAGTGTCAATGATGGCATAATAGGCCTCCCTCTTGGCATCCATATCATAAATGACTTGCTCACCGTGGATAGGCAATCTCAGTATCCGCCACACATCCTCCAGCATGACTATGGCCTCACTCGTTAGAAAGTGGAATGAGCAGGTCTCACTGTACCACCTCTTAGCAAGTGTCATCATCATGCCCAAGTATATCCGCATGGCCAGTGCATAGGAAACATACCAAAGTCCCATCTCTCCTAGGTGCTCCTTCTCTTGCTTGGTTAGCTCACCCAAAATGCTAAAAAGCTCTCGAGACCTATGCTCATGTGAGTAGATCTCCCTCACCTCCTCCTACATTAGGAAAGTCATTGTGTTAAAATTCATCAAAAAAATCTTGATTGTGGCTTCTCTGGGCGTCCTGAAATTAACCCCAGCATCGCTTCCCATGAAGGTGGTGTAGTTTGCAAATTTCAAACTATGATGCTAGAGCCCTCAAACTCCCAAACTGCACTGTAGTGATTTAATTTGCAAAGGCACTCTGATTTGGTGAGAAACCCTAACCCTAAAGAGCACCATGGTGGTGTAATCTGCAAAGGCGGTGGAGTTTGGAATTTAACCCCAAATTCCAAACTGCACCACAACATCAGATCTTGCAATGGAAATGTAGTTTAAACATCAAATGTCACTGTTTGAAATTTCAGCAGGCCAATATGGCGTCGCTCCTAAGAACCTATTTTTTAAATGCAATAAATGAGCATGAAAATTGAAAAAAAAGTTGGGTCAAGTTGACTCACTGGTGCTCTAGTATCGGGAAACCTCTGGTGTGTTCATAATCCGTCAGAAATGTGCATAGGAAGCTGTCATTGTACCATCTCGCCAAAGTGTCAAAGCTCAAAATTGTAGGATAACTTAAGGTTGAATGTGAAAATGAATTGGAAGTGGCCCTTCGAGGCCTATTTAAGCCTAAAAATTAGGGTTTTTTGACCTCGTTTGGCCGTCCTGCTAGGATTTTGGACCCCCATCTCATTTTTGCCCTTCTGAAGGCCGTTTTGCACTGTTTCTCACATTTTACCTCATTTTTTGACCTTTTAGAGCCTTTATGGACTTGTTGGTCACCTTGTCCTATTTCTTTGCGAGATCACCCTAAAAATCAAAATTTTCGTCCGATCTCTCGAGGGGGCAATATATTGGCATGTTTTCTCTCACTGGGGTAGTAGTGGGGAAAATTTTGAAATCAAAGAATTTTTGGCTTTTTCATCGAGATAGTTTTTCTTTGAACCAATGCAGTCCATCGAAGATGATAGATGAGAGCAATTACAAGTGATAAATTAAAGATAAATCAATTACTAATGATGTGTTATCAACCAACACATTCTCCAAGCTAAAGAGACACTATAAGGAGATGGACTATATGGACAAAGAATCACCTCCAAGGTTGTCAGAATCAAAAAAAAATTCTAAAGAGTCCATATAAGTAGTGAATCCTTCATTAGGTTAGAGAAAGTAATTTAAAGAAGCAATTACATATGATATTTGTGAAAAATATTATGAAGTGAGATCTTAGATACTCAATTGCCAAGAGATAATGGTAGAGAAAGGAATTTGGTCAAGTACAAAAGGAGTGAAACTAGACAAAGAAGCCATGATAAAGGGAGAGAGAGAGATCCAAGAATAGAGAATAGATTAGAATAAAGGATAATCCCTAACCATATAAAATAAATCAAGAACACCTTTACCTCCTCCAATTATGGATGCAAATATGAATAAGCTCCATAATTTTGTAAATACACCAAGGATGCTAGTGAACATTACCTTGGATTTTCATTGGAGTGGGGTTGGCATTAATGATGAGTAGACCCAATTATATGATTTTCTCGAGACCCTCAATTGTAAGGCACTAATATGGTGCATTAAGGAATTCCCTAAGCATGATAAAATATGGAAATAATTGAGTGACTTATTTTTGAAAATTTTCCATTCACCTAATAAATGAAGCAAAAACATAAATAAAATATGTAAGATGACAAAAACTTGGAATTAGTAAAATATTATGAACAATGTTTTAAAAGTGTGGCTAGAAAACTAAAAGAAACTTTGGCATAAAAGAAATAAATTGACTGGTTTATGTTAGGGTTAACCCCTCACATTATAACAAATGTAGATGAGAAGATTTCCTCTTAGTATAAGGATGTAGTGGAATTGATCACCAAAATAGAATCCTAGTCAAAGACATGAGAGATGATTTAGTAGGAAAGGATGAAATTGATAATTTCAAATTAGAGTGAGAAACATGTATTGTTGAAGTAAGAATTTTAATGAAAGGTGAGAAGGTTGAGACTTCTCTCCCATCTAGAAGAAGTAAAAATTGGTTTAAAAATTATAATAGAGAATAACATCTAAGAAATAAATGTTTGATAATCAAAGACACTAAAAGAACTACCACACTAGAAGGGAAACTCGAGAAATCCCCTAAAAAGATAGAAAGTATATACTATAAAATATAAAGCTAGACAAAAGTGACATAAATAGATATCCAATAGTACTTCTTGAAGAAGATGAATATTTGTTGGATGTGAGAATGGATCAAGCATAAGGTTAACATTATGTTCATATCCTGCAATCATGGCATTTCATGGGACCAAATTTCTCTGAGACACATTGTCAAATAGTTCGCATGCCTTGTCTATGCTTCCACATTTTGCATGCATGTCTACTAGAGCAGTTGTAACTACAACATCTGAAAAAAATCCTCTATCCTCTATGCTTTTGATGGATTTCCATGCTCTGCTCCAAAGTTCCCATTCGGCATAGGCTGTGAGGATGTTGGAAAAGGTTGTAGAGCCTGGCTTTACACCTACCAATTGCATTTAGTTGAAAGTTTATAAAGCATTTTCAACAAATCCACTTTGTGAATATCCTGCAATCAGGGCATTCCATGAGAACACATTTCTTTGAAGCATTCTTTCAAATAGTTCACATGCCTTGGCTATGCTTCCACATTTTGCATACGCCTCTACCAGGGCAATTGCAAATACAACATCTGACAAAATTCCTATACCCTTCACGCTTTTATGTATTTTTTGTTTGAAAGCTCCCATTTTGGCACAAGCTGGGACTACATTGTTTGAAGACCTTTTTGTTTTACGACTTCCTCCTGATGATGTGTTATGAACAATTCATAGTTCTCTAAATGCTTAACCATTCATAATTAACTTAAACACCAACACAGGGTACACGAAATAGAGAGATACTTCTAGGGCTTGTATGAACCATCAATGTCCAAAATTTATATAGCCTAATATGTTAAAATAAATGTGGTCCCTATGGAGTAGTTTTGTGGACTTGACATGGTTTGGGCTTCAACTGTTGACATCCTCACTTTAGTGTTTTAGGCAGATTTTTTTGGCACAAGAGGTCCCATTCTACAATCCTTAATTTTTTAAACATGTTATAACATAATTAAATATAATATTTAAATAAAATGGACAATGTATCATGTATCATGTATATAGATTCTAACATCCTTAATGTGTAATGTATATATTACACTAAAATCAACATGTATATATTTAAGGTTATATTTTATCTCAAGGTTGTATATGTATGTAGATAAGGTAACACAATTAAAATTATTCTATTTAATAATTGGACCAAAATGACATGTGCAAGACTCTTCATAAGATTTTAACTCAGAGATTATGACTCAATAGGATTAAATCTAGTATCTATTTGTCTACACACATCATCGTAATGATCTATGATAATTTTTTCTACATCTCTTGTCCATTCATATTCAAAAATTTTAATACTCAATTCTTAATTATGTTAAATTTTAAACCAACCATAAAGGCTATAATCCTATAATATTAACATCACCTACAAAAAACTTAAGTCAAAACATCTATATTTTTTTATTAAAAGCATTTGTATAATTTAGGGTTAGGCATTATACATTCACACACAAACTAAATAATGACATAATAACATGTAATATCACCATATCATAAAACAACTAAATCACCTTAATTTCACAATTCATGTAGGGTACACTTCACATCACATAATTTATTTAACTTCTATTTAAAATTTACTATTCACATAAATTTATTTCACCATGTAGATATTCCTAAATTCAAGTTTATTCACTTAAATCAATTGATAATATAATCACAAGAATTTCTTATCTTTTCATTAACTATTTATGGCATTAGAATAATTCACATTAAAAGAATTATCACATGATTTAGAATTAACATTCACATATTCAACATATTGTCAATTCTAAGACCAATCATCAAAAGTACACTAGTTTATGGATGACATTTGTCACAAAAATTTACAAAAAGTATCATGGAAACATAAATGCATTGGACCACATCCACAATTAGAGATAGAATAAGGAACAAAGAAAGTATTTTGAAAATTTTATACTCACATTCTTGAGGAAGCCCCCAAAGCGCCTCATAAATCAACAACTCTCTGATCCTCCCTCTTAGGAGCTCTCACAATCATTTTTTTTTAAATCAAAGAGTATTCTATGAAAGATAAGAAGAAATAAACTTTATAATTATCATACACACTATCACAATTGTTAGTACAACATGGTAAACATAGTCGAAGCAACATGTAAACTTACTAATATTCAACATATCATTTATAACATTAAACATAGTCTATGACCATCAGCAAATTAGCTTATAAAGGCACAAACAAATCATGAGAGGATGTATGGAACAATAAGGATGAATAATTCATTGTTTATATGTATCAAATAGGGTTATCACCAATTTGCATTGATAATATAACATCACTATGTTGCAAACATAATAATATGTTGAGAGAGGTTTTTAATAAGTAATTACACATTAAATATTATCATTGATTTAACTATGTGTTCTCATGAAAGGAAAGTACATCATAGATAATTTCATCAAGAACTAGAGTTCATTAGCTTCATCATGAGAAGAGAAACAAGCATCACTACCAAATCTTTTCTAGATATATCCATATACCAAGTGTCACAGAAACTGGATATTAATATGGACTAGAATGTATATGAAGGTGGATAGATCATAAATTTGTATCATTAGTATCCTCAAAGAACATGAAGCCACAGGGGTACAAGAAAAAGAATTTGTAAGTAGAAATAGAAACTACCATAAAATGTATGAACATTGTGCTTACAAGGTACATTATTACCACACACTAGAAGATCCTCAAATGTGTTGTATGGAATGGTTGGGTCCCTTACATTCTCCCCCTCCAATATAGAATTCCTCCTATAAGTCCTCAAGGGAAGAGAATAAACCCACTTATTTTTCAATAAAACCATTTGTGGGGTTGGGTACATGTATGGTTCAATGTGATATTTGGCAATAGGTTCTAATTTGACTGTCACCTTCATACCATACCTTGTTCTTGAAATATAATATGTGATTAGTCAGAAGATAGGTACCCTCCTAGATTTTTGCTATGAATTTTTTGGACAAGCATATAGTGAAGAATGAAAAGAGGTTTATAATTGATATATCTTGCATAAGTTTTCATTCTAGGAATGTGTGTAGCATTCATTTCAGACATATTTGATAAGCCATACTATCTTAATAGTGGTTTCATCCAATTCTACAACATGCTTGGACACTAACTCATACTTAATACAAAGGAAATCAATTATCTTCTTCGGCATGACAAAGTTGCTAGCTCTTGAATTGATCCTACAATTGTGGACTATGTGATCTCTAATAATCAAACATACAGAAGATGGTTGGATTATTGATTTTATTTGGATTCCCTTCCTATTTAATTTGAATTAGGCTTATTAGAGCTATTTTCTCTTAGTTTTTCACTATCTCACCTAACCAATTAATGCCCTTAAATGCCTCCTCAAATCAATCACTTTGAGATGAGATGGAAAAGGCCTCCAACATGGTAACATTCAAGTTAGTTTTCTTCATTTGATCAACAATGTTATAAGGAGCATGAATAACCTTTGAGGATACTTTTATAATAGTAGAGTCCAAATTTTCTAATTGATTAGCATGAGATTGACCAATTGATTTATTGCCCTTTCTAGTAGTTTTGTTTAGTTGTAACATAGAGGCCCCACCTATTGTACCTTCATGTGTATCACCTTGGGATGGTTGGGAATTTGGTACATGAATAACCATGGAAGCTATTCCACTTTCCATTTCTCTTCTCTTTGACTTTGTGTTCTAGTTCACTACATTCTCACTCTATTCCACTAAAACAAACTAATGTATACCATATAAATATCTCTTTCCAATTCACCAACATAGATTCTCTTGGCATATGATCTTTCCTACCTACATCTACTTGAATTGGTACAAATTAATTTCTTGAAGGTGATGGTTCATTTTGAACCACTAGAATTTGAAAAAACTCTCCATTTTGAGATGTGTTCTAGTTGTGTGATTGATTACATGAATAGCACCATTCATGCTCTTGTGCTAAATTTTTCCTCACTAGGACAAGTGACATTGAAGTATTAGCAACTTTTGGATTGACACTATTAAGAGGAATGGTATAATTCCATTGGTCTTTCCCTTATGTATTCCCTTGGTATTCTTGTCTATTTTCTTGATTTAAGCTTGATTATGAAGCTAGTAAGGGCTATTGTTTTGATCTTGTTTCCTCTTTAAGGTCACCAATTCATTATCGAAACTTTAAAATAGAGTCTTAACCTCATGCAACTCATTTGAAAGAGAATTAGAGGTAGACGATTGGCTAGTTGATGTAATTGGAAGAGGTATGAAGGTGGGGTGTTGAGGTGGAATCACTAGGAATAGAGGAATTTGAGTCCTTGGACCTATTTTTCTATCATTTATCAAACATTTTTTCCCATAATGTCAACATAATATGGATTCAGTAGAGTTGTCCCTCCCATAGATTCTATCATAAAAGTGAAATTGTTATTAATTTCCCTCAAATAATATAGAAAGGCATGATTTGGAGATGGTTTCACCAAGGTAGGGATTCTATCCCAAGTTTTTTAAAATATAAAAAATTGAATTCTTCCATAAATTCATGGGATCCCTCTTAATTTTAGTTAGTTGTTCTACCAATGATAGGTGGTCACCCTTGTCTTCAAACTGCTCATAGATATTTTCACCTAGCTCGGCCAATTATGAATAGAGTTAGGTTGCAATCTCATGTACCATTTTTATGCTTTTCCTATCAAGGATGTGGCTAAGAGTCTAATTGTCACATTATCCTCAATTATGTTATGAAAAAAACATATA
This sequence comes from Sequoia sempervirens, assembly GCA_007258455.2. Classification (NCBI taxonomy): domain Eukaryota; kingdom Viridiplantae; phylum Streptophyta; class Pinopsida; order Cupressales; family Cupressaceae; genus Sequoia; species Sequoia sempervirens. The sequence goes on from VDFB02281492.1 coordinate 637,905,502, forward strand.
TTAGCAACATCTTGAATATGTTTTACTAGGGTAGTGGTTATTTCAGTAGTGAAGTATGATATACTTTTTAGGGAATCCACTGGTATGTCATCTCTTTGAGTCAACAAAAGAGAATTGCCACCATTTAATGTGACTAAAATTTAATTCATTGGAGAAACCATGTGAAAGTGTGTTTTATTTAATAGGATAGTAAGTGTTCTTGGCTGTGGTAACCTACTAAATGGTGTAGATTATTCTCTATGGGATGATATTATAGAATCTCTTGTTCTTCTTATTGGAGACAAAGAATTTCTATTTTCTTCTAGAAGTAGATTATAATTCAATGAATTTGAAGTTACCTTTTAAAGAATCTCTTGTCAAAATTATGGGCATGATATTTGTAAGACTAATTTGGAACCAAGATTTGAAAATTTGCTAGGTAATTTTGGAATGCCTATTCAATGATGTAACATGTTGAGAATAACACCACTTTCTTAGTAGAAACTCTTAATCAAAGCTAAGTGTCCCATTGGGCATGCCAAAAACTATTAAGACTTGGAAATTCACCCTTGATGAACTTGTCTAGCATTCTAGTGAAACATGGGAATTATCTTAAGGTGTGGATCCTTATAGATGAGATCAAACCTCCAAAGAAGGCTAGCTACTTTCTAACCTGTATGTAGTAGTGTTAGACCAACCTAGCAGTGAATAAATCTAAAATAACATTGCATGCCGTCTTGTAAAGGTAAAAGGGAAGAGAGAATGTAGGGAATGAAAATATGGTGATGCACCAAGATTATAATGTGTTTCTTCTTTCCTATAATTACACGGAAAATCAATAAGGATCACTAAGAAATTTCACATAGCTCCTTATTTAATCAGTTCTTGGAGGTATAAATGGAGGTTAGGGTTTTATGGAAACTAAAAGTGAAATAAATAATCTATAATCAACATTTTCAAATAGACTAGTACAATGTAAAAACATAGAAAATATGATAAATTTTCATACAAGAATAAAGTTAATAATGTTCCACATAAAATGCAGTAAGTGAGAGGAGCTAAAATAACAATATATATCAATAAAGAGGCATAGGAATGTTTATAGGTGTAGAGGATGCAAAAATGCATAGCATTGCTAGAGAAACCAAAGAAGAAACCTTACAAAACTGATACATCGAGGCTTTATTCTGGAGAGAGGAAGCTAAGAATTCATGCCAAAATATTGTAGACAAGATAGGAAACCTATCCATCGAGAAAACTAATGAAATGAAACCATGTGTACATTCCAATCTAATCAAGGTGACCAATGAGGTGTAATAGGACATCTTTGGACCTCCACCATATCCTAACATTGATGAATTTTTAGTTTGAGTGCAAAAAGGATGAATATATCCAACAAAATCCATGATTTGGAGATGGAACTTTATCAAAAGTAATTCTCCAATATTAATAGGGTATGGGCATATTTTTGGGTATGTGCAGGATCATCATGGAAAAAATAGGCCCTTAAGTGGCAAAAAATTCAAAAAAAAAAAGAGTTAGGCAACCTAACGTAAAAATTTGAATAAGTTATCTATATTATTTCAAAATATGTAAGAATAGAATTTGTAGAAAATTTAATGTAGTTTCTAAACTACTAGAAGTTTATTTTTTAAAATCTATTTGGTGAAAATTTGAAATTTCAATGCAGAGTACTTAAATTTCAGGGAAAAAATAGAAGTAGGTGTCTATCTAACCACCTTAACCATAATAAAATGATAATATTTTTATAATATTTTATATATAAGTAGAGGACCCATGTCCCGATGTGATGCATATTTTTTGTAATTTTTTCCAAGTAAATAATTAATTATGAATTTTATTACAACTTTTAAAATATAAAAAACTCATATGTTTGACCACCTTAACTTGGTCAAAACTTCATGAAATTCATTTTTTTTTTAATCTATAGTATATAAAGTATAGAATGTGACACATTTTTTAGATTCAAAAATGTGATACCGCTTGAAAGCTATAGATGTTTTTCAATCAGCCTATCAATTAGGACTTTAGTCGTAATTCAAATAGAAAATGAATAATAATTATGTATTAAATTAAAGTAAGGCATAATTTATATTGGTGGAAAGCTAAGAATCTCCTTTAAAAACCCTTTTATTTCATCAATTTGGGTAAGAAAAAGTCATCAGCCACATACCCATAAATACCCATCATATTGCCACTTTTGGCCCATCATGATCCTGCACATACCCTTTTCCACTTTGAATTCATGCCAAAAGCATTAAAATCCATCTTTGTAGCTCCCTTATGTTGATATTTAATGGTTGTAGGATTTATCTAAGCATTAACTAAATTTTAGGTCAGAAAACATGCTTTTAGAGTCTATCTATGGATTATTAGGCTTGGGCCTTCCATCATGCAAAAATATGAAATTATCCACAACCCTAAGGAACTTATCATCAAGCATTGGGCCTTAAGCCTATTGTAATATTTTTAATCATTGGGCTTGGAAGAAGAGCATGTCCATCTTTGATGCCCCAATGAGACAATCCTTTATAGGGTATCAACCATCATATTTCTATATAATGCTTTCCAATGAGGTATGGGAAGATGAGGGATGCCAAAAGTTTTAACTTTGATGATGATGTTAGCATGGGGATTAGGATTTTGGGGAATTAGAAATGGAAGGAAGGTAGGTAAAGCCTCAAATTTGTAATAAAAATAATAAAAGGAATTTGCAATGAGTGAAGGGAGTGAGTTAGGGATCATCAATCAAGAAGAACACATATTGAATACCAAAATAGTATGAGGGTCCAAAAATTTGATAAACTTCATACTTAGGAACTTTTATAATGTTCCTTTGTTCGGTGTTTAGCATAAGGCATATTGCATGTAACATGCTTAAAGGGAACCACTCCTTGTGGAATTTAGTACAAACTAGGAGCTTTACATATAGTAGGTTAGGCCAATTTCAATCGAGTATGATATATTGACTCACAAAAATTGAATTTTGGGTTTACTTTTTGTCTTGGTTCTAGTCTAATCACATGTTCTTGAAAGAATAAAACTACTATTTCATTATCATCCACTAAGGATTAGTATCAAGGAGAAGTTCTTGCACTTCAAGAGGTACTATAGCTTCAACAAATTATCACAGAGTTTATCCTTTCACCTGATCATCCTACTATAATTTGGTCTGGTAACCAAAGTTTCATCCACATTTCACAAAACCTAGTTAAGCATCAGTAGAAAAAAAAAATCAAGATTCACAAGCACTTTATTTGATAGATTATCTAGGATAGTCTTCTATCTTTAGATTATTTACCTACTAAAGACTAGGTTGTAGACTTCTTCACTAAACCTTTAGCATCACCTCCCTATCTTGTGTTGCATTAGTTACTTGGGGTGAAGGAAGTTGTCCATGGGCGGTCTTGAGCCCTCCTTCTTTTGTATTTAGTTTTCTCTTTTAGAGACAATTTTTTTCACTAGTTTTTCTCCTATACTCCATTTGTAAGAGACTTTTATTTTATACATGAGTACCTCATTAGAACTTGTTGTTGGGACTCATATTTTTAGTGACTTACTCCTTGAGTATAACTTAATGGTTTGTTTTAATGGGAAACTTTATTCTATATATCTAGTTATCATTTATCTGGTTCCTAGACCTAGTAGTCCTATTTACACTAGACTAAGTTCACTTAGTGGTTTAGTCACCTCACATCTTAGACATGGTGACACTTATGAAATTTGGTGATCATATGGTTGCTCTAGTTTTTTAAAAGTTTGAGATTCCTCAAATGTGCCATGTTAGGGTATGAAATTCATAAAATTATGGCTTTCAAAAAACCCTACCCTTTAGAAAAACCCTTGCATATTTCTATTTTGTCGTTGACATGGTGAAAATTTTACCCAACCACTTAAGTTATGACTTGAGGGTATCCTTGTCATATATTCCCTGTCCCCTCAAGTGTTAGGAAGTTGGTCAGCAAAACTTTATTAAAATATTTATTTAAGCCTTCCTATTGCTTTTAGTTCCTTGGGATCTTTTGGAAAATGTATCAGCATATCGTGTTGTTTCTTTAGTTCACAAATGATTTGATTTTGTCATTTTCTAGTCTTGTGAATCCTTAAAAAGGAAACGTGTGTCAGAGTCTCATATATTTTAGTGAGCTAATGTTATTTGTTAAATATTTTATTTTAATACATTGAGCCTTATTGCCCCATCCGTGGTAGGAACCCTTGATTCCTTGTTTCTTTAAGTTTGTTATTAAAGCGCATGTAATATATCGCAGAGGCCCTTTTCTTCGCACAACCCTATCTATCTAACACTTTCTTCCATTCAAAACAATGAAATAGTGACATGTGTTCAAGCATCTGCTAATTTTTATAGCAAAATCTAAAGCCTTCATAAAGTTTATGCTATTGTAAAGTTGTGAGATTTTGACAAGTGTCATCATTGCAATGTGTTGCGGAGAATTCCACTATTGAGGAGGTTCTTATTTTCTCTTATCACCCTTTTGTGAGTCCTTGAAATGGTGACACTTGTCCACGTAATGAAAAAAGAAAGTTGTCACTTCGCAAAGGCAAATTCAAATCTCTGCAATCACCATTGATCTTGAGATTGATGGTCCATGCTCAAACTTGGGAAATGTCTATTACTTGTCACACATTCAAGCATGTGAAAATTAATGGTGGATGAGATTTCCAGTTACCAAATTTGTGATGTTTTAGGTAAAAACACTTTGCCCAAACTCATTCAAATCACAATTGTTAAGTGTTGGACCAAGTTGCTGCAAATTTATAGAGTGAGCAAGGGTTTTATTGGTGAATTTAGGGAATCCTACACAATGTTACCAAGTAAGTATTCTTGATTGCATTCTAGTAAATTTAAAGGTAATTCATAGTATATTATCAAAATTTAGTTGGGCAAGAAGGAAAAATTGGGGTTATAGTGGGTATAAGCTATCAAGATTTTCAAAATCTTCAACAAGTAGAGAATTTTATAAAACCCTAGTATTTTCATTTACAAAACACTACATTTAAAATGTTTGGAACTTCAAAGATCTAGAAGAGAAATTTGGATGAGGAAATAATTGCACCACTCCCGGGGTCATTCAAGAGACCAAGAGTAGGTCCAAGGTCAGGATTTTTAACAAAGAAGCTCACTGATATAAATGAAACTTGTAGAGACCATATTCTTACATGTGAGGGGTATGCACTTTTCAAGCATGCATACCAAAAGGCCTATGCAAATAATCCAATGAACAACATTTGGAATTTGTGATTGGGAGAAATGGTAGTGTAGAAGATGGGATTCACTACTCCCAAGTCTCTCAGACAAAAAAAATCCTAAAGGGAGTGAATTACTCTCAACTACCTTAAGACTACCTCAAGACCAAATATGTAGGGAAGAAAGGGAAAACTAAGGTCTACTCTTTATGTTTTTTGATGGAGGTTTTTGAGAAATAGTGAACATAACTTAGAGGTCTCGGACTGTAAACTTAGTGGCTCTTGACCAGAGGATGCTAGCACATGATTCAAATGATAGCACACCATGCTATCATCTCAAAGGTACGTTGGCGTCTCATGCAAACAAAGAGTTGAAATCACAAACTAAAACTCATAGAGCATGCTGACAACTTAAAAGTTCTAATCTAACAGTTTAACAACGAATGAAGAAATATATGAAATGAAAGAAAACAACAAGAAGAATACTTTAACTTTAAAGAAAAACCATCTAATAACGAAATTACAAGAGTATAGGAAAAGAAACTAAACTTGCAAAAGGTTCAGCCTCCCGTAAGCTCCTCATGAACAAAGCACACCTACACACATGACAACAAAAAATCATTGTGGTTGTTTTTTGGAGTCTGCCTTAGTTAGACCCCTACTTTGGTGTTTCCACCTCTACGGATAACCAATAGACCACAATATATAGAGAAAATGATAAAAAAATGGAAATATACACAACTTATAGAATGCAAAGAAAATCTAGATGATATTCTATAAAAAGAACAATGCAAGAAAAGTAATTGTGTTACCCTCCTTTCTATGTGCTTAGAGAAGAAAAGATAGGAAGGAAAACTATAAGACGATCATGCCAATGAAGTAGAGATTTTACAACTTGCAATAAACAATGGTGTAGAAGCAAAATGGTGTAGAGTGTGAAGTGTGAAGGTTGAGTGAACGTCAAGGTGAAGTGAAATTGAGAGAGAGATGATAAAATGAATGGAATGAAGTTCAAAATAATTTTAGGAGGTAAGACCTAATGTTTTTTGATGGTCAAGGATTGCAAGGGGTGTTAAAATTTGTAGGGTGACATAGAATGTAACGCCTCTAATGTCCATTGACCCGAGAATCCTATCAAGATGCCATTGTAGTGCACAAATGTTTGCACTTCATGTGGGAGTCCCTGAAAAAATTCCCTCACCAATAGAAAAAAACAAAGGCATGTGCAAAAGACAAAGTAAAGGTCAGGGATAACTTTAAGAAACCCACCCCTAGGCGAAGGTGTAAAATCTTGGAGAATCTTGGCTACGTGCTATAATTTTCTTGGAAAATATTTCCTTTTTTTTGAAAAAATTATTAATTTTCCTGGTGAATCTATGCACATTATTAAAAAGTTTGTAAAATCCTAGCAAATCTTAATGAATAATTTGTAAAAATAATAATTACAATGGTGAATCCTAGCAAATAATCACTAAAAAGATTAATTACAATGGAAAATCTCTCCTTTTAAAATTTGCATAGTTGTTCAGCGCAGTTCTCCCATATTTTTTTTATTTTTTGCAATATTGAAGTAGGGGCCCGGGGATGGCAACCACTAGAAGGGTCAAGGGGGCAAAGCCCCCTTATGGGGGTCGGGGGGAAAACGTCCCCTTGCTGGGTCTGGGGATAGCGGCCTCAACGCGCTCCTTTCGCGATACAGGTAGGGTCGAGGGGTAAAGCCCCTCGCCACCAAGCATAAATTCACTATCAAAAATGCATTGGAGCACACATGAATTAAGCATTTTTTTAAAATCTCTTTAAAAAAAAGACTAAATGAAAAGTGAAATTGTTACCATTGATCAACATTTTAATCAGATGGTTGTAGGTTGATTCCATGACCTATATGCACATGCCTTTCAAAAGGCTTGTTGAGGCCCATAATTTGTTTTGGGCCACACGATTAAATATAATTGTGTGGTCAAAAAAAAAATTGAGCCTCAACAAGCCTTTTAAAAGGCACGTGCATATAGGTCACAGAATCAACCTGCAGCCATCCGATTAAAAAGCTAATCGATGGCAATAAATAAAAGCCCTATTCAAGGCTAAAATATCCCTAAAATTAAATGGTAATTTATTATTAGTGGAAATATTACTCCAAAATTAATGCTAGGAATATAATATTATTGGGGAATATAATGAATATTTTAATTATAGTATAAACTACTAGAGAATCAGTTCTAATGATGCATCGTTTACATGGCGAATCAATTCGATTTATTATTTTAAATAATATTACATAGGCGAATTAATTGAGATGAAATTATTTTTCTGTAAAAACTTGGTGATTCAATCTCCTTTCTAGCTTGTACTATTCACCATTTCTAGAGGTGTTGATTTCAATTATTTTCCAATTGGCGAAGATTCGCCACTAAAGTTTCCCCTGCTAAAGGTGGTAGATTTTTGCATTGTCAAGTTTATAAGAGTAAGGTGAGGTAATATTATAGGAAATTACAGTAGGTTAAATTTTACACGATAACATTTTTCCCCCACTTTAGTGAGAATATGTGTCTAAGCATGTGTGAGCTAAAGTAGAAAGATATTAAAGAGAATATATTGAAAACCTAGAAGACGCAGTCCTTCGATTTGGTATACCTGATGTAGGATGAGCTTCACCAAGATGCGAAGAGGATACAGATCTTCGGTCTTGCAAATCCTATTGTAATCTCACCAAAATCATGGCAACTATAGACAAACATGTTAGGTGAAAAATAAAAAATTGTTAGACACCATAAAATATTTAGACACAATAAGACACTTCGATTGAAAAAAGACACTACTAAAAAGATATTCAGACACCAAGAAAAAGGGATGTCAAATATCATATATAAGACATGTCTAATTAGGTTGCCCTCAAGGAATCCTTTTGAAAGATCTTTTGTCAAGGAATCCATTGAGAAGAATGATCCTTTTTGAAAGGAAGTTTTCAGATTCTTTCACCAAGGGGGAAATAATGCTCCTTTTTGAAAGGAATTTTTTAGACTCTTTCACCAAGGGATCTTTTTGAAATAAACTTTCACCAAGGAATCCTTTTGAAAAGATACCCCTTTTTGTAAATTAAGCAGATATGAGAGCCCCCCTAGAATGATGTGTGTGATGTAGAGGACCACATGTCATTCTAAGGAGAGAAAGTAAAGATAATGGATGTTGTGGGAAAATATACATTGCAAGATGTATTCATGGTATGTTGTCGTACATGAGAGGGACAACACATTGAAAACCACAACATCACAAAGTAGATAGATAGAGATGAAAAAATCATGAGACAAGGAGATTTGATAATTCAAGATCAGAATTATCCATAGATATAGATGAATAGATATAATATACATATGAACTATCATCAATCCACAAATGTATCAAAACATGAAGAATATTACATGAAGAAAAAAAAATAAAAATTGGGTCAACATGGAAGAAGGTTTAAATGCCCCCAACACTTTGCATCGTCCCTGATGTGGAAAATAAAATTTCACAACACTGAAAAGAATGATAAGAAAAATAGAATTTTATAACACATTCTCACACTTGTATCCAAGCACCTCTAGAGGTAGCAAGGGTCCTCCAAGAAAGAGCACAAAAAACATATAGACAAGTATGGGGAAACAAAAACAAACACACAAATCTAATCTACATATGTAGAAGAGGTACCACCCTAATCTGAGTCTACTAGCAGGTCATCCTTCTCCCAATCTAGATCATTATAGGGGGAGGGAGAAAGAGCTTGAAGGGGATGGATAGTAAGGGTAGTACCCTCTAACTCTCATACAACAAGAGCTAAGGAAGAAAGCCCCTTTAGGTCTTCGTTGCCAAAATCTTATGAGGCGAAGGTCATCGATTTTACAAAAATCAAAGACAGAGTTGGGATATCCTCGACCAAGTTGAACACACATTTGAAAGGAGTATCATGTGTCAACTAAGTGGGGGAGGATAACACACCTAAGAGTCATTGTCAACCTTGAGAAGAGGGGCGGTGACCAGCATTGGGGAAGCAGGGGCTACCTTTGTCACAAGGACAACACAAGACAAGACAAAACTAGACTTCAAAGAAGATGAACCTTTTTAATGACCATCACTCGAGGTAAGGACACCTTCCAACTTACACTTCAATAGAGGATGTTGAATCCCAATAGATGAAGCTGAAATAGAAGAGGAACAAGAGGGAGACATAGAAGACACCACCTTAGTATGAGGTATGTTGACAGGGTGTAGAAAATGAGGAATATCAGGGAGAGAAGTAAGAAGGGGAGGCTCCACCGAAGTAGCGATGAATACCTACACCCTTTTGGGGTGAGGTTCATTAGGGTCCACCAATGAAGTTTAAAGAAGCATAAAGGTGATGAGAACTGAAGCAAAAGAAAAAGCAACTATGGAAGAAGTAAGAGTAAACAAAAAAATAACAAACTCCTCAACACTCTACTACAAGGCTGCATGCTCCTTGGCGAGAGCCTTTTTCCAGTGCTTACACTCATGTGGAAACTGGTTATGTCAGCGATGGGCACTATAAGGGACATCTTGAGAAGAGGCTAGGGGATCTTTCTCTACCACAAGAGGGACCTCCACAACTATTGCTAGTAGAACGGGAGACTCATTAGAAGTAGAAGGAGAAATAGACTTAGAAACAAAAAAAAAAGAGGTGTCTTGGTACCAAGCCTCTTCCCACACCCCGCCCTAGAGGAAGGAGGAAGGATGCACGAAGGCTACAAAGGCCAAGACATAGGAGGAACCCCATGGAAAAATTTACCCCTCCCATGATATAGGGTGGGATGGGAAGCTATGGAAATAACAAGAAGCTCAAAAACCTGAGGCTTCAACCTCTGTAGCATATGCACCTTTTATTTTTCTGTGGTAGGCATAGGAGAAAGAATTAAGGATGTCACCAAGGGTTGAGAAGTAGAAGTAGGGGAGACAAAAGATGAAATAGAATCTAAGAAGTCATGAGGGAAAGAACAAGCTTATCCTCCCCCTTTGGAGGGGAAAAGGGTGAAGCCTGTTGTTGTGCACACAAGGAAGCCTTCAATGACACAACATAAGGACGTGGAGGAAAAACCACCCTTCAGAACTAAGCCCCCTAGTCTTATACTTGCAATAATATTGATACCAAAGATCTCCCTAGGAGGGAGGGGTTTGACTAGGGTGGGCTAAAAGTGATTGAGAGTAAAGCCCCGACATGCTACCAATGGTTTGTATCTAGGGACAACATGCATGATACCCTAATGGGGATACTTCAGACACTTGTGGATGATAAAAAAACCTACATTCATAGAGGCGGCCATGGAATGCCCAACCTTTCTCTAAATAAGTTTGATTCTAAGATCATAAAAATGCCACATCTAGAGACTTAAGACCAACTGAAACTAATAAAGAAATAAACCCCATAGGGGTGATAGACAACCCATCATGAGTACAGAGAGTATCTTGCAACTAATTGTACTTATTCTTATGAAAAATGTTAACGAACAAGGACTCCTTGTTTAAGGTTAAATCATGTAAGATAAAGGCTATATTAGGAACAACACTCACATTATCCATAGGAGGCATACAAGTGAATGAGACGATGTTCACATACTCAAACAGGACAAGATCCAAAGACAAAATATTATGTAACTAAGTTAGCAGAATGGCAAGGGAACATATCTATGTAGATCTATATTTGGATATCAAGATTAGTCATAGATTTGTTATATTTTTGTTTCCTTCCGTTGAGATGGATAGTTCTTTCATCGATGTAGTCTTGAATCTCATGACGCAGGTGAATGCACTGCTTTGTATCATGTGTATGTACTTAATGGAATTGACATAACTATTTTGCATTGTACCATTGCAAATATAGCTCAAAGAGAGGCCAAATTTATGGTAATGTTATAATTTTATCTTTTAATAGATTTTGCAAAATACTAGTATAGGATTTAGATAACTTTATAAAAGTTCTATCGCGTCCTATACTTTTTCCTTTAGGATCAGAGACCATGTTTTCAATTTCCTTTTTCTTTCTTGAATCACCAAAAAATGACACTAATGACTGGTTGGATCCAAATGAGAGTGTGAGGAAAAATACTTGAACTAAGCAACTGTCTACTAATACTTGAACAATTTTGCACATAGATGCATGAAGGAAAGGTACTCCAGTAAGATAAACTTTTCTCACAGTTACCTCTACAAATTCCCAATGAAAACCTTTTAGACATTGAAATCAAGCAAGGGATACGAAATACGAGAAAAAATCCTGAAAACAAGCAATAAAATCAGTAACCTTTTCATTCTCTCCCTACTTACATTCGATGAGATCGGTGAATGTCATCTTTGGACCAATATTAGCCTGGAATTGTCTAAGGAACTGATTTACTAGTTGATCAAATGATAAAATATAATTATCCAATAAAGAACAATACCAATCTAGGGTAGCATCCTTAAGAGAATGTGGAAAAAGCTTCGCCATCAGAGCATCATAGTGGAAGAACTCAGTGCAAATAGAATTGAAAGCTAACACATGTGTTTGAGGATTTATGTGACTACTATACTTCTCAAACATTGGAATCTTCATCCCCTAAGGAATAGGAGTTTTTAAGATGGTGATAAACAAGGGAATATGGTGAGAGAAATGTTGGAGCATAGGTTGAGAAAAAGAGCTAGCTAGGTTCGCTAGCTAGTTTTGTATTCATCCCATACTTTGCAACAAAGCATTTAAGATGGGATTAATAGATGATACATGATTAGAGGAACCAAAGCCACTAGCCCCCTCACTAAAAGAGCCCCCAACACTAGGACCAGAAGTTGAAACCTTAGGGGTAGAAGAACTGAAGCCAAAAGGTACCTAATTTACTTTGATAATTTGGGTATGCTTAGGCACAAACGTAGTGTTGATAGAAGGACCTATCTCAACCATATACATTGACACTTTGGGCATCAAGACTTCTATTTGTTTCATAGCAGTCTCAGAATTAACATCTTGGGTAACACCCAAGTTAGAGTTATAGGTTGGGACATGGGTACCCATAATATCTGCAATACCTCAAATAATTTCTATGCTTCTTTGATCCTTTTCCAACATGGTTCTCAATCTATTGGCAATAATAGCCACTTGGGTGAGACTACTATCTTTTTCTAAATACTACTCAAAACTCCCCAAGCCTCTTATCTAGGGAAAGGAGCTGCTTTGCAGGAACCCCAAGAGCAACTTCTTCCTCCATAATGGAAGCAAAAGGAGAAACAGGAGGAGTTGGAACATGAGTGACAACTTCCCCAAAGGGACTAGAAAATCTGGTAGACAACCTTGAAACCAATTATTCAAAAGAGGGACCACTTTGACGAGAACTAACCTTCCTAGATTATATTCTTGTGCACCAAAGGATTCTTCTAAAAATGAATCCAAAGGTTGCATATTATTTTGTGAAGCTCATAAAAGCTTCATGAAACACAAATATGTAACACACCCAAGAAACGAGGAAAAAATTTCTGATAAAGAAATGAGAAGGAGAAAGTTCACATCGAGTTCACAAAAATGTAGAGGGGATTCACTACTCCCATGTCTATAGGACACTGAAAATCCTAAGGGAGTGAATTTCCCTTAACTACCTCAAGAACAAATAGGTGGGAAAGGAAGGGAAAACTAAGGTCTACTCTTTATGTTTTCTAATGGAGGTTTTTGGGAAACAAATAAATATGACTTAGAGGTCTCAAAATGAAAAATCATTGGCTCTTAGCCAAAGGACACTAGTGAGTGAGTTAGATGATAATGCACCACACTATCATCATAGAGGCATGCCGATGTCTTGTACAGATAAAGAGTTGAGTTCATAGACTAAAACTCACATGGCATGCTAGAAACCTAAAAGTTCTAATCTAATAGTTTAATAGCAAATGAAGAAATGCATAAAATGAAATAAAACAACAAGAAGAATACTTTAACTTGAAAGATAAACTATCTAATAACAAAATGACAAGAGAAGGGGAAAATAAACTACACTTACAAAAGGTCCAAGCTCCTGCAAGCTCCTCACAAACAAAGTGCACCTACACACATGACAAAAAAAAAAGTGTTGTGGTTGTGTTTTGGAGTCTACCTTAGTCAAACACCCACTTTGGTGCTTCCACCTCCACAGACATGCAATAGACTATAGTATAGAGAAAATGATAAAGAAATGGAAAAGGACAACTTATAGAATGTAAAGACAATCTAGATGTTATTCTATAAACAAGATAATGCAAGCAAATTAAATGTGCTACCCTCCTTTCTACATGCTTGGAGAAGCCAAGAGAGGATGGAAAATAGCAAGATGATTACACCAATGAAGTAGAGATTTGACAACCTACAATAGACAATGGTGTAGAAGTGAAATGGTATAGAGTGTGAAGTGTGAAGGTTGAGTGAATGGAAGTGAAGTGAAATTGAGAGAGAGTCAATAGAATGGATGGAATGAAGTTAAAAATATTTTTAGGAGGTAAGAGGATTTTTTTTTACTATCAAAGGTCATAGGGGCATTGCAATTTAGAGGTTGGTAGAGAATGTAATGCTTTCAACATCCACTAACCTGAGAATCCTATCAGGATGCCAACATGATGCATATATTTCTACATAGTGCACAAGAGTCCCTGACAAAAAATCCCTCACCAAAAAGGAAAGGATCAAGGCACATGTGAAAGGAAAGGTAAAGGTGGTGGAATTTTACAATTTTGGGTTTATAAGGCTAAGGTGAGGTAATATTATAGGAAATTGCACTAGTTACAATTTTACGCCATAACTTGAGTAGTTCCCAATATTTTCATGAATGTAGATCTAATTAGGGATATTTCTAGGGAATACAACCCTGACATGAGGGCCCTATACATAGTAAATTGGATAAGTATCTTACCATTGGATATAAATCATATATGTAAGGTCCTCAACCAAAACCTTAATGCATAGGTTCCAATTGACTTGGGTAATCTCAACAGAGAATATCATAGAAACTAGGACAACTACAAAGTAAGGTGTCTACCATGTTTCAGGCCTAGAGGTCCAAGAAGGGAACTACAGAGGTTTAGCGGGGGTGAACTTGAGCCCTTTGTCTATGATATATTTGAAGACTATTTTGTGAAGACTTACTTCTCCCTATGTCAAGTTTTTAGGTTGAATAGAAAGATTCAAATTCCTATCGGTTTAATGGTTCTTCCCATTGACATCCAAATCAGGGATGTTAACAAACCCTACGATTTTGTAGGGTATGTTGTAGATTAGCTTCACAAGTACCTTTCCTCTATAAAGAGGGATCCTATTATTATTCACTTCAAGTACTATTCTCTCCTTTTGCACCTAATTTTGTATAGTGGGGTACAAGTGTGGTCTCCACAATTGTAGGTTAGGCCTTTGGGCGAGAAGAATATGATATTTTAGGTCCATTAGTGGACCTACATATGGGACAAGGATTGAAACAAGTCCAATTATTCATATTTTTAGGAGTTTCTTGTGAAGCCCTTGTAACAAGGTCTTGGTCTCCCAATAGATTGGGGACTATCAGAAGAAATAAGGAGATTTTTGAGTCCAAAGGACCTCACCCTAGAGAAGGGGATTGATCAAAATTGGGGAGATTGGTTTTCTACTTCGATGCAATAGTGATCAAATGTATGGGACCCCAATAACACCCCATTTCTACCAAAAGATATGCCAGACAAAATGACATTTTAGAAATAAGGTAGCAATTAACTGAGTCATATAAGACTCATTTTAGGAATAATAAGAAGCATTCCCTCCTAGGCATGATGACATTTTTTGAAATCATGGCCACTTTAAGGGAAGGCATAGAATTTGTATATTAAATATTACTTCAATATAGTATGAAGGTGGATAAGGTGAGAAACTTTGATCCTGAGGGGTTCATCCATAGGCAGAGGACCAACTAAAAAATTTATGCCTACAACCATGAGATTAATAATATAGAATATTTGATCAAGAATTGATCTTTAGAGAGGTAGGCTTCACAGAGGAGGGTTGTATGGCTCAAAATCCAAATTGCAAAGAATAAGAGGAAGAAGGTTGATCCTTCTTTCCAAGGGTCATTTTTAAATATTAGTGATCCCATAGTCAGAATGATGACTATAATGGAAAATTCTAATCAATCATTAGAAAATGGACCTTCAATTGCTCCTAGCACATCGGGTTCTTCCACCTCTAGAGCAGATGTGCCACCATGTCCTCAACTAGTCACACCATTACAATAGATATATTGAATAGCATGACCTCTGGTGGATTATTCCCTTGATTAGGATGAGTTGAATGGAGAT
Source organism: Sequoia sempervirens (assembly GCA_007258455.2). Taxonomy (NCBI): domain Eukaryota; kingdom Viridiplantae; phylum Streptophyta; class Pinopsida; order Cupressales; family Cupressaceae; genus Sequoia; species Sequoia sempervirens. The sequence goes on from VDFB02281492.1 coordinate 637,921,003, forward strand.
GCTCTTAGGGTGCAAGAGATGTTTCCCCCTCCCAAAATGATAATTGAGAGGCCCATAGATGACATACTAGTCATTAGTCTTGAAATTGGTAGATAAGTGGTGGATGATATAAGAGCTAAGTCTAGTGAATATTTTTTGAAGGATGAACAATTCATCACCATATAGGAGCTTAAGGACTTTATCCTTAAGAACACTTGGGAGAGGAACTACAATTGACCATCTCATATGGGAGCCTCTCTATGAATGAAAATAAGGATCTATCATATAATTTTTTTGGAAGAATGTCAAGGAAGAGATGAATGCTATGACTCCTCAAAGAGGCAGAGAGCTGGTGAAGAAGGCATGATGTCTTTTTATACTAGGATGGGACATATCTTCTGCTATTACATTTGATGCTTTCAAAATATATGAGTGTGAGAGTCCACTTTTGAACTTAGAGGAGCAAGTAGAGGCCATATATTTTAGCTGAGGATTCCACCATGACATGAATCTCTAGCTATTTGGTCCATTTTCCTGTAGACGAACAAGACAATAAGTGACCCCAATGAGCTTGCATGTATTCTCATTATTAGGAGAGTGGGGTACAAAGTGCCACATAGGTAGCTTCCTTGATAGTTAATGCAACCCTCTTCATTGAGGCTACTATCTAGAAGTTGTAGGGAGATTTAGATAAGGAAAATGCCTTAAACTAGAGTTTACAACAAAGATTAAATACAATTTTTGGGCTGCTACCCCCTCCATAACATATAATTGAGGCTCAATCCTCACAACAAAGAAATAAATCGATTGTTGAAATCAAGGAATTGAGAAAAGAATTGAAGAGGAGAAAAATAGAGGCTAAAGTAGCAAAAGAAGGGATTGTAAAGAAGGTTTCTGACTTAGTTGACAACATTTTGGGATACAAGCTATCAAAGATTCTTGCTTAGTTGAATAAGGTGTGGGACAACTACACAATTTTGAGGGACATGTTTTCTAGCT
>VDFB02281492.1:637922080-638376765 GCA_007258455.2 Sequoia sempervirens
TATATTGGCATAATTCATTTTGCATTCTTTTCCTTTTTCTTGGTTCTTAGTGTAGCCTTGTCATTTATGTGATGTGTTTGTCACTTTGTGGATGAAATTGGGTATGATGTCCTTCATAAGTGCGATCTTTCTAAGCATATTACATTCATCTTGGTGGTTTGATGTGACACACTACATCTCCTAAGTTGTGAATATACTATTCTTTGATTGGTCCTCTCTTGGAGACATTAGACACAATGTTCCCTAAGTGACTGACCTTTTATAAATTTAACAAGACTCCTTTGAACATCTTTTACATTTTTACATTTTTGCATTTTACACTTTTTCCACCTTGAATAACGCAACTTGCATGCCTGTGGTACCTTCTTTTTGTTCATGAAATTTTTCCATGTGGCGCTTTGTTAAAGTTTTAGCAGGTATAACTTTAATAGATGGTTGAGCAGGAAGCCCACCTAGCGGCATGAATTTTCCCCATAGCCACCTTTATTTTTGTGAGTGCATACCAACTAGCATATGTATCTTAATTTTCGGTCCTTCTCACCCGGTGGACAACTAAGAAGTTTCATCGCCTCAAAGTGAGTACACATTTCCTTTCCAAAACAAACAAGCCTAGATTTGATCCACAACTAGCTGGACAATTGATTGAAGCTTGATCCACCTCACTTTCATTTCTCTTTGTCCTTGCCATTGCATGATTTTGTATCTTGATGGTTTGAATTAGGATCTATGATCCTAGGGGCTTGGCCACCTCCTTTGATCTTTGTCATTCTTTGTCATTTGCATCTTTACACTTGGATCTATCTTGGATGTCTACTTTAGTGTGAGTTCAAAGCAAGTTCATCCTTTCACTAAAGTGGGGGCTAAATGTGCCATAGAAAAAAGGACCCTTTGTTTGACATGGGATTAATTCATGATAATTTGACTTAATGAGGCCTTGTTTTAGGTGTTGTAAGGCATTTTATGCATCCACACGAGGTGTGGGACCCTTGAAAATTAAATAAAATGCATTTAAATGATGTGTTGTGAAGGGGTTGTGAAGTGTTGTAAAGGATTTCTACACTCTTCTAGACTCTATTCATTATGATTTACCTAAATATCACCTTTTCATTACTTATCAAGTCTTATTTTGAAGTGTTGTAAAGTCTTGTAACAAGCTTTTATGCTTTTCTAGGCATAATTTCAATCTTTATCCCTTTCTTATGCTTTATTTGACCCTTATGCTCTTATAAGGCTTAATTAAGTGTATTTTTGAAGGTAAACCTGACAAACAACATTTAATACAAGATAATCCCCAACACCCACTTTCAAGTCCAAGGTGGGACCCATTCGCCATGGGTGGCGAATAGGTCCTTCTTGTTACCAAATTTAAAATAATTTAAATTTCTTTCAGTTTTATACTTAAAAATATCTTATGTCGGCCTGTGATGAGGTATCATTGGGTTACTAAGGCACACAAATTTATGCATAAGTGTTTTCACATCCATTTTATCACCAATTCATTCATTCAACCATTCTTCATTATTCATACATCAATTTTCCATCTCAAGTCAAGCAACCTAGGTCTCTTATATTGCAAATCATCAGGAAAGCTTTTAAAGGAATTCAAGGGCTGAATATTCCTCCATTGTTGCATAAACCCAAGATCAAACATCATGGCAAGGTAATCAACTCCATTATTTCATGTCTCATTACTTTCTTTCATCATTTTGGTTTAATTACCTAAAAATGGGTTTCACCAAGGAAAACCCCTATCTTGTAACAATCAACAAGTTTTCCCCTCTTTAATATGTGATTATAGGTTTGCAAATTGAAGAAAAATGTCAAAAATGAGAAAGTTGAAAATGTTGTCAAAGTTGTCATGAAAAGTTGTCAAGAATAATGAAAACTTGGATCTAGGGAAAAGTATTCATCCAATCTACATGAAATAAGTGGGAAAAGGGCTTTTTTCATCCATCTTTAGAGTCTTGCAAAGTTTTAGTTTTACATTCCACTTCTAGGACACTTTTCAACAAAATGGGACTCGTCCTCCAGTAGTGGTGAATGAGTCCCAAAATGGAAAATGAGTCCCACCAGGCCTAAAAAGCAGCAATTTTGGAGTTTCAGAGATATTTATAGTGTTTAATACATTTTCACGTGCATTCCATTTACATCCTTTCCTTTTTGTTTGGCTTTATTTGTATTTTTAGATCATTCCTTAGGTCTTTTATATTACACAATGTGTTTTTAAATATCACTTGTTTCTTAGATTTTGCATTCATATTTTATCAATTTCGTATCTTAGTTGCACTTAGATAATTCCATTTAACCTAACTAACATTATACATAACATAATTTGAATGAACCCTTTAGCATTTTTGGCCCTACCTCTCTCCTTTTAGGTGAAAAAACCTAGAAGAGTTAGAGAGCTCGAAGGTGCCAAAAATCTATGGTTCACTCTCCATCTACCCTAAACCCTTAACCTTTAAACCTTAAGCCCTAAAACCTTAATCCCTCAACCCTAATCCCTCAACCCTATATTGTCAACCCTCTATCCTTAACCTTAAACTATCAACCCTCTACCCTCAACCCTCTCTCTCTCTCTCTCCCCCTCTCCCCTTCTTCCCCTCTTACTCTCTCCCTTCCCCCTCCTAACTCTCTCTCTCCCTCTCCCTCTCCCTCTCCCTCACCCCTCCTAATTCTCTCTTCCCCCCTCTCTCTCTCTCTCTCTTTGTCTCTCTATCTCTCCCCCTTTCCCTCTCTCTCTCTCTCCCTTTCCCTCTCTCTCTGTCTCTCCCTTTCCCTCTCTCTCCCTCTCTCTCTCTCTCTTGCCCACCCTCCACCTCATAATTACTCTTAGGTCTATGTGTGAAAAAATTAGATATCCGATTTGTGCTACTTTGTCTTGGGCATTGCTTTGCAGGAATGTATTGACACCCAATGCATGAAAACGTCAACTCATAATTTTTGCATTTTTTGGAGGATGCAAAACACTACTTTTTTCACATCACCACTTTTCGGCCCGTCATGATCCTACACATACGCCCTATGTTTTAGTGGTGAAATAATATTTTAAAAAGGCCTCAATGGATCCCTCTTGAGATGTATTGACCCAAATTATGTCAAAAAAATATTGGAGTAATTTCATGATGGCTCATTAAGTGAATATTTATCTGCAAGGACAACTTCTATTAAGATAATGAGGATTGGTTATTATTAGCCAACCTTATTTAATGATACTTATAAAAGGGTGAAGAACTATAAAAAAAATGGTTTATTTTTTGGAAAGAAAAGAGTAGGTATTCTTTCTCTTCATCCCATCCAAATAGACTAACCATTTGCATAGTGGGGGTTGAATTTCATTGGAATGATAAATCCACCATCTATTGCTAGCCACAAATGGATTTTGGAAACTATTGGATATTTTACCAAATGAACCAAGGTAGTTGTATTGAAGGATATTGCTGAGGCTTCAATTTTGGAATTCCTATCTACTAAACAATGACTAGGTTTGGTGTCCCTTCCACCACCATCTCTAATAATGCCAAAACCATTTTTGGCACCCAAATTAGTGAAACCAAATATGGTATTTACTTGAAGAACTTGTCAAATTATCACCATTCGAGTAATGACTTGGAAAACTCCACCAACAAAAACCTAATCAGGATAATCAAAATGACCATTGAATGTCACTAGAGGTCTTGGTATAGCATGTTCAAGAAAACCCTTTGGGTTGAAAAAATCAATTCAAAGAGAGCTATTGGAAACTCCCATTTCATGTTAGTTTATGGGAGGGAATAAAGGCTTATGTTCTCACTAGAGTTTCCTTGTCTTGAGTTAGCACAATATCTAGATATATTAGAAAATTGTGCAATGACATTGATATTTTTTGAGCTAATGGAGTTGGAGGGGGTCAAAAAGGCCATGCATACCCTTGAGAATCACCAATCACAAGTTTAGAAGACTTTTGACAAATGTTCTATCAACAAATTATTCAATGAGAGAGACTTGGTGTTGAAGTGGGATGCAAACAAAGCTAATATTAGAAGGCATAAAAAGTTTACTATCATTTGGAGTGGCTCATAAGTAATTACTAGATGGAAAGAGGCCAATTTTCTTCATCTCAAGGCTAGATGGTGAAGCTCTTCCAATCCTAGTTAATGGGACACACCTCAACCCCTCTACCCTATACACTAACCATTAACCCTAATACATCAACCCTATACCTTAAACCCTAATATATTAACCCTTAACTCTTAAACCCTCAACCCTTAAACCTTAAACCCTTGAGCCTTAAACCCTAAAGCCTTAAACCCTCGACCCTTAAACCCTAATCCCTTAACCTCTAACCCTAAATGCTATACCTAAAGCCTCAACCCTCAACACTTAAACCTTAAACCCTAAACCCTATTCCTAAACCCTCAAACCTCAAAACTATACCTTAAACCCTAATCCCTCAACCCCTAAACACCAATCCATCAAACTTTAAACCTTAATACCTAAACTGTTATACCTTGTGGGTTATTTTTTTAGAACCAAACTTAATCTTAATCCTAACCTATGAGCTTGCCACAACCCAATTATCAACTACCATGAGGATTGGCCAACACCTAAGTAAAGTAATTAGTACTTCACTTCTTCCCTTCGGGCCCTGTGAAACCCAGTGAGGGAGATCCCATGCATACTCATAATATCTTATATTTAGTGAAGAGTATTTCTTCACACAGATGCACTACTTCATGAAAATCAATTTATCAAAGGCTTAGTGAACCTAAAATAGAAGTGTCACTTATTTTCAAGGAGTGCACTTTCACACTTAGAATTGGGACAATGTTGTAGACATGGAAAATATACTGATTGATCTCGTGCACCTGATCCTAATTTTACTAACACTGTTTCATTCTGAATCATCTCCTTTACTAGTCATTTAATTATATATCCCTTATTTGATTAAATTCATCACATTCCATCCCTTAATTAAATAAATCAAGTTTATCTAATTAAGTCATCATCTCCTGTTAATTAAATAAATCAATTTTATTTAATTAATTCTATAGTCTTCCTTTAATTAAATAATTCACTTTATTTAATTAAATCTCTAAAGTCATTCTATTAAATTAAATAAATTAACATTTATTTGATTTAATGTAACATCACCCCTCTTTAGTTAAATAAATCAAAATATTTATTTAATTAAGTCTAAATCATATTCCTCTCATTTTTATTTATTTCAATCCAAAAAATTTAAATCAAATGGTCAAATCAACTAATCTCCTTTTAAGTTTAATCAAATCTTGATAAATCTTAATCTTAATCACCTAAATCCTCAAGATTTTGCAACTTGCTCATGAAAAAAATTTATTTGATTTATTAAATCCTCAATTACTTTCAAAAAAGGCATCAATGTTGGAATATTCCTCAAGTTTGAAAAATCCCTCCAAAAGGGTTTGCACATCCAACAAAGCATTTAACCCTCTTACATGTCCTTTGCCTTGAGCCAAGTGGCATTTAGCTCTTCTTACATCCCCCCTAAACATGTCACTTCTTTAAATTCAAATTTCAAATTTGCACATTGACCAAAATGTGCTCCACCTCCTTTTCTTAGCATCTTGACAAGTGGTTCTTTGTTATTAGTCCATCTTTAATCCCACATTCATCCCATTCTTCAATCCTCCATCCTTCTTTGCTATAAATAGATGCTTCCTCTATTGCATTGGATCATCCACAATCCATGTAAAATCATTATAGTCATTTTGAATCCAATCTCATCCACATTTCACCCATTTTAAACCATATTAGCATGAGATTTCATCAATCATAGCAAGGTTATTGTCATTCTTCATCAAGGATATATCAATCATCATCAAGCTTATCAAGGAATTGGGAAAGGGATTCTTTCCACATCAAATAAGCACCAATTCCCCCATGGGATGCTGGTTTGAGCATTAGAATAGGATTTAATTAGCTTTCATTTGGTTTCTTTGCTTTATTTCTTGCTCATTGCGCTTTGAATGAATCTCATGGGGAATGCTAGTTTAGAATTTTTTATTGACTAAAATTGTGTTTTTTGTCTATGTTTGAGCAGCTCTAGATCAAGCATTCACATTTTGTCACTGGAAGGAGGGCGAATCTAAAGAATCAAAGACATTTTTTTGAGAAATTATGTTGTTTTTTTAATGTTTTTTGTCTTCCCAGGTCGAACAGCGCCGTTGGGACAAATTGTGATGCATATACGATCTCTGTTTTACCAAACAAAGCCACTAGTTTTACTAGAATTCTGCTCAAATCCTCAAATAGTGCCACTTGGTCCAAACAACGCGGCTACCTTGAGTTGAAACGCCGCCTTTGCTTTCTTACTTTTTCACTCAAACTTAAAATGGCCATATCTTGGTCATTTTTTGGTCTTTTTTGGAACTCTTTTTTTTGAAATGGGGTATAATTTTATAAGCTATCTGATGGTGTAGGTTTTTCTCAACTTTGATAGAGTTAAAAATTTCAAATTTTCACCTAATGTCAAATCACAATGAAACTTAGTTTAAATTTTAGGGTTTTCATGCTTAATCATTTATCTAACCCTCATATATTCTTGTTTCATACTTTCATCTAACATTTGGAGCTTGTATTGTAGGTTTTCAAGGATCATGGAGCATGGAAGTCAAAGAAAAAGCATTATCACATGATTGTAACAAGTGTTTTTAAACACTTGGGAGCAATTATAATCCCATTCTTAAGGCTTTGTTATCTTCAAGTTTTAGGACTCAATAATTTTCATTAGGGATTAAAAAGAAAAATCAAAGGGATTAAAAAGAACCTTAGGAAACTTACTACATTTTTTTTTGGGCTTAACATTTGAACAAGCAAACTTCACATTTCAATCTTGGTGCTTAAAAAGAATCCAATCATTGCTTTGAAAGGGATTAAAATCAACATGTGCATATTTGTTTTGTAATCACTTACCCAAAATAATATCATCTAAAAGGTGTATGCACTTCTCTCACACCTCACAACGATCTTGAGAATCAAAAGGCTTTTGGTGATATTGGGTTATGTAAGTGATTTCCTTCACACTTCATTTTGGAACTAAAATTGAACAAATCTTGCAAGTGTGAGTGGAATATATCATGTGTGTTCTCTCCTTGTTTCTAAATGAGGATTGATCAAACTACGGATGTATTCATGCACTTTTGTTTTATCTTAGAAGGCCTACCTTGTGGGAAAAAGTAATCACCCAAGGGAATGACCCAGTCGAGAGCACGCTAAATCCAAGCGACTTCCAACCAATATATAAGTGTGGGTACTTGAGGAAAGGCAAGTATCACAAGGAATATTCTGACAAGAAGGGTAGAAATGGTCTCTCACCGCATTGATGGTCCCCCACGAATAGAATTCCCCTACTAGAACCTCTTGTTTAGAAAGGCCAAAATCCTTGATCTTATTGTTGGTGCAAGAATGGTCATTTTGAAGCCATTCCACATTTTTACAGCTCTTAGTAGAGATGAGAAGTATGCCATGGGAGTTTCATAGGTACTGATGCTTGGTTGACCTGAGAAGTGAGTGCACTGTAAGGGGGAGCTTGTGTGGTCAAACATCTAATCGTCCGCTAAGAGTAGGTGTAGTTGGATTTATCCAAGTGGGAACTCAACAAGTACTCTCTTTCATATCCATACCGTTGTGCACATTCTTGGAATCGAAAACACTTTTCTTGATCATAAACATTGGGAAAATAAAAATTCAACATGAGTCAAATTTCAAGCCCTTTAGGAGAAGCAAATATCCTTTGAAAAAATTTAAGTGCTATTGCTTGCCCTTGGGATTCTCATCCTTAGAGGCTTGTAAGAATTTTGATTTTATCTCAATTTGCTCCTACTAAAGTCAACATTAGGTAAAATGTTCCTTGATTTTCCTTGATTTCTACATAACACACTTTGTGGGATAAGAGGGGGTTTGAGACATTACACATCTTGATTCAAAATCTAATCAAGAAAGTGTTTTTGGTAAAAAGAATCCATTAAGCAAAGATAAAATAAAAATTGAACCCCACACATGTGCTTGGTATTTCTTGGTCATATGGTTTTCCATGAAAATATTGGTCTTTTGGTTTGAATTACTCATAGGGTAAAGAATTTTCCTCACTATCTTGGTCTTGTAAACAAGGTTCTCCTTAGGCTCATTTAATATCAAAACCAATACTTCATTCGTCCAAACATAATTTATCATCTCCATCTCACAAACAACTTTATAGCTTTGGAAACATCATTATCTACACTTGGGTACATCCTTAAAACTAAATAAAAATCATCTATTTAGTTAGGTGTGTTTGGATGAATCCTTCCTCACAAACTTAGTTAAATTATCACCCCTTTGAATGAGTTCGTCCTAAGATAACATCTAACATCTTAGGGTTTACAAGTTCATTATCCAATCAAACCAATCAAAATCAAATCCTAAGTCTAGCATTGATCCAAAGTTCCAAAAAAGTTCAACACCCATATCATTCACCCCTTTCATCCTTCATCTCATCATTGGTCTTAAACCCCTTAAAGGTCAACAAGGTCAAAACACAAGAGGAACATGGAATATAAAATTTCTCCATACATCATGAGTGGTCTAAATCAACCAAATTTTCAAAGCCTTAGAATGTTGATGGATTATCAAAACTCACATTTATACAATCCATACATGGGATCATTATCTCATACAAACCTCAATGGTACAACAAATGTTAGTATGCCCAATATAAATTTTGGAACACCTTTCCCTATGGTATATTTAAATCAAATTCCAAACCTATAAATCTATCAACAAGCAATCAATGAATGAGTCTTCAACAAATCAACATTATCCCACCAAATCGATACATACCAATTGTGAATATAACAAGTACAAGTTTACCAAACATGAACATTTCAAATCCACACTTGGTAAACTTTGGGATGGATATGTTTGTGAATCATATGCATGTTGTTAAAAGTTCAAAAAATATGATAACAACTGCATGTATTGATCCAAGTCAAGGTAACACCATGCAAAATCAAAGTTACCTAAATCAAGGAAATGCGATTCCCAACCACAACAATGTTCAATTTCAACCTATCATGCAAAATCTAAACATCATCCCAAATCAAAACATTGTCCAAAATCAATCACCACTAGGTCAAATCTCACAAGGTAACAAATGAAAATACACATCACTTGGGAAACCAACTGAATTGAACTCATGGAATAGTTGGTGCAGGAAAACTCATCACAGTTCCCACCTATGACAATTAGCAAAAGCCCTTAGTAAAACCATTATGGTACAATGAAAATCACCTTTGTGATTATCACAAAACAAAGGGACACACAACATCAAATTGCGCTAGGCTAAAAAATCTCATCCAAGACCTTATTGATAAAAAAATAGTAACTATTGGGGACAATGATCAAGATTCAACCACTAGCGATAGCAGTGATAAATTCTAGACCAATAATCATGTTGAAAATGTCCCTACATCATCCAATGAGTTAGGGGACATATCTCAAGAATTTATTCCAAAGAATGATCAATATCTTTCACCAAGGCCTAGTAATGATCCTTTCCAAGACATATACGAATCCTTGGACCTCATGGTTACAAATACAAAAGGGATCCACAACTTAACATTTGAGCCACTTCCTATGCCTAATGAAGATATCCAAGAACCCATTATAAGCAATCCATTCTTTGAAATTGACCCATGTCAAGAACTTGACCCAAAGCATGTTGAAAGCAATTCAAAAATCATTCAAGATCAAGAACTTGTATCTCCAAGCTACTACAATGATCTAATGGACATTGTCCTATCTATACAAGATGTCGCAAATGATGATCACATCCACATAGCGCATACTCCTCCATCTACCCATGGGATTATTTCTTTGGATGGACATATAGATGATCTTCATTCAGAACATGATTCCTTTACTCCTAACATGATTGCACAAAAGGAGTAGGTAGTTGATTCATATAGTCAAACCGAATTGTCAACATTAGGATAAGATATATCCAAAATTTAGACTGAGGACATCATCTATGGAGATATCCAACATTATCCACTCAAGGAAACATGTCAGACAGAACAAGATATTACAAAGTTAGCAGAGTAGAAAATTGAAATAACATCATCTACAGTGGTCATTTATCAGAGAATGCATTCTGAAAAAGACATCTCAAAATAGGGAGAATCAAAGAACAAAGATGTTACTACCACCATACTAGGGGCAACTTCATCTCAAGAAAATGTCAACATAGGGGGCACGAAGAATCCTTATGGTGAAACCAATGCCAATACTACAACTAGCCACATCATGAATCTTGATCCACCCATCATCGCATCCACAAATTGGGCCAACATCAAAAGAAGGTTTTGAATCAAAGTAAAAAGAACGTTATCAAAGAAAAAGAAGCTAAGAAGCATATCAGACAAATCAAATACATATGGATACCAAAAGATACAAAGAAAGATGATCCTTATCAAACTCCATTAGTCAAAGAAACTATGGGGAAAAATAAAAAAGGGAAAAGTATCCATCAAAGATATCCACAAAAGAAAAAGTAGGATTTTCAAGAAATGTACAAAGTATATCAAGCATTTGGTCCTAATTCCATGCACACTTTCGTATCCACCCATCATTGCTCATCTTCCCAAGTTTGGAGAGTCAAAGGTTCCAAACTATCAACAAATCCATCTTTTATTCCTAAACACACTCCATCCATGCCTCCACACATGATATCTAATTCTCACATTGACCATGTATTGGCAACCACCCTTCATCATAAGGATTCAGAAGGCACTCTATTGTGATATGCACACAAAGACAAAGTTAACCCTGGTGTCAACAAAGCAGATCAGGAATCTCAAAAGTTGCATTCAAGTGCACGTATCTTGGAAAAGCAGCTTCTCCAAGCAGGATATCAATGGAACATCATGACATAAACATTTACATCGACACCACTAGGTGGTCAACATTAGCTTAAAAATTTTCAAAAAAATAGAAAAAAATAAAAAAAATATGAAAATCCAAAAAAAATTAAAAAAAAGAGGATTGAAAATAGTAAAGATAAAAATCATCGTCAAGTGAAAACCACTATGGTGGAACGTTGGATAGGTACTATGATGAAAACTTGGTAAATAGGCCTTATGTGTAGAATTGAGCATCTACGTGTGCTAGTTCAAGTGGAGGCATCTCATTCCACCCATAATAAAGCCAAAATTCCATCCATCTTATCCATAATAAATCCATTCATCCATGAACAAGTTATCCAGTCCATTTTCATCCATTTGCATAGATAGTCTAAGTTATCTCAATCTTGACAAATTTTGGTTCACACTTTACACTTGCTTATGGTAAACATCTTGACATGGGTCATTTTCATTGATCCTATCCTATCCAATGTTATCTGAACCATGAAGCATTATCCAAATAACCATCCTCTATCCAAACACCTTATCTAATTGCAAGATAATCCATATCCATCGATGCATACACCCATCTAGGCACCCATCCATGACATTCCATACATTGCTAGACATTGGGGGCAGATATTTACATCTTGCTTCAAGAATAAATATTGATCTATATCTTCCAACTTATGTGGTGATCTAAACATTGGAAAATGTAAAATCAAATTGGTCAAAGCACTTGTGAGAAAGAATCCAAATCACTAGCCCATGGCACATTTTGACAAGAAGATGTTCCTTATCAAGCTTTATCTTTCATCAAACATCAATCCAAACAATCAATATCAGTCACATCTAATTTGTACTTCAATGTTGTATCAAATCATTCAAAACAAATTTTGTTCCAAATAGAGCTTCACAATCTTGATAAATCAAATCCAACCAATCCATCATCTCAAGATATCCATCCTAATCCTTGTGTTGCTTAACACTATCCTTGCATTGTTGTGTATTCTCAATAATGTTGTCATCATCAATCTTGATCAATCAAATCCAATCAATCCCTCATCATCTAGGGATATCCATCATAATCCTTGTATTGCTTAACACTATCCTTGCATTGTTATGTATCCTCAACAATTTTATCATCATCAATCCATCGATTTGATCAATCAACCTTAGATTGGTTTTCAAAAAAATCCCAAAACAGAGCATTGATATCATCAGACACATTCTTATCCAAATCATCAAAATCGTGCAAAAAATCCAAAAAACTGGTCAAGAAAATCCAAAAAGATCCAAATCATATCAAAATCCAAAAACACTCATTAAAAACAAAAAATGTCAAAAACATGCTATCTAAACTACATCATCTCTAAACTTAAACATAGGCAAGGCTAATCTTTTCAATCAGCCCCTGAGACACAAAATTCAAAAACATTCATAAAATCTCATAAAAACACAAAAACATTTGAAAATTTGGAAAATCAAAACATTTGTAGAATCTCGAAAAAACCCAAAAATAGCCTCAAAACATTTCAAAATATCACAAACATCCAAATATTTAAAAAATCCACCCATCCCATTTTGCTTCACCCACAATAATTAATCATCCATAATAAATCAATCGTCACCTTCATCCTTTGGTAACACAAACATAAACAAGTACAACAATTGAAAAAGAAAGCTTCAAATGCAAAATCAAAACCGAAACATCAAACTTTTAAATGCAAAATCATACTCTTGATCATTTGCAAACATGTCAATCAACCTTATACCAATAGCCTTTGGAACAACCTATCAACTTGCCACCATCCACTAACATGTCCTAGGATGTATCCTTCCTACAATGGGAATTATCTATTGGAAAAACACTTTGGATAATTATCTTAAACAAAAAAACTTGCTACCATCCACTAACATGTCCTAGGATGTATCCTTCCTACAATGGGCATTATCTATTGGCAAAACACTTTGGATAATTATCTCAAACAAAACAAATTTCCACCATCCACTAACATGTCCTAGGATGTATTGTTCCTACAATGGGAATTATCTATTGGAAAATCACTTTGGATTCTTATCCTAAAACAAAACAAATCTCTTTGGCTAGAGGTATGAAGAACATTGGCTTGTTTATGTACTTTATCTTTTCTTTTGATTTATTGTATTGTGCTCATTTCAATGACCTCTCAATGATGTCTAATCAAAATGATTTAGAGAGAAAGGAATGGGGCATTGATCATTATCTTTTGTCTATTGTGCTTGTTGGACGTTCTTGCAATATAACTTGGTGAATACTTGCTTTGTTAGTTACGTCCTAGCAAGATTTTTGTATGTTAGGTGTGAACATGAGTACTCCTATTTGATTGTTGGGTCAAATTCCATCACACTAGGTGCAACGCCATCCTAGTTCTTTATACCTTGATGCATCATGCCTATGTGTGTTATCAAACATAAGGTAAGAAGTGCTTTATAAATCCCGATTCCTGATAAGCATCATCAACACCATCATTTATCATCATCTCTAATAAAGTCTCGCAGATCATGGACTTGTTGGATCCTCTTGTCTTCCATCTCATTTCTTCTTATTCTTCTATCTTTACTAACATTTATTTCCAAGTATCAAGTGTGTGTAATAATCAAAATATACATGAGGCTACCCATGGCCTATGAACTATATACATCATCAAATCTATCTACATCAAAAATTCAAGTTGAACTAATCTGGAACCTCTTTGTTGCGAGATCGACCCTCAAATTGAAAATTTTGCTCGATCTCTCAAGGGGGCAGTGTACCAGATAATTCTTTCATTGGGGCACCAGTGGGGCATCTGAAAAAATTAGATAATTTTTTAATTTTGATCTCAGCAAGTTTAATCTTTGAACCAATGCAATAGATACTTTGCTTCAAAGAGGGGAAAAATGTAGACATGGAAAATATACTAATACACTTTATCTCAATTTACTAACACTGTTTCATTCTAAATTACCTTCTTAGCTTATCATGACTCTTCGTCCCTTAATTAAATAAATAATCATTTATCTAATTAATTCATTCTCTCTTGTTAATTAAATCAATCAATCTAATCTAATTAACCCAATATCTCTATTTAATTAAATAATTCATTTGATTAAATCTCTAAGGTCATTCTATTAAATTAAATAAATTAATCTTTATTTGATTTAATCTAACATCATCCCCCTTAATTAAATAAATCCAATCCTTTATTTAATTAAATCTAAACCACATTCTCATCTCTTGATTTAAATTAACCCATAAATCTAAATCAAATAGTCACATCATTTAGTCCCTCATTAAATTAATTCATTCTTTTTCCCTCTTTCATGTCATTTCACTATTTTCAAATTCCACCTAATTCCATTTATCGTGCACATTCATCAAAATGTGCTCAAGCTTCCTCCATCCACATCTTGACAAGTGGCACTTACCCATTGGGTGTTGAATGATCCCACATTGCTTCATTTTGATCATCCACAATTTGAGCAAGTCTACTATACTCAATTTAATACTCAAACATATCCATTTTCATCAATTTTATCAAGTTTGTAGCTAGGTTATGCAGATTTTTCATCATGGAGCTCAATTGAATCTTCACCAAAGTGGATCACTCATCAATATTTGATCATATGATTTGGGAAAGGGACAATTTCCACATAAAATTGGCACCAATTCCCCCATGGGATCAAGAGTTTGCTTTGCATTTGAATAGGATTTGATAGCTTTTGTTTATGTTTGCTTATGTTCTTCATCTCATTTCTTTTTCTTTGCAATTTAAATGGATTTCATGGGGAATCTTGATTCTTACATGCATTTGATCTAATATTGTGTTTGTTTCTTGTGTTTTGCAAGTGTTAGGATTGGGGTTCTATAACCATAGTTTAAAGTATTTTGTGAATCATTCTTCATCTTGAATCATAGGCCCAATTCAATACTGGCTCAACTGACTACAAGATAAACTAATAAAATAATCATTGCTTTATCTAAGGAAGAAAATGAGTTACAACTGGTAATCAATCAGTAATAAAATTTTGATTGAATCTCAAAAAATAGTGGACCATTAGAATGTTACTTTGTAACATTTCACTCATTGTGCCCACAAAATATCACTTCCTTACTGAATCCTATATCCTTTACTTACAAATCAATGAACTCATTCTAGTTTTTAATAAATTCATTGAAATAAAGCATAAAACTAATTCATTCATTCTTGTGCAAATGACAAAAAGAGAAATGAAACTGTCATTAACAACTTCATTCATAACTTGAAAGAAAACACATAGGAGAGCAACATTTTGGAACTATAATTCTTCATTTATGATATTTCTTTGTTAAACCATATTTAAGACTTGCATACAGTATAAATTTTCATCTTAAACTTGCTTGTCACATATCTACTAGAATACCTATTTGCATTCTATTCTTCCTTTTGAGCATAGTATTTACTATGACATTGTCTAGACTCAAAATTATGAACTCTCTTTTTTCAACCATGAAATCCCTTTTATATATGCAGGGGAGCAACAAGCATCAACTGAATTACAATTACAATTTTCATTTGAGTTCATTTCAAAAACCTAATACTAACTAACTCCTTAGAGAACTCCCACGTGGTTTCATAAGCAATAATTTGTGAACAAGGGAGGACAAAAGGAAAAAAACATGTGTAGGATATTAGCCATCCTTGTCACAACATTCATTGGTTGAAACAAAAAATATTTCATCCATATCTTCTCAAATACCTTCCACATTAGCATAAGAAAACAAAAGAAAAACCACAAACATATGAACACAAATACGTCCTTGCAAAGACCATGGTGTCATCAAAAACTAAAACAAGGAGGTGACCCTATTCAGAGTCGTCGACACCTGAAAATGCCGACCACTTCTTATCCTCGATGCAATTGGAGGGATTACCAGTATGTCATCATCAAAGCTCCCATATGGCATAAGAGAATTAAGGTACTAGCCATAGTCTGAGTCAATGTCAACTTCAGCACTCAAGGGAGAGTCTGAAAGCACAATAGGAGAGTTATGTTTACCCAAGCAAGCCCTATGGCTCTTCTCCTTCTTCCTGGCCTTCTTCACTGGAAATGCCAGTTCCTTGCCTTTGCACTCGACCACTTCACCTGGAAGGGTCCTATTCCTCAAGCGATAAGTACTCTGCACAATTGACTTCTTATGGCCTCTAGCCCTCCTTTTACCTTTTGAAATCTCAAGAGAAGCCCTAGCTTCCTACTCAACTATGTCTTCATGGCACTCAAACACACTTAGCTAGCTAGACCTCCTAATAGGTGGAATTGTTGCACAAGCTTTTCCCATTTTCTCTAAGACTAGAAAATTCATAATTAAAAAGATTCTTGACTCAAGATCCATAAGAGAAGCACCCCAATCCCAATAATTGCAAGCAACTCAAGAAATAGAAATCCTAAATAGATTAGAGAACCTAGTTTCATACCAATTTACTTTGGATGTAAACACTGAAACACTACTTAAGAAAACTTACAGCCCTTTCAATGTCCTTTACTACACACGGCTCACTTCTACTATAGACTGAAAATATGGTGTGAACAAACAACAACAAACCTACATTAAATAGAAAATTAGAGCATGCGGACTTAATGATTTAGAACTCCTCATGCGAGCAAATTGGTAACATATCAGTTTGGCTCTCAATCTGGGTTGTTCATCTTAGAGCAATTAAAACTTCATCTAAGGTGGCCATTAGTATCGTTTTTTGACAATTATCAACTTGCATCTTGAACCAGCGAGACTATCTCAAATGCTGCCACATTATTTTCTAACCTTGATCAATCATAGCTAATCTAACAATTAGCATGTATTCACCAACCTAATTTATGCTTTAAATTAATATCGACAATTTACATAGGACTAGTTTTTCTTAGAGAGAAACTTTCTTTATATGATTCACCACTTCATCGTTGATCCTCCCCAAAATTTTAAGGCTCAATTAGCGATGAAGTATTAATGCGATGATGTTCAGTCCATTGGATCATCTCAATTTAAAACTTTATCAATGGTTCTCTAGTCTTTTCGCTGCTTTCCTTTTTGCTTTATGCTAAATCCTCATGATTTTGCAACGTTTCCCTTATAATTAAGGGTCATCGCTTGTCACTGATATACTTTATCTTTTCCCAACTTCATCAATGATGTAAAAATCCCTACGATGATCTTTATCCCTTGATCCAATAGTCTAACCTTTGGTCACATTCATCCTTCTGTTGTACATTGCTAATTCAAACCTTGTGCCCAAGTCCCATCTATGAGGGGAGATGTTTTCAAAGTGCCAAATTTAGGCACATACAACCTACATAAAGCAAATGACACAAAAGACATCATTCATAGGATCATATATCATTAGTGATAGAAAAACCCTTTAGAGGACACCCATCGCTTATTGCTAATTCAAAACTCAAGTTCTAAAACAAATTCAAGATGAGTGATGAGCAATATAACATAAGGCCTTCATTCATCACTAATTCTCCTCATATATTTTGCAATCCATTAGTGATGAAAATATTTACATCATTTATAACATCCATCGCATATCATTGATGCAAGATCTTATATTCCTAACATATCTATGATCAATCAATCATACAAGAAATCACATCACATTGCTCATCATTAATCCAGGTTTATCTTTCTAATAACGATCCATGATGAGTGATAAGAACATAAGACCAGGGCATCACTCATCGCTATTACAAATTTGAAGCCTCAAAAGCCATTAGCAATGAATGATATTAAAGGGAAACATCAATCCATTGCTCATCGCTAATTCAAGGTGTAAACCTCTGAATAAATTAGTGATGAGCAATACAACTATGAGGGCCATCGAAACTTAAGTTGGAATTAATATGCATGTGCTCATTAGTTGTTCTAAAAGAGGGGACTTCTCTAGGATGACATGAAAATAGTAGGCTTAAGACTTCTAAGTGACATAATACAAAGGCTATAAAATTTAGGTGATTCAAACCTAGACACAAGAAGGGCCAGTCACATGATGACATTAATGCTCATGAAATATTTTGTGTGACCGGAAGTAAGCCATACATAGTTAGTAATAGAATAGAATTCAAAGCAAAAAAAATGTACAAAACCCTAAACCACATATAAGAACCCTACAACAAATGTGACAAATATTTTTAGGTAAAAATTCTTAGGGTTTTTAATATGAACACTCTAGATTTTTCAAAATTTGAAAGTGCCATCAGTGACTCTTTTTGGGGACGTCTATTCCTTAGTGAACAAAGTGAGAATTTAGATCTTCTAGAGAAGCAAGCTAGGTGCCTACTCCATTGGGTAACAAAGTCAAAAGGTCATCTCTATGCCCAACTACTTTGGCTTGACAAGTCAAACCATATCCGATGGCCCAAGGCCAAAAAACCTATAGGCCTTTACTTACCTCTTTCATGCACAAGTTTTTCATCACACCTCACCAAATCCAATCTAAAAACATTATTGGAATATGCTTGATTAAACATGCTGACATCCCTAAATAACTTAGCATGTACAACATTATCAACAAATTTGCAACTAACATGCATCTGAGAATCAAGCATACCCTTAAAACACTAATTATCATGTGGCAATAACTCATAAATTTCATTACTCAAAATATTGTCAAGTTGAAAACAACTTTTCTTAATGTTCTTCCCATTACCACACTACAAGAAAGTTCCATCCAACTAAAAAATTAGGCACTTATACTCTGCCACATAGTTGGGATTATCAAGCTCAATCTAATTGGTAGTTTGCATGTCATAGGTTAAACAATTATAAGGATCAATCAAAATATTATACACATCATGCAAACTATCTTCAAGTGTATGTAAAGAAATACACTCATACATTGACACACCCTGTAACTGTGCCTCAACATGTTGGTGTAGAGAATCATCAAGAACATCTACCCTATCCTTATTCTTACTCACTCTGATATTTTCTGAGCATATTATGCTAACATCTTCAACATTCACATCTTTATCAAAAGTGAGCAATACTGGTTCCAAAAGGTAATATGTTTTTCCTTTTAAATCAGCCCCCAGATCCATATAAAAGAATTCATAACTAGGCTCATCTAAATCAGAAAATGAATACTTATCCAAATCTACATTAGAATTTTCACAATTTTTCTTGTAAAATACACAAACCTCATGGTTATTTGTTGTTCTTAACTCATCAACACAAGTTTATGAATTTGTATCAATCTACACAATCTCATGCTCATCATAAAATACATCATTACAATCAACCAGTTGTCTACTTTGATCTAGATTACCATCATGTTGACCAACAGATTCATAACTAGAAGAAATATCAAATACCCATGATTCATATCTTTTATAATAAAGGGTATGTGCAGGATCATGATGGGCCAAAAAGTGGTAGTATGATGGGTATGTGTAGGGTATGTGGCTGATGACTTTTTTTACCCAAAATTGATGAAACAAAAAGGGTTTTTAAAGGAGATTCTCAGCTTTCCATCAATATAAATTATGCTTTACTTTGAATTTAATAAATAATTAATATTCATTTTCTATTTGAATTACGACTAAAGTCCTAATTGATAGGCTAATTGAAAAACATCTATAGCTTTCAAACGGTATCACATTTTTTGAATCTAAAACATGTGTCACATTCTACGCTTCACATACTATAGGATTACAAAAAGAAAAATTGAATTTCATGAAGTTTTTACCAAGTTAAGGTGGTCAAACATACAATTTTTTATATATTTTTAAGTTGTAATAAAAAAATAATAATTACTTATTTACTTAGAAAAAAATTACAAAAAATATGCATCACATCGGGACATGAGTCCTCTACTTATATGTAAAATATTATAAAAAAATGATCATTTTATTGTGGTTAGGGTGGTAGACAAACACCTACTTCTTATTTTTTCCTAAAATTTAAGTACTACTGCATTGAAATTTCAAATTTTCACCAAATAGATTTTTTTTATTTTTTCAATAAACCTTGTAGTTTAGAAACTACATTCAATTTGCTATAGATTCTATTCTTACATATTTTTGAAATAAAAAAAATCAAGTTTCCTAACTCTGATTTTTCTGAATTTTTTGCCACTTAAGGGCCTATTTTTTCCATGATGATCCTGCACATACCCTAAAGACTATCCTCATTGTCAAAATTAATATGAATATTACACAATAAATGATGGTTATTCATCTGTGCACATTTATGATATTCCGTGGTTAACAAATTTGAATTTTTTTCACTATTTAATAGATCACAACTCTTATCCATTCTTTCAACCACCGCTTTCTCTAGACTTTCAGTAGAAGAACATGCTTTACCAAACTATAATTCGGGACATATCAAGATATTACCATTATCAAAAATCTAAAAACTTCATAGATTGGGTTTAATCATTGAATTGATCATTTATATCCTTTTGAAAGTAAAGAGAAGCATTTTCACTATTATGAGCATCAGTGGTGAACATTGTAACATTCTTAACTTCTTCCTTCTCAAACATGCACTTGTTTGTATTTAAGGCTGGGGGTATTTGATCATTTGTATCCATACAATCACTATTTTTATCAACATGCTTATCCACAATTGAAGACAATAGACCTTGCACATATTCATTCCTCATCTTTTCCATATTATCGAAACATGTGTAAGCCATTTGCATACTTAATATTCTAAAATCCTTCAATAGTGCACTAGATCCCTCCTCAAAAGCTTCAGAATACATATGAATGCAATCTGGTGTATTAGGTCTGAAACTTTCAGGGATTAGTGAAAGAGCAACAACAAACCTATGACTGAAAGCAATGCTTGAATCTTCATTTTTTTCTTAAGCTACTTTAACTTTGTGACAAGATCATAAGGTTCCTTTGCAAATTATTCTTTACAAGCATCCACTAGTTTATCCTAGTAGGAAAAGGACTTCTCAAGAAAACTTAAATACCAGTCCCTAGCTCTAGCTTCAAGAGATCTGACTAAAAATCTCATCCACATATCTTGATATCCAAATGAATGTTTCACCATGAAGCTATATAAACTTTAGACATGTGCATCTCCTTCACACACATTGTATCCATTAAATCTAGGCATCTGTTTATAGACTCGAGATGGCATACTTTTAACCTTATATAATCAATCCATGAAAATCTTGTTGGTCATACAATGGATCAAATGAATTAAAAATAGGTGCAATAATTTGGCCAACAAATCTAGTATGATTATCTCTTAATTGGGCTTGCATAGCCATCAGGTGCATTTTGTTCAACTCTTTAACTCCTCTTTTAAATACAACTTTCCATTTCAGCCTTATCCTAGGCTTGTTCACACTTGGGTTCATGCACTTTTTGGTATCAACTATTTGAGGATATTTAGACTTATGAAGCTCCTGAACTATATGCATCCAAGTTTCTAGAGGCATGGTTATTTCTCTTTGGCAATCCATGGATGTATGCAAATTTAGGGTTTAACTAATTATTCATAATCATAACCATGACAATATGAAAAATCACTTGGATTGTTGCTAATATGATGCTAACTTAGGATTGAAACATATAATAACACAAATGCATAGAAAATCCTAAGATATTCAACTTTATCTTTAACCATTCATACTAGCAAGTTTGTGAATATTCTGACAAACATTTTAAGTGGAATAAAAATTGTATTTCATTATGACAGGTCCAACAAAATGAAAATATGAAAAGAACCATGTACCTTCACTCCTCTAGTTTCTACAACTTTGAATACAGCACTTTCATATTGCAATAACAAATAGCAACCCTTCATGTGCATAAACTGTAGAGTAGAGTCGCCACCTCTTCAAGAAGATGAAAAACCTTGTAAAACAAGGATGTATTTCTCTGAGTTCTTCCAACAGAGTCACCTTACGGCTACTTCAAACCAATCTGCAGATCTAAACTTATTCAACATTTGAATTGGATGTTCATTTTGTTTTGACTCTTTTCAAGTGGTCTTCAACACATTTGCATCAAAGATACAAAGGTGTCCCCAACAAAGTAACCATTTCTATTGGTTATTTTTTTAGAACCAAAATTAATCTTAGTCCTAACCTATGAGCTTGCCACAACCCAATTATAAGCTAGGATGAGGATTGGCCAACACCTAAGTAAAGTAATTAGTAAGTACTTCACTTCTTCTCTTTGAGCTCTGTGAAAGCCAGGGAGGGAAATCCCATGCATACTCATAATATCTTACATTTAGTCAAGAGTATTTCTTCACACAGATGCACTACTTCATGAAAATCACTTTATCAAAGGCTCGATAGACCTCATGTAGAAGTGTCACTTATTTCAAGGAGTGTGCTTTTACACTTAGAATGTTACTTTGTAACATTTAACTCTTGACTCCATTAGTGGACCATTAGAATGTTACTTTGTAACATTTAACTCACAGTGTTCGTAAAATATCACTTCCTGACTGAATCCTATATCCTTTTCTTAAAAATCAATGAAATCACTCTAGCATTTAATAAATTCATTGAACTGAAGCATAAAACTAATTCATTCATTCTTGTGAAAATGATAAAAAGAAAAATGAAACTATCATTCACAACTCCATTCATAACTTGAAAGAAATCACATAGGAGAGCAACATTTTGGAACTATAATTCTTCTTCATTTCAAACGTTTCCTTCTAAAACCACATTAAGACTTGCATATAGTATAAATTTTCATCTTAAACTTGCTTGTGACATATGTAATAGAATACCTCTTTACATTCTATTATTCCTTTTGAGCATAGTATTTACTCTGACCTTGTCTAGACTCAAAATTCTGAACTCTCTTTTTCCAGCCATGAAATCCCCTTTATATATGCAAGGGAGCAACAAGAACCTGACTAAATTACAATTTCAATTCTCATTTGAGTTCATTTCAAAAACATAATTCTAACTGACTCCTCAGAGAACTCACACGTAGTTTCATAAGCAATCATTTGTGAACAGGGGAGGACAAAAGGTGAAAAACATGTGCAAGTTATTAGTCATCATTTTCACAACATTCATTGGTTGAAGCAAAAAAGATTTCATCCATATCTTCTTAAAGACCTTCCACATCAGCATAAGAAAACAAAAGAAAAACCACAAATATATGAACACAAATAGCTCCTATGCAAAGACAATGGTGTCATCAAAAACTATAACTAGGAGGTGACCCTATTCAGAGTCGTCGGCATTCAAAAATGCTTGACTACTTTTGTCCTCGATGCAATTGGAGGGATTACTATTACATCGTCATCAGATCTCCCATATGGCACTAGAGAACGAAGGTACTGGCCATAGTCTAAGTCAGTGTCAGCTTTAGCATCTAAAGGAGAGTCTAAAAGCATAATAGGATCCAGTTGTGTTTACCCAAGGAATCCCTATGGCTCTTCTCCTTCTTCTTGGCCTTCTTCACTGGAAATGCTAGTTCCTTGCCTTTGCACTCGACCACTTCACTTGGAAGGGTCCTATTCCTCAAGTGATAAGTACTTAGCACAATTAAATTCTTCTTATGGCCTCTAGCCCTCCTTTTACCTTTTGAAATCTCAAGAGAAGCCATGGATTCTTGCTTAGCTATGTCTTCACGACACTCAAACACGCTTAGGTGGGTAAACCTCCTAATAGGTGGAATTGTTGCACCAACTTTTCCCATTTTCTCTAAAACTAGAAAAGTGATAATTAAAAATATTCTTGACTCAAGACCCACAAGAGAAGCACCCCAATCCCAATAATTGTAGAAAACTTAAGCAACAAAAATCCTAAATAGATTAGAGAACCTAGTTTCATACCAGTTTACTTGGGATGAAAACACTAAAACTTTTCTTGGGAATGCTTATAGCCCTGTCAATCTCCTTTACTACATATTCCTCAATTCTACTATAGACTAAAAAGATGGTGTGAATAAGCAATGATCAACCTACATTAAATAAAAAATTTGAGCATGCAAAATTAATGATTCAGAACTCTTTACGCGAGCGAATTGGGAACTTATCAGTTTGGCTCTAAATCTGGGCCATTCATCTTAGAGAAATTAAAACTTCATCTAAGGTTGCCATGAGCATTATTTTTTGACCATTATCAACTTGCACCTTGAAAACAATGAGGCTATCTCAAATGTTGCCACATTCTTTTCTAACCTTGATTAATCATAGCTGATCTAACAATTAGCATGTGTTTGTCAACCTAATTTATGCTTTCCATTAATATCAATGAAGTACATAGGACCAGTTTTTATTAGAGATAAACTTTCTTTATATGCTTCATCGCTTATCCTCCCCAAAAATTTAGGGTTCAGTTAACGATGAAGTTATTAATGCAATGATGTTCAGTCCATTGAATCATCTCACTTTAAAACTTTATCAATGGTTCTCCAGTCCTTTCACTACTTTCCATTTTGCTTTATGCTAAATCCTCATGATTTTTCCATGTTGCCCTTATAATTAATGGTCATCACTTGTCATTGATGTACTTCATCTTTGCTCAAATTCATTAGTGATGTAAACATACTTGCAATGATCTTTAGCCCTTGGTTCAACAGTCTGACCTTTGGTCACATTCATCCTTCTGTCACACATCGCTAATTCAAACCTTACGCCCAAGATCCCATCTGCGAGGGGATATGTTGTGGAAGCAGCAGATTTAGGGACGTACAAGCTACACAAAGCAAATGACACAAAATACACATTCATAGGATCATATCTTATTAGTGATAGAAAAAACCTTTAGGGGACACCCATCGCTTATCGCTAATTCAAAACTCAAGTTCTAAAAAAAAATCACAATGAGTGATGAGTGATGAGTGATATAAAATAAGGCCTTCATTCATCACTAATTCTCCTCATATATTTTGCAAGAAATTAGTGCTGAAAAGATTTACAACATTTATAATATCCATCACATATCACTAATGTGAGATCTTACATTCAAAACATATCTACGATCAAGCAATTATATAGGAAATCACATCACATCGCTCATCATTAATCCAAGTTTATCTTTTTAATAATGATTTGCAATGAGTGATAAGAACATAAGACCGAGGCATCACTCATCGCTATTACAAATTTGAAGGCTCAAAATCCATTAGTGATGAATGATATTAAAGGAAAACATCAGTCCATCACTCGTTGCTAATTCAAGGTGTAAACATATGAATAAATCAATGATGAGTGATACAACTATGAGGGCCATCAGGACTTAAGTTGGAATTAATAAGCACATGAACTTATTAGTTGTTCTAAAAGAGGGGACTTCTGTAGAACGACATGAGAATAGTAGGCTCAAGACTTCTGAGTCGCATAATACAAAGGCTATAAAAGTCAAGCAATTCAAACCTAGAAATGAGAAGAGCTAGTCACATGATGACATTAATTCTCATGAAATATTTTGTGTGACCAACAGTAATGCATACACAGTTAGTAAAAAAATAGAATTCCAACCAAAAAAAAATGAACAAAACCATAAATCACATATAAGAACCCTACAACAAATGTAACAAATATTTTTAAGTAAAAATTCTTAGGGTTTTAAGTATGGACACTCTGTATTTTTCAAAATT
Source organism: Sequoia sempervirens (assembly GCA_007258455.2). Lineage (NCBI taxonomy): Eukaryota > Viridiplantae > Streptophyta > Pinopsida > Cupressales > Cupressaceae > Sequoia > Sequoia sempervirens. Next base: position 637,947,574 of record VDFB02281492.1, read on the forward strand.
TGAAGGTGCCATCATACCCTTAAACCCTAAAACCTCATCCCTAATCCCTCAACTCTTAAACCCTCAATCCTTAAATAATTATCCCTTAAAATATCAACCCTAACCCTAAACCCTCAATCCTTTAACTATCAACCCTCAACCATAATATATCAAACATCAACCTTTAAACACTAAACCCTCAACCCTTAAACCCTAAACCCTACACCCTACCTCAATCCTCAACCATATACTTAAGCCCTAATCTATCAACCCAATATCCTAAATCCTAATGGACCTAAACCCTATACACTTAACCTTGGACACTCAAATCTAAATATTATCCTTGAATCCTCAAACCTCTACTCTATACCCTATACCATCAACCCTATACTTGCATGACCTAAAACTTGAACCCTCATCCATATTCCTTATACCCTCAACCTTAAACCTCAAACCCTATACCGTAGACACTCAACCTTGAACATTATCCCTCAACTGTAAACTCTCAACCCTCAACCCTATACCCTCAACCATATACTCAAGTTCTAATCCCTCAATCATCAACACTATACCTTAAACCCTAAACCCTACACCCACAAACCCTCATCCCTATACCCTACAACCTCACTCTTATACCCTAAACCTTGAATATTTTCCTTCAAACCTATACTTAAAATATAAACCATAATCTCTCAACCCTTCACCCTATTCCTTATACCCTCAATCCATATCGTAAACCCTAAACCAAATATATTGAACCCTAATCCCTATACCTTACAAACTTAATCTTATACACTCAACAAGCTAAATATTATCCCTCAACTATAAAGCCTCAACCCTCTACCCTCAATGTATTACTTAAGCCCTAATCCCTCAACACTCAACCCTATACCTTAAACCCTAAACCCAAAAACCTTAACCATCATCCCTATAACCTATACCCTCACCCTAATATACCCAAAACCCAAAACCCTTACATACATAAATACAACCATACATACATACTTACATACATATAGGCATACATACATACATGCATACATACATACATACATACATACATACATACATACATACATACATACATATGTAAATATACATACATACAAGCATACATACATAGATACACACATATGTATAAGGAATACACACATACAAATATATACAAACATGTACATACATCAAACATACTTAACAAAGTTGCACATAAATAATTTTAAGTGAGACATAATGTGAGTGTATTATAACATGCTCTTGTTATGTTAAGCTTGAGAAACATACAAAAAAAATTGGCAAAAAAGAGCAAAATACAACACAAAACATAACGTGAGCGTATTATGACATGAGTGTGTTATAACACACTTGTGTTATATCTTTCTTTGGGAATCCCCAAACATTAGGCTTGGGATTTTCTTTGGATTTCCAACCCAAAGGCTTGGAGTTCCTTCCCAACATCCAAACATGTGTTTTTTCATATTCTATAGGATTTCACTTAATCTCATTTGTGTTAACGATCAAGTTTGAAAGTGTTTCAAAGAGTAAATCAAACACCTAGGTAATGTTAGGCTCTCTCTTAGCTATTTAATGATGTATTTTTTTCACATTTTGACAATGTTAAGGCTTTCATCTTTAATTTCTTTTGTTTGTGTTTTTTTTTGTCAAAAACCAATATTTGGCATTTTTTACTTTTTTTTTTTTTAAAGGTGCAATGCACCAATATTATTAGGGGTAAACACTTTTGACTAGAGCTATGAACTGGGTAAAAGAAACCACAAGAAACAACCAAACCCACAAGCACAATGACACAGTGAAGGCACAAGGCCCATGAACACTTTGACCCAGCGAGGGTTTGAACCCTCGTGGTTGCCACTACAACCAAGTGACTTGACCACCGAATCACGCCCTTATTGGATTTTACTTTATTTTTTAACTATTCATTAAAATTTCAAATAAATTACATTTTTACATACTAGACTCCATTCTACACATACTAAAAATAAATTGATTTTCAATAAGTTTTCAAAAATTATAGGGGTAGTATGGCCAAAATTTTAATTTCAAGATTTGTCTACTTTGAAAATTAGTAAAAAATCAAATATTCATTAAAAATAATCAGAAAAATTGGGCATAAACTTCATATTGTTAGCTAATTTCTCACCGAAGTGATTTTAAAAATACAAAAAAAAATTAACTTTTGAGGGAGCCACAAAAGACGCTATGTTATATATTTTTTGACAAAAACAACACCAATTTATGTGGATTCCTTTCTTGAACCCCTTAATCTCTACCATTTTTTTAAATAAATAGTATACAAAGTAGACTTGGAGCACTAGAACATTTTTTTTGTTGCAACATGAAATTTTGAGTGTAACTATCCTCAATTTCTCATCCAAGGTTAGTATTTCTTTATTTTAGAAGAAAAGTGGACACTTAAGACTCCTTTTTGGCCCCCCATCCTTTTGCACTTACACTAATATAAAATGCATAAGAAATGAGGTATAAACAACAAGCCTAAAATGTAAGGACATATAAGGTATATTGAAGAATAAGCAAGGAGAATCATTACATAAGATATATTAGTAAAATAACATAGTAGAAATAATAAAAAGTACAAGGAATAAGTGATATGAGAATAACATCACACACACACACACACATATATATATTTGTCAACATATAGGACTATGGTGTCCTTCAATAATCCCCATACTACCTAGGAATATGGAAAAAATATAATATAAATAGAAAGCCAAGAAAGGAAAGGAAAATAAAAAAGTACGATGAACATGAAGAGAGATAATTGAGGATATATAACAAATGGATTCATGATGATGGGACATGTCTATAATACACTTTGAAATATAACTTTAATCAATGCCCCATAGGACTATTGATTCCACCAATAAGAGTATCCCCATGGATAAAAATAATGATGTAGAGATGCCAAATTTATTGTAGGGTAAAAAATAATTGGTTCAGATGTTATGTTATGTGATTTATCTTTTCTCTCATGTATAATATTAATAATTGGTGTGCTATGATCATCAACAAGAAAAGAATGACTAACATAGAAGGAGCCTCTTCATGATAATCCTTATGATTATCATAAACCTATATCATCTCTTTAGCTATACAATATATTGAATTTGATGCATCTATCCATAAAAGTGTACATTTATAAGAATAATAATATTAAGACTTATGTGGTGTAAGCTTAGACAAATTCATTGGCTTAGTTGAAGGTATTGTAATAAGGTTATGTTCCAAAAGTTGGTCTAATTAAATATGTGAAGGTTCCTCAAATATAGTAAATTATCTACCTCTCTTTGGTTTCATATATGCATGATGATCATAACATTGACCAACTTTGTAATGAGATTGATTAAATCATGAGGCAATGAATAAAACTACATAGAGACATGACCATTCAATCTTGCTAAAAATATTTTCTAGGAAACATAACCTCATGAAAATAAGTGAAATAAATTGCATTTACATAAAGGGTTATCTCATAATATTGTGTCCTAGATTTTGGTCAAAGTGGGACATTGAAATCAACCTCTTAAACCAAAATTTTACATTTGTGACCAATATAAACTAAATCATTAAGAATTTGAAGATGTGAACTACTTGTTATGTATCCTAGTCAAATTTTGCAAATCTTTACAAATCCCATGCTTGAGTACAATATTTCATTTGTTAAAGCTAGTGAAATGAAGAATGATGTGATGAATGTTGATATGAATGATGACAATATGGATACTATTAAACAAATTCCTACAAGTGATGTGATAGCATTTATCGAAGCTAAACCTCATAAGGGCTTGACTAGACAACCTCTTGAAAATGCTTTCTCATAAAATGACATATTTAAAAACATGCCCCTGATGGTCCTCTTCACATATCCAGTCGAATCAATGACAAGTCCACTGATGGGATATTTATTGATCATGTATGTAGAGAGAATGTGATCATAGAAGAATTCTTATATGTGCATGAGTTATATCAAGAAACACTAGTTATATCATAATTTTAATTCTAATCATTTACTAATCAGAGGTGTGAATGATCAAGGAAATAATTTTGTAGCCCCTCCTAGTCAAAATTTGCAAATATTTACAAATCCCATGCCAGAGCACAATATTTCATTTGTTAAAGCTAGTGAAATGAAGAATGATGTGATGAATGTTGATATGAATGATGACAATATGGATAATATTAAAAAAAATCCTACAAATGATGTGATAGCAATTATTGAAGCTAAACCTCGTAAGGGCTTGTTTGGTTGTCATTGCACCAAAAGATTGACCTGTCAATGCCCAATACAACCACCAGATTTATGTAAGCTCCACAAGAGGTGGTTAAGCCATGTCACAAACCCAAGCATCGTGTTGGACAAGGAAGACCAAGGGACACACCATCTTGCAACAATCCCCACCAGCACAAGCAAGGGGTTTGAACTTGTGACCTTAGCTCTAATACCAATTGTTACATTGGTGGTTGCCATTGTACCAAAAGATCGACCTGTTAATGCCCAATATAATCACCAAATTTATGTAAGATCCACAGAAGGCAGTTAAGCCATGTCACAAACCCAAGAGTCATGCTAGATAAGGAAGTCCAAGGGACACACCATCTTGCAACCCTACTAATATTTGAGATTTCATGTATCTCTTCTAAATCAATTTTTCAAAGAAAATTTTAAAGATGATTTGTGAATATTTTAATGAGTTTTACTAAATTATTTTTTATAGTTAAGAATATGTTAAAAAATAAAATGTTTTTCATATTGCATATTTTTTTAGAGTGATCCCACAATACTGGTTTACAATTTTTTTCCAAATTGGATACTGAAATAATTTTCTCTAACTAAATCTTCACTTTTAGAAACCTATAGTGGGTAAACCGTGAGGAATTTGAAGATGATGAAAACTAGAGATTTGTGACATTTTGCTTGTAGATTCTAAATTTATTTTTTTAAAAAAATTTGGAATCAGATTGTACTTCTTTTTCCATCTCCTTTATAAACTAGTTTTTTTCAATAAACACCATTTCTAAGGAGTGATGCTTACCGTATACAACATAAAAAAAATTCATGAATGATTAAATTCTATTTTTTTCAAATTTAGATTTGTAACTACAATATCTAGTGCTTCCAATTAGTTTCATTTTTTTTTATTGAATATTTTTTCCTTGATCAATTTTTGAAGTCAAACCAATTACAATTCACACATAGGAAGACCGTAAACAATGTAAATTTTTTTGCATGTATTGAAATTAATTTTTTTCTCTTTTTTTGAATCAAGGACTTCAATATCTGGTGCACTCATATTTTTCAATTTTTTTTTTATAATTTGCTATTTTTCCACATGTGCAGAATAGAGAGCTTGATGTTCGATGAAAAACCTATGTTTAATAAAACTAAAAAAATAAATACATAATAAAAATGAAACATATTAAAATTATATTTGTTGGATAGCTTGTTCCTGAGACTATCATCATCCAGTTGATCCTATGAATTCTCCTCCATTTTCATCCTCAACCTGAGCTTCAAAGGGAAAAATTATGGAGTTTTTTGGTATCAAAGGGTGAGAAGAGGGAAAAGGGGGGTTCACTCGAACTAGGGGGGTTCAAGCGAAAGCCCTTTCCACAAAGGTTTTCTTTTTGTCTTTTTCTGGGAATGGTGGGGCCCTTCATTTAGTGGTTTCACTCGAACCAAAGTTCTAGTGAACCCTCTTTTGGTTCGCTCAAACAAAAAGTTTGTTTGAACCACCAAAAACCATTTTTTTTTCATGGAGTCATTTTTACAACTTTTCCTTCTTCACTAGAATTGTAAACCAGTTTTGTGGGTTTACCCTTTATAAAAGAGACAAAATTATAATCCTTGAATATAGATTAGTAACACCAATATATAGTGTGCAAAATATTTCATAATTTTTTGTTGCATATTTTATTTTTTATTAATTTTTGAAGTGTGACTGATTATAATTAGATCAACTTATTTAGATCGACTTTCAACCAAGAAGGTGAGCCAATCAAACCTTGATATGATTATTTAGAGTCTTTGAAATGAATTAGAATTGATTTTATTATATTAATCTCATTAAACTAATGCCCTAATCTAAAAATGTAAGATTTCAAAAACTGGGAAACTGTAACAAAAATTTTGACACTAGATTTGAGCTAAGGACACTATTCACTTGTGATATAAATGTTAGTAGAATTTTTCAAGAAAATGGATCCGAGGGCACCACTGTCCTGCTAGGTTTTTTTTAGATCTATTTTTAGAGTCCTCTAGTGTCTGATCTACCCTTCTGTTCCTTGTCTATGCAAATTTGTTGGATTATCATCAAATATTTCTAAACTTGAGTTTTCATGAGTTGTAAATGCCTAGGGTTTTGAATGCAACAATGAATAAAGTGTCTTCAAGCTTCCTTTTAATTCTTTCAACCTAAGATCTACACATTCACAAAGAGGAAATGTAATTCCCCGCCACACAACCCCAAAGAAAAACTAATACATTTTTTTTTTATAAGTATATTTCATTCATCTCATAGAAATGAAAAACAACCTAGCACACCATTTTGGTTTATTATTATTTTTAAATAACCTATATATATATATATATATATCAAGAACTCAAACAAGTATATAAACAAATTGGTTTTCTTAACAGCTCCATATAAATTTGGGCAAGCAAATTCAACCCAGTAATAAAAATTATTTTCTTTTCAAAACAATAATTTCTAAAAAAATTTATTGAAGAAAATAAGAAGGTTTTCACTATAGTTTTCTATAGAAAAATTCAAAGGTTTAACAACACAAATCTTCAATCTCAGAACCTCTTTCAAAACATAGAGAAATTAATTTCCAAACATCGCAGACAAGATTTTATTCACAGAATATTAAATCTAAAGAATTAAGAAATTAAAAGAACCTGGAGTCCTTCATTTGATGTAGAATCCAAACACAATAGCTTTCTTCCTCTTTGCAAGTAAAGTCCACTCTGCAGTTTCTTCTCAGTTTTCCTTCCTTTAGCTCTCTTCTCAATCAATTTTTTTTTTAATCTTTTCCTACAAAACAACTTTCACGAAGAAGCACAAAAAAAAAACCTATCTTTTTCTTTTCAGACAAAAACCATAAAAACCATTGTGTGTGTAAAACTCATTAATAATAAAAATAAATAATAATCAATAAAGCTCATCATCTTTTTTTCCAAAAATCCTCCACATTCATTGGTTCTTTTCTTGCTTTAAAAAGCACACACTTATCTCACAATTTTAATAAAAAAAAAATATTTTCTCATGATATTATCTTCACAAGACATTCTCTTCTGATTTCCTTAATTCAATATCAAGAAAAAGATAATATATAATCGTCATTATCATTGTTTATTTAAATTAATTACTTACACTTTTAATTAATTAAATAACCTTTTAATTTACAATATATTTAAAATTCAACATTTTACTAACTTACCAATAATCAAATCAACAAAACAACATTAACTAGTCTTATAAAATAAAGATTAATTAAATAACCACTAACCATAAATAAAATAAATAATAAAAAATCAAACAATACAAGACAAGGACAAAACCTAAATTCCTGTCACAACAAAACTCACAACGGGCTGATGGACTTGGGACGGGGACACTTCCTTATCAACTCCTTTTTTTCAACATTGTACCTATTGGGTTAATTTAATGCTTGCCCTGTCCTATTGAAATAGGTGGAATCGAGACTTTATTGCTACAATTCCTGCATACCAATAAATGTCAAGTAACATGTACATATATATATAATCAAATACATCACATCATGAGAAGGAGTCACAACATAGCAGGGCACTCGCAAATGAGTGGTGCTACACTATCCCCTCACCAAAGTTACAATAACCACTACAACATTAAGTATAAAGTGACATCACTAAACTGAACTGATCACATTGTATCATCACAAAATAATTACTAATCTATTGCATTGCAATATACTACTGCATCAAATTAAACATTACCAAATCAAGTGTAACCATCATGTCATATCATAATATCCATGTCATAAAATAATGTAGCATAGTCATCAAGCAGTCTAAACTATCCAATTCCACCAATTCAACCAACAAACAGTAACTACCAAAGACTCAAAGTATCAAGCAAAACCACCGAAGTATCAAGTCCAAACAACATGAGGGGTATTATAGGAAATGTTTAGCCATTTTAGGGGCTTTCCTTAATCAAACACCGTATACAAGTGTTTCCACTTCCATGATGGAAATTCCAATGATAAATGAAAGGAAGGAATGATGACATCAAAAAGTGTTGCAACTCACTACCCTTTAATCTCTTTCTTGAAGGACTGAAGTCATACACATCATCTCAAGGCTTGAATCATGCTTGGTTGATCTTTCTTGAATTGCTTGAATGCTTTGGAGACCTACAACAAAGGTTATCCTTCACAAAACAATGATAAAAAAAGCACACATGAACTCACATACACTCTAACATGATGTTTGATCTTGAATTGTTGCAATGAATCCTTTAATTGTTTCTCTTGACATGCTCTCAAATGCTCTTGATGATAATTCTTGCTCTTTATGTTCACCTTTTCTACTTAATGATCAAATAATGCAATAACTAGGTATTTATAGGAATTTAATCTAATTTCCCAAAAGTAAAATCCTAATTTCTAACTTTAGACATTCAAATTTCAAATAATAAATTGTCAACACCAACATTTGAATTTGGAGATAAAATGGGGGGACGTAGGCACCCTAGTCACTAGTATCCCAACCCTAATTTTGAGGGTTTAAAGTGATGGGGACAAAGTATATAATGAGATAACTTTTCTTATACTTGCAAATTGTCATAAACAGTTAAAATTGGGCCACATAATACATAATTTAGAAAATTAGTGATATAGTACAACAATTCAGAAACCAAAGAGGTTTGACAATTGGTGTAGCCTCCTTTCACAAAAAAATAACACTTAACCAATATTTAAACAAAATCTCTAGCACAAAAATATTTATTTGCATTCAAAGAAATATTGAAGTTGAAAAGTATGAGAAATCAACTATTAAATCCTCCATGAAAGCTCCATCTACAACAACAATAATCTACAAGAAAGATTAAGAACAAATATGCAATGTTTCTATAGGAAAGTTCTAGAAATGGTCCAAAAATCAAATACAACTCCACAAATCCATCATTTTCTTCCTATCATTGCTCCCTCATTAGTATGAAGATTTCATAATAATTGTTGGGTCTTATGCTACTCCTTCCCAACTTTTTGGAACATTTAGAAATTCAAAATTTCATCAAGTAATGAGAAATTTATGGCCATTTTACTGAGACCGGTCCTCCCAATTACGACTTCAGAGCCTCTTCATGTACTATTCAAGTTTCCTCTCTATTTTCGGCATGGGATTCATGCATTCAACCCCTTGGGATTGTTTTCCCTAGAAAATTCCAAACCTTTTCCTGAATTGGCATCTGTTATCTCATTCTTGCACCTCCACTCCCAAATGCACAACTTCACTACCTATCATTTATTCCAATTCTTTATTTTGTTCATTGGAGTTACAAAGCAATAAAATATTATTCTCCCAACCTAGGCATGGAATTTTTTTCCCAAATGCAATTTTAATTAACAACAAATTTATAAACATTGCATTTAAATTCCATGCCAAATAAGAGTGTATGGAAAGGGGTCTCATTCTAAGTTGTTGAAGGAAAAAGAAGAAGAAACAATTCATGCATGCATGTCGATTAGTTCTCACCAAAATTTAAAAAGGAAAACTAAAATAATGTTTTTTATGGTTGTGTAAAATTGTTCTTCACCCTTGATACTCCTGCATCAATTAGGAGCTTAATTAGGTACAATACCTTGAAGGGGAGAAAAACATAGTTTGAAATTGTCAAGGGTGATAATTTACGATGCTACATAATTTAAATATATGTTTATTTCATATCACATTTTTTTTGTATATATTCAAATTAACTTCTTTTTTGAAGCAAACAAATTTGTTAAAAGGCGTAGGAAAATTAAGAGGGGGTGAATAAGTTGTCACCAGATTCAATCACAAAACTTCAAACACTTATCAACTTTACAACCACACTATTCTATTATTAAGTATGAACATGAAATGCATATAACTGAAAGAAAAATCTGCATAATGAACAACAGATTTTATGTGAAAAACCCAATAAGGGAAAAACCACGATGAGGATTAACTCACAATATAAAGTAGTTCCAAAACCGAATATATAAGACTCACTACCAAGGGCTCACTTCCCTGAATAGGACTCACTATCTAAATACAAAAGCTCGCTACTTACACAAGGAGGCTCACTACCTATAAAAGGATTACAAAACAAAGGTTGGCTTCACAGCCAAAATGAACTGATGAGAGTGCACCTAACAAGTGTTGATATAGTTCCAGTGATGTTCAATAGACTGACTTAACACACTTCATCATTTTCACATTTCTTCACATTTGCATCAATATCATTCCTCGCTCTCGCACCTTTTTCATCTATACAATCCTCAAAAATGTCCAACATATATACTCGATCCATCCGTAAGCATTGATTAGGTTGGCCTAATTAGATGCAATCCATGTTTATCAAAAATACCAACTACCGGCCTCAAGTATTCACAAAATATTTCCAACCAATAAATCAAAACATGTAACATACTTTATTGTGTTGGCATAAACCTAAGATAGGTCACACATTTATCCACATAACAAAATTTGATTCACCATATCACAATTATTCATGAATTTGGCCAGAAAGAGACTTAATTGTAAAGAGTAATCAACAAAATAATGTCAATACATCAGAGCATAAGAGAACCTAAATATACATGCTTTCAACACCCATAAACTATTTCCCAAAACCACAAGTAGTAACTATCAACCACAGAGGATTGTAGACCAAAATAACAGAGGGTGTAGCTTGTATATTGGTTCAGATACCAAACCAAAATACCAGATCAAGCATTGGATTAGTCTTGTAGTCGTAACTCATATAACATGATGACATCAATGACAACACAAACTATATAGTTAGCGATTCTTCTTCATTCTTCCAAGAATCTCCCCCTTTGTCATTGATGGCAACATGTTTCAAAATTTACAAAACACAACATTCTCTCCTCCTATCACCATAGCTATTCTTCACATGACTCTCTTCCCCTTTGACATCAATGGGAAAGGGCAACCAAAAGTAGTGTGTAAATTTTTGTATAAGGCAACATTGTATATAGAAAGAAATTCCAACACTCCATTTCAAATATTCAAGTTAAAATGATGGTTTTTACATGAAATATTTTCTTGTGCCTCTCTCTCCCTATTGGAAGAATCCTTTTCCAAGCAAGAACAACCAAATTCATTCTTGCATTTATACCATCCAACAAAGATAATTGTGTAAAGGAGGATGTCTGATTAGAAGACAAACACAGTCATTCACAATTCTCTACATCAAAGAGAATTCTGAAGAGCTGATCCAACCGGACCTCAACAATTTCCTTAACTAGCCAAAAGGTTCTAACCATATCTTCTCTTTACCTCTAAGTATTTAGCAACTCCACCTGCAATTCACCAACTCTTATTCTCTATTTTCTATCCTTTTCTTTAAAGAAATAAAAATTATTTCCAATCTATTCATCTTAGATTCAATGGCTTCAATTCTGCTTCTAAAATTGTCAACAATTGCTGGCCACAAGAGACAATACCTCTAGATGTCAAATATTTCTTTGATGCATTCTTTTGTTTCATTAATATGTTCAGATAACACTTGTTTTGATTCAATGGTACATATTCTCTCAATCATAGCATTAAACTTATGACCTTCCAAACCTTCTAACAATGTTTTCTCTTCAATAATTTCTACTAGATTACTTGGTAAATAATTTGACACATCTAAAATTGAAATACCCCTGTTGAGAAAATAATCAACCAGTACATCATCAATTTTAAGCTTCTCAATTAGAGAGCATGCATTTCACATTTCACCAATTTTTTTCATTTCACCCTTGGCTAGCATCATCTATATATCCTTTGGATCAAAGGAGTCAAATCGAGACATAAATTCTTCTTCATTATTTTCTTCCAAGACATTTGATACAATAGTTTTCCTCTTTTTAGATTTCGGAGGAGACTCACCAATGATAACTTCCAACTCTTTCTTACTGGAGGATGAACCCACTTCAAACTGACTAGGTACTGACATACCAAAGCACAGATTTGTCTTTAGGGATGTGAGATATGTTCTAAAAAAACTTACATTGTCTACCAATGATTCCAAGTATCTGTAAACTTTTTTTCCAACAGGAATACCAGATTCCCACTCAACATTTTCTCTTCCCGGTAGTGAGTTCAAAAAGTAAAAATTCAAACACATGAACAAAGATCCAAACCAAAAAGGATAACCCTCAACCAATGAAATTTAGGTATTCCCAATTAGGGTTTCAAGTAATAGGCTACACAAATCAAACTGCTTGTTTTCCTCAGCCATCATGTGTGTAAGATATACAACAATAGCCAAAGTCGAACCTTCACAATTTTTGAAATAGATTTTATAAGAAATGATGTACGTAACATACCTTACAGCAGAATCCATAATAATCTTTATCAATAGAGCTCAAGGGTCTTTATGAATGCCAGTAAGTTCCTCCACATCTTTGTATTTCATGGTTTTTTTCCTAGGGAAATCCCCAACACTGAATAAGCCAGTAATCACTTTGATCACTTCCTTTGTGATCAAGTAGGGTTTTTCCAACATAATATTGTCGTTCTTGAATCAACTTAACAAGAACAAGATGAATTATTTATCTACAAACCAAAGGAAATTCTCCCCATAAATCCATACCTAGGGTTTTTATGCTCTGTAGCTCATTTTTCTTCACTCCTAGTTCCATTCCCTTCATCTTTCTATGATCAAATTCTTCCAATTCAACTCCTTTCAATTTTAGTGGAATGTCGCCACTTGATCCTTTGTCCATTTTCATGCTTATCTTTTCTTGAATTCATTATTGTTCAGCCGAAACACCTTCCTTTTCCCTTCTTCACCTTTGTAAACTAAGAAATAATTCTTTAGTGTGTGTAATAATTCCTTCAAATTACTTCAGATTGCTTCAAGATCACTCCAAGATTCCTTTAAAAATCTTCAGGTGCTCAAGTGATCAAAAAGACTTATAAATTTGACCTTATACACCATCAGTTTGCCCTAATTCACACTAAATGTGACAAACTTCAAAAAGCTACTAAAACCATTCTTCTCAACATAGAAAAAAACCTAATTTGATCCAAAAATTAGCATGTTAGCATGTTTTCTTCTGGTTTCTTTTACAAAAAATCTATTTATTCATTCTTCACAATACATCCTTGTGCCAACCTCTGACATTCCATTCATCTAGGGGGTTTTTAAAGTTTTTTGATAATGCTCTCCCTAAGACCATGCTTGGTTTAATTCTCAGAGGAATTTTCCATACCGAATGAGGGCATAGACACATCAGCAGTTTTAGGTTCTTCTTCTTTCTTCCTCCATATCTTATTCATCTCTTGCTTCACTTCATCTTTTTCAATTTTCTTTACCAGTTCATTCTTCTCTACTGGAGCAAACTAATTTCCCTTCTGACTTCTACAAACTTTTGAGATATGTCCAAGTTTGTTACAATTATAGCAAACAACACTTTTTCGATTAGTCTGAACTCCATGACTTCTTGATCTACTTTGATTTGCATTGTGTCCAAACTTGTTATAGGTATAGTAGTGTCCATTAAGAAATAGATTCATTTTGCCACCATTAAACCTATTCATCATCACTTGACTGATCATTCTTACTTGAGATTTGCATTCAATGGCTATATATCCAAATATATTGTATGAGAAACATTGTTCAAAGAAAGAGCCAAGAAACCAATTCATCCTACTCTTGCATTCTATTGCCTTGTGACCAAATTTTTTGCATGAAAAAAAAACATCATTGAAAGAGGGATATTTTTGTGCATTAGGCTATCTCACAGGCAGTCTCCTTGCAAAAGTTCTTGAATGTCTTTTCTACTTCTATTTGTCTTGAGTCTTTTGATTGTCCTTTGAGCTTTCACCTGATTCATTTCCTAAGCCACCTTTGTCTTTATTTGGTTTCTATCCTGCAAGCTTTTCTTCAAGCTTGTCAGAGCTAGATCTAAAATTGTTCTCACAGAGTTTTACCATCTCTAGTTCTACTTTCAAGTTTACTACTTCTTGTTCAAGTCTAGTGCATTCATCAGACTTGTTCTACACCATTGTATTCAGACATTCTTCAATTCTCTTCTACAAGCACTTTCATTTGATGATCTCTTGTTCCTACTGCTCACTCACTTCTCTATGTCTTTCCTTGAATTTCTTCAATTGTTCATTTGGTTTATGGATACATTCATTAGCCTCATGTAGATTTTATTTCAAGTCTCTATTTTCATTTTTTGCCTTATCAAGATCTTCAAGTATAGTTTGCAGTTCTTCTTTATCATCCATTTGATCAACCTTTAGGATCTTCCTCAAGCAGTTAAGCTCTACACAAAGGAACCAATGCTATGATACCAATTGTTAAAAGGTGCAGGAAAACTGAGATAGGTTGGAGGGGTGAATCAGTTGTCACCAGATTCAATCACAAAACTTCAAACACTTATCAAATTTACAACCACACTATTTTGTTATTAAGTACAAACAAGAAATGCATACAATAGAAAGCAAAATTAACACAATGAACACCAGATTTTACATGGAAAATCCAATAAGGGAAAAATGATGGTGGGGATTAACTCACAATATAAAGTAGTTCCAAAACTGAATATATAAGGCTCGCTGCCCTAAATAGGACTAACTATCTAGATACGAAAGCCCACTGGTTACATGAGGAGGCTCATTGCCTACAAAAGGATTACAAAACAAAAGTTTCCTTCACAGCCAAAATGAATTGATGAGAGTGCACCTAACAAGTGTTGATACAATTTTAGTGATGTTTAATAGACTAAATTAACAAACTTATTCATTTCCGCACTTATTCACATTCACATCAATAGCATTCCTCACTCTCACACTTTTATCATCCATACAATCTTCGAAACTATCCAACATATATACTCAATCCATCTGTAAGCATTAATTAGGTCAACCTAATTAGATGCAATCCATGTTTATCAAAAATACCAACTATCGGCCTCAAGTATTCACAAAATCTTTCCAACCAATAAATAAAAATGTGTAGTGTACTTTATCATGTCAACATAGGCCTAAGATAGGTCGCACATATATCTGCATAACAAAAATTGATTCACCATATCATAATTATTCATGAAGTTGACCAAAAATAGACTTACTTGCAAAATGTATTCAACAAAGTAATGTTGATACACCATACGAGCATCAGAGCATGAGAGAATCTGAACATACATGCTTTCAACACCCATAAATTGTTTCCCAAAACCGCATGCAGCAACTATCAACCATAGAGGATTGCAGACCAAAATACCAAAGGGTGTAGCTTGTATACCAGTTCAAATACCATACCAAAATACCAGATCAAGCACTGGCTTAGTATTGCAGTCACAACCTGTATAACTTGGTGACATCAATGACAACAAAAATTGTATAGTTAGCCATTCTTCGAACAAAATCAATACTTAGTGTGTAGATATTTTTTTATTTTTTCTATATTTTTTATTTTCACATGTGTAGAATAGAGATTTTGGTGTTCAATTAAAAACCTATGTTCAATAAAAAATAAAAATAAAAAATAATAAAAAAATTAAATATATATTTAAAATGATACTTCTTGAAAAATCTTACTCCAAGGGATATGATCGCATAACAACTTACTATCATGTTGATTTCATTTGTTGGTCCAACCCAAGGTTTGAAATTAGATAATTTTAAGAAAAAATGGGCATTAGAGAAAAAGGTTTGTCTAAGGGCCTTCATTTGAAGGAACTTCAAACAAAGGTAATTTTGAATGAAGGTGTCCAAAGAACTTCATTTGAAGGTATTGGGGACCTTTATTTGAAGGTATCTTTGAACACAGGTCCATTCCATGAATTAAAAAATTATTAAAATATTAAAAATCCTACAAAATTTGAATGAAGGTTTAATTTTGTGTGAAGGTGGTTGTGGAGTCACCTTCAAATGAAGATACCTTTGTTCGATGAAATTTTTTTATTAAAGGTGTTTGTTAAATTTTCCTCTCTAATCATGCAAATTTTTGATGTCCCAGAAGTAGGATAAACTATTGTGGGTTTATTGATATATTTCTAGGCTACTTAAACAAACAAAAAAATTAGATAACTAGTCAACCTCTATTTTAGGGATAACACTAATTTGAATTAAATGTTTAATTCAAACAAATAAAACTACATACCTAGCTAGACTATAGAGGGAGGAGAATGGTGCTAAGGATGTTAGGAATTGATTTACTAATTTGATTAAATATTAGGGTATGACCACACAAATTCCTCAATTTATATGTTAACCATGCTTTGTTATGGTTCAAATCTACAACTATGGAATTGATCTTCACATTTGTGAAAATGATCTAATGTGTGAAACTAAACAGGTAAACATGTATAAGTGAATTGATAGCAAGGGATTGTTTGTCACAAGTTTATCTTTCCTTGATATTTTATATATGGTAAGGAATTTGAAAGAAAAAAAACACCTTTAGAGAATATACCAATTTATAAAGGTTATGCTATTTGAGTAATCAAATAGTCATGTAGATTGATTCAGTGACATGATGAACATAGACCAAAGATAACAAGTAAACATGCAATATAACTAGGAAGAAGATACACTTAGGGTTCTTTATTATTCTTCTATGATCCTCTTATGTGACTACTCTTTTAATGCTTTATAGGTTTCCTAGCATAGTTTCAAATGAACAAATGAATGAACGCTTTTTAAATACAATAACATAAGACACAAATCAACATAAATATATTCTTAAGTTAGATCATAATGGCTAATGAAAAAAGTTGGAAACATTTAAATCTAATTCTTTTGAGATTTTAAATATCAAGGTTTAGATCCATGATTGAATGGTGATGAAAAAAGACCAAAGACAAGAAAAAAACATGCAATGTTCCTAGGATGAAGATACAATTAGGATTATTTACTATTCTTCTATTATTCTCTTATGTGAATGCTCTTCTAGTGGTTTCTAGCTTGCTTGGCATGGTTTGAAATGAACAAATGAATGAATAATTTTTAAATATAATAACATAATGTGCAAATCGACAAAAATATGTTTTTAGTCAAATCACAATGGATAGTGAAAATGATGACAAAGTTTAAATCTACATTTCTTAAGGTTTTAAATTTCAATGATCAGATTTGTGATTCAATGATGATGAACAAAGATCAAAGATAAAAAATAAACATGCAATATGCCTAGGATGAATATACAATTAGGATTCTTTACTATTCTTCTATGATTCTCTTATGTTAATCCTCTTCTAATAGTTCTTAGGTTGCCTAAAATGGTTTCAAATGAACAAATGAATTAATACATTCTAAATACAACGACATAACACACAAATCAACATAAATATATTTTAAGTCAGATCACAATGGCTAGTGAAGATAGTAGCAAAGTTTAAATCTTTTTTTTTTTTTAGATTTTAAATTTCAAGGTTTAGATCTGTGATTACAAAAACGACTAGGGATAATTAGATACACCTATAGATTTGATAAGGGTGGCAAATCAAAGATTTAGAATAAGATATGATGAGATTAGAATATATAATATTGTCATAAGATAAATCTATCCAAAAATATGTCACTTGTAAGTTTATTGTTACATAAAACACAAAAGAAAAATATAAAGGAGAAAAAGACACGTATTCAATTTTCACAACACTTCAAAAATTTCTTGTCAAATCCTTTTGGTTGCGAAATTTATTTTATGGTATTCAATTCAGTGTAGAAGAAACGTTCTGAGTAACCCTAACGTTAAGGTCGGCCATTTTATGGTATCAAAGTCGTTGAGAATGGTGTAGCGAGCAAGCAACGCGTCTTTGAAAGTAATAGTCAGAACTCTGTGTACAAAAAAATTGGAATCCTATGCTTATAGTCAATCTAATAGAGAAGAAATGCTCTACAATCTTGCGAAATTGTATAATGTACAAATGGACAATAGCTAAGAAGGTTCATTACATTTTCCTTGAAGCAGCAGTGGCGGCCTGATTTCGAATGGTTGCGCTTTCACAGTCAATGATATTGTTTTTCTTTCCAGAATAGATAAAGATGTTTGAACAAGTTTGATGAGACCATTTCCAAAGTTGTCCTTTGACCTTTGAGTAGAGCCTCTATGAGAAGCTCTTTCCATGAAAAGTGCCTCCTTTGGAAATTTACGAGAAATTTGTGTAAGCATACCTAAAATAAACTGCTGGGGCCAAACTCTTCTCTTGAACAGGGACTCTTTTGGAGGTTATATTACAAGAGTTTGTGTAAACATACGGGGGATTCAATATTCTCGTTGTACATTTTCTTTAAAATGTCGAGATTTCTCCTTGAAAACCCATCTTCTTCGCATCCTGGTTGCATGCCTCTGTTTATGGTATTTGTGGGGCTTGTGATGGTGTCTATGGTGGTTGTTTCATGCGCTTCTGGGACAGGGAGAAAGAGGACGCGTCCAAGCGGGAAGAGCGATATATATTTTGCAGGAGGAGCTGTAGTGGGAGGTGCAGTGGGAGATTGCAGTGGGGGTAGTGGTGGTGGCTGTGGCGGGGGCGGTGGTGGTGGCTGTGGTGGTGGTGGTGGGGGCTGTGGTGGCGGATGCTGATATATAATTTTGTCTTGTTTTCAAATTCAGCAATGGTGTGATCTGAAATATCTAGGGATGTTATATCAAATCATGTGTTTCTGGTTGATGAAAGTTTGTAGAGGAGAATTCATCTCCCTAAATCTGATCTTGTACAGCCATATTGGCCATAGAGTACACTTGACTAGATATGTGAAATTGTTTTAAAGATCTCATAATATTATTTGAATACAATTATTGTAATGCCCTGCTGAGTTTGTTTCCCAAGTACATGTTTTCTAGCATAAAGCAATCACTTAATCCGTATCTTTTGGCTGATGGGTCATTCTTTATTAGGTCAATTTTCTTTTAATGCAGGATTTTTAATTTGTATAAAACAAATATAATTAGTAATTTATTTGTTATATTATCATGGTGTTATATATACAAAGATGTAGAGAGAGTGACAATTTATTAGTTAAATGAGGCATTAGATGATATTGTGAGAATGAATGGATGAGTTATAGTATAACAATTTTTAAAATATAATTTTTAAATTTGAATATTTTAATAAATTTAAATAATCTATGCAAATAATTCAATTATAATTAACAACTCATAAATATATTTTTATAACTTTTATTACAAGTTAAGTACAAGATTATATCGATCCAAATTTTTTTAGTACGTAAAAGTACCAAGATTAATATATATTCTCAACATAACTGAAATTAATACTACATCCCCTAAAAACTACATAATTATGTAGGATATATAGCTCAAATATTTTACATATAAAATTGTGGAGCTCAAATATCAAAATGTAAAGATACAATATCCAATATGAATTATTCAAGTTTCCACTAGAACAATGTCCAATCTCCCTCTAACACTCCAATTGCATATCCTCAATCCTCACCAACCATTGATTTGGCTTGATGTGGATAACAAGTAACCCAATGAGTATGAAACAATTGGTAAAAATGTGTTGTTCTTATCTTATATATTTCTTATTCATAACTCTAGTTATACATATTAAAAAGTAATATGCATCAATAAATGAAATCAATTTCACAAGACATATGCACGTTATAGAGGGACCATTATAATATGGTAAAAGAAAGCATCCAAACCTTACAACACTCATCCATACTTGCCTAAATTACACAAGAGGACACATAGAACACAAAAAAGGAGAAATTACTATCTCCACTACAAAGCTCTATATAATATTTTCAAATGCCTAATTTTCACATCTCATACTACAAGAATATCTATTTTCAATGTCATATGTTCTTTTTTTCAAAAAATATATAACTAGTTTAGATTTGCAGCTATAAATTAATGAGGTCACAAACCAAGGACCTCATCCCCAACATAAACACTCAACAATAACATTCCAATAGAATTTGAATGTTAATGAAAAGAAAATAACCACATTTAAATCATCATACTATGTTAATATTGACCAATATCATACATTTTAATCATAATAAAAAAAGTCATACAACCTATATTACATTAATTATTAACACCTTAGCCCATAGCTCTTCTTTCACACAAATTCACTTCTACTAACATACAAGATACACACGAATATAAGAATACATGCCATCAACCAAAGGTACATATAAAAATAAAATAAACTCATTACAAAATAATCACAAGAAGAATATAACAAAGATGTAAGCAAAAAATATAAGAATACATAACGAGACTCCTATAGGTACTTTCTAAATATTAACTTAAGTTGAAGTTCTAATTATACGAAATCCAAGATCTTTTATTCAAATTTATATAATTGAAGTAATTTAATATCAAAATTATGTTACTTGTTTCACTAAGTAAAGTATGGCTCATCTAATTTATTTATTTTATTTCCTCTATTAAAAGTTAATTATATTTTTACTCTTTTATTTAATTAAAAAATTGTAATTAAATTTAATAATTATTATTTTTAACATCAAGGGGGTAAATTTATTATTAAAACAAGGAAATGTTACAAAGCAAGGTTATTAAATGGCCCTATCAAGTTCAACCAAGTGATCCAATTGATGAGACAAATTTGGGGCTAGTTGACCCCAATCCACCAAATTCCAATCATGAATATGATCAGAAGCCCATTTAGCCAAGAAATCAACAACACCATTCCATTCTCGAGGAATATGAGTGAAAGTAATATACTCCAGAGAAGCACAAAGTGAGAATTTGTTCAACAATCAAAGCCAGCTACCAGCTCTCATCATCCAAATACCACCCTTTTAGTAAGTTCACCACAACCTGGGAGTCAGACTCACATATAATCTTTTGCCATCCCAATTGACTACCCCACTCCACAGCTAATAAAATGGCCTAAGCCTCCATAAGATTATTCGTATGAAGACCCTTATACACAGAGAAGATAAATTGAACATCTCTAGAGCTATCCTAGCCCACACCCCCAATGCCAGCATGACCTAGATTTCCATGAGAAGAACCATTTGAGTTGATTTTTAGGACTCCAAGAGGAGGAGGGGACCATCTTCCCTCCCTATTCACCTTCGGGGTAGGATGCCTATATCTGTTACTCATGATTTGTCGTTGCGGAGGAGGAAGATGGAGATGATTACAATAACTAACATCACAAGGGTCCACCAACATAGTCATATCACACTTAGCCGCAATAGTTTCACCTAAAGAGTGTAGAATTTTCCATCATAGGTGAGGGGCCATCAACAAAGAATCCTAAAAAAATACGCCTATTAATTTAAAACTTGAAATTGTTGGAAAACATGCCTCAATCTTACTGGCATGAAACTTTTGAAAAAGAAAAGTCGGTGTGAAATTCTTGCTATCTAGCTAACTAGCAGCTGTGTAACCTTGTGGAATGCTCAGGTCGTCAAGACCTTGTTGCTGTCTTACCGATTGGAGCTATCGCTGTGACATTTCTTATCACTGTGAATTTTCTAACTCACTCCGCTGGGTAGATCTCTGGCTGACTGGCTTGGTTCCTATCAAATGTCATCGGGGAGACTCATGGCGACTAAAGTCATCGGGGAGAGGCATGAACATTCAGTATAACTCATCCTGACAAGATATGTCTCACCGATGGTTATACACTCGAAGTCATTCGGGTGACATGAAGGCTCAGTAAGAACTCTTACCGACGGATGATTTTCTCACCGATGGTATGGTCTATTGTCGGTATGACTCCTGGCGAAGGATGGACTTAGGGAGACTTGGAACCTGTAGGGTAATTCTTAGTGACAACCTAAGTCTTGCCGATGGATGTTCATATCGGTATGACTTGAGGGCTCATTATGACTCATAGCAACTTGCGATTGTCTAGGCGATGGGTCTGCTGAGGATATCAGTGAAAGGTCTTGCCGATCTTGCTAATATGGCTTGTTTCGCTGACAAATTTGCATGATGAACATTGGTATTACATAAATTTCTATGAGACTATTGGTGATAGTGAAACTCTTGTCGATAGGTCTTAACAAGAAGGATTTGCATTTGGTATGATCTCTCACCGATAGCGATGGTTTGGCCGATGCTTCTACAGTGGATATTGATATGATGTCTTAGCGATAAGGGTGAGTCTGAGTGACATTTTTTGAACTCGGTGTAACCTCTTGCCGATGGTGATGACTTTGGGTGATAACAAAAATCGAGTATTGTGGCATCAGGGAGACATGACTAGTGTCTCACTGACATGTGACATAGTTTGAACACCTTGACCGAATCACTATCCTACATGGTTTGTCTTCGACCAATCAGAGAAGCAGAATGGGAACCGCTAGCAGTTGGACTGTTGTGACCAATCCTGTGAGGAAGATCAACAGACTGTGAACGACATGGATATACTCTGAAATTGAAGATGATGATCAGTCCGGTGAACAGGTCAGGGTTTGATCGGTGTGTGTGAATTCAATTGAGAGTGCATTGTAAATGGGATGTTCTATACAAGGTTGATCAAGGAGTTATGTTGCTATAAATTGACATCAGAAAGTTAAGTCTGAACTCTGTATGTAATTTTTTCTACTGTAATACAAAGAGGATTTTCTTGGTGTGGTGGGTTTTTCTCCCATAAGGGTTTTCCCATGTAAATCTGTTGTTCATCTGTGTATGTTCATTTCTCTATTTCTATTATTTCTTTCAAGTGTATCTTAATTGGACTATAATTGAAAATTTAAAGTCAACTCTACATTCTTCCCTGAGGTTTTGACGTTAGGAGAGTTAGTTCCACACCTTAGCTTTCCTTACTAGTTGTATTAGATCTTGGCTAGTTGTGTTATCCTTGTGGGTAGGTTGGGTTTTTTGTGTGAATTATGTTCAGTGGGAGTCTTGTAGAAGTTTTGGTAATTTGAATTACAGGTTAAGATGGAAAGCACGTCAGGAAAGATTGAAATTGAGAAATTCAATGGCAGCAATTTTGAGTTGTGGAAACTTAAAATGGAAGATCTATTGGTTGATCGTGATTTGTGGCTTGTTGTGTCTGGAACGAAGCCTACAAGAATGAAGCAAGAGGATTGGGACCTTGCATATAGAAAATAAAAGGGGCTGATAAGGCTCTGTTTAGCAAATTCTGTTCTTTTGAATGTTCATGAAGAAAAGACTGTATCTTCCTTGTGGAAAAGACTGACAGCTATTTATCAGGGCAAGTCCTTGGTGAACAAATTGTTCTTGAGGAAGAAGCTATACACTTTGAGAATGCATGAGGGAGGATCTATTGCTGATCATTTGAACGATTTCAACATGTTGATTACATAGTTAGCATCTGTGGGTGTGAAGATTGATGCTGAAGATCGTTGTATGCTGTTATTATGTTCTTTGCCAGATTCTTGGGATCACTTGGTGATGGCTATTGGGAGTACGACATCCACCTTTAAGATGGAAGATGTTGTTGCTTCTTTGTTATCGGAAGAGATGAAAAGGAAATCTTCTGAGATGGAAAAGGAGGATCTTGTTGTTAGAATCAGATCGAAAGAAAAAGTCAAGAAAAAGGACAAGAAGTCCAAATCAAAATCAAAAGGGAGATCAAAATCTCCTGGCAAGAAGTCCAAGGTGAAGTGCTGGAATTGTGGGCAACCTGGTCATGTCCAAAAGGATTGTAAAGAGGAGAAAAAGAAGAAGAAGAATTATTCTGATAATGATTCTTCTCAGAGTGATGTAGACACTTTCATTGCAACCTTGGCTACACAGGCATTAGATGATGTCTGGCTGATTGATTCTGGAGCATCTTTCCACATAACATCTGATAGAGACTGGTTCACAAAGTATGAAAAATATGATGGTGGAAAGGTGTATTTGGAAAGTGATTCATCTTTGGAAATAGTTGGTCGTGGAAGAGTCAAAATTCAATTCCCTGATGGAAGAGTGAAGGGAATCAATGATGTAATGCATATAATAGGTCTGGCTTGAATTCTACTTTCTGTTAGTAATCTTAATGATATTGGATTGCAAGTCACATTCGCTAGAAATGGCTGCAAGATAACTAGAGGCTCAATGGTGCTAGCAAGGGGTGATCGTATTGGTACCTTGTATAAGCTAGATGCACATGTTGTGCAATGCAATAGTGTCTCTACAAAGTGACAAAAAGCTACTCATGGAGAAAAAGAAGAAAAAATTCCTGATAGTGTAAACTCTATGGAAGTTAAACTTCTAGCATAAAAGACTTTGCTCTGACATCACAGGCTTGGCCATATTGGAGAAAAAGGTTTAAAAACCTTGAAGAATAAAAACCTAGTTGAGGGGCTTGATGATTGTAACCTCGAATTCAAGTTTTGTGAACATTGTATATATGGTAAACAAAACCATGTTTCATTTTATTCCAATCCTCACAAATCTTTTGGTTTCCTTGATTATATACATTCTAATGTTTTAGGTCTAGTGAATGTTACTTCTTTGTCTAAGTCAAGGTATTATGTATCGTTCATTGATGATTATTCAAGAAGAGCATTTGTCTATTTTTTGAAAAGTAAATTAGAAGTGTTCAGTCAGTTTAAGAAATTTAAAAACCTTGTTGAAAATCAAACTAGAAGAAAAATAAAATGTTTAAGGACTGATAATGGTAGTGAATTTTTTTTTGATGATTTCGAGAGGTACTGTAAAGATCGTAGGATTAAAAGACATAAAACTACACCTTACACTCCGTAGCAAAATGGAGTTGCAGAAAGGTTCAATAGGATAGTGATGGAAAGAGCACGAAGTATGCTGAGCAGTGTTGGCTTGGAAGAGAAATTTTGTGATGAGGCAGTTGCTACAACATGTTACTTGATAAACCATTCTCCTAATTCTGCTCTTGTTGAGAAAACCCCTTTGGAAGCATGGTCTAGAAAGAAGCCCTCTCTGAGACACATTCAAGTATTTGGCTGTGAGGCATATGCATATGTGTCAAATGAGAAAAGATCTAAATTGGAAAAAAAGGCTGTAAAATGTATTTTTGTTGGTTATAGTGCTGGCATAAAAGGATACAAGCTTTGGATTCCTAATACGGAGAAGGTTCTATACAACATAAGTGTTATCTTTCGTGAGCTGAAGCCTTCTACCTTGGATCTGCAGTTAGAGACAAAATCAGAAAAAAGGGATGTAGTTGAAATTCCTCCGACACCAGATAAAGAGGAATTGAAAATTCCAAATGTACCTGAAACTAAGGAGAGCTCAAACAATTCTAAGAGTTCTGAAGAAGAAGAACAAACTTAGCCTCAACAAGTGAGGAGGTCAACTCATGAAAGAAAGCAACCTGATAGGTACATGGGTTTTCTTTGATAGATTTTACTTGTGCCTATGCTTTAATTTCTAGCACTGATGAGCCTAGGATTGTGAAAGAGGCATTTAGAATGTCTGATTCAAACTCTTGGTTGGAAGCCATAAATGAAGAAATGGCATCATTAGAAAAAAATGATGGTTGGAGTTTAGTTCCCTTGCTTGAAGGTAGAAAAGCTGTTGGGTGCAAATGGGTATTTAAAAAGAAAATAGGTCTGGATGGCAGTGTGGAAAAGTATAAGGAAAGGTTGGTTGTGAAGGGTTATTCCCAGGTAGAGGGAATTGATTATGGAGAAATTTTTTCTCCTGTAGCTAAGCTAACATCTATCAGATTTATTTTGTCACTTGCAGCAGCGTATGACTTAGAGATTGAACAGATGGATGTGAAGACAACATTTCTTCATGGTGATCTTGAAGAAGAGATTTATATGTCCCAGTCTGAGCACTTTGTGGAGAAAGGTAAAGAAAAATTGGTTTGCAAGTTGAAAAAATATTTGTATGGATTAAAGTAGTCTCTTAGAATGTGGTACTAGAAGTTTGACACTTTTTTTTTGTCATTGGAATTTGTAAGATCAAAATCTGATCATTGTGTGTATTACAAAGTTGAAAGTGATTGAGTTCTTATTATTTCTCTCTATGTTGATGATATGTTTTTCATAGGCAATAGTAAGTTAATGATTTCTGATCTGAAGTCTCAGTTAACTGCAAAGATTGAAATGAAAGATCTTGGTTCAACAAGGTATATTCTAGGGATGGAAATAACCAAGGATAGAAAGAGTAGAAAACTTTGGCTCAATCAGAGTAAGTATATTAAGACTATTCTAGAAAGATTTTGTATGACTGATTGCAAGTAGCTAGTTGTTCCAGTTTTGCTTGGAATGGAGCTATCTATTGAAGACTATCCAAAATCTCCTACTGAGATGGAGGACATGACCAGTGTGCCTTATGCTAGTGCGGTTGGAAGTCTAATGTATGCAATGGTCTATACAAGGCCAAACATTACCCAAGCAGTGGGAGTACTTAGTCAGTTTATGGCTAATCCTGGAAGATCACATTAGGATGTTATGAAAAGAGTATTTAGATATCTGAAGGGCACTTCAAAATATGCATTGTGTTACCATGGAAATTTGGTTGAATTAGAGAGGACTCTTAGCATTCGGGGCTATGTGGATTCTGATTGGGCAGGGGACATTGATAGCAGAAGATCCACTAGTGGATATATTTTCATGATGAATGGTGTTGCAGTGAGTTAGATGAGTAAGTGACAGGTTGTAGTCGCTTTGTCCACTACAGAGGAAAAATACATGGCAGCAACACATGCCTGTAAAGAAGCAATTTGGTTAAAACATTTGTGTTCTAACATTGGTTTTGATGTAGGGAAAATAACAATTTACTGTGATAGTTAGAGTGCTATTTGTTTGGCAAAGAATCCTACTTTCCATGCCAAGATGAAACATATTGATGTGCAGTATCATTTTGTATGAGATCTGGTGGAGACTGGAAAGGTCTCTTTAGAAAAACTAGATACTCTAGAGAATGTTGCAAATGCATTGACGAAGCCACTGAGCACAGACAAGTACAGGTGGTGTTCCAGTTCGATGGGCCTCAGTTCCCATGAATTTTAGTAGTTTTTTTGTGCTTTGGAGGTGTTAGTAAGATATTCGTCAAGTGGGAGATATTTGGAAAACGTGCCTCAATCTTACTGGGATGAAACTCCTGAATAAGAAAATTCGGTGTGACATTCTTACTATCTGGCTGACTAGAAGTTGTGTAACCTTGTGGAATTCTTAGGTCGCCGAGACCTTGATGCTGTCTTACCGACTGGAGTTATTGCTGTGACATTTCGTGTTGCTGTGAATTTTCTAACTCACTCCGCCGGGTAGATCTCTGGCCGACTAGCTTGGTTCCTATCAAATGTCATTGGGGAGACTCAAGGTGACTGAAGTCATTGGGGAGAGGCATGAACATTTGGTATAACTCATCCTGACAAGATATGTCTCACCGATGGTTATACACTCGAAGTCATTGGGGTGACATGAAGGCTCAGTAAGAACTCTTGCTGATGGATGATTTTCTCGCCGATGGTATGGTCTGTTGTCAGTATAACTGTTGGAAAAGGATGGACTCGAGGTGACTTGGAACCTGCGGGGTAATTCTTAGCGACAACCTAAGTCTTTCTGATGGATGTTCATATCAGTATGACTTGAGGGCTCGTTATGACTCATAGTGACTTGTGATTGTCTGGGTGATGGGTCTGTTGAGGATATTGGTGAAAGGTCTTGCCGATCTTGCCGATATGGCTTGTCTCACTGACAACTTTGCCTGATGAACATCGGTATGACATAAAGTTCTATGAGACTCTTGGCAATAGTGAAACTCTTGTCGATAGGTCTTCACAAGAAGGATTTGTGTTCGGTATGATCACTCGTTGATAGCGATGGTCTGGCCGATGCTTCTATAGTGGATATCGATATGATGTCTTAGTGATAAGGGTGAGTCTGAGCAACAACTTTTGAACTCGGTGTAACCTCTTGCCAATGGTGTTGACTCTGGGCGATAACAACAATTGGGTATTGTGGCATCGGGGAGACACGGCTAGTGTCTCACTGACATGCGACACAGTTTGAATGCCTTGACCGAATGACTATCCTACATGGTTTCACTTCGACCAATCAAAGAAGTAGAATGGGAACCACTAGCAGTTGGATTGTTGTTGCCATTCCAGTGAGGAAGATCAACAAACTGTGAACGACATGCATATACTCAGAAATTGAAGATGATGATTGGTTCGGTGAACAAGTCAGGGTGTGATTAGTGTGTGTGAATTCAATTAAGAGTGCATTGTAAATGGGATGATCTGTACAAGGTTGATCAAGGAGTTATGCTACTGTAAATTGACATCAAAAAGTTAAATCTGAACTCTGTATGTAATTTTTTGTACTGTAATACAAAGAGGATTTTCTTGGTGTGGTGGGTTTTTGTCCCATAATGGTTTTCCCATGTAAATCTAGTGTTCATCTATGTATGTTCATTTCTCTATTTCTATTATTTCTTTCAAGTGTATCTTAATTGGACTATAATTGAAATTTTAAAGGCAACTTTGCATTCTTCCATGAGGTTTTGATGTTAGAAGAGTTAGTTCCACACCTTAGCTTTCCTTACAGAAATTATTTAATTAATACTTATATCAAATAAAAGACATAAGAGTAAGTGCATGGCAATGGCATCAAAAAGGTTTCAAGTGGTCATTTTTTTTTCTCTTTTTTAAAATAAAAAGAATTGATCATTGATGAGAAATCAAAGATAGATAAAGTCAAAATTTGAGGACACAACAAGAACAAGAGTTGTAGTGCTTTGAATCTAATTTCTAAACCTACATTCTTTTTAATGGGTATGTGTAGGATCATGATGGGACAAAAAGTGGCAATATTATGGGTATTTGTAGGGTATGTGGCTGACGACTTCTTTTTTCCCAAAATCGATGAAACGAAAAGGGTTTTTAGAGGAGATTCTCATATTTCCACCAATATAAATTATGCTTTAATTTGAATTTAATAAATAATTATTATTCATTTTCTATTAGAATTACGACTAAAGTCCTGATCGATAGGCTGATTGAAAAAAATCTATAACTTTCAAACGATATCACATTTTTTGAATCCAAAACATGTGTCACATTCTATGCTTCACATACTATAGGATTAAAAAAAAAAAATTAAATTTCATGAAGTTTTGACCAAGTTAAGGTGGTCGGACATACGAGTTTTTATATTTTTTAAAAATTGTAATAAAAATTTATAATTAATTATTTACTTGAAAAAAATTACAAAAAATATGTATCACATCTAGACATGAGTCCTCTACTTATATATGAAATCTTATAAAAAATATATTATCATTTTATTATGGTTAAGGTGGTCAGACAGACACCGACTTCTTATTTTTTCCTTGAAATTTAAGTACTACTGCATTGAAATTTCAAATTTTCACCAAATAGATTTTATTTATTTTTAAATAAATCTAGTAGTTTAGAAACTACATTCAATTTTCTATAGATTCTATTCTTATATATTTTTGAAATAATATAGATAACTTATTCAAATTTTTATGTTATGTTGCTTAACACTGATTTTTCTGAATTTTTTGCCACTTAAGGGCCTATTTTTTCCATGATCCTGCACAAACCCTAATGGTGGATATTAAGGGGTTAAAGAAGGGGGACCACACAATTTTTATTTTTATTTTTCAAAAAAACATAACAAAGAATATATTGTGGCCCCCCTAAAATGTTAATCTTTTATCTAGTACATCAAAAATCACTTCAATAAAAATAGTTAACACCATGTAGTTTATGCTTGATTTTTCTTCTAAGTTTTAATGAATATATGGTTTTTTGATAATTTTAAAAGTCAACACATCATAGAAGATAAAAGAATCAATATGCACCCCATAATACTTTTGGAAAGTAATCAAATTATTTTTTGAATTTTTATGAAATAGAGTCTATTTTGTAAAAAGGTAATTTGTTTCAAATTCTGATGAATGTGTAAAAAATGAAACCAAAAATAAAAAACATAGGATTTTTGAAAAAATGGAAAAACTAGAAAAATAAATTAAATATCAAAACCCTAACCTATCTGAAATGTAGATAAAATTATATGGTTACAAAGCTAAAAGAAAGCTCAATATTATTATCATTTTTTTTAAATGTGACATTGACAGATATGCTAACATGATGGAGATCACACTCAAGATTGTGGTTTTTTTAGAATTTTCAAAATCATGATGTTGGTGATTGATATGTAAGTTCAACTATTTACATTGGATGCCCAAGAAAAATCCAACACTAAGGTTTGGCAATACCAAAAGTAGATAAAAATAGGAGCATGTTATAACATTCTAACATTATAATATGCTCACATTTATGTGAAGAAAAAATAAAACCTACCTCTTCATCTCTATCTCCATTTATCTCTCTCTCTATCAATATCTTTAAAGCTAATTTTATTTCCCTTCCTCTATATATCTCTCTATCTCTCCTTGTCTATCTATATCTCCCTCTATCTATATCTCTCCCTCTCCCTCCTCTCTCTCTTATTCTATCTTTGTATCCCTTAGTATCTCTTTCTACCTTTCTCTATCTATATCTCCCTCTCTATCTCTCTCTATCTCCTTCTCTAGACTCAATCTCTACCTCTTCCTTCATGCCTTTTTACTTCTCTCTATCTCACCTATGTCCCTTTGTCTCCCCTCTTCCCTCTCCTCTATATATTGAGCCATCTCTCCCTCTCTCCCTCCTCTGCTCCTCTCTCTATCCATATTTAGACCTCCCTTTGTCCCTCTCTAAACCTCTCTTCATACCTCTTTAGACATCTCTCTATCTCACCTCTCTTCCGCCCTCCCCCTCTCTCTCTAGATGTTAGTCTATATTATCTCCCCCTTTATATATTAGAGTCTCTCTCTCTCTCTCTCTCTCTCCATATCATTCTACCTCTCTCTCTCTCTATGTCTCCATGTCTCTCCCTATCTCTATATATCTATCAATATCTCTAGGCTCTATATTTTTCTATCCTTCTCGATCTCCCTCTCTCTTTATATATCTCACTCTCTCCCCCTATCTTAACATATCTATCTACGTCTCCATCCCTCTCTACTCTCTATCTCACCCCTTTCTCTCTCTCTTTATCCCTATATGTCTAGATATCTCTCTATATCTCTTCCTTTCCACACGCTATTTCTATTTATTAAGTTATCTATTCCTCATTTCCCTCTTTCCTCCTCCATCCCTCTCTACCTCTCCCTCCCTACCTCATTCCCTCTCTAATTCTATTTATCTCACCTCTCCTTCTCTCTCTATACATCTATATATATATATATATCTCTTTCTCTCTCTCCATCTATATATCATTCTATATATCTCTCTCTCCCATATCCCTCTCTATATATTATAGCTCTCTCTCACTATATATCTTACTAACTATATCTCTCTCTATCTCTCACTATCTCCCTCTTTACAAATCTATCCTTCTCCCTCCCCCTATATCTCTATCTCTCTCTTTCTTGCCTTCTCTAGACCTATCTCTCTACATATCCCCCTTCCTCCCTCCTCCCCTCTCTACTTATCTCTATTTGATCCCTTTCTCACTCTCTACCCATCCTTGTAAATTTCTTGCTATATCTCTCCCTCTTGCATGTCCATCTCTATATATTGATCTATCTCTCCCTGCCTCCTTCATATCCCTAGTTCTATATCCCTCTTTATACCTATCTTTATTCATCTTTACACCCTTATTGAAATCCATAATTTTCTACCTCTATCTCCCTATGTATCTATACCTCTCCTTATGTATGACTGTTGTTAATTTAAGATTATCTTCAAGGTTAAATTAGGGTTAAGATTAGACTCTAATTAGGGTTATAATTAGGATTCAATTAGAGTTATGATTGAAAAATGATTCAATTATGATTAGTGTTAGTATTATTTTTAATATTAGGAATAGGGTTAGGGTTAGTGTTTAATTAGGATAAGAGTTTGGGTTCAATAAGGGTTAGAGATAGGTTTTAATTAGGGATAACATTATATTTCAACTAGGGTAAGTACTTTTTAAGGGTTATGATTGGGGTTCAAAAGGATTAGGGTCATAATTAAATTAGGGTTAGAGTTATAGTTCAATTATAGTAAGGGTTATAGTTAGGGTTATGGTTTAATTAGGGTTAATATTTTATAGTTGATAAAATGTACGAAAATACAAAGTACAATGAGAAGAATACTATAAAAGCTACTCTTATAGTGAAATGACAAAGAAAGAAGAAGAATTCCAACTTAATCAAGGTAGAGTTCCCTAGCTAACTCCAAGAAATCAAAAAGAAACTACAAACACATTAACAAGAAAAATGTTGGGATTGTGTTTTGGAACTTGCCTTAGTCAATTCCCTGCTTTGGTATTCCCAACTCCATGGATAGCCAATAGACAACACGGTTATAGAAAAGTGATAAAGAAGTAGATAGAAAAGACACATGAAGTAAAGAGAAATGACAACCTAAATGCTACTTTGTAAGAATGATAATGAAAATAATCAAATAGACACAATATCACCTTCCCTTCTATAAGTGCTCAAGGCCAATAGAAGAAGAAGATGAACAATATTGCCATGGCGAGGAGCTAGATCTTCATGAAACTATAATTTAGCAATGCCATTAGAGCATGGAGAGGCTATAGAAAACAAGCATGAAGTTGCTAGAAGTGTTAGAATGATGAAGAGAGTGTTTGGAATGAAGAATTAGCTTGAGAGAGTCAAGGAAGTATATAGAAGTTGAGAGAATGAAAGAATGGAGTTTAAATAGACAATTTGGAGTAAAATAGTCATTCCCAATGGTCAAGATTCAATATGAAGATATTATGCTCATAGGAAACAAAGAATCATAACATCTTTACCATTTCTAGATGTAGGAATCTTGTCAGGATGTTAGCGTGGTGCAAAAATTTCCACACAACACATGTGCATCGTCGATAAAAATTACCTTTGCCAACGTTCAATGATAGGGACATGCATTCAAAGTGGATAAAAATCAATGGGTTTTTACAATAGCATACTTGTAAGGCTAAAATGAAGGTAAATTAATGAGAAATTTTCATGGGGTGTAAATTTATGCCATTACATTTTTCCCTCACTTTAGAGAGCATACGTTTCAATGCATATGAGAGCTAAAGTAGAAAGAGGTTGAAGAGAATATAGTAAAATAGTCAAGGAGGTAGATCTTTGACCTAGCATACCTTGACGTGAAAGAGGGAGCTCCACCAAGATATGAAGATAACACAAGTATTTGATCGTACAAAACTAGATGCAATCTCAGGCCAAACATGTTATCTTGCAAACAATAATGTTAGGTAAAAAAGAGAATCATGACAAACACAAATTCATAAGAATCAAGAAGACACAAGCCAACGTAATAAGACACATTCTGATTAGATATACACAAAACACACATTGATCAGATAGATATTCCTATGGTTTTTGCAAACTGTGTTGTAGGATAGTCACAAAAAAGATAGGTCTAGTAAAGATTCCCCTAAGCTAAACCCCAAGATATATGATGTCTAACACCAAGACACATGATATCAAATATTAGATAAAATAAACAAAGGAATGCTCCTCAATAAATCAAGATACTGAGGAATCCTTATTTTAGAAAGTAATTTTTAGAAAGGGTTTCTTTCAGTAGGGAACCCTTTAAGACATCAAGACACCAAGGGGTCCTTTTGAAAGAACACACCACTTGAAATATACACATTTTTTTGCAAGTTATTATTTCATCAAGGAATCCTTTTGAAAGATCTTTCATCAAGGAATTTGTTGGAAATAATAATCCTTTTTCAAAGGAAACTTTTGAGAATCTTTCATTAGAAAGGATACTCTTTTTTTGAAAGGAAAATTTTAATACTCTTTTGCTTACAGGATCCTATTCAAAATAAATTTTTTTCAAGGAGTCCTTTTTTAGAGAATACATCCTTTTGAAAAATGAGAGATTTTCAACAAAGGATTATTTTTTCAAGGAATTCATTGTAAGGAATTATGACACCAAGGAATCATTTTGGAATAATTTTCCATGTTGAAAATTAGTGAAGCTTGATAGCTCCCTCTTAGGATGATGTGTGCTACGCAGAGGCGCACATAAAATCCTAAGGAGAGAAAGGAGAGGCACATAGGTGGCATGCAACACATGATGAGATGTATTTTTT
Organism: Sequoia sempervirens; assembly: GCA_007258455.2. Lineage (NCBI taxonomy): Eukaryota > Viridiplantae > Streptophyta > Pinopsida > Cupressales > Cupressaceae > Sequoia > Sequoia sempervirens. The sequence continues at coordinate 637,981,820 of VDFB02281492.1, forward strand.
GTATGTTTTCTTGCACGTGAGGGATAACACATTGAAACCACAACATCACAAAGAAAACAAGCATAGATAAAGAAACTAAGAGATAGGGTGATATAAGAATTTGGTGTTAGAATTGTTCATAAATATAAGTAGATAGATATAATAGTATGTGTATGAACTATTATGAATCCCCAAATTTCTTAGAACATGAAGAAGAGCATATGAAGAAAAACAAAAAATAAAAATTGGGTCAACATGGAAAAAGGCCTAAATGCTCCCACCACTATGCATCATCCCTAATATCAAAAAGCAACATTATGACACATAGAAGAATGATGACAAAAATAGAAGAAATGCATGATATATTTTTTCACTTGTATAACCATACCTACAAGGGTAGCAAGAGTCCTCTAGGTAGGATCACAAACATAAAAAGATAAGCACATGGGAACAAAAACACACATAGACAAATCCAATCTAAAGATGTAGAAGATGCACCACCCTAGTCCTCATCGACCAGTAGGTCATCTTGCTCCCAATCTAGATCATTATAAGGGGAGGAAGGAAAAGACTAAAACTTGGTGGGATAGAAAGGGTCGTACCCTCTCACTTTCTTGTAACAAGAGAAAGGGAAGAAGGCCCTCTGAGGTCTTCTTCACTGAGTTCCTATGAAGAAAAGGTCATCGATTTCACAAAAATAAAGGATAGAGTTGAGATATCATCCATTGAGTTAAACATGCACTTGTTAGTTGTTCCTTGTGTCAATTTAATGAGGGAAGGATGAAACACCCAAGAGTCACTGTTGACCTCAAGAAGAGGGGTGGTGAATAACTTCGAGGAAGCGGGGGCTACCTCCATCACAAGGACAATATGTAAGCTAGAATAGAACTAGCTTCCAAAGAAGGTGATCCCCTCTCATGACTATCACATGCAATGAGGTCATCCTCCAATTTAACTTTAGTGAAAGATGTGAGATCCCCACAAAAGAAGAAAAAGCGGAGGAAGGAGACAAATCCATAAAGGACACCACTTGTGTATTAGGCATGACAGTGGGCTACAAAAAGGAGGGATGTTTGGGAGGTACATTAGAAGAGGAGGCTCCATGGAGGGAGCACGATGTAGACCTACACCATTTTAGGGTGAGAATCTTCAAGACCCGTCAGAGGGGTCTAAACCAAAATAAAAGTAATTGGAAAAAAATAGGAATAATAGAAGAAAAAAGTGAAAAAAGGAAGATGCAAAAATAAATACAAATGGATCCCCATCCATCTTCTACAAGGTGACATGATCCATGGCTAGAGCCTTTCATCTATACTTGTGCTCATGCATAAGCCAGTTACATTACCTGCGAGCACTAGAGGATGCATCCTAAGAAAAGGACAGAGGCTGCTGCTCAACTATGGGAGTATCCTTCACAACCATTTTTGGTGGAAGGGTGGTCACCTAACAAAGAGAAGGAGGAGGAGGCAAAAAAGTAGAAACAATAATAGAAGGAGAAGGAGACACAAGAGCCTCAGTAGTAGGCCTCTTCCAATTCATTTCCCAAAGGGTAGGTGGAAGAATAGTCAGAGGCTGTGGTGGACGAGATGTAGGAACAACCCCATGGGAATGTTTCCCCTTTCCATAAATAGTGGGTCAAGGAAATGTGGGCAGAACAGACAACTAAAACTCTTGATGCTTTTCCTTCTGCCACATGAGAACCATAACACTTCCCATGTGAGGCATAGGAGCGAGAACCAAGGATGCCACCAAGGGTCAAGAAGTAGAAGCAGGCATAGAAAAGGATGCAAAAAGAAAAGGCTCTCGAATACAAGCAAGCTTCTCCTTCCCATTTGATAGATTTGGAGAAGTAGCTTGTTGTTGGGCTATCATATAGGCCTTCACAAAAATAACATATAGAGACACTAGATAACTAAATATCAGTGTCATGCCTCTGCTCTTATAGTTAACATAGGCTCTATATACTAAACCTCCCCTAGGTGGGAGAGGTTTGACCGGAGTGGACCAAAAATGATCGAAAGAGAAGCCCCCATGTGACACTAACGGTTTATAGCTAGTGTCATGCACTACATACACAACAACTTTGTGGAGGAAATTTAAGTATTTATGGAATACAGAGGCAACACCATTCATATAGGCTAGCAATGGAATGCCTAGCCTAACTTTTAACAATTCAAACTATGGAATCACAAAAAAAGACACATTAACAACCTTAGGTCCCACCAAGATTGAAAAAGAAATGGTTCCCATAGGGGCAATAGAAATTCCATTGTGAGTACAGAGAGTGGCTTGTGACTTTTCATATTTCTCCTTATGTAAAATTTCTGTGAACAAGGTTTCCTCTATTATCACATTCACTTGACTTGTCGGATCAACCAAGACCCTAGTCATGATGTTGCCATTAATCCAAATGGAAATGTACAATGGGGAATGCTCCTTTTTTAGTGGAAAATAATGCAAGGTAAAATTTATGTTAGGCATACCACTCATATTCTTTGTAGGAGGAATACTCATATAGAACTAGCTAAAAAGATATAAAAGACCATATTAAAGCAAACAGTAAAATATTTATATTCCATTCCTATATACCGAAGGCTCCTAATAATGTCATGTCCAAAAGTCTTAGATTAGGTCACAAAGTCAATACCTTACGAAAAAAAAAATATGACATATCCAAGAAATGAGAGAAAGATTTTTGACACTCAAAGATGAAAAGAAGCACATTCACGTTAGGTTCACCAAAATGTAGAGAAGGGGGATTCACTACCCTTGAGACTCTTAGTTCAAGGAAGAGCCTAAGGGAGAAAACTTCCTTAAATTATCTTAGACTACCTAAGAAGTTTACAAAGAAGGGATGGGCTGAAAAGGAAAGGAAAAAAAGACTCTATTTCCCTTATGTTTATGATAGATGTTTTCAAGAATCGAGTGAGCCGGTCATAGAGGTCTTAGACTATAGACTAGACAACTATCTGCTAGAGGACGATAGTGTGGGGGTTAGACTACAGTGCACTACATTGGTGTCTTAGAGATGCACTAGAATCTTGTATGGATAAAGGGTCAAGTAGTAGCTAGAAACACACAAGGCCTACTAACAACCTGAATGCTTGTGTTTTATTGTTGACAAAAATATACAAAAATGAAAAGTACAAGAAGATTACTATGAAAGCTACTATAATAGCTAAATGACAAAGAAAGAAGAAGAAATCCAACTTACTCAAGGTCCAGTTCTCCAACTACCTCCAAGAAATTGAATAGAACCTACACTCAAAGTAACAAGAAAAATGTTGGGGTTGTGTTTTCTAACTTGCCTTAGTCAAGTTCCTGTTTCGATGTTCCCACCTCCATGGAAAACTGATATACAACAAGATTATAGAAAATTGATAAAGAAGTAGATAGAAAAGACACAAGTAGTAGAGACCAATGGAAATGTAGATGCTACTCTACAAAAATGATAATGCAAATAATCAAATATACACAATATCAACTTCCCTTCTACAAGCACTCAAGATTGATAAAAAAAGAAGTATAATATCACCACACCAATTAGGTATAGCTTTGTGATCCTATAATAACAATGGTGTTGGATCAAGGAGAGGTTGTAGAAACCAAGCATGAAGTTGCTAGAAGTGTTAGAATGATCAAGAGAGTGACTATAATAAAAAAATAGCTTGAGAGAGTGAGAAGTTGTTAGAAGTTGAGAGAGAGCTTGAGAGAATCAAAGAATGGAGTTCAAATGGACAATTTGGAGGAAAATAACCATTCCCAATGGTCAAGATTTGGTAGGAAGATGTTATGATCACAAATAGTTCAGTGAATCATAATGTTTTTACCATTTCCTGACGCAGGAATCATGTTAGGAGATTAGCATGGCATGTAGATGTCCACATAGAACATGCACTTCCCTAATAGAAATTCCCTTCAGTGATGCCACACGACAAGGACACACATGTGAAGCGAAGTAAAAGTGGTGGGTTTTTACATTATCAAACTTTTAAGGCTAAAATGAAGGTAAATTAATGGAAAATTTGAATAGGGTGCAAATTTATGCCATTATAGGCACATACTAACCTACTTCACACTAGAGGTTTATTTTGCTGTTATTCACACTTGCTTTATTATGTCATTTAAGGAATATGAAGATAATTAGTTTCTCATTCTACATTTTAACCTCTCTAGAAGCTTCTATTATCAATGAGGACATGGCTACCTTATGTCAAGGTGTTTCCACTACCTTTATTAATTCAACATACATACACCTCCTTTGCTTCAAGTGCTAAAATAACCTAGAATTGAAGTTTGTGATTTCAAGGGTAAGGAAGGCCTTTACAAAAGCCCCCATTCTATCAAAAAAATCCCTAGGAGAAAAAGATGGTATATAAATTGAATCCCCTTGAAGACCCTATGCAATAAAGTGAATTTGAATCCCACCATCAATGATCAAAAGGTGTGATCTAAAACTATGATAAATAAGAAAGAGAAGGACCCAACTAAGGAGCTAAGAATTGTGTTGAAAGATGCAAATCTAAATTTAAGGTCTTTGGAAGTGCAACCCATTTTTCAGGTTCACACTAGAAGTTAGGGGAAGGGAGAATAAGAAACTTCATAACACACTAAAGTGTTTGAAAAGAAAAAAGGAAAGAAAATGGGAAAGGGTAAGCAGTAGGATGGTGATGAGATAAATAGGGATGCCTAAATGAGCTCACTTCTTGAGACTTGTTGGGGTCAACAATTAGGATAAGGAAAAAATTAAACAAAATATGGAAAGGAATTGGAAATTGGTACTATTGGAGGCTCAAATCTGCACCCTGTTTGCTAATCTTTTCTAATTGCACTTAGCAGATTTGGAACAACATTGGAATGCTTTCCAGTTGTGGGTAACCTATCTAAAAGCAGACCTCTGGATTGTGGGTTGGCTCCCCCATTTGATATCACTTAACTACTGAATTTATGAGGTAAGGGTAAGGGTTGCATAAAATAAACCTAATGCTGAAAGGAAAACTAAAGTGATACACCAAACAATCTAGACCTGTTAACAACTCATCATATTTGAATTAATATCACAAAGCTGGACTTAAACAACTCACTTAATAATGCAACTTGCATAAATATTTCATAAGAAGGTCTATAAAATAATGCTATTAAAAGGAAAACATATATTTCACAATTAATCAGCACCATTAACAACACAACTTGCAACTTGCAAACATACACCTTTTGCTAAATAGATGCATAACATGAGACAAGCTTGTAAGGAAAAAATAGATTTCACAAAATAAGCTGATCAATCATTAACATACATGAGAAACAAAAAATGAGAAGGTAAAAGTGCTCTACTATATCAATTCAAAGTGCTTACTGTGTATTAAGTCTATTTGAGTTACAATGCAGCTTCATCAAAAAATAACTCCAAGATAGTAGCTATCCTCCTGCTGAAAAAGAAAGAACTCCCTAAGAAGTTCCAAATGAACATACTTAACCAAAAAACCACCAAAACCTCCCACACATGTGCTTCTAGAAGATTATCCTTGGATAAAACAGAAATGGCTCCAAAAGAACCTTCTAGAAGTCTCTAAAACGCCCTCTACATGGAGAAAAAACAAGCTAAGTCAATAGCCATCCAAAAAGTGTGACAAATAAACCTCCAGTTGGCCTCATTCTTTACCAAAATAGTCTAAACAACATCTCACACTCACCACACCTCTGCAAGTCATCATTGGTCTTATTTCAACACTTGACCATATTCCTTCTCATGCAACATGTGTGTTTTTTGAAAGCACATGGCCTTTTAAAGCATAAATATAGTGATTTTGCTAAGTGATTTATAAATCACCACTTAGCAAAACACTTTACAATTAAGCTCAATATAAAAGGCTCCACTATTTAAAAGCATTACATTTACATTGAAAAGAAACTTGAATGTGATTTGCAAATTATTTCACATGATATCTTTAGATATAAAATGTAGCATTAAAAGCTATGACAAAAGCTTCCAAAAGTTTTAAAGACACCTTGACTGTCATCTTACCACCCATATTCTGCATTCCTCCCACACATGTTATAATCACATGGTTTGAAAAGGCACATGGCATAATAACACTTGGCACATAAGGCCGACCTCCAAGACTCTTGGAAGCATATTCTAAACACGTGATATTAGATCAAAAAGACAAAGCACCATACTTGACCATGGCACACCTAGCATAAGTCAAAATAACACAAGGCATAAAATGCCTAGGTGATAGCACATGACACATTGAAGCCATAACAAAGCTTAATGAATGGGGAAAGTTTGATAAAGGCATAAAAAACCTAAGGCAATGGTAAGTGATTTTCGGCCCCCATCATATTTCTCATGAGTTTGATTTTTAAAATAAGGGATAAAAAATCCCATCGAATGACAAATAATAGGGTCAAACCATAATGATAATACTCGAATGATGGAAAACACTATCATTTGGTCGCTTGGAAGAATCTGGAAAACATGATGCTTGGCTGCCAGGGTTTGAGTAAGCACAGGAAAATGATGTCGACACTGGTTTTTGGGTCGGCTTTTGACATTTCTTGCATAAAAATGCCATGGGGAATTTAGGTAATTGTGTCATCATGCATTAAAACTACCTTTCCTCACACTTTGAGACCCTTTTTTTGACTTACAGTCCATGTCTATGAGACATTTTGAAGGACTTTCTTCATGAACTTGTTTTCTGTTCTTTCCTTCTTCTATTGATAGCAACCATGAGAAGCTAGTATGAAGCTTTTGAAGACAAGAAATCTTGCAAATTGCATAGCTTGTGTGAGCAAATTTTTTGGGTAAGTATTCAATAGACTCCATTTTTTGTTGATTCAGTTCAAAACGACCTAGATTCTTGCTTCTTCTGTTGACAATAAAGCGTAAAATGTTTGCTTATTTTCGGTGTTTGACAATGAGGACACCCATTTTGTTTCTTTTATGTTGTTCTTATAAAAGAGGCAAGCATTGGCCGCGGCCATGAATAGGAAAATGTGTTCGTGCTCACTTATCTCTTAACCTTCATGTATTCTTCTAGTTTCCTTCTTGAATTTCACAAACATCGACAACCCAGACGGGTTACTAGAATGTAGAAAAAGAAAGAAACAGTTGTGGCTCGACCTCCAATTTTTTAACTGGGTTTTCTTACATTTGTTGTTTTTCTGTCTTTTCTGCATTTGGGGAAAGACCCTTGCTAGGTCTTCCTATAGCATTCATATTTGTTGAAATTGCAACTGTTAGTAGAAAACCCAAGTGGGTTACATGATTTCTTCGAATGATTCTGGTTTGTTGCTTGAAATGCAGAAAATCTTGTAAATTCCTTCACTTTTTGTAAAAAAGAAACCCATGTTGCTCTATTTGACCAAAACCCCAAGTGGGTTTTGTTATATTTGCGAGAAAAAGGCCATCTCATACCACAGCCTGCCATGATACTTAAAAATGGAATTTTTCATTTCGTAGAATGCTTTCTTTATCATCCCTATATTTTCCTTTTCAGTTTGTTGATATTCATTTGGCTGGATCTCAAGTTCAAAACTTATATTGAAAAGTTGTTCATTTTGCTTCTGTAAGTGAAGTAAATGCATCTCCAATGCTTTCATGTTCTCACTCCACTTCAAATACTTGTGTGTTTTATCATCTCCTTGTGCAGTTTAAAGCCTTAAAATGGCTTCACAATTCTATTGAATTGACTATCCAATAAACTCCAAGGTCATTGCTCTTGGGCTTACACATTTCATGTCACTTATCTCAGATACAATGTTGACTATATTATGCTTTTATTTGAACTTTCCTGTCATTGTGCTTCCCATACTTCTATGATCTAAGGGGCAGACCACTTATATGCTGCTACAGTCCTCAAAAAGATGGAAAAGGCAATAGTAACAAAAAGACCCTTCCACTGAGGAAGGAACCCTTGACTCAAAGGGGAGACCTAAGATCAGACACTTAGACCCTAGAGAAAGAATATGTAGATGCTATCTGAACTCACAATGTTGTTCTTGTACTCTCCACCACTGTGGACCATGGCCTTGGTATTGTCTCTTCATGATGGCCTATCAATGCACACATTCAATCCTTATGAAAATAATGAAATGTCCCCTTTGAATCCCTTACAGGAAATACCATCGTTGATTGAAACCTATTGAAAGTACCATGTCTACTACAATGTCCATGTCCCCTGTAACTGTTTCATATGCTTGTACATGAATATACCTTGTTTTTGTACTGGTTAAGTAAGATCAATGTTGTCTTTGTAACATTGCCTCCTGATGCAATTGCTCCTTCAAGCATTTTTCTTATCCTTATCAACTCTACCATGAGTGACAATGACACAACCTCACCCACACCATAAAAACCTTATGACAAGCACACTACTGAGGCTACTAAGACATGATCATGAAGGATCTGTCCCTACCATGAGATTGCATCTAAAAGACTATTCTAATGATAAATCATGGATTGTACCTTCGAGTTGCTACTATTTACACATGACTATCCACTACAAAAATTGTCTTCATAAATGGTTGTTTTCTTTTTGAGTTCTCATATAATTATCATGTAACTATAGGGACTGCTATGGTGACTATGCTTTCATATGATTGGCATGTCAATAATGCAAGAGCACCTCTTGTTGCTTATGATCATACTTCATTATAGTTTGAGCACTCAATGATTTTTGTAATGTATTGAAGTCACTACTTTTAATGTAAAGACACCTACTGTGCTTTGTAAGTACAAACCAGATTGAATGCACTTACTTTTCCTTTTATTTCTGTCATGCGACTCCTTACAATAATTTATCCCATGTTGCTTGATTACATTCTTACTTACATGTATGGTCTCCTTCATAACTCATGACTGATCCTTGCCCCTTGTCCAATAGAATCATGATCTTGGCAGATTGCTTGAATGGTGATTGTCGTTTCTTTTGATTGTCTATGCACTGATCTCCATTCACTTTATGACTGTTGATGGCTGAGCTTAGTCATTATGACAGTGAGAAAACTTATTACTATGAGTGTCTTGGAATTATCATTGAGAGATGTCAATCCCCTGTTTCTGCATAGGAACCTTGGACTCCTTTTGGTTGTCTTAATTGATTTTCACATTTTTTTTAATCAGTATGTGTTGTTTTTTTTAGGACAACGATGTTGTCTTACACTTCATGGCTGTTGACTCATGACATTTGTACCATTGTACTACTTGCTGTCCCTGTGACTTGACAATGAAATGCCCTACCCCATTCCTTCCTTGAAGCACATCTTGTCTATCAATGCACATGACTGCCCCATTTTAGGTGGTGGTTGCTACTATTTGATTGAATCTGGGAATGATCCTTACTTATGCTCTAAACTTGTGGTGAATGGATTGTGTTTCATATCCTCTGATGGTCATGCCTATTCCTTTCTTGGTAATACGCTTAGAGAATAGCATACCTTTGTGTTTTGGAATAACAATTGTCTCTTGATCACATCATATGAGGGTTCTATTGTTGCCATGACTTCTTGTAATGATATATTTATGATATGCACATGTTTGTGTCAACTAGAGTTGATGCTTCTTGAATGTTTTTTCCTTTTTCCTTTTCTCATCACTCATACTTTGGTTGCTGGCTAGCAAACCTGTTTTCTGATGTTTGGTTGAGAAGGCCTTGAACTCAGCCTTGTACAACTTCAGATTTTTTCTTTAGTTGTTTTCCTCATCTTTCATGTTCAGAATGCATTAAAACCTATCATGCTCTCAATCTCAAGGACATCATATTCATCTAACTAATGGGGAAGTGAATTAGATGGCAATGTTTCTTTTCCATGAAGATAGTTATGTTAGTTTTGGATACCCTTCATGCCTGTCAACCTTGTAAGCTCTTGTAAGGGTGTTGTCCTTTCACGTGTACCATGACCATGAGTCAACCATTACTCCTACTATAATTATATGTAACAAACATGCATAGTCTCCTCATTCTAACTTTGTTTGACAACCACCTGTCACATGTGTGGGTGACCTAATAGCTCGCTTTCCTATGTGATGAGTGACTACCCAACAGGGTTTTGGTGAGAGGGGCTTGACAACAATCTGAGATGCTTCTTGATTATTAAATAGATGTATAATTGAACTTGATGCATCTTCAAAACACTTCGATCCGTAATTGAACTTGGTGCATCTTTTGAATCTGATAATGAAAGTTGATCAATTGGTTTGATTCCATATTGACTTATGCATTGATAAGAGATAAATCTTTGATCAAGTTGCTCAATTTCCTTTTCTTTCAAAGCACGTTGAGCTCTACCCTTGTGGGAGCCACATTTACCCCACATGATGCATTTGATCTGATAATGAAACAATAAACAAGCTTGTCTTAAATCTGCACATGAAGCAAACAGTTAGAAAATAAATGCATACGTTGAATGTTCTTTTGTTTAATGCATTTATGGATCAGCTTATACATGCATAGGTAGGTGTGTATGCAAGGATTGAATCATTCATTGCTTAGAGCCTTGCTCTAACCCCATGTTTTCTTTAGATGCAGGGTGAGGAGCGCAACAAAGTTGTGAGGGGCACAAGCGGTTCGGGGCAACAGGAAGGCAACTTGTAACTAGTCATTCACAGGAAATGACTGGTTCCATTCTTACATGCACATTATCTCTTTTCTTTACTTATTCGTGTATAAGTTGTTTCATATTTTCATTTGAATAAGAAAGCTATTCCCTTGGCTTGTGAGGGACATGTACCGTAATGATTATCAATAAAAGAAAATACATTTGAATAGATGATTCTCTTTCTCGTTTGTTGTAATGCACCATTGAAATGGCAAAAGAATGTAATCTGATTTACTTTGACAATGACTCCTTCATGCATGTTGAAACTAGCAGTTTTATGGTTTATCTTTAAATGTTTAAACAATATGAAAAGAACAACACTATGGTTATCTGATTTCAGCTGAAAGCTAAAAATCAGATAACATGTACTCAAGAAGGGATCTTGGACTTTGCTAATGAAAGTGGTAGAGATGAATCTAATTTGACCTAAAAAATCCCCATAAACTTGTTCCCTAAAGATTATTTTGGATCCTTTTATAATTGTATCGAGGAAGAGGCATTGGAAATGAACTCTAATTATATGCTCCTAGATTCCAATTTTCCCTCTAAAACTTCTCAAAGTGACAAGAGTTCTAAGCAAGAGAAAGATGGTGAAATAAATGATTAGGAGAAGGAAGTGTGGAATTAGAGATAAGCAAAGAAATAAAGGAGAAAAATTAGGCTATCGCCGAGAAAAAAAACTCAATGGACATCATAGTCACTCACATCAAGAGGATTTGATGGTTAGGTTTCTCTCAATGACCAAAGATCTCATGGCATGCTCCACAAATTCTCTAAATATTTCACAGGAGGATTACAATAGGATGAAGTGAAATCTACAAAGGAAGAGGCACAAAGGGAAAAATAAGCTAAAGAAAAGCTGCAAGGCAAAGAAAATCAATGAGGGAAAAATGTTGGGCATGTGGAATGAGAGACTAAATCGGATTGTTGATGAGTGGAATTCTCTTATGAGCCTCCACAAAATGAAGCCTCTTTAGTTTTTATACTAGTTTTAGTTATCATTTTTTTTCTATGTTATATTTTTTGACTTGTTTGTAGTTGTGTTGGTGTACCAACTTGTTATTTTTGTTGAACTCTATTAATGTTGTTTTAAAAACTTAGGTGTGGGACCCTCTTCCCACCATATCTAATAAATAATAATAACAAACAAAACAACATAAAAATAAACTTTGTTGGCTATAATAAATAGTCCAAATGGTAGCAAAGTATACATTTAAAAAACTTGAAGTTTTAACATTCATTGTTTAAACTTTTGACTATAGAAATGTTTGGATTCAATTCTACACCATGAATATAGCTAAAATGGTGAAAGAGAAATTGAAAAATTGAAATGAATCAAATTATAACAAGAGACGCATTTGCGTCAGGTTCTGCCCATTGTGGGGTGTGCTTGGTTGTTTTAAACATCTAGTTAATAGAAATAGCTAGGGGTTTAATGTGATTGTTTGTTGTTTTATAATGTCATTATTATAGTTGATTAATATTGAAAAATAAAAATAAAAAATATTGTGGGGTGTACTTTTTGTTTTAAACATTTAGTTAATAGAATCAGCTAAGGGTGTAATGTGATTGTTTGTTGTTGTATAATGTTATTATTATAGTTGATTAAGGTTGCATAAATAAATAAAAAAATTCATATGGGTGTGTTTTGTTGTTTTAAACATTTAGTTAATAGAAGTAAGTAGGGGTGTAATATAATTGTATGTTGTTGTATAATGTTATTATTATAGTTAATTAATGTTCCAAAAATAAAAAATATGCAATTATACAAATATATTATTATAATAATTCCACATATATATTTATTTTTATCCTTTTGATAATGTGATATTTATGTAATTTTTGCCTTGCTAAATTATATTATTACATGTATATTTTTTAAAATAGATTTTATTGAAATATTAATTGTAGATACATAATTTTTTTTTTATATTTATTATAGATAGATAAATTTTATTGTGATATTTAATACACATTTGATAAACAAATATAAAATATGCATTGAGTGTACTCACATTTATTTAATAAGTTTGAAAATCTTACCAATTATTAAATAAAATATGTAAAATAATACTTGTAAGTCAACAATGTAATTATATGATGATGTATGTAATAGTGCTCATGTCATTCAAGTCATTAATAGGTTTGAAATTTGATTCATGAATTAAATGCATTGCATTGCACATAATTTAGAAAAAAAAAATAAAAAATCCTAATTTTTGTAATGACTGTTGACAACATGAACCAATAAAAAGAAAGATAAATAATATTTTAACAATTTTAGAAATAAACAATTTAAAATAGACTATATAAAATGGTTGGTAAAGTTTTTGATTCTAGATGTTTATTGGTTGGATTGTCACTATCACTCAAAAAAATTGAATTGAATGAATGCTTTAGTATTCTGCCATGGACAGAACTAATAATATCTTAAACCAATTCACACTTAAATATATCACTTATAAATTTAATTAAAATAAACAACAAACATAAAATAAAAAGAGAATCATTATGCACTTTCAAAATATTCTTATCAAATCCTTTTAGTTGTCTTTTTGTTTGATAGTGCCAATTCATTTTAAAACTTTGGTTGTGAAGGATTAGAGAATCATCTAGAGTTAACATGAAAGTGGCCCCAACAAGAAGATTGAACATTTAAAAAAGAATCAGCTTCTAATTAGAATTTCACCATTAGCACCAAAGTCAATGAGAATAGTGTAGTAATAAAGCAATCTAACACGAGGTGAACGAGACGTTTGAAAATAATACTAAGAATTCAATAAAGACGATAATGTCAGAGGAGATTATAGACAATAAGATCCATTGCATCTTCCATGAAAGCAGAAGTGCAGACCGTACTGAACTTCTTGCGTTTTAGCAGTCAATGATAAACCTTTTCCATTACAAACTGGATTTTTACAGCATAGATGAAGTGCTAAGAGAATTGGAGTCTCATTATACTATTTCTGTAGGCATAAGGAAAATTCACCCTCAGCAATTTATTGATAGAAAATTCATCGTGGGAAAATTCACGGCCATGATAAATTCACCGTCAAGTAAAATTTACCATCAACCAACAACTCACACAAAATATTTTTAATGAAATGAAAATTTTGAAATATATATTAAAAAATATTAATGCGACAGCAGTGAATTACTAATGGTGAATTTGTCATGACTGTGGGTGGCTGTGAATTTTCCCACTATAAATTGTTGACCGTGAATTTTTCTAGAACCATTTTCGAAATAGACTTTGACCTTATACTCCACGTAGCTAAAACTGCCAATAGAACACTTTCATTGACCAGGGACTCTTTTGCATGTTATATAAGAAAAATTCGTGTAAGGACACCAGCCATTCAATAATTTCCTTCGACATCAAGTAGATCCGCAGGGCCAAAACTCTTTCCTTGGACAGGGTCTCCTTTGGAAGTTATATTAGAAAAAATCGTGTAAGAACAATAGGCATTCAATAATTTTGTTGAGCATGTCGAGGATTTCCTGGGAGAACCCGTCTTCTTACCAGCATGGCTCCATGCCTTTGTTTATGGTATTTATAGGGCTTATGATAGTATCCATGGTGGTTGTTTCCTGCGCTTCTGGGCGTGAGACAAAGAAGAAGCGTCGGAACGGAAAAAGTGATGCTTTTTTTGCATGTGGAGATGCTGTGGGAGGCTGTTGTGGCTGTGGAGGGGGAGACGGAGGCGACGGTGGAGGTGGCGGTTGTGGTGGGGGCGGTGGCGGATGATGATATCTGTTTTTGTTTTGTTTTCCACCTCAAGGACAAGGTGAAGGGAAATATCTAGCGATATTATATCCAACCATGAGTTTCTGGATAATAACGCTTTGTATTGAAGAACTCAAAATATTTATTAGTGCATGTCAATTATTTATCAATATTTCTGTTTAGATAAAGAGACAAAATCTAGGATGCAATCCGAACACCATACTTATCTTCTCACACCTTTTAAAAAATTAAAAATTATTAGATGCCATTTTGATTGATGATAATGGAGACACCATAGTGCAATTATTCTGTTTTATATGCCTTAACTTGTGAAGCACATGGACTATATATTCTTTTGTTAATAGAAATGGGCTATATTATGTAGTTACAATGGGAACAGCTTAAACATTTCTTGAGATTAATTTCTACTTCTCAATATATTAAATAGCTAGAATAAAATTTGTTTTAAATAAATTGTTATTTTTTGTGTGTATAGTTTAAGGGCAAATTGGTTAAATTTTACAATTTGAGGGAATGTTTTTCTAAATGATTGTGGTTTATTAGTAACATTTATTATTTACGTTTAGATTGTTATGTTGTTTATTTTAGAATAAGGTTGATTATTACGTTAATTGATTATATGAGATTATTATTTTAAAATATAAATATTGTCAATAAGATTAAATGGGTATTGATGGGAATGTTGAAAGAAACAAGGCGAGATTGGTTGCCAAAGGATTCACATAGAGGTATGGGATTGATTATGAAGATATATTTGCACTAGTAGCGAGACATGAGACTATCAAAATGATGATTTCACTAGAAGCTCAAAATAAATGGAGCATTTATCACATGGATGTGAAAAGTTCCTTCTTGAATAGGTAGTTAGAAGAGGAAGTGTATGTGGAACAACTATAAGGTTTTGAAGTGCAAGGAAAAGAACATCAAGTCTACAAGTTGGAGAAGGCTTTCTATGGCCTCAAGCAAGAACCACGAGCATGATATGCTACAATTGATGGATATTTTCGGAAGAATAGCTTTCAAAAATGTAAAAGTGAACCTACCCTTTACTACAAACAAGAAGGTAATGATATAATTATTGTAAGTTTGTATGTTGATGATTTGTTGTATATGGGTAGCAATTCTAAGATGAAGAACGAATTCAAAGTTGCTATGATGAATGAATTTGAGATGAAAGATTTAGGTCTCATGAAATATTTTCTAGGAATGGAGGTTTATCAAAGTGAGAATGAAATTTTTATTTGTCAAACAAAATATTGCAAAGGTATGTTGAAGAAATTTGATATGGTTGATTGTAAACCAATCTCCACTATAGTTGCTCATGGAGTTGTGTTGTGCAGAGATGATGGTGCTAAAATAGTTGATGAGACAACTTCTAGGAGTATTGTCGGAAGTTGTATGTTTTTGACTCACAAAAGACTTGATATTTCTTATTCATTTTCACTTGTTTCAAGGTACATGAAAAAGTCATATGAAATACATATGAGGGCAGCCAATAGAATTTTGAGGTATGTGGGAGGCACTCTCAATTTTGACATTCATTACTACACTTCTAAAAGGTTCAATCTTGTTGGTTTTAGTGATTCTAATTGGGGAGGTAGTTTGGATGACTGAAAGTCTACATATGGTAATTGTTTTTCTTTTAGTTCTGGTTTAATTACTTGGAGCTCAAAGAAGCAGAATATAGTTGCCCTTTCTTTTACAGAAGAAAAGTATGTTGCAGTCACCTCAACAGATACATAGACATTATGGATTAGAAAACTTCTTGAAGAAATTGGAGAGATACAAGTTCAACCTACAATGATTTTTTGTGATAACATTAGTGCCATCAAATTGGCCAAAATCCCAGTACATTAAGCATCATTTTATCAACACTAAAGAACATTTAGCAGGTATTTTCACTAAGACAGTTGCAAAGGATTAGTTTTCGACACTCATAGATCAAATTGTGAGCCCTCTCAACATAAGAGGGAGTATGTTGACAATTGATGCATGAATCAACTCACCATAACCTCCATGCGTAGCAGCATGCTGATCAGTTCAACTATCATGCACAGATGTGCATGTTCAGACTATTAGATTTAATCTTACTTTGCTTTTTAGTTTAAGTTTCAGTTAACAATTTTGTTTTTACCATCTAGCTGCAGTCTTCTAACACAGTGAATAATGCATGTCAAATGCATGCTTAAACTTTTCGTTTTTCAGTCTTTGTTTTAGATACAGCGATCTATGTAATAGCTTTTCTCTTCTTTTATATATGCAGCAGTAAAATACAGTTTTGTAGCCCTCAAAGAAAATACAGAACTGTGTATTAATTTTAGTGCTCTGTTTTCTTTCTGAGATAATAATTTTAGATCTCTGCTGTCATAAATTTTCTGCTATTATCTTTTGATTCAGGAATAATGCTGCCCTTTTAATTCTACAGTGATTAGGCAAATGGAACGAGTACAACGAGATATGGTATCACACAAACAAAACAAAAGAAAATAGAGAGAAATAAAACTGCAACCTAGCTACCATTCACCATCCCAACAACTAAAAATCCTATGATCCACCCTAAACCAGATCCAACCCTATTCAAATCCTATGATCCACCCTAAACCAGATCCAACCCTATTCGATCTCACATCTTTGACTGTAATGATAAGTTGAGAAACAGATTTTGAAAGACCTTTATTTCGCCTTTGTACAACATTCCATGTAATACTATACTTCAGATCCACAAAACAATGTGAAGAGGGAGGAGATTCCTCCACGGAAGGTCCAAAAAAGATGCACACAAAGAACACTAGTATGTCGAGATGGAACAGACGCACGTTGATCAGCCACCACAAGTTTAGCCTGAAGCGAATCTGAAGCTAACCGATAGACCTCCACCACATTAGAAGGCTGAAGCTGTTTCAAAGCCTTAGGGCTAGCAGGCTGAGTGATTGGAGAAGACGATGGATCTCTAATGGGAACCGAGGGAGCAGTAGGGGCCGGTGACATCATATCAGCAGCAGGAAAATGATGAGATTATTAAATTGATTACTAACTTATAATGACTACTTTCTGCTTAATACTATTTTAATCTTTACAGTAAAAGGATTAAAAGTCCGAAAAGGATTAAAAGTCCGCGTTGTCTGCTTATTAATATTTTATTTGTTACAGACAAAAGCCTTGAAGCAAGGCATCACCTGTCAAGGCTGATGCAATCATCTTTCTTTCCCTGGATGCCACTTGCAAGCCTCTCATTTGCCCTAACGATATGTATAAACCAGAGGCGAATATCCTTTCTCCATCCTTGCTACATAAGAATGCAGTCCTACAATGTTAAGCAATACACCTCTTAAGAGTTTCTGTTATTGGTAGAACATATAAGATGACAGTTCCAGGCAGTGTGGATAAATTTGTTTGACCTGTGATTGACATTTCGCAATTTCCTAATGAGGTTGATGGCGAAGAAGTATCGCAGCTTCACAATCAAAGCTTGGGGACCGCGGTACGAGAAGCTTGTGAAAAGAGTGGATGTTTCACCATTGTAAACCATGGAGCTCCATTAGATCTTCTCAAAGATGTGGAGTCCCTTATTGAGGAACTATTTGCTCTGTCAGCAGAGGTTAAGGAAAGAACCATCGTCTATAATCCAGAAGCTCGCTCAGCTAACAATGAGACCTTCGATTTGGAGCGCCTGCCTGATTTGGCCACAGTGCAGAAATTGAATGACAGGTTATGACCGGAAGAGGGAAACCCGAAGTTCTGGTATGTCACCCGCTTGGATTTATTCACCCGTTTCCTTCTAAATTTCATAATTGTTGATGATTGAGTGCTTATTTCGTATTGTTTACGATTCAATTCTTGAGTAAATGTTTACACAGAGTTTAAGCAACAGGCATTAAAAAAAGTTCAGATTAAAACGTCCTTGGGAGTATCAGGTCAACGGATCCATTTCTTTTAGAGGCCAGCTGTTTTCTAGGCTGCCATTTTCAATTTAATAAATAGTAAATTTATGATATTGTTTTTAGATCCAGTCAAATATCACCATTCGGATAGTGGTTTGGTACATTTTCTTTTTTACCTAGGCCTTACCGACAATCACAAAAAGCTGATTTTTTTTTCAGAGTAACACGTCAGTGGCACTACCTGTGGCAGACAGCTAGTTTGCTTTCTTCCCAAAAGAAAGATCAGTTGTTATCTACGCTGCCATTTTCAGTTTCAAAATATAATAAGCTATTTGTGATGTTGTTTGGCAGATTTAGTGAGCTATTGCCATATACTTATTTGTACAAAGATATTTAAGTCTGTTGATGAGTAATAATTTAGGGATATGGTACTCTGTTTCCTCTGTGTATTTTGGGGTGTATTATATCGGGAAAGTATTAGAGTTCATTGTGGCCTATTTGTAGGGGTTAGTGAATTTTAAGAGAGTCAGTTCATGAGATCAACTCACACAGGTGTGGGGTTATTCAAAAACTTCTCCTTTAAAATAAATCAAATGAATTGAATTTGGGTTAAGATTCTGATATTATATGTACATTAGTTATTGTATCAAATAATGTAGATGTTCATGAACTTCCAAATCAACATTTTCACTTATACATAAAATGGTTAATCCATGAGATGATTCACACAAGTATGACGATTAATCCAACATTATTTTTATAATTATATTATAAACAAACATTTCGATGACTCGTTAACTTTAAAATCATATAACTATTTTGTAAGAGTCTTTTCCATAAACTTTGTATTACAGCGTCAAAATAATGATCTCTTAAATCAATAAACAAAAGAGTTGGAGGATAAAAACTCTGAATTTCTCTTCCTTGTTAAGGAATGCTTAAAATTTATTTGATTTTATTATCTAAAAATTCCTTTCAATTGGAGAAATGTAAAAGAAACTATTGCTACTCAAACTTGACACATAAAATGGGGAATTCTACTCAAAAGAAACATGGTGTGATTGGGATAAAGGAAGAATGCTGCTAGATCTCTAAAAGTGTTTTGGTTTAAATTCATTTTGAATTGATGGATCTGCTGTTATTTCTGGGCAGTTACCCCTGTTTGTACCTTTGTAGGTGAAGTGCTACTAGTTTGCTGTTGTATTTGTCTTTTTGCTGATGTTCTGGACTGTCTGAATTCATTCTTGATTTTTGTAAACGGTGGGACCATTTAAAAATTCCTCTTTCCCATTCATAATTCTAATCAGAAATATTTGTTTATAATATTTTATTAAAAAATTATACTCATAAAATTTATTGTAAAATACAGTTAAATGTTACAGAAATTAATTTATGTTTTATTTGATTAAAACAGACTTTTGGATTTAACTGTGTATATTTTTAATCTTAAAACTTACTCTATGAAAAACTCATACCAATTATATTTTATTTTTTAATTCATGAATGTTTAAAATCATATGTATTCCAATTTCTTTACTTTTACAACAGAGATGTCATGCACTTTATAAGCACATTGTTCTCTATCTATTTTTCTTGGTATGGAAATCAAACGATGACAAGTTTTGGCCGCTTTTGATTAGTACTGTAATTGTATTTAATGTTGATGAAATGGGTCTATTAGAATGATGACTAGTTAGTTTCTCTTCACCATGTAATTTATGTAGAGCAGCTAATGAAATGGGTCTACTAGAATGATGATTAGTTAGTTTCTCTTCACCATGTAATTTATGTAGAGCAGCTAATGGCCAAGTGAAAACCTGATTCAGGTGGGTTTATATCTAGAAAACAATGAATTTTGACTTTTTAACATTGTAGGTTTTTGAATTCAGATTTTTAATGGCTAGAGGCAGAGGAAGAAAGAAAGTTAAAAACAAAGAAGAGAAAAAATAGAGATTAAAAAAATTTGCTTTCAATATTGATTGATTGATTCATATTTATTAAAAACCATGCAAGTCTGATCTATAAAACAGAGCTACTGCTCTTTCATACAAACCCCACAAACTTTGCCATGGTTTGGCTATTACCCTGCTATGTCTGTAGCAATACTTCTGCTCTGTTTTTTACATATATTGTTCTTTTAAAATTGCCCCTGTTACATATGTCTAGACTATTCTTTTCATTTTTTTATATATTTTATATGGCCTTCCCTCTATTCGTATGCTCAGAAAATTTGGGACAGCAACAAGAAACAAAAACATTAAATATGCTATGATGTGAAGATCTACAATGAAGATTATATATATAGTTTTGTTTACCAAAAACTGTCTTGTTTTGGAGTTAGAAAGCAAACAATAAAGTATATGGAGAATTAAATTAGGCAGTTGGAGATTAACTCCAACACTCTCTCTTAATCACAACTACTGTCTATGATACTCAAATTGTTTCGTTGATGTACAAAACTTTCCTTTCCTAGTGGTTTTGTGAATATGTCTGCAAATTGATCTTCTGATGTACAATGATCCAAATAGATTTCTCCATTGTTAATCAGCTCCCTAATGAAATGATATCTTGTGTCTATATGTTTCCTTCTTTTGTGAAAAACTGGATTCTTTGACAATGCTATGGCTGAGTTGTTATCACAATATATCTTTGTTGCCTCTTCTTGTTCATGCTTCAAATCTTTCAACATTCTTCTCATCCAAACCATGTTGCGCTTGTTGCTGCTACATACTCAACTTCAACTAATGAAAGAATAACAATTGATTATTTCTTTGAAGCCCATGACACTACAACTGATCCAAAATGACAAACATAACCAGAAGTGCTCTTCCTATCATCTATACTCCTTGCACAATAACTGTCAGTGTATCCTATTAGCTTGAAATCACTTGTCTTTGAGCAAAGATTTCCATAGTTCCTTTTTCCACTAACATATTTCAAAATCCTCTTTCCTGCTTGCCAATGGAAAACTTTCGGAGACTCCATGAACCTTGAAATTAGACTACCTGCAAACATTATGTTCGCCAGGTTATGGCTGTTAAGTACATGATGGAACCCTCAAAATATTTTTCTCATTCCATCTTAAATCGTTATTGCATTTGATATAGGGTTGTTATTTTGAGGGTTTAACTTTCTATGAATACTTATAGGGTTTTTTTTCGTCATCGACTCCTTCTTACCTGTTGCCAATCATTCTTTCTAAATTTCATATCATTCATTTGGTAATTGGTCCCTCTAAGCCTAGGTCTAGGCCTTGTATTTTATAAGGATTCAGTAAGGGATCTTTTGGATCTCTACCTTTTATATATTTCATAATTTTGAACATCTTGAGCCTATCATTCTCATGTTGTCCTAGAGAGGTTTCCCTTTTAGAACAACTAATGCACATGTGCTAAAAATTTCCACTTGAGTCCCAATGGCCCTCATAGCTCATTGGTCATTGCTAATTTATTCATAGGTTCACACCTTGGATTGGCGACGAGTGATAGAATGATGTTTTCTTTTAACATCGCTCATTGCTAATAATTTTTAAGCTTTCAAATTTGTATGGCAATGAGCGATGCCTCTGTCTTTATATTCTTATCACTGATCACAAATGGCCATAAAAAGATGAATTTGGAATAGTGATGAGTCATGTGCTGTGATTTACCGTATATCACTTGATCGCGTATATGTTTTAAGTGTAGAGTCTTACATCAACAATACACGATGGATCTTGTAAATGTTGTGAACTATCTCATCGCTAATTGCTTACAAAATGTATGAGGAGAATTAGCAATGAACAAAGGCCTTATGTTATAATTTCATTGCTCATCTTATATTTGTTTTAGAACTTGAGTTCTGAATTAGCAATAAATGATGGATGTCCTATAAAGGGATTCTCTTTCACTAATATGATATGATCCTATGAGCGATATCTTTTGTGCCATTTGTTTTATGCAGGTTGTACATGTCCAAATTTGGTGCTATCACAACATTCCCGTCGCAGATAAAAGCCTCGATGCAAGCTTTGAATTAGTGATGCGTGGTAGAGGGATGAATGTGACCAAAGTTTAGGCCACTGAACCAAGGGCTAAAGATCATCGCTAGGATTTTTTACATTGCTGATAAAGTGGGGCAATGATAAAGTAAACCAACGACAGGCGATGGTTCCCACATAGAAAGGGTGACATTGCAGGATCTTAGGGATTCTGCATAAAACAAAAAGGAAAGCAGTGAGAGGACTAGAGATCCATTTACAAAGTTTTTAAATCAGGATGATCCAATGTACTAAAGATCACCACATAAATACTTTCATCAAAATTTAGGATCAACGATGAAGCGGTGAAGTGTATAGAGAAATTTTCCCTCTAAGAAAAACTAGTCTTGTCTACTTCATCGATATTAATGAAAGCATGGATTAGATTGGTGATACATGCTAATTGAGAGATCACAACACTTGAGTTGTCATTATTGTTTTCTATGAGAAAATTGCTAAGGACATAAAAAAACAAGGCTCATATCACCATGGATGAAGTTTTAAGTGCTTTAAAAGCAACGACTTAGATTCAATACTAAGTTGTAGGTTATCAACTCGCTCGCATAAGGACATTTCAGGTCATTAATCTTGCATGCTTCAAATTTCCTATTTAATACAAATTGTGTGATTGATCTTCTTCATCATAATTCATTTTGTAATGAATGAGGGTTGAGGGTTAATAAATAAGTGTGTGGGAATTGAATTCTCTTGAGAAGTGTGTAGACATTCTAGGCAAGTAGGTCTATCATGATGATTTGAGAGTCTAAGGAGTTGAGTTTATTTGATCCTGAGGAAGGTCTAGAGAATGAAAGTGGAATACATGGAGCTCCTGATATGCCAAAAGGAAGAATAGGATTCAGGAAATTCAAGGAGTATAGTACCAAGGAAAATTACCATCCACGAGAGCAGATAGTTTTAGAAGAATTAGTCAAACACAAAGAGAAGAGGATGGTGAAATATGAAAATAAGGCAAGGAGAGAGGGTGAGCATTGTAAGGCCTATCCAAAGGAGTGCAATTCTCCATGTGAGGTTTCTAATAAACCTTTAGATAGTGAGGGAGACATTGATCTGGAGGGTGATTATTATCTCCTCTTCCTAGTACTATCGGTGAATTTTGACAAGGAGGTGGTGACAATTTCTCCAGTCCAACCACAAGCAAAACATGGGAAAATATCCTCTGGGGTCGATGACTCAGAGTGATGATTGCGTCCTATTTTTGTTTTTGTTGAAACCATGTCCTTTCTATTAGGATTGTCCTATTCAACTCTCATGTGATTTCTTGTTTCATGTGCTGAGGTGGAATGTTTTCAGGCTGGTATGTAGGAGAAGTGCTAGACTAGTTAACCTTGGTAGCACATATGTTGTTTCCAGACAATATATAAGTTTGTGTTGGAGTTGCTATTAGATAATCTTCTTTGGTCAACTAGGATGAGGATTCAACATGGTTACAACAAAATCTTCCTTTTAAGGAGCTGTCGTGTCTTCATTCAAGGAATGTGGCATGTGGTCTTTTACTCTTCCATTTTCCTTAGATGATTACATGTAACAAAATAATAATATCTTGAATTTTGGTGCAAATGAAATGAAATGTAAATGTAATTAAGCCTGATTCTTGTTGCTCCCTTATTCTATAAAGGGGATTTCAAGGCTTATTACACAAGTTGGATTCTGAAGTCTTAATAGGGTTCTAGGTAAAAGCTAAGTTCAGAAAAGGAACTTAGAATAGAGTACTAAAGTAGGCTAGTAGTTTGTCTTGGATAAGAAGACATGTGTGCAATGACCTTAAATGAGTTTTATAGAAATTACTGATATCAAAACAAATAATAGTCAAGAAGCCAATACTCTCCTATGTATGTTCATTATGAAGTTATGAATGAGAAATACTAATGGTGTTATCATTTGTCTTCAAGTATTTTATTTGAATGTATTACTCTATTTTCAGCTTTAATTCAAGGAATTAATTAAAATGCTTGAATAGGGTTATAAAATTTGTAAAGGATGGCTAAGGATTTCTAACAAGTAAATGTTTCTTGCATAATGAGTTTTTGTAAATGCAAAGCAATATGAAAATAGTTTGTTTCTTCCTTTAGTGAGTAATTTGTAAATTACTAATCCTCTTGTATACTTGACTCTATTGCTCCAATTGATGAGACACTAGTCATTTTGTCAGAAAATCTTGCATAAGATGAATAAATAGTGTTTCTGGTCCTAGACTTATGAGAAGACAATACTTAATTAAAAAATATTTCCAAGGGTAGTAGAAGTGGAATTAACCCCAATTCCTAGCAGATACCTAATCCTTCACTTGAAAATCTACCAAATCTTTAGTCAAATTGATTTTATCTGCCATAAATAGGAATTAATCTATGTATAAATGTGTTACTAGTTTATTATATTGTAGAAAAACACAATTGAGATTACCCTCCTAGGTTTCACAAAGCCTAAAGTGAAGGAGTATGGACCTTAAAGTCTTATGCTCATTGTGTTGGCAACTAACCTAGTAGTTCTTCATCATAGGAGTTGGCTACTTCTTAGAGGATTGTTCAGTTCTGCTAGAAAAATCACCAACAGAAATGGCAACTATGCTGGGGATAATTTGAAAAATATCTGATAGAAGATCACCTAGCCTTAAGAGCCATTGAACTTTCAAAATAGTTTGTAACTAGAGATTGGAGATTGTTGAGTCTTATTTTCACGTCTAAGTCACCAACAGAAATGATGACTCTGTTAGGGAGACTTTGAACCTTTAGTTGTAGACTATTAGAGTCAAGAATTTGGTGAATCTGAACATCTAGTTTAGATACTAAGGAATTTCCAAACCTGTAAATGTTTCTGTTGAGAAATTTTTAAAGGATGTAGGCATGACTCTGTTGTGGGAGAAGACCTAGAAGGACATTCATCTTTGAAAGAGCTTCATATTGCTTGAAGTTTAGTCCTCCAAAAAGAGGCGGTGACTCTGTTATGAACCTGATGAAGATGTAAAGAACATTTCAAATATTGCTCATGTTTGCAGTTAGGAGGAAGAGCTTGCAACTACACATATCCAAGTATTTCTCAGTTTTTGGTTTTCAAAGAAAGACAAATTTGTATGTGAAAACCATATTTGTAAGAATTGAAAATTTTGATTCCCAATTGAATGAGAATAAGCACTAAGGGAATAGTAGTGATAGGTTTGCATACTTTTGTATTATCTAGTTATAAAGTAATGTATGAAATGATTTTTAGAGAATCTTAAGCAAGATGAGATAAAAAAATTGTATTGTAAAAGCTTAAGATTATGTTACAAAAGAAGTTTGAGTTGCTCAATGTAATTGCATAGTATAACAAGGTTTATAGAGTTGTAAGAAAATGTATTTATCAACATGTGCATCCTAGTGTGCAGCCCTTGTCATGTAATAAAAGAAGCTTGAACATTAAAAGGTACATGGCTATAAATTTTGATGGAATTTGTGGTTACCCTAATGATATTCCATCTAGCATTAGGGAATACTTACCAAATTTTAGTGGTACAAAGTGTGAATCAACAAGTAATCATTTGCAACAATTCAACAATTTAATGGATGATTATGAAATAGATCATGAGGATGTTATCATGCAACTGTTTGTTCAATCTCTAAAAGGAGATGCAAGAGATTGGTTCTCTGATTTACCGATATGCTCTATCTATTCTTGGAATGGGTTCAAATAAGTGTTTATAGAACAGTTTGGTGAAAGGATTAGTGTTGGTTATTTTCTCAATAAATTTATGAATACTGAGAAAGAGGATGATGAGCTACTCCCAACATTTAACCGAAGTTTTTCTAAAACATTAAGAGACATTCTTGATGTTTTGGATCTAAGTGATGCAGTATGTTTGGTTGTTTATTTGGGAGATTTTGATAAAAAAGATGAGCTATCTACTAAGAGATAAAGATACCAAAACCTTACATTAGGCCTATGGGATAGCCATGAACATTGAACACAACTTGAAATATGGGATGCGAAGGATTCATTTGAATATAAGTGTTTATTTCCATAGAACACCAAATGTTGATGAATGGTGTAAATTAGAAGTAAAAAATGAATGTAAGAACATTTACACCCCTATTGTTTCAGCTTGCACAACATTCTATAATACTGATCTCATAGATCCCTAAACACATC
The DNA here is from genome assembly GCA_007258455.2 of Sequoia sempervirens. Lineage (NCBI taxonomy): Eukaryota > Viridiplantae > Streptophyta > Pinopsida > Cupressales > Cupressaceae > Sequoia > Sequoia sempervirens. The sequence continues at coordinate 638,008,194 of VDFB02281492.1, forward strand.
ATCAAGAAACCATCATGTTTTCAAATTGCAATGATAATAATTTTTCTGCTCTATATGAGTTAAGTAGTGAGATATCACATGAAGAAGAAGAAAGTAAAGCAAAGGTTTAAAATGTATACCTCAATGAAGCAAATGAGAGGTATGGTTTAAATACTGTTGAAAAATCCATTACTTTTTCTCCTATGGATGAGATGAGACTAAGAATTCAATTTGATAAATCTAAACATAATTGCAAAATTGAGGAGTCTTCTTGTTGTAGTAATAATGATGGCATAGGGTGTGGAGAATTTTCTGGTTAATTGTGATTTCTCTCATGAAGTAGAGATGGAATCATTTACTGCAAATGAGAAATGTGTTGATAATGATGTAAGTGCATTTGAAAAGGCATCTATCTATTCTTCAAGTGATTACAATGATTTTGGGTGTAGTAATGACTTAAAGGAATTAGACCTTCATGTTGAAGAGGTTGAGGCTTTTATGATAACAATGAATGTCAGGGAAAACCCCTTATTTGATGAGCTTCCATCTCCACTAGAAATGAAAAATGATGATCCTTATTGTATCTCTTATAAATTAGGTACTTGATTGTTGCCATCCTAATTTATGATATATTACTAAATATATTATATGTGACTAATGATAACAAGGATAAGCACTAGTTTCATGCTTAACCCTAACATATATATATATATATATATATATATTAGTGAATACACTAATATGTCTTAATTAGGATGAAGGGGTATGTCCTATAGTATATAAAATTGTATCCATTTACATTTTCACACCTAATTAGGAATCAATATTAAAATAAAAATAATTAGGCCTTAATTTAGTGATGTAGAGTGTACCTCTTTACACTTTCACACTTATTTAAGGATCCCTTAATTAATTGAGGTTAATTTTCCTAAATTTTCCCCTTTAATTCAAATCCAAGTCTAATTAATTGCATTTTCTGAAGGGGAAGCCTAACATTCATTAATGCCTAAACATAAAATTTCTCATTGAGTAATGTGTTTCATAGGTGTGTGACCTAGGAAACATTGACCCATGGGTGAATGGGTCCTCACTTAGACCTAGGACCTGAATTTAAATTATGTTTCTAGAATTATTTTAACATACTTAAATCCATATTCACATGTCGGCTTGTGTTATTTGAATTTCAGGAAATTAATGTTACATACTTATAAATGTAAGGTCATTTTCACTATGTTTCACATAGAATACTTTCATGAGATCAAGTTATATATTCAAGAGCATTTCAAGGAATTCAAGGGAAGATTTAGTGAAGAATTATTGCATAAATCAATATCTAATTTTCATGTCACAGTATTCTTGCATCATGCATGTTATTGGACCTAATATGTTGATATAGAGTTCAAGATCCATTAAAGAATTCAAGACATTATTTCAAATCAAGTTTCAAGGTCAAGATTCACATCCATTGAAGCCATTTCATGCTAGTTATAGATCTGCATTCCAAGGTTCATCCAAGGGTTTGGTGAGTTGTGACATAGAGTTGTTCATTCATCATTTCTTTCATTCTATTTCATTTCATTATAAGGTTTAACTACCAAAACAAGGTCTGACCAAGGCTAACCCCCACTCACCATAAATAAAAAAAATCCTTCTTGATTTTTGTTTGTAGATTTAGGTGGAAGAAATCTTGGAGATCTCCTGAAGAGAATTTGAAGAAGTTTTCATAAAAGTTGTCATCTCATAGAAACTCTTTATTACAAATTTTATTTCCAAATTTTCAAACCTAAAACCTTGGTAAAATTGATAGATTCAAATATGTTGTAGAGGCTCCCAAAAGTTGTAGATAAACTATAAAATAGGACCCATCCACCCCTGGGAGAATGAGCCCTAGGTCAGCTTTAGCATAGAACTTTTGGTGACTTGTACACATCATCCTCCCTCTCTCTAATATTCAATCTGATTTTTGGTTCTATTAGTATTAAGCTCAATCTTTGAGATCAAAGTTGTAGATTTTTTTTTTGGTTTGATTTTATATTTTTAATATTTCTCCCCAAAGGTTTTTTTAATCAAGACCCCTATCCTAACACAAAAAGGAAAATTGCAAGATTTCTCAAAGAATTCACTCACCTAAGGGTTGAAAGTGGATTTTCATTTGAGTGATCTTATTTCTTGAATGAAATAGAAGAATAGGTAGGTTCATTCACCCCAGTTTTCCCTTTCTATTTATAGTAATTTTTGTGAAATATTCTAAATTTAGTATAAAACCCTATGTGTTTGAACCCTAACCTATTTTCTCCCTTTGATTTTGGTGAACCCAACTTTTGATCATTACATTTTTCTAATTTTGGAGTCCATTTTTCACCCTAGATTTATATATTGTATTTATATGCTTTCCATTGAATTGAATTAAATCTCATCTAGGGTTTCCTAACTTGCATTAGTTTTCATTTCACTTAGGGTATTATGATTGCATTTTTGCATCTCTTAAAATCTAAAAAATAGAAAAAATCAGTCATTTTGCAAATCATTTACATAACATTGCATCATCATTCTTTTGCATTTGAAAATTGAATCAAAATTGCATATAAAATTAGGTCTCCTAGTTTTTCATTGTTTTATATTTTGCATTTGCATTTAACCTTCATTTCATAGAAAATTCAACATGTAACTTACTATTTTAAATCAGAATCTAAAAACCACTAGAATCAACTCAGAAATTTGTAAAAACATTTTTAAAAACCTTGACATAGGAACCATTCACCCCAAGGTGAATGAGTCCCTAATTAGGGCGATTTCTTGAATTTTTGGACATTAACACATCTATTTCAACATTTTATTTTACTATTTTCAAATTTTTTTTTTAGTTTGCAAAATTTATGTTACTTGAAATTGATCATATTTAGCTTCACCTAATAAAAGATAGTTCATTGTGTGATTTTAAATTTTTATTTACAAGACACCATTTTCAGGTTTTTTCATAGAGTAATAAAAAAAAAAATGTTGTTTGAAATTTGAAAATTGCATTACATCCTAGGTCACTACATTTCATTTTACCCTCTTTCCATTTTGGGTTTACACTGAGTTTGTGAAGCTTGTATGATATTCACAACTTTGTGTACTATTAACAATACTATTTTGAGATGTAGTTTGAGACTCATGTCATCCCACAATACACCATTCATGGTGGATATTGGGTTCTCCAACTCTTTCACTAATAGTGTTCATAGTGAACCCTTGATGAACCATAGTCTTCACACCTCATTTCCAATGACTTCCTTACCTAAAAATAATGTCCATGATGTTAATTTTTTTTTTTCTAATTTCCCCTAAGAAAACATAAGAAGGATGAATGAAGACATAGAAAAGTTGTTTTTTTTTGTGAATTATGAATTTTTTTTTTGTAGTTCAATTCTTGCTTTAAATAATGTGAGGAAAATGCTTGAAAATGAATATGAAATGGAGGTTGCATGAAGTATAGCTCATATTTTTTATAAGAACATCCCTACCATGAGTATTTATGCTCAAGATTTGGGGTATACTCAAATCCAAGGTGGAAATTCAATTCCTCCTTACACAACCCTTACTTCTATTCCTACATACAATAGTACTCATGTTACTACAACCATAAAACCTGCTATAAATTTCAACACTTCCTTAGGTATTTCCACTTGAAATCCTTCTACCTTTGCGAATTCAAATCTTATATCTCCTCAACCATCCCCCCTCACAAATTTACAATTCACTTTCCCTTTGCATACATATACCACTCCACCTTATTCACCTCCATCTCACAATACCAACAATGATCCAATCCTTAACACACTTTTTCAAAATATACCATCCCTACAACAAAAAATCACCACCTTAAACCAAAACAACAATGGCCAACCTTCACAATACATCAAAACCAATCCCTTATCCTTGGAGATATTTATAACACAAATTCCACAAGGTATAAAGGTTCCTAGGTTTGAGAAATATGGTGGGAAAGGAGATCATGTTAGTCATGTTTCCGCTTACATAGCCTTATGTAGTGATTTCATTTTTGAAGATAAAATCTTCCCTCAATCCTTCAGAGATTCTGCTTTAGAGTGGTTTTTCTCCTTACCAAATAATTTAATTGGTTCATTCAATGAACATATTGATGCCTTTTACAACCACTTCCAAATTCACATGGGTCCTACGATGACCCTAGCTGATTTGATGACATGTAAAAAAAGGATGATGAAAAGGTCACAGATTTTTAAGATTAAATCCAAACTAATCTTGAGATGATCAGATTCACTTCCTTCAAATAGTTGTGTATAATCCTTCATGATTACCAAAATTTGGTTAGCAATCGTGAAGTGAAAAATCCCTCTAGCAGTCCTAAAATGTCCAAATCCACAAGTAAAACCAACTACCAAAATTTCAAGAAACAAAATAAGGGCTTCCTACAACTTAATCCTCCTCAATCTAATCAAAATTTTAAGACCCAAGTGACTTCTATAAAGACAACAAAAACATATTCCTTTGCGAATAGAAATAGACAATTTGTACCCCTACCTGATACCCTTCATAAGACCATGTTGCAGCTCTTAGAAAAGAATTTTATTTTTTACCTCTTGTTAGAGCTCCTAATCCTACTAAGCATTTACCTTCAAACCATAGACCAAATTCTTATTTCCATTTTCATCAACAAAATATACATGATACCAAAAATTTCAAGCATCCTAATAATCTTGTGCAAGACCTCATTGATTCTAATCATATCCTAATTGGAGGTGTTAATGATCAAGGTAATAAGTTTGTTGCTCCTCTTAATCAAAATTTGCAAATCTTTACCAATCCTATGCATGATAATAATATCTCCTTTTTCAAGTCTATTGAAACAAAGAATGATGTGATGAATGTTGACACAAATGATGAAAATATGAAAGGCAATAAGAATAACCTTATGGATGGTGTGATTGCATTTATTGACGCCAAATCTTATGACGACCTAACTATGATGCCACTTGAAATTTCTATCTCACAATAAGACATAAGTTTAAACATGCACCTGATGGTCCTCTTTACATAGTTGGAAGAATCAATGATAGTACTACTAATGGGATATTAATTGATCTTGTCTATGTTGATAATGTGATCACTAAATAATTTCTATTTGTGTATAAAATTTATCAAGATACATTTGAAAAACTGAAAGCATGGATCAAAATGCATAATGGTTTTTCTTTCCCTAAAACCAGCTTGATAAATTTCCATCTAAAGGTTGGACTAGAATAATTAAATGTCTCATTCACCATAATCTTGTCATTGGACTAGTTTCATTTGATGTTAGGCTATCCATGGCTTCGTTGCATGAATTCCATCTCATCGATTGTGCATAAATTTTTAAAGTTTCCATTTGGTAATGAGATATTTATTGTGAATCATAGTTACTTTAATACAACATCTTCTTGTGGGAACTTTTCATTAGATTTATTTTGTCTTGAGCCTATTGAACCTATTAGACCCCGCAAGTACTTCTTTTTCAAATCCTATTAAAAGTTTAAGGTAAAGTGTATAGCAGAATTATCCCTTAGCAATATGCCTCAACCCATGATTGAACCAAGCGCCTTTCAAAGTAACTAAGAACAACCTATGACAAATCCTTTACCTATTTCCTATAAGAGACCATGAGATAATCAAACAAATCCTATTGTGCCTCCTAACATCAATAAAGTTTACAAAGCTAAAGAGAAAGTGGTTGGAAAACCTCCCATGGTTCCTTTTGTTCCTCCCTTAAGGGAAGAAAAGAAACCAATGGTTGATAAACCCACTCCTACACAAACACAACTTGAAAACTGAATGAAAATAAACTATAGTGCTATAGAGCGTAGGCATAGACATCATGCCATTACTTGTTTGTTACAAGAAAAAGAAGAAAAGAGAAACATATAAAACCAAAATAAAAACTTTTCTGAAGCAATGCATGATACCTCTCCACCATCACTACAACATAATCAACAAAAAACTTCTATGGATATTATCATTAGACTCCCTATTGTGATTAAATTGGATGATGATAATGGAATTGTAAAGATTGATGAAAAAGTGCATAATGAGTTGAATTTAATGTTTTCATCTTCTACGATCTTAAATGACGTTCCTCTTAATAAGAGTGTTGAACTTGGTGCTTTCCCTAGTTTAGTACTTGATGTTTTCCTTTTGGCTAGTTGTCTGCCTTCCATAAACTGATCAAGATTGGGATGTAGACAACCTACTATAGGTTGACTTGCATGTTCCTTTCTAGTATTGATTTATCTTCTTTAGCATGTTTCTTTGTGTGATTTCATGTGTGTAATGTGATCCCTTGTATTGTTTTGTTTTATGCATCTCTCTTCATGTGCATTCCTTTATTTGTATCTACATTCTGAACTATATTTCATATACATTTATATTTTCATTTTGTCTTGTGTTTTCATTTTAGGTATGATGAAGGAATCAAGACATTTAGGTATCTTCCATGTTGACCCAAAATATTTCTCTTTGTTTTCGCTCTCTATGTGTCATTCTTCCTTTTAGTATTTGAGGAATTATGACATTTTCGAACTCTATAACAACATTGTAGAAAAGGTATACTACCCTAAATCTATGGATCCCTTATGTATTTGGGATTTCATTTTGGGGAAACTCCTTCCTCTGTTTTTCTTGTTCTAGTTTCATTTGAGAACATATGACTTGGCATAGTGATTTCTGAATAAGCCCTCATGTCTTCTTCATTTGCTACTTTAAAGAAATTTCTTGCAAAAATTGTGTTAGTAATTTCTTTAAAGTGGAGGCATACATTGGCATCCTCACATTTCATTGTGTGATTTTCTTTCTTCTTGTGATGCATCCTTTTCTTAGTGGTTTAATTAGGTTTGATTTCCTCTAAGAGCGTAATGTTTCTTAACATACAAATCTCCTCCTAGTGGTGATGTTGTACACATTGTGTTCCCTAAGTTCTGATTCTCTTATACTAGATTTATCTTCTCTTGGAGACATTATGCATGATGTTCCCTAAGAAGAGACCTTACTTGATCTAAGCAAGATCCCTTTGAACAAAACTTGCATTTTTTTCATCAGTGTTTATCATAATACAACTTGTTAACCTTATGAAGCTTGAACCCCTTTTCAAGGCCACCAAGCATAACACACTTTTATTCCTAGTTGATCCTTGCTCTTGTTCATAGGTGATTAGCATAATATAGCTTGTTAGGACTTATGAATCCCAAATCCTTAGTTGTATGGCTCCTTATTAGAGTTATTAGAGGGATATCTTTGGTATGTTTAGTATAGTTAAAGCTTGTAGACTAGGCATGACTTTCTCACTAAGACACTTTCCTAGGGGCTCACCTAGTGGATAGCCTAAGGTTCCATAAGCCTAGAGTGAGTGTGTACATTGTTTGCATAGTGGACATCAAGTTTTTCTTATGAATGTTCTTGGAAAAATAGGTGAGACATGTTCCACATTATGTTGGATATTTAAAGTTGATCTGCCTCCCTTTTCCCCTAGTCTTTGATGTTGTATGATTGAGTACCTTTGTCATTATTGCATACATATGTGTCTTGAAAGTCTACTTTAGTGTGAATTTGAAATGGGATCATCCTCTCACTAAAGTGGGTGCTAAACTTACTATATAAAAATGTATCCTTTTACATTTTCACACCTAATTAGGAAATTTTAATATTAGAAAAACTCAATTATGCCTTAATTTAGTGTTGTAATGTGTATTTTACATATTCACATTAAGTTTAGGTCCCTATTAATTAAAATGGACTTAATTGTGCTATATTTTTAGTGTTGTAGAATGTACCTCTTTAGAATTTCAAACTTATTTAGGGCTCCCTTAAATAATTGAGGTTAATTTTCCCTAATCATCCCCTTTAATTCAAATCTAAGCCTAATTAATTTCATTTTCTAAAGAGGAATCCTGAAATTCATTAATTCTTAAACATAACACTTCTCATTGAGCAATGTGTGTCCTAGGTGAGTGACCTAGGACCCATTCACCAATGGATGAATGGGTCCTTATACTTAGGACGTAAATAAATAAATTATGTTTTTGGTAGTGTTTTAACATATTTAAATTAGTACATTACATACCTATAAGTATAAGGTCATTTCATTATGTTTCACATAGATGATTTTCATGAGATCAAGTTATAGATTCAAGAGAATTTCAAGGAATTCAAGAATAGATTTAGTGAAGAATTATTGTATCAATCTAGATCCAATTGTCATGTCAAAGCATTCTTGCATCATGCATGTTATTAGAGCTAATATGTTGATGTAGAGTTCATGATCCATTCAAGAATTGAAGGTATTTTTTCAAATCAAGTTTCAAGATCAAGATCCACATCCATTGAAGCCATTTCATTATAGTTGTAGATCTACATTCTAAGGTTCATCCAAGGGTTTGGTGAGTTATGACATAGAGTTATTCATTCATCATTCCTTTCATGTTATTTCAATTCATTAATATGTTTAATTAGATAAATGGGGTTTGACCAAGGGAAAGCCCCACTTGCCATAAAAATAAATAAATAAATAACATTTTTCCCTCTTGATTTGTGTTCATAGATTTAGGTGGAAGAAATATTGGATATCTTTTGAAGAGAAATATTAAATAATTCATAAAATTTGTCATCTCATGGAAACTCAATTATAAAATTCATTTCTAGATTTCTGAACTTGAAACCTAGTTAAATTGAGAGATTCAAATCTACTATAGAGGCTCCTAAAATTTGCAAAAAAACCCTAAACCAAGACCCATTCACCCCTATGAAAATGAGTCCCAGGTTAGCTTTAGTGGAGCAATTTTGGTGACTTGTACACACCACCTTACTTCTCTTTGATCTACAATATGATTTCTAGTTTGAACATCAATATTGAGCTTAATCTTTGTGATCCAAGTCGTAGATTACATTTTGTGTTTGATTTGCTATTTTTAGTATTTCTCCCCAAAGTGTTGTTTAATCGGTATTGCCATCCTAACAAAAGGAAAGTTGCAAGATTCCTCAAATAATTCACTCACCAAAGGGTTGAAAGTGGATTTTAACTTGAGGGATCTCATTTATGGAATGAAATAAAAGAATAAGGTAGGTTCATTCACCCCATTTTTTCCTTTCTATTTATAGTAATTTTTGTGAAATATGCCAAATTTATAATAAAACCCTATGTGTTTGAACCCTATCCCATTTTTCTCCTTTTCATGTCCCTACATAATTTATCTAATAAATAAGAAAGATAAATCTCTCCCATATTATCATATCATAAAATTCAGAATTCAAATAATATTGTTTGACTATTGGAGTCACACTCTCAAAGTGGTCTTCTATAATTCCAATTTTCACATTTATTTGCAAGAAATATCATAAAAAGTGATATTAGACCTACAATTTGGGCCAACATTTTTGTTTTCCATTGGATAACATCCAAATTAGTGTAAATTTGAATCTTATTTATGTTTTTTTGAGGTATGTATTAGGTAAGATCTGAAAAAAAAAGGTTTTGAAGGTATGATTTCTAAAGTTTATTGAGATTTTGATATTTTTCATTAATTTTCTTTATAGACCAAAAGTTTTAGAATTATTTTTAAAAAATAACATGTTATGAAAGCTTGCAAAAAATTAGGTAGGGTTAGTTATATCTAATCTACTATTAGAAATACTATTATTTATTAAATTTAGTGGTTAAAGTTTAGTCAAAAAATTCATTAATGCTTGTATTGTGAATTACCTTTCTAATGTATTATTTAAATACCACTAAAATGACCCATTCTTACCAAGATACAACATTATTATTATTTTTTAAGAAACTAATTGAAAATGAATTATGGATGTGACAATTTTTTTTTTCTTGAGCATGGTTTATATGTATAACTCTAAGCATTTATTAATGAATGCCAATTATTTATCAATTAGATAATGAGAGAAATGCTAGGTGTAATCCAATCAACATACTATTTTATATGGCTTTACTTGTGAGGTACATTGACTAGATATTCCTTTGTTAATAGAAATTGGAAAGTTAAGACTATATTGTGTAGTTAAAATAAAAATAGCTTAAACATTCCTAACTCTAATTTATGATTTTCAATATATTAAATAGTTCAAATAATTTTTTTAAAAGTTTGTTATAATTTTGTATGAATATAGTATAATGTTAAATTAGCTAAGTTTTAAAATTTGAGGGAAAGTTTCTTTTGAGGAGTAATTGTGGTTTCAATTGTATTTTTTATTTATGTGAGATTGTTATGTTGTTGAACCATCAATTTTTGGGGGCTATGTACTCTCTTGCTCACTTAGGGTTTTTCACCTAAAAGGAGAGAGACTGGCCAAAAAATGAGGTGGTTCACTCAAATTAATGTAAGTATGAGGGAGTAAGCCTAAATTTAATGATCTAGATGCAACAAACTGATAAAATAGATTGATTATTTATGAAAAACCTAAGAAAAATGAAGCATTTGAAAACATAGTGACATTTGCAAAAGGCTTTAAAAGATGAACAAAATTGCAAATAGAACAAAATAGAAAGCTAAAACATAGAATGTGTGCACCTGTAAGCCTAATGAAGACTAGAAACTACTCTGAAAATATGTAAATGTTAACTTTTTGATTGACTCAGACTCATTCGCCACCTTGGGCGAATTAGTTCTAGATTAGGGTTTCTATCCAGAATCTGGTTTTTTCCAAATGGGTACTGGAATTTGCATTTAGCTCTAATAGGGACCTCCAGTGGGACTCATTCACCATCCATGGTAAATCAATCCTTTTTTTTTGTTTTCTGCAAATTCAAGTTTCAAACCTATAATTTGTCACCTACACAACCCTTCTTAACAGAAACCCGAATTTGAATCTCTAAAAGTACTTGCAAAATAGATTTAAATTGGTTGTGTATTTGGGGGTTTTCCTTGGTAAAACCAATAATTTGGTAATTAAACCTTCAATGGATAAAATATGCATAAAACTATAGCCATTAGTGTGTTTAAGACTAGGAAAATTTGAAGTAAAGTAAAACCCTATTCTAATTTGCTAGAATAAGATGAGAAAATGTGTTTTGAATGATGAAAGAATTTAGTCCTAGAAACCCTACAACATCTCAAATGAATGTAAATGTCATGAAAATATTATGCAAACCTTAAACCTGAAGATGGAGAGAAAATGGAAGATGGAATCAATTTGAAAACAAGTCCTTAGGTGTGATTTGATGGTTAGTTGCATCTCCTCAACCTAGATTTCTCCATGATTCTCCATAGGCATCCATCATCAACTCTTCACAATGTTGGATCCTGAATTAGAAGTGAGGTTGAAGATCTAAAAAAAACCTACATTGCTTCCCTAAAGCTTCAACTTTTCTTGTAGAAATGCTAATGAAACTTCTTGTGGAAGACTCTCAAGACGTGAATTTTGAAAATTTCTTTGTAAAAGTGAATAAGAGATGTAAAAAATGACCTAAAATGTGTATTTATAGGCATCAATACTTAATTTTCCCATTATTTAGACCTAAGAGGCCAACATCCACTGAAAAATTGAATTGAATTGGTGAAATTCCTAATCAAAATTGAAAATTTCCCCAAAATGGACTCATTCGCCACCCTTAGTGAATGGGTCCCACTAGAAGGGACTCATTCGCCCAAGGTGGCGAATGGGTCTGACTAGTGGTTTTTGGAGGTGGGTTTTTCGGGATATGAATGAATTATTAAGTGTTGTTTGTTGAGATTTATATGATTTTTAAGTGAAATAGGTTTGTAGATAAAAAATAATGGGTTTTAAAGGGGCCTATAAATTTTGTTTTGAAGAATGATTAATGCAAGGGTAATTTGAAGTAGGTCCAAATTAAGCATCAAATTATCTCTTTTCTCAAGAGGTTCCAATTTTCTATGCCACAATTGTTTTCTCAAGAGTGTCCAATTTTCTACACCATATTTAGCCCCCACTTTAGTGTCCATATGACTCTATGTGCATATGTAAGCTAAAGGACTCTTAACAATACACTTTATTGCACAAAAGGATACTCATTCAAAAGGAAGGAGAATGAAGCCTCTAGTGTAGTTATCTGTAAAACCAAAACATTAGGAACGACAACCTACATCAAAAATTCATTAATTATCCAAAAATCCTTTTATCTAACTTCTACAAATCGAATTCAAGGGTAGATGTATGCCCCCTCCTTGATTTCGCTTGCTTTATGGAGGTGCAATCAAGCTGGAAATCTAGCCACATCAAAGAAGGAACAATCATATCGTAGAGAATCTCCAAGTACAATGCAACATAGTGATAGATGATTGATGATGTTGGGTGAGGAATCATGATTCCAACACATCAAACATCATGAAAAATGGAGTTCCCTAGCTCTTGTTGTAATGCCCTGCCACACAACCCTAGGGAAAGTTGTAATTTACTAGTCAAATGCAATAATTGTTTTTTTGTTTAAGTACAAATAACAAGTAAGCTCACTAACTATTTCCAACATTGCCTAAGGTTACGAGACTGAGATTATTTAAACCCAACAAGTTGCATGAATTAAAACATAACATTTAATTACTTACCAAATTAATTGCACATACATTCCATACATGATATAAATTACATCAAAGACATATGCGATTCCACATAATTCCAATAAAATGAATTACAATATGATTACAACACTCATTCCCTGAAGGAGGTAATTCCAATGTGCATAGTTACAAATTACATCTTCCACCTCGATACAAAGAGGGGTAATAAATTACATTAATAACTGAAAGGAATAAAGCATGAAAGAACTGGATCCCACGAGCTCTCCAACTGGAAATCTCATCCACATGAACTAGAAGATGACCCAATAGACTAAGATGCACGTTCCTCCCAACCATGTGATACCCAAAGGTTCACCCCCCATGCTAGGAGATAGTATCAAGGAATCCTAGGCAAGACCATCTACCTCTAGACACAAGTTAACTCACGTTGACTCAACCAATCACATGAACTGAACGACCATACGAATAACACAAGTACAACTCTCACATCACTGACATAAGTCACATTGCTTCCAGAAATAAAATAGATCGAGAATGTCACGAAGACTATACTCACAAAACCAAATATAAACTATTGACTTAGAAAGAGTGTCATCACATAGCTCATCAAGGGATCTCCTTTGGGAATCTTCATAGGCTCTAGCCCCCACTATGGGTTATCTTGGTGGCCTCTACCGAATCCCGACACCCATTCTCACTCATGTAGAATCAAATACCTTTCGTGAAGACAAGATAGATGACCTTTCCATTCTCGGCCTTCTCATCTCATCCCAAGTCTATACAAGCCCTTGTGTCCATGAGCGAGGAAAAATTAATCTTGTTAAGTGTTTTATGCAACCTAAGCTTCTAAAAGTTTGTTATGTTATCACTTAAAAAACTAACTTGCAAAGAGTTATCCTGACACCACTTTGTGTCTCAAACCTCATTGCAAGCCACTCTTCTAAGACAACACGTGAAATAACTCCACACTCAAGGGTACACAAGTGTGACCTAAGGAGAATGACTCCTATACAAAACATCAAGTCCACACATCCCGTTCACATTAACCGCCGGGTATAATACTGAATACGTATAGACGCACTACCCAAGGTACTCCAAAGGTTGACTACCATAATGACAACCCATACACAAAATTGAAACAACCATTTGGAAGACTTACATATACATCGACTCAATTGCTCCACTCCAAAAAAATGAACGCCACACCTCATAACGAAGCATTTCAGGAAATTCTTAAAAAAAATAAAATAGCTAATATTAGGATTTCGTAAATCTAATTCACTCAATCATCATAGTGCATGGTATAAATTAAATACTTCATTTACTTTGTACATACTCGAAAGAGAAATCCAATCATATTGATAAACATTACGGAATTCAAAGCTAAGTATTTAATTTTCTTTGCTTGATCATACAAACTGATTAAATACAATCTCTTAAATAAATAAATCATTTTAATCCAAAACCATTTTCTCATCTAATCTATTTCAATAACTCGTAAGTAAACATATTTAAATATAAGTATATATATTAACATACATATATAATTATATATATATACTCATGTCGTATATATATTTACATATACACATTAAAATATATAAATAATATTTAAATATACATTTTTTTAAAAATAAAATAAAATTTAAATTCCCAATTTTAAATGTATAATGTATATATATATATTATATATAATATTAAATATTATATATATAATACATATATTAAATATATTTAAATAATACATATAATATATATAATATATATATTATATATAATATATATAATATATATAATATATATATTATATATAATATATATAATATATATAATATATATTTTATATATAATATATATAATATAAAACTTATATTATATAAAAAAAAACCTTGTGCATATGTTACGACATTCCTTGCCATGCTGGGGACTGCTACGCAGCCTCCCCCAGCATGGGGGGTCGCTGCCTATGGAGGTAGTGCTGGGCGCTGCCTTCACAGGCAGTGCCTCCCATAGTGGGGGTGTCTTCCAAGCAGACTCCCAACTCCACTCCAAAAACATTGAAGAGAGCATGAAATTTTGAATTTTTTGATGAACATTATTTCTCAGAAAAAAAAACTTTCACAGAGAATAATTAGACATGGATTTTTCCAAAAGATTTCCCACACAAATATGTATATACAATATATATATATATATATATATATATGAATTTTTTCCCTCTTTTATTTTCATAACCAAATTGAAGAAAAATTTCCTACAAAAAAGAATAACAAAAGAAGAATTTCTTCAAAACAAAACTTCGAGATCTAATTTTTCTCAGGGTTTCCAACTACAAAAAAAAGAAATGTTTCCAGATTTCTTTTGTCTATTTTGAAATTTCTATTGTCTGAGCTTTTTATCTATTGATTTCTTTTCAATTTCACATTGTATAATTCTGGTTTTGTTTTCATTGCAACTCAAAGTGAATGAATCATTTCTAAAAGCATGAACAAATTTGTAAATTTCTTTCTAAATGAAATTAAAAGAATCAAGCAAAGAACTTGATGTTTTCTCCCAAAGCTTGAAAATTTGTCAATGGTGATTTTAATGCCTGTTCTGATTTCAGCTCCACCAAGAAATCCCCTTGCTTCTTCAAAATTTCAAGAACACAATCCAAATCTAGACACAATAAAAATCCTTCACCAAATTCAGAGATTCCCCAAAAATAGAAACTCTCCAAAATATGAAATTTTATTTGCTAAAATAGAGTTTTCCTCAAATTTTAAATTCTTAAAAATAAATATCTCATATATATATATATATTATTATATTACTATTTGGAGATATTTCATTTTTTGAATTTAAAATTCAAAATAAATATCTCATATTAAATATATTAAAATTTGAAGATATTTATTTTTAAATTTAAAATAAAAATAAATATCTCATATATATTAAATATATTAAAATTTGAAGATATTTTCATTTTTTGAAATTAAAAAACTAAATTATTTTCCAAATGAAATTTTATGCATTTAAAATTTTATTTTTAAAAAAAGAATTCAAGATTTTGAAGAGAAATTATTTTACTTATTAATTTTCAAAAAGTGAATTTTAAAACATATTTCCATTTTTTTAATTTAAATCTAAATATCAATAATGCCAAAACACTAACTTAATTTAATTTTATCACTAGTAACTTAATTAATCAATAATTAAATCTAATCCAATATTAGATTATTTTATTAATTAAATTAAATTAATTAATAAAATAAAGAATATTTCAACATTGCAACTAGATAAATTTAATCATCATTTTAACTACACCCACCATTTAATAACCTTTATAATTTGAATTTAAATAAACACCCAAGGTGAAATGGACAATATTCAAACAACTAATCCCGACTACAATCCGACGACACACTATGACTAGGGTGATGACTTGACACAGAAAACCTAGCTACTATCTCCCAATCGTTTACCGTTGGTTAATGGACACAATCAAACCTGTGAAATCAGGTGGAGTCGATGTTCTGTACCTATCAACCTGCGAACAAAGAGTATGTCGAACATGCATATATCTGATATAATAAAGCACACCGTGAACGGGAAATGTCAGAATCGTAGGGCACTCACAAGCGAGTGATACAATCCCGTCTCCTTCACCAATACAAAATTTCTAAATGACGAGTCTAACATCATTAAGATAATAAAATCATAAGCACCATTAATTAAATATTGACTATGCTAATTCAACACATGTCATAATGATAACATCAGAGTAAAATACCATTACCTCAAAATATCCCATACACTTTGCTCAATAGTTGCAATCAAAAGAACCAAGTACATAGTCAAGGTGCTAACAAAAATAAGCACACATAGAAGAACACTATTCAATCAAAGAGAAAAATGGAGGGGTACTACACCTGTTATGTTTTTTTGAAGAAAAAGGTACCTTATTAACTCTTAAGAGAACCCTATTTTAATGCATAAGAGTAAAAGGGATGAAAATAGGTTAAAAGAGGTAAAGGAGAGTAATTTGTCACTTACTATTGTATTTTACCTTCTTGTAGCTTGAGAGTGATGAGGGAGATGAGAAGATGTCAAGTAGACAGGGTTAAATGCCTTCACAACTAGATACACTTCAAGAATAGGTGGCATGCGATGAGCTATACATGAGGTGAGTTGATTCTGCAACTTTTTCTTAGTGATTTTTCAATGATTTAATGATTTATAATGCATTTATAGGTTAATTTAGGATCTTGGAAAAAAATTCATGAATTGTTCCCTTTTTCTGCAAAGTGAACATTCCATTTGTTCACAAAGTGTCCCTTTTGTTCACAAACTATCTCATTTCTTCGCAAAGTGTCCCATTTCTTTGCGAAGTGTCATCTTTGTTTGTGAAGTGTCCTATTTCTTTGCGAAGTGTCCCAAAAGAGTTCTAAAGTGTTTAGGGACTTTAGGAAAGCACACTAGATGGACTTTAGCACACTTGCATGATGAATAATTGTAAAAGTTAAAGATATTAGATGAATTTTAGAGCATATTGTTGTGATTGTAATGGTTATCCACTCAGTCACGATAGTAGCTAGGGGGAGAAAGAAAAGCTTTCTTAGAGACCTACCTCCAACATTGTCAATAATGGAGACAAAGCATCTTCAGGCCGTAGGAATCTATTAGGCATACCTAATTCCATGCCAATGGAGCTATACGAGCACTATAATGTCGATACATGTACGTTTCACCTCCCAACTGAGGAGATGACCATCACCTTAGAGGATATACACCAGATTCTTTGAGTTCCCATTCGGGGAGAACGCGTATATTTTCAAGGAGATTAGTCATTTCATGAGAAGATGGAAATGCAGTACTTCCTTGATGGACCTGTTCATGATGAGCATGTGAGAGTGCAAATTGAGCTACTTGGGTATGTACAGGATCATGATGGGCCAAAAAGTGGCAATATGATGGGTATGTGGCTGACGACTTTTTCTTACCCAAAATTGATGAAAAGAAAAGGGTTTTTAAAAGAGATTCTTAGCATTCCAGTAGTATAAATTATGCTTTACTTTGAATATAATAAATAATTATTATTCATTTTCTATTTGAATTATGACTAAATTCTTGATTGATAGGTTGATTGAAAAACATCTATACATGCTTTCAAACGATATCACATTTTTTGAATCTAAAACATGTGTCACATTTTATGCTTCGCATACTATAGGATTAAAAAAAATGAATTTCATGAAGTTTTGACCAAGTTAAGGTGGTCAAATAGACACCTACTTCTTATTTTTTTCTTGAAATTTAAGTGCTACTGCATTGAAATTTCAAATTTTCACCAAATAGATTTTATTTTTTAAATAAACCTAGTAGTTTAGAAACTACATTCAATTTTCTATAGATTCTACTTTTAGATATTTTGAAATAATATAGATAACTTACTCAAAATTTTACATAAAGTTTCCTAACTTTGATTTTTTTGAATTTCATCGCCACTTAAGGGCCTATTTTTTCTAGGATGATCCTGCACATACCCACCTATGTTGTTATTTTTGTGAGGCCCCATAGTGAGACAAATTATGATGCACATGGTGGCACTGGTACTCAATCCAGATGGACAAACAACACACCTTGATGGAGGATTGGTTCACCTGATTCATAGGATGGAAAAGCACATGATATCTATGCTTGGGGACATTATGTCTTGGCACATCTTTATTATGATCTGGGTTGATTTATTTTTTGGGAGATAGGTAGTATGGTGCATTGTACACTTCTACAAGTGTGGTTCCTTAAGCATATTACATTCACCAGGCCTATTTTTTCCCATGTTCTATAGCCATAAGGTATCCATGAGCCTTCATCTACCCTATACAACACTTGTAGTATGGAAAGATGCTTTTTTGAAGGGTGAGATTTGACAAGCTAGTTGAGGACGATGCAGATGGATAGAATTTTAACTAGTCGACATGACTATGTAGTACATCCTTTCTATTATGGTGTAGTCATGTGATAGTTTGGGAAGGTGTAGACACCACAGGGAATTCCCCTTTATCAGGAGATCAATGTAGAGTGCCCAGAGGCTAGGTGATATCGTTCAGATCACTATAGACCATGTTGTCTAGAGTGACTCTAATGATTCAGATCACGATGAGCCACTAGTATCTGATGTTAAAGACATCAATAGAATAGAGGAGCATGAGGAGTGGTGGTTAGTGAAATGACCAACTCTTATGTTTCTGATGGATGCCCCTATAGGTGATGCAGGACTAGCACCAGATGAGGGAGATGAGGCAGAGGATAGAGTTGAGGATGTATGATACAGGATGATAGATATATTTATTAATGCTATAGATGATGAGTATGAGTCAGATACTGATCCTAACTATGAGGGCCAGGATGGAGGAGAAGAGGATGAGAGTGAGGAGGAGAATGATGACAAGTATCCACCCCTGAGTGAGGTTGATGAGGTAGCAGTAGAGGATCGACATGAGTGGGGAGAGTCCTCACACATTCGTGTGACCAGATCACGTGTAGTAGCTACAATAGACATCAGTACCCATGGTCAAATAGAGGCTAGCACATCCTCCATTCCACCCAGAGAGGATGAGGTTGATATCCCTCAACCTCCCCGAGATATAGGTGATGATATTTGATTTGATGCATGTACTTTAGTGTTTATGCTTTATATATATATATATAATGTGTCACCAAAAAATGTATAGTTGACATTTTTATGCTCACTTGAGTCTTTCTAATGGGCTTTGGATTGAATTTTCTTGGGTATAATATTGTAATATGGTTAAAAAATTCACATTAGGTTTTTAAAATTCAAATTATGGTGTCATGTGAAGGTGTTGCAAACTGTTGTAAAAAATTTCTACACTTTTCTAGACTCTATTCATTACAATTCATTTTTAAAAAAGTCCTATTTTGAAGTGTTGTAAAGACTTGTAACAAGATTTCACACTTTTCTAGGCTTAATTTCACTAATTCAACCCTTTCTCATGTCTAAATGACCCCTAAATACACTTTACGACCATTTTCAAGTGTGTTGTTAAGGATATTTCCATTGGATAACTTTTAATGCCCTAAAATTCTTGACATCTACTTAATTTTCTTAAGTGGGGCTAAGTCTCCCATAGGGGTGACTTAGTCCTTTTTGGCACAAAACTCAAAATAATTTTAAATTTCTAGTGGGATTTTGCTCTCTAACACTTGAGGTCAGCCTGTGATGTGTTAAGTTTTTAGGAAATTTTAGTAAAATCAAGTATAAAATAAGGGGTTTTCACCTCATTTTAGATCTCCTAACTCATTCAAGCAATCTCGTATAATCATCTATCTCAAAATCACATACAATCTCTTGCACTCATTAAGCATTCAAGAATCAAGCATTATGAAGTCAAGCTATTGGAGTTCTTCATTACACATCTTTGGATTTTATTCTCAATGGTTTGGTAAGTTTATGACATTTGAATTTTCATTTTATCTATTAATCACTCTCTTTTCATCTCATTTAATTGTTTAGGGTTTGATTACCAAAGTGGGGTTTGACCAAGGAAAACCCCTATTCTCTAACCCTCAACCATTTTTCCTCTCTTGCATGAAAATTTTGTATGTAGATTTTTCAAGCAATAGGTGTTTCAAGTCAATATCACCTAATTTAAATCTTGGAGAGACTTATTTCCCTATTTTCTATAGAATCAAGTATAAACACTTGTCGAAAAAGGAAGTGTAGACCTGAGACTACAAGATTCTATCCCAAATTTCTTGAAATTTGCAAGAGTACTAAGTCACTAGACCAAGGGAAAATTAGTCTCACTTCTAGGCTTGATAATTGATTTTGACATTTTTGGATACCCATTTAGTAGATTCCCATTCTAGCAAAGTTTCCTAAAACTAGGACTAAGTCACCCAAACTAGCCCAAGTGTCCTGGTCAACATTCTAGTCAGTTTTTTAGGATTCCAAAATCTTCCAACATCAAAATTCTGATTCAGGTGCATCTCTTTCATTTTGTTTTGTCATTTCAACATTTAGTTACATTCTTAGGCATTTTTGCATATCACATTGTGTTTTCTAGAACTTCACATTTCTATAGTTTTGCATCATTAGATCACTTCAATTTCAAATCAAAGAATTAGGAAATCTTAATTAGACATAATTGCATCCCTCTTTACATTAATCTTTGAGTGTTTACATATATTTTTAACCCTATTCCTTCTCTTTTAGGTGAAAGATCCTAGAAAGGGTAAGTGTCCAATAGGTTTCCTAAAATCTTTGTTTACATTTTGGTGAACCCGACGTATGATCTCGTTGAACAACTTAAGAATACTCCTGCTAAGAATACATCCTTCTTAAGGAGATATGTGAGAGGTAATGTCCTATCGGCTAATTAAGCGACAAAATGACAGATGAATTGTATTCGTCCTTGTAATGTGCATAATTGAGAAATATTGTGAGGAGGTGGCATGCTAATGATAGAATAAATTTTATTTGTATCCACTTTGATGCCTCTATGAGATATGTTAGACCTTGAAATATTTCCACTATCTACTCCAAAGATACACTTTTTGGGATTGAGTCTTATATTGTATTGACACATTCATTCAAAGAGTTGGTGAAGGACAGTCACATTGCCTTGCCATCATAAGGATTTGGTGATGATGTCATCAAAATAATATTCTAATATGTTATGTATGTCATAAAGGTTTTCCATTTCCTTGGGATTGGAGGGTTGATGATAATCTATCTCATCAAAATTTGTTGTATAAAATATATTTTCATCCAAAGAAGGTGAGATAGAGGAAGGGGAAGATTCTTGTGAGTTTTGAGTGGACATAACTATTGGATGTTCATGTTGTTCTATCTCCTTGTGAGTAATTATGTATTCATCCATGCATGAAGGAGTAAATTCCAATGTTCCCCAATCATCATCGAGCAATTTAGACATAGATTCAATTTCTTGTTTATTGGTCTGAAGAGGGTCAATTTGAGAGGTTGGAATTAAAGTATTCAGGGGACTTGTAGTTCCCTTTTCATATTGTAAATAACTCTCAGGCTTGTGGTATATCGCAAACTGATATACCTTGTTATAGACGCATTTCATTATGTGATGAAGAGTCGAAGGGACCACATGCATCTCATGAATCCATGGCCTACCCAAGAGAAGATTATATGCAAGATCATAGGGCATGACATGAATATGAGTTTGCAGGGTAACCATCCTGACTGTGATAGGTAAAGTAATTATACCAAGTGGTTGTTTGGTTGTGTTATCAAATTCTCTAATGGATAAGGAATTGGGTTTAATTTAAGATTTATCCACACGTAATCAATTGAGAAATTTCACACTACACACATTGAGGGGAGACCCATTGTCAATGAGGGTTCACTTAATACCTATTGTGTTATATTTAGAAATGATCATAAGCCTCATTTTGTCTCCTTAATTCTGAAGGAGGGAGCTCATGTTGATGAAAGGTAATGTCTACATTAAGTGTATGTATTCCCTCTATAAGAGCTACCACATCACTCATGTTTGTATTAGGAGGAATGACTATTTGTTGCAAGGTTGTTTGAAGCATTGAATGAAAATTGGGTGAACTTTGAAGAAGATCCCAAAGGGATATCTTTTCTAGAGTATTCTTAAGTTGTTCAATGAGATCATACTCACTCAGGTATTCAATGAGATCATACTCCCCAAGGGTTCCTAAAATATTTTTTTACTTTTATCATGCCATAGGTGTAGAATTTCTTATTCTCACTATTGCATGATCCTTTCACATCACCCACCTTAGCTCATTCTTGTCTTTACACCTTGTGGGGGGCAAGAAGTTGTTAGCCTTGTCCCTATAATGCACTTGTCTTTGTCTCTTAACCACATTATTCATTTTCCACTTGTATTACTTAAGATTGAGAAACCAATAAATCGGTTAATGGTTGACTTACATTTTCATTACTAGCCCCTTTCCATTTTTCTTTTATGTTTGTATCATGATCCCCCATATCATGTGTACACTTCTTCTATTTGTACCTCTATTATTCTATTTATCATAATTTTCCCTTTTTCCTTTTTTCTTTTGTGTTTTTCTTTTGGAGATGACACAAAGTATTGAGACACCCTATGTCTCTTCCATGTTGACCCAAAAGGTCCTTTGTCTTTTTCCTTTTTTCTTTTGTATTCTCCTTTTGGGGATGACGCAAAGTGTTGAGACATCTTATGTCTCTTCCATGTTGACCCAAAAGGTCCTTTGTCTTTTCCCTATTGCTTTTGTGTTCTCCTTTTAGGGATGATGCAAAGTGATGAGACAAAAATGTCTCTTCCATGTTGACCCAAAACAAACTTTTCTTTTCCTTTTTTTTTTCTCTCTTTGTGACATTCTTCTAGTTCTATGTGCTTTGGGGAATGATGATAATTTTGATCTCTTTCATAAGAACATTGCAGAAACAAACATACTTATTCCAAATCCATAGATCCCTTATGTGTTTGGTGTGTTCCTTTTTTGGGGACGACCTCCTTTTATTTTCTTTTTTTTTTGTTTACATAAAGCAACCTAACTTAGAAACATATGACTTGGCAAAGGGGCTTTCTAGGTTAGCTCTCATGTCTTGTTTTCTTTTTGTAATTTTCCTTTGCTACTTTAAAGTAATTTCTCTCAGACTAGTGTGTAACAATTCCTTTAAAGTGGGGGGAATACATTGGCATCATTTCATTTGCATTCTTGCATTCTAAGTATATCCTTGTTACTTTATATGATGTGTTTGTCACTTTTTGGATGACATTGGGTGTGATTTCTTTCATGAGTGTGATCTATCTTAGCATATTATGTTCCTCTTAGTCGCCTGATGTGATGCACTACATCCCCTAAGTCGTGAATAGACTATTCTTTGATTGGTACTTTCTTGGAGACAATAGGCACAATGTTCCCTAAGTGATAGACATTGCATAAACTTAACCATACTCCTTTGAACATCCTTTATACATTTTACATTCTGCACTTTTTTCCACCTTTCATAATGTAGCTTGCATGTTTGTGGTACATTTGCATTTGTTTGTGAGTTCTAAGTATACAAAGCTTTGCTTGTATCATGAGGCACAAATTGAAAATTGTCCTTGTGGTGCCTTGTTAAAGTTATCAGGATGTATAACTTTGATATGAGGTATGTGCAAGATCATCATGGAAAAAATAGGCCCTTATGTGGTAAGAAATTAAAAAATCAGAGTTAGGAAACTTGACATAAAAAATTGACTAATTTATCTATAATATTTCAAAAATATGTAAGAATAGAATCTGTAGCAAATTGAATGTAGCATCTAAACTACTAGGTTTATTTAAAAAAATATATATCTATTTAGTGAAAATTTAAAATTTCAATGCAATAGTACTTAAATTTTAGGGAAAAATTAAGTAGGTGTATGTCTGACCACCCTAACCACAATAAAATGGTAGTATTTTTTTATAATATTTTAGATATAAGTAGAGGACTCATGTCCCAATGTGATGCATACTTTATGTAATTTTTTTTGAACTGAATAATTAGTTATGAATTTTTTATTACAACTTTTAAAAAATATAAAAACTCGTATGTCTAACCACCTTAGTTTGGTCAAAACTTCATGAAATTCAATTTTTTGTTTTAATCCTATAGTATGTGAAGCATATTTCGGATTCAAAAAATGTGATAACATTTGAAAGCTATAGAGCTTTTTCAATCAGCCTATCAATCAGGACTTTAGTCATAATTCAAATAGAAAATGAATAATAATTATTTTTTAAATTTAAAGTAAAACATAATTTATATTGGTGGAAAGTTGTCTAATCACCTCTAAAAACCCTTTTTGTTTCATCAATTTTGGGTACAAAAAAATTGATTAGCCACATACCCTACTCATACCCATCATATCACCACTTTTTGGCCCATCATGATCCTACACATACCCTATGATTGAGCGAGAAGCCCACTCAGTGGCACAAATTTCTCCATATCCACCTATGTGTTTGTGAGTGTGTACCAACTAGCGTATGTATGTTACCTTTTTGGGTCTTCTCACCTGGTGAACCACCATGAGTTCTATCACCCCAGAGTGAGTATGCATTGTCTTTTTCAAACAATCAACCTAGATCTAATCCAAAATGAGATGGATAGATGATCGAAGCTTTCATTTCTTTTCATCATCATGCATGTTCTTTAGTTCTTATGTTTGGTTTACCATGATATCTTGATCTTGGGTGCTGATCATTCCTCTTGATTATTATTGTTCCATCTTACCAATTTAAATGCATTAGGATCCCTCTTAATGTGCATGTTGGGCTACTTTAGGGAGAGTTTGAAGCAAGTTCATCCTCTCACTAAAGTGGGGGATTAATGTGTCACCAAAAAATGTATAGTTGAAATTTTTATGCTCACTTGAGTCTTTCTAATGGGCTTTGGCTTGGTTTTTCATAGGTATAATGTTGTAATGTGGTCAAAACATTCACATTAGGTTTTTAAAATTCAAATTATGGTGTCTTTTGAAGGTGTTGTGAAGTGTTGTAAAACATTTCTACACTTTTTTAGACTCTATTCATTACAATTCAATTAAAAATCACCTTTTTATCACTTATTAAGTCCTCTTTTGAAGTGTTGTAAAGACTTGTAACAATATTTCACACTTCTCTAGGCTTAATTTCACTAATTCAACCCTTTCCCATGTCTAAATGACCCCTTAATACACTTTTCGACTATTTTCAAGTGTGTTGTTAAGGATATTCCCATTGGATAACTTTTAATACCCTAAAATTATTGACGCCCACTTAATTTGCTTAAGTGGGACCAAGTCACCCATAGGGGCGACTTAGTCCTTTTAGGCACAAAACTCAAAATAATTTTAAATTTCTAGCAAGATTTTGTCCTCCCACCCTTGAGGTCAAACTATGATGTGTTACTTTAAAGAAATTTTAGTAAAATCAACTATAAATAATGTTTTTTCACCTCATTTTACATCTCCTAACTCATTCAAGTAATCTCCTACAATCATCTATATCAAAATCACATACAATCTCTTGCACTCATTAAGCATTCAAAAATCAAGCATTATCAAGTTAAGCTATTAGATTTCTTCATTGTACATCTATGGATTTGAGCGTCAATGGTGTGGTAATTTTATGACACTTGCATTTGCGTGTTATCTATTTATCACTCTCTTTTCATCTCATTTCATTGTTTAGGGTTTGATTACAAAAGTGGGGTTTGACATAGGAAAATCCCTATTCTCTAACCCTCAACCATTTTTCCCCTCTTGCATTTGACTTTTGTATGCAGATTTCTCAAGCAGCAAGTGTTGAAAAGTGATAAAAAATTTCATAAAGTCAATCAAGTCAACATCACCTTATTTCAAGCTTGGAGAGACTTCCTGCCTTATTTTCTATAGAATCAAGTACAGAAACCTATCAGAAAAGGAAGTGCAGACTTGAGACTACAATATTTTGTCCTGAATTTCCTGAAATATGCAAGAGGACTAGGTCACCACTAGGGGCGAATTAGTCCCACTTCCAAACCTAGAAACTAATTTTGAAATTTTTGGATACCCATTTAGTAGATTCTTGTTTTGAAAAAGTTTCTCGAAACTAGAACTAAGTCGCCCAAATTGGCCTAAGTGTCCCAGTCAACATTCTAGTCAATTTTTTAGGATTCTAGAATCTTCCAACATCAATGCATCTCTTTCATTTTGTTTTATCATTTCTACATTTATTTACATTCTTAGGCATTTCTACATATCATATTTTGTTTTCCAGAACTTCACATTTTCATAGTTTTACATCATTAGATCATTTCAATTTCAGATCATAGCATTAGGACATCATAATTAGACATAATTCCATCCCTCTTTACATTAATCTTTGAGTGTTTGATATATTTTTAACCATATTCCTTCCCTTTTAGGTGAAAGATCCTAGAAGGGTAAGTGTCCAATAGGGTTCCTAAAATATTTGTTTACATACATACATACATACATACATACATTGATGATAGTTCTATCATTAAGCTACTACAAGGATAGTACCTACATCCATTGACGAAGAGGAGATGGACCCTAATTATGTGTCCCCATCGATCATGGAGTTGGATCTAGAGTCACACAGACCATTCACGAGGCTATGGGAAGTGTATGAGAGCATGAGGTGACAACTCCATCGAGTTGAGACCATAGGAGAGTCATCCCAAACTCTAGCAGAGGTGGAGAGACTGCATGCAAAGATATCACAACTATAGGTGGAGAGGGATCAGATAGTAGAGGAGAATCATGTATCTATTGGTCGAGTACAAGGTCTGGAGTTTGCACTCAGAGTTAGCGGATTGTGATCACAATCACACACGACCATCTCATGATGTTTGTGAGCACTAGATCCCGAGGGGTCCTGCTCTCACAAACCTTGGTGATTTTGTATATTATGATGAGTTGTACATAAAAATTTGGATATATATATATATATAAGCATTTGATTTTTTGCAATATGTCATTTTGTGTGTGAATTTTAAATGGCAATGTGATTAATTAAATATCTTGTTGTAAAATTATTTAATTAATTTCTACATGATTTAATATGATTTATGTGATCTAATGTAAAACATATTTTAGTTTCACTTTAGATACAACAATGTTATTTTAAAGAGGGTATGTTAAATTAGATACATCTATAATTTATATAAGGATACAACTTAACATAACACAAGGGTGAATAGTATGAAACCTAAAATAATTGATAGATAATCACTTTAGTGCTCAAGATAAACATATGAACAGTTGTCAAGAATGAAGCAATGTGAAAGTATTTAGAATGGAACCAAATAACTTTAGACAACACTCCATTTTTATTCATACTACTCAAAGAGACTAGAGGTAATACCAACATAGATGCAAGACATTAATAGGTTCCTTAAGTGGTGTTCCATCGAGCTCTATTAATACGTAAGTAGGTATGTGCAGGATCATCATGAAAAAAATAGGCCCTTAAGTGGCAAAAAATTCAGAAAAATCAAAGTTAGGCAACTTGATGTAAAAATTTGAATAAGTTATCTATATTATTTCAAAAATATGTAAGAATAGAATCTGTAGCAAATTGAATATAGTTTCTAAAATACTAGGTTTATTTAAAAAAAATAGAAATTTATTTGTTGAAAATTTGAAATTTCAATGTAGTAGTAATTAAATTTTAGGGAAAAAATAAGTAGGTGTCTATCATACCACCCTAACCACAATAAAATGATAATATTTTTTATAAGATTTTAGATATAAGTAGAGGATTCACATGTCCCAATGTGATGCATATTTTTTTCTAATTTTTACCAAGTAAATAATTAATTATACTTTTTATTATAAATTTTCTAAAATATAAAAACTCATATGTCTGACCACCTTAACTTGGTCAAAACTTCATTAATTTTTTTTTTCTTAATCCTATAGCATACAAAGCATAGAATGTGACACATTTTTTGGATTCAAAAAATGTGATACCGTTTGAAAACTATAGATTCTTTTCAATTAGCCTATCAATCAGGACTTTAGTCATAATTCAAATAGAAAATGAATAAAAAATATTCATTAAATTAAAAGTAAAGCATAATTTATATTGGTGGAAAGCTAAGAATCTCCTTTGAAAACCTTTTTTGTTTCATCAATTTTGGTTAAAAAAAAATTGTTAGCCACATGGGTTATCATATCACTTACATATCGCCACTTTTTGGCCATCATGATCCTGCACACGCCTAGGCACCAGACCCATAACTAGTATCGATTATGTAAGGTCCTAACCAATTAGGGCTAAATTTATCTTTTTCTTCATCGCCAACATGAGTATTGTGTTGATTCTCATAGAGAAAAAAATCACACTTACGAAATGTTTAAGGAATGACATGAGTAGTGTGTTTTCATTGTAATTGTTTAATGTAAGCCTAGAGATGCTCAAGAGCATTAATGCACTTTTCATTGAGCATCTCAAGCTGGTTCAACCATTGGTCTTTATAAGTGGTATCATCAATAAGGTCTGGAAGAGCAATTTATAGTGTAGGAATTTCTAAGTCCAAGGGCATGATAGCATTAGTACCATAAACAAGGTTATAGGGTGTAGTTCCCATGGATAGTATAACACTTGTTTGATAAGCCCAAACAGCATAATGTAATTCTATATGCCAATCCTTAAGATGTTTTTTAATAGTTTTCTTTGGGATTTTTTCGAGAATCTTATTAGTGCTCTCAACTTGTCCATTGGATTGTGGATAGTATGGTGTGGAAAAGCGATGTTGAATGTTGAATGTTTCAAGAAATTTCTATACATTATTATTCTTAAAGGGCTTCCATTATCTGAAACTATTGTAAATGGAAGTCCAAAGTGAGAAATTATGTGTTCCAATATGAAATGACAAATTACTTTAGCATTTTTAGATCAAAGAGGAATAAATTCCACCCATTTTGTGAAATAGTCTATTTATATTATGATAAATGTATGCACAACAAAGGAAGGTAGTGAAATTGTTCCAATGAGATCCAATCCCCATACTAAAAATGATCAAGTGGGAATTTGGGCACGAAACTCACAAGGAAGGGCATGATATAGATGGCTATGTTCTTGACATTTGTGACATCATTTAACATAATAAAAGTATTCTTCCTCCATATGCCTCCAATAGTATCCCATATAGATGAGTTTTTGCATTAATGACCATCCTCCGAAATGACCCCAACATGCACCAGAATGAGCCTAGTCAAGGGCTATAGGAATTTTAGAGTCCCTAAGACACCATAGTAAGAGACCATAGAAGGATATTCTATACAACACATCAACTAGGATTACGTATTTGGCTGCTAGTTTACGTAAACGATTTCAAGTATTTGTCATTGTGGGCTCAGGAATGGTACCATTTTTTAAATAATTGTATATTGTATCTTACCATTCTCGTGTTTCTTCTTGATTTGTTGTTAAAATGTGTTCTAATCGGGTATCAATCAAAGGTTTTATGATTGGGCGAATAATAAAGGTAAAGTCTATTGAAGGATTATGTGGGGATATAAGAGAGGTTACACTCGCCATCACATCCACATGGCAATTGTTTCTTCATGGGATGTTATCAATGGTGAATGATTCATAGTTCTCTAATATTTTATTTGTAATATTTTTGTATTTTGATAATTTATCATGTTTAGTTTGATATGTCCCATTGATTTGTTTGATGAATAATTGTGAATCACCAAATATCTTGATATATTTAGCATCCATGGTTAAATTAGTTTGCAATCCAACAATTAATGCCTCATACTCAGCTATGTTATTGGTACATAAGAAGTTTAATTGATAAGACAAGGGAATAGGCTTTTCTTTGGGTACAATTAATACCACTCTAGCACCATAACCCATTGTACACTTGGATCCATCAAAATACAATTCCCATGTTTTAACATATGTAGTCAAGACACTATCATCAAGAAAAGAGTCATGATTAGGTAAAGTGAGGGGAGAAGAGGCATCAACTAAGTGATTGGTTAAGGCTTTTCCTTTGATTTATTTTTGTGAAAATAACTTAAGGTAAAACTCAATTAACAACATCACCCACTTAGCTAAGTGTCTTGAGAGATGTGTTTTATTAAAAAGATGCTTAAGGGGATCAAATTTTGTTATGATTTGTATTTCAACATTTAGTAAATGATGTTTCAACTTACTAGTAGCGAATACAAGATATAATTTTTTTTTTTAATTGGTGAGTATTGGGTTTCATAATCAATTAAATTTCAACTGATGTAATAGACATGATGTTCTTTTCCATGATCATCTTGTTGAGCTAGCAATGTTGCAAGACCATGGGCTAATGCAACTATGTAAAGGATAAATGGTTTGTTTGGAACAACAGATTGTAAAATGGGTGGAGTTACAAGGTATTCTTTCAAACTCTTAAAAGCTTGTTTACAATCCTTATTCCAAGAAAAAGTGATATCCTTTTTGAGAAGATATGTGAAGGGTAATGTGTGATCAGCTAAAGATGCAATGAAATGATAGATAGCTTGAATTCATCCTTGTAATGTGTGCAATTATGAAATGTTCTTAGGAGGTGTCATGTTAATAATGACATCAATTTTCTTTGTGTCCACCTCAATGCCTCTATGAGATATGACAAACCCTAGAAGTTTCCCACTATCTATTCCAAAGACACACTTTTTTAGATTTGTTCGCATGTTATATTTATGTATTCATTCAAATATTTTTTGAAGGACATTCACATTGTATTGTCTTGTTAAGGATTTAGCAAGTTGTGTTGTAAAAAATTGGACCCTCTTGAGAAAAAAGACAATTTCACTCATAATTGAACATACTTTTGAGTCCCTACACTTCATTTACCCTTCAAAACTTGGCAAACAATATTTAATTATATGAGAAATCACATATTTAATTATCTAGAGGCCCGTTTTACCTAAGAAATCACATGAAACTTGACAAACAATATTTAATTATCTCATACCCTGAAAACCCACCTACACAAAGTAGTAGTGGGACCCATTCACCACCTTGGGTGAATGAGTCCCCTCTGGTGGGACCCATTCACCACCTTGGGAGAATGAGTCCCCTCTGGTCAGACCCATTTTCCAAGGGTGGTGAATGAGTCCCCTTTGAGGGAAAATTCAATTTTGAACAAGAATTGGATTAATTTAACTTGAATTTCTGATGAATGTCAACCTCTTAGGTCTAAATAACAAGAAAATGAGGTGTTGTTGCTTATAAATACTCATCTCAAGTCATTTCACAAATCACTTTTTCATTTTTTTCATTTTTCAAGAACAATTCATAGATTCAAGTCTTCCACAACAAATTTCATTAGCAAAAGTTGAAGTTTTAGGGCAGAAAACTAGGATTTTTGCAGGTCTTGAAGCTCAATTCTCTTCTCAAAATTGGTGCAGGAGCACCTTGGTTTAACACCATTCATTTTGTTTGCAAAATTTTGGTTTGTGCTAACTCTAACCAAGTCAGAGATTGTTGTATTTAGTTTGGACCTTAGAGGTATTGCATTTTGGTGTGGAGTAGCTAGTCACTAGGACTAATTTCTTCATTAGATTATCTTATTGTTAATTTTTTCTTTATTAAGCTTTGGACAGTATTTAGTAGATTATAATGTATTAGTGAGTTATCCTCGTGGTTTGGAGATGCCATGGATAGTTAAAGAGCTCTTGATGTGAGTATAAGGAGAACAAGATCCTACAAACAAGGATAATGGCGGATTTGCATGGTTGCATGTGGGAATTGTTAGTTTGCATGCATTGGATTTCCCTTGAAATCAGGGAATACACGAGCAACTGCCCTTGGAATGTGGTAATAGCACTAAAAACAAGGGGAATGACTCGTAGTAAGTTAGGAGAGATCATTGTAATCAGTGTGTGTGGAGAAATAGAGAACGGTAGCAGATTTTAACAATTTTCTGTGTTTTCTGGAAAACACAGTGTGTTTTGCGCAGTGAATCTATTTAGGTGTTGTAAATTGATACAGTCTTTTGTTTTTAAATACAGAGTAGTGATAACATGTTTCCTTGTATATAATATTCATTTTGAGTGTTGATAGTGCTTGGTGTCCATGGTTCAGGCGGTGAAAGGAAGATAGTCATGTTTTGGCAAGAATCTTCAATTTCTAAATCTGCCCGTGCTCTTTTGAGAACAGCAAACTAAAAGGCGCTCAACATGTTAAATTTTTATTGTGTAAATGCTTAGTAGATAGGAAAGAGTGATTTTCATTTGATCTTTAGGTTGTTTAGAATAGAATAGTAGTTTAGGCTTCATAAATTATAGTTTGGGAAGTATTTATTTTTTAGTTTTGGAACAGTCACTTTTAGAATGCCTTCCCCATAACCATTGTCCGCGGGGTCCTCTTGAGGCTAGTGGAGTATGGGAGAAGAGACAGCTAATTGTACATATTTAGTTTCAGTAGTGTCAAAGAGCCAAGCAATGTTTGAAAACTCCAAACCCTAGGCGGGTGAAAGTGGTCTGGTTAGGAGTTTGGAGGAAAGAATTTGAGAACATAGGCAGGGGATGTGAGCACAGTACGGAATCCGTACATTTCCTGGTAGGGTTAGACAATATTTTTGACTGACAAAAGGTTTGGAGTTTTAATCAAACCATTGGTAGGAGCTTGGAAGTAAAGAATAGTGGAACCCTAGTTACTAGGGCAATTAGGCCTCCAGTCCAAGAACCTTGGAGACAGCTGTACGGAAGGGATAAGGATTTAATAACCTATGCAAGATTTAAAACCCTGAAAAGGGTGCCTGAAAATGCATTTTATTTGGCAGGTTGTGTGTCAAAATTGTGAGAAAAAGGTCAAAAATGGACTGGTAAGGGCTAAAAGGAATTAGCCCTTCTCAAAGCAAAATCCTGAAATCGGGTAGATTGAGGATTGGAAAACCTTTAAGATGCTTCCAGTTGAATGTGAAAGGCAAGGAAACAGAGCTCCTAACTCCCCTGCAACAAGTTCAGATCAGATAGTAATGCAAGCACTTAGAGCCTTCTAGGTGTTGTGAAGAGGAAAGTAGTTTCAAACGGTGATTGGTCTTCCTAAGCTAAGCACAAGTGGAAAACTCATAGTAAAGAGTTGGAACAGAGCTTGGTTGGCTTACTGAGCTCAACAAGAACCATTGGAGTCAGGTTCTAGCAAGAGACAATGAAGAAGTCTCTAAAAAGTTGTGCAAGCAAGCTTAGGATGTCACATACACCATATTGGTATCAAAGCAAGAGTTGGATTCTAGGCTTGTGATTCATGAGCCAATCCACTGAGTCAGTAGGAGAAAATACACCAGAGGAAGGAACCATGGTGACGAATGCAGAGCTAGCAAAGAAAGTAGAAGAGCAAGAGGAAGATAACCGGTTGCTCAGAGAGAGGATATCTCAGATGGAGAAACTCCTAGATGAAGTCCATGAAACAACAGACACTATGAAGGACAAGATAAAGAAGAAGGAAGAGCAGGAAGCCAAGGAAAAAGAGGTGGAATTGGAGGAGGAAGCTCCAAAACCTGATCCTGTTCTTGCAGAGGAACCATTCTTGAAGGCATTGCAGGCCTTGAGTGGAAAAGCATTGGATGGTGTGCCACTTTTCAGTGGGCAAATGGATCCAGATTCAGTAGTAGATTGGATTGAGAGTATTGAGAATCACTTTGAGTGTGATGGCATAACAGAGGCCCAAAAGGTGAAGGTGGCCAAGTCTAGGTTGAGAGGAGCAGCTCTCACATGGTGGAAGTTTGTGCAATCTGAAAGAGAGAAGGAAGGCAAAGGTCCCATAGTTTCATGGAAAGGAATGGTGACCAAGATAAGGAAAACTTATCTCCCAGATGATTATGAAGTCCAGTTGCATAGGAGGAGACATAATCTGAGGCAAAAAGACATGGATGTCCAAACATATACAAAAGAGTTTCAGAAATTGTGCCTTAGATCAAAGGTGGTTGAAGATGAGAGTATCAGGTTAGCAAGGTACCTAAATGGACTCAAATGGTCTATTCAAGAAGACATGAGCTTGGTAAACTTCAAATCAGTACGCCAATGCTATCAAATGGCCTTGAAGATAGAGGAGAAAGGAAAAAAGAAGCAGGAACAAAACCCCAAAGGTAGAGGTAAAGGCAAAGACAGTGGAGGACAAAGAGGAAGCTATAGTGGAAGAAGCTCAGAATCAAGAGCTCAAGGAGAAGTCAGATTTTCTGATCAGCAAGAAGGAAACTCCAGTAGAGGTGGTAGAGGAAGAGGTTTCAGCCCCAGAGGAAGAAGTGGTGGACAAGGAAGGGGTAGTTACTTCACCAACATGAAATGCTATCATTGCAACCAGTTGGGACACCCAGCCTATAGATGTCCTGAGAAAGGAAGCACATCTCATGGAGGGGATAAGAGGACTAATCTGATTCAAGATGAAGCAGCTGCAGCAAACAAACAATCAGAAGTACCCTTGAATTCAGAGGAAGGTGAGAATCTCATGATGAGAAGAACCTTAATCAAGGAACCGGTCAAAGAGGAACCAAGCCAAAGAAGATCTTTGTTTAGGATAAAGTGCAAGATGATGGGGAAAGTGTGCAAGGTGATTATAGACTCAGGTTCTACTGACAATATTGTGTCAGAGGAGGTAGTCAGTAAACTGAAATTAGCAAGAATACCTCACAAGAATCCTTACAAGGTTACATGGCTCAACAAGGGTCAGCATGTCTTGGTGAATGAACAAGCATGGGTGGAGTTTTCAATTGGCAAGTACAAAGACAAATTTTTGTGTGATGTGTTACCTATGGATGCATGCCACTTGCTCCTAGGTAGGCCATGGCAATTTGACCGCCAAGCTGTGCATGATGGAGCCAAGAACTCATACACCTTCAAGAAGGACAATGTCACATACAAGATTCAATCTTTGTTGGAAGATAATGAGGTGCAGACAGCAGGTTCTAAGTTGATGATAACTGGTGAAAAAGAGTTCTTAAAGGCCTTGGAAGAAGGAGAAGGCATTGGCTATGCAATAATGATCAAGCCAAGAGAGGCAAGCAAAGAGAAGGTAGCTGAATAGCAAGAGTTACCCAAGGAGATTCAAGACTTGTTGCAGACCTATGAGAACATAGTAAGTAGTGGTCAACCAACAACCTTACCTCCTAAGAGAGCCATAAGTCATAGGATAGACTTGATACCAGGAGCCACCCTTCCAAACAAAGCAGCCTACAAGATGACACCTCAACAGAATGAGGAGATAGAAAGGCAGATTCAAGAATTGCTTGATCAAGGTCTCATTAGGAAAAACATCAGTCCTTGTGCAATACCCACCGTCTTAGCACCCAAGAAAGGAGGAGAATGGAGGCTTTGTACTGATTCCAGAGCAATCAACAAGATAACCATCAGGTATAGGTTTCCCATTCCTAGAATTGAAGATCTCATGGACTGTCTAGGTGAAGCTAGGTACTATACTAAGATAGATTTAAAGAGTGGTTACCACCAAATTAGAATACATGAGGGTGATGAGTGGAAAACAGCCTTCAAAACCAATGAGGGTCTTTATGAGTGGCTAGTAATGCCATTTGGTTTGTCTAATGCCCCCTCCACATTCATGAGACTCATGAATGAAATTCTCCAGGACTACATTGGCAAGTTTGTAGTAGTGTATCTTGATGATATACTAATTTATAGCATAACTAGAGAAGAGCACCTCCAACACATTGAGATAGTTTTCAAGAAGCTACAGGAGGAGAAGCTGAAGATTAACCTAGAAAAGTGTGAGTTCATCAAAACGGAGCTGGTGTACCTTGGTTTTGTGTTATCACATGGCAATTTGAAGATGGACAGCAGCAAGGTAGAAGCCATTCTTAATTGGCCTACTCCCAAGACAGCAACAGAGGTAAGAAGCTTCCATGGTCTTGCTCAGTACTATAGGAAATTCATCAAACAATTTAGTGCAATTTGTGCTCCTATGTTAGATACCATTAAAGGAGGCATGAAAACTATGTTTTTGTGGAATGAACAAGCTAACAAGAGTTTTGAGTTGCTGAAGGAAAAGGTAGCTACCCAACCTATTTTAGTGTTGCCAAGTTTTGAGAAACTATTTACAATTGAGTGTGATGCCAGTAATGTAGCAATTGGAGCTGTTCTCAGCCAAGAGGGCAGACCGGTGGCTTTTCATTCTGAGAAGCTAAGTGAAGCCAAGAAGAAGTACTCTTCTTATGACCTAGAAATGTATGCATTGATCCAAGCACTAAGGAAGTGGAGGCACTATTTGCTTCCCAAGGAATTCATTGTGTATTCAGACAATCAAGCACTCAATTTTCTGAATTCACAAGAGAAGTTGAGTCATAGGCACATGAAATGGGTGGACTACTTGCAAGCCTATACCTTCAACATCAAGCACAAGAAAGGAGCTCTCAAAAAAGTTGCTGATGCATTGAGCAGGAGAGTTCTTACCATTCAAGAAATCCAATTGAAGAGCATGGGAATAGATCACTTCAAGGATCTATATGCAGATGATGAAGACTTTGCAGAAATTTATAAGGTATGTCTTGAGTATAAGAACCATTTCCATAGCAAATATGATGAGTATACCTTGCAAAATGATTTTTTGTTTAAAGGGAATCAGCTTTGTGTTCCTAGAGGGTCTATTAGGGAGAACTTAATTCAAGAGAAGCACAATGGTGCATTGAGTGGTCATTTTGGAATCACCAAAACTCAAGAGCTTGTCCAAAGATTTTATTTTTGGCCTAAGATGAACTTAGATATCAGAAAATATGTAGAGAGTTGTGTAGTGTGTCAAAAGGCAAAGGGCACTTCTTCAAATGCAGGCTTATACCAGCCACTACCAATCCCTTCTAGGCCATGGGAATGCTTGAGCATGGACTTTGTAGTTGGTTTACCCAAGACAAGGCAAGGTATGGACAGTGTGTATGTTGTGGTTGATAGATTCAACAAAATGGCTCACTTTATACCCTGCAAAACAACCAATGATGCCAGTCAAATAGCTTCACTTTTCTTCAAAGAGGTATTTAGAATTCATGGTTTACCAATCAGCATTGTATCAGATAGGGATACCAAGTTTATGAGTCACTTTTGGAAGACACTTTGGCAGAGAATGGCCACCAATCTGTCCTTTGGATCTGCATACCATCCCCAAATTGATGGTCAGACCGAAGTTGTGAATAGGACACTTGGAAACCTTCTCAGATGCTTGACCAAGGAGTATGGTCAACAATGGGATCAGATTATTGGCCAGGCAAAATATGCCTATAATGATACAGTAAACAGGTCAACAGGGAAGAGCCCCTTTGAAATTGTGTATGGTTTACATCCTAGGGGTGTCTATGAGCTGAGATAGCTGAAAGATGGAGTCAAAGGAAGTGGTTATGCAGATGATTTTGCTTGTGCAATGCAGGAAATTCATGAGACAGTCAGAAAGACCTTGGCAGAAAATACCATGAAGCATAAGGCTAAGGTGGATGACCATAGAAGAGAAGTCCAGTTTAATGTTGGTGACTTAGTCATGGTACATTTGAACAAGGCCAGGTTGCAGAAGGGAGTCCCTCACAAGTTGCAAATGAAGAGGATAGGTCCCTGCCCTATCTTGGAGAAGTATGGCAACAATGCTTTCAAGGTGCAATTGCCTGATGACAGTGGACTTCCCCTATTTTTAATGTTGCAGATCTGATGCATTACAAAGGACCACCATTAAACTTGGATCAGACACTACATGAAGTTAATCAAGATGTAGAAGAGCTCAAACTGCCCTCCACTGCAGTACAATCAGCTGATAAGATCTTGGATACCAGGGTCTACAAACAAACAAGAACCAAAGAATATAAGGAACATCTGATCCAAAGACCAGGACAAACTAAAGTGGATGCAATATGGATTAAAGAGGCAGAGTTCAAGAAGTTGGGAGTTGATCCTGACATCCTCAATCCAAGGGTGGATTGAATCTTTCTATTTTGGGGAGGATGGTGTAGGAGCACCTTGGTTTAACACCATTCATTTTGTTTGCAAAATTTTGGTTTGTGCTGACTCTAACCAAGTCAGAGATTGTTGTATTTAGTTTGGAACTTAGAGGTCTTGCATTTTGGTGTGGAGTAGCTAGTCACTAGGACTAATTTCTTCATTAGATTATCTTATTGTTAATTTTTGCTTTATTAAGCTTTGGACAGTATTTAGTAGATTATAATGTATTAGTGAGTTATCCTCGTGGTTTGGATATGCCATGGATAGTTAAAGAGCTCTTGATGTGAGTATAAGGAGAACAAGATCCTACAAACAAGGATAATGGCGGATTTGCATGGTTGCATGTGGGAATTGTTAGTTTGCATGCATTGGATTTCCCTTGAAATCAGGGAATACACGAGCAACTGCCCTTGGAATGTGGTAATAGCACTCAAAACAAGGGGAATGACTCGTAGTAAGTTAGGAGAGATCATTGTAATCATTGTGTGTGGAGAAATAGAGAACGGTAGCAGATTTTAACAATTTTCTGTGTTTTCTGGAAAACACAGTGTGTTTTGCGCAATGAATCTATTTAGGTGTTGTAAATTGATACAGTCTTTTGTTTTTAAATACAGAGCAGTGATAACATGTTTCCTTGTATATAATATTCATTTTGAGTGTTGATAGTGCTTGGTGTCCATGGTTCAGGCGGTGAAAGGAAGATAGTCTTGTTTTGGCAAGAATCTTCAATTTCTAAATCTGCCCGTGCTCTTTTGAGAACAGCAAACTAAAAGGCGCTCAGCATGTTAATTTTTTATTGTGTAAATTATTAGTAGATAGGAAAGAGTTATTTTCATTTGATCTTTAGGTTGTTTAGAATAGAATAGTAGTTTAGGCTTCATAAATTATAGTTTGGGAAGTATTTATTTTTCAGTTTTGGAACAGTCACTTTTAGAATGCCTTCCCCATAACCATTGTCCGTGGGGTCCTCTTGAGGCTGGTGGAGTATGGGAGAAGAGACAGCTAATTGTACATATTTAGTTTCAGTAGTGTCAAAGATCCAAGCAATGTTTGAAAACTCCAAACCCTAGGCGGGTGAAAGTGGTCCTGTTAGGAGTTTGGAGGAAAGAATTTGAGAACATAGGCAGGGGATGTGAGCACAGTACGGAATCCGTACATTTCCTGGTAGGGTTAGACAATATTTTTGACTGAAAAAAGGTTTGGAGTTTTAATCAAACCATTGGTAGGAGCTTGGAAGTAAAGAACAGTGGAACCCTAGTTACTAGGGCAATTAGGCCTCCAGTCCAAGAACCTTGGAGATAGCTGTACAGAAGGGATAAGGATTTAATAACCTATGCAAGATTTAAAACCATGAAAAGGGTTCCTGAAAATGCATTTTATTTGGCAGGTTGTGTGTCAAAATTGTGAGAAAAAGGTCAAAAACGGATTGGTAAGGGCTACAAGGAATTAGCCCTTCTCAAAGCAAAATCCTGAAATCGGGTAGATTGAGGATTGGCAACCTTTAAGATGCTTCCAGTTGAATGTGAAAGGAAAGGAAACAGAGCTCCTAACTCCCCTGCAACAAGTCCAGATCAGATAGTAATGCAAGCACTTAGAGCCTTCTAGGTGTTGTGAAGAGGAAAGTAGTTTCAAACAGTGATTGGTCTTCCTAAGCTAAGCACAAGTGGAAAACTCATAGTAAAGAGTTGGAATAGAGCTTGGTTGGATTACTGAGCTCAACAAGAACCATTGGAGTCAGGTTCTAGCAAGAGACAGTGAAGAAGTCTCTAAAAAGTTGTGCAAGCAAGCTTAGGATGTCACATACACCAAAAATCCAATATTGAAAAGGGTTTATGATGGATTCATATGGTGAATCATGAAGAAATCTAGGGTGAAGAGGTGCAACTATTCACCAAATTGCACCTAAGGACTTAGTTTCATATTGATTACATCTTCCATTTTCACTCTATCTTTAGATTAAGGTTTCATTTTGTTTTTTTTATCATTTGCATGTCATTTAATTCACATTTTTCATGTGTTGTAAGGTTTCAAGGGTTGATATCTTTCATCATATCAATCATCTTTTTACTTTTCATTCTGGAGAAATAGAATAGGACCTTTGTCATATTTCATCTTTTCCTAGTCTTTAACACATCTAAGGCTAGGGTTTATGTAGTTTTTCCTTCATTCAAGGTTTAATTACCCAACTAGGGTTTGACCAAGGAAAACACCCCATTAGAAAAACAATTTTAAGCTGTTTTGAAGGAATTTTCTAAGATCTCGAGTCAGGTTTCCATTAGAAATTATTGTGCAAGTGTCAAGGTGCAAAATAGAACTTAGAAGTTGTAGAAATTTGAAAGTGGACTGATTCACCATGCATGGAAATTGAGTCCCTCCTGAGGTGAAAATTTGAGTCAGATGTAGATCCAGGTCCCCGACTGATAGAAAATAGCTTATGTGTAGAAAAGTCTTGATCTAGGACTGATTCGCCCAGGGTGGCAAATGCGTCGTAGTTAACCCAAATTCAGTTCTCATCAAATTTATAGATTATTTTCCAGTCTTCTCTAGTTTCCCAAGTGCATACATTCTAAAAAAAAAGACCTTTTGTTTAGTTTAATTTTCATTTTCATGCAATCTCTCAAGATTTTTGCAAACAACACTATGTTTTCAAACATGGCATAGATCTTAGTTTTGCATTGATCATCTATCATATAGATCAATTACTTGCATTTAGTTCACTTCATAGCATCACACATAACATAATTTGAATGAACCCTTTAGCATTTTTAGCCTAACTATCTCCTTTTAGGTGAGAAACCCTAAAAGAGTTAGAGAAGTCCTAAGTGCCAAAAATCTACGATTCACAAGGATATAATCAACATAATCTTCCAAGATTTTATGTATGTAATCATGAAATATCAATGTCATTGCTTGTTGATAAGTTGCACTGGCATTCTTTAATCCAAAAGGCATCATAACACAACAAAACATTCCCCAAACAGTTGTAAACGTTGTTTTGTATTGATCTTGTGGGTTGATAAAAAAATGATTATAACTAGAAAATCCATCCATGAATGACAAAAAACATGTACAATAGTTGAATCTATGATCATTTCAATATTAGGAAGTGTAAAATCATCCTTTAAAGAAGTTTTATTCAATTCAAGAAAATCCATGCATATCCTAATATGATTATTAGGTTGAGAAAATACAATAATGTTTGAGATCCAAGGAGAATAATCAATAGGTTGAATAAAACCTACATCAAGGAGTTTTTCAATCTCTACTTTAATATGCAAGGATATGTTAGGATGCATTTTTTGTATCTTTTGGCGAACAACTTTAGCATTTTCATCAAGAACGATATTGTGTGATACTATTTTTGGGTCAATTCCTGGCATATCAAAATATTTCCAAGAAAAAGTTTCAAGAAAATCATGAAGTACAGTTGTAGTATCCTCTTGTTATTCATCATCAAGGCACTTCCTAATTTTAATAACTTTTTCTTTATCATCTATTTCCATTGGCACATCAATTGTATCTCCTAAGGGAAGTGCATTAGACTTAGGAATTTCAGGATCATATAGTTCTTTAGTGATATCACTATCTTTTTTCTTGGTAATTATCATAGCACAAGTAACCCGTTTCATGGGAGTAGTAGAGGATGTGTTATCATAGACTCCTAACATTTGTTTTAATGCTTCATCACTTTCAACATATTCTCACAATGGTAGTAAGTCCATATCAAGTAGTTAAGGATGTTTGATTGTCTGATTGTGTTTTGGTTGACATGTAATGGTGTTGATATTGAAATATGGTTGTTGAGTGGATTTTTTCATCTTAGAAAAAGAATATCCCAACCCAATTTTTGTCTCTTGTGTATTAAGTTCTATAGGGATGTGAATTCCTTGTCCATTCTTTCCACATCCTTTTCTAGTATATCCCAATTATTTCAAAAGTTCATAGCCTTTCCCATAAAGTCTTTTCATTTCCTTTAGATTAGGCAGATGTTGATAATCCATCTCATCAAAATTGGTTGTGTACGTTGTAGTTTCCTCAAAATTAGAAGAGATAGATGCTTAGGAAGATTTTTTTGAATTCTGGGTTGACATAATGGTTGGTTGTTCTTGTGTTTCATCCTTTTTTCATGTGATTATGTATTTTCCCATAAATTAAGGTGTGAATTCTAAGGATCCCCAATCATCACCAAATAATTTAGACATTGATTCCTCATACTTTTTTCCAATTTCAAGAGGTTCTATGTGTGATGTTGGAATTAATGTATTTAGAGGACTTGTAGTTCCTTTTTCAATGTGTAAGCAACTTTCAAGCTTGTGTTCTATTTCTACTTGATAAATTTTTTTGTTATAAGCATATTTCATTATATGATGAAGTGTTGAAGGTTGCATTCATCAAATGAATCCATGGTTTTCCTAAAAGAATATTATATGAAAGATCATAGGGCATGACATGAATAGGATTTTGCATAGTAGCCACACCAACTGTAATAGTCAAAGTGATTACAACGAGCGGTTGCTTTGTTGTATTGTCAAATCCTTGAATGGATAGGGAATTAGGTTTGATTTGTGACTTTTCAACATGCAATCTATTGCAGAGATTCACACTACATACATTGAGGGAAGAGTCATTATCAATGAGGGTTCTTTTGATACCTATTTGATTGAATTGAGCAATTATCATAAAGGCTTCATTTTGTTTTTGTAAATCTAAAGGAGGGAACTCATGTTGATGGAAATTAATATCTAGATTAACTCTATTCATTCCATGTATTAAAGCTTCCAAATCATTTGGAGTTGTACTAGGAGGAATCAAAATGTGTTGTATGATTGTCTAAAGGATAGTGTGATAATTGGGTGAATTTTGAAGTAAATCCCAAAGGGAAATCTTTGCAGGAATATTATTGAGTTGTTCAACAAGATCACAATCCTTTGTGTGTGAGGGAAAATGATGAGCACTAGGGAGATTAGGAAAAGGTAAAGAAGGTTGGGTTGGTTGCGAATTTTTTTGGCTATTATATGTATGATCAACAATAATATTACTTGATTGTTGCAACACATTAGTTTTAGGTGGGTAAGAGTAAAATAGGGTTTATTGGAAGGGTGAATTTTATGTGAAGGTGGGTAAAGAATGAGTTGAGGTTGAATCAAATTAACGCCCTTAGTTTTAGGTTATTCACAACAAACCTTAGTGGAGGGCTTAGGTGAGATGAAGTCCTGAATGACTTCATCTAAAATATCAAAGTCATTATGACTAAAAGGCTTGAGAGGTAAGTTAGAATCAATTGGTTGAGGCTTCTCATGGAAAAATTTAGAGGCATTAATGTTCTATGTTGTAGGTTGGTCACAAAAAACCTTAGTGGATGACTTAGAAGAGATGAAGTCCTAAAGGGCTTCATCTAACATGTCAATGTCATCTTGACTAAAAGTTTCAGGAGTTAAGTTATAATTAATTGTGTTAGGCTTCTCATGGAAAGCTTTATAGGATGAGTTGAGTGAGAGGAAGTCATGAAGGACTACATCTAACTTATCTATATCATCACTACTAAGAGGATTGGATGAGATGGTGTTTCTATATTGAATCATTTGTTTGAAGGGTTGGTTTGATATTTGTAGCTTTTTTCTTTCATGTAATGATGAATATGATCTAAAAAAACTTGGAACTAATGTTGAAAATGAAACTTGAAATATCTAATGCTATCCATAAATTCCATGAAAGGAAATGATGCTTATGTAAATGATTGGAATATAACAAAAATAACTGAACTGAAACAAAAAAGGAACTATGAAAAACAAAAAAGTGTAAAAGGAAACTAAATTCTAGAAATAATGATGCAAAAAGTGCCCTGGGACTGATTTGACCAGAGTGGTGATTGAGTCCCAGGAGAGATATTTTTTATTTTATTTTATTTTTTGACTTTTTTCTATGTGTCTAGGTGTGTACAATGTAGAGAAATACTAGAAATACAAAATTTTGTAATGATTTGATCAAATGAAATGCAATAATGACCTTTGAATGATATTTGCACTAATGCTATTTTGATAAGCCCTATAAGGAAAAAAAAATGCAAAATCCAATGCAATTGAGTCATATGATGTAAATGCAAATGTAAATAAAAAAGATATAATGTTCAATATGAAGGTTCACAAAAACGAACTATCAATTTTTGGGGGCTATTTACTCTCTTGCTCTCCTAGGATTTTTCACCTAAAAGGGGAGAGATAGGCCAAAAATTGAGGTGGTTCACTCAAATTAATGTAAGAATGATGGAATTAAACCTAAATGGAATGATCTAGATGCAAAAAAATGATAAAATAGATTGATTATTTATGCAAAACCTAAGAAAAATGAAGTGTTTGAAAACATAGAAACTAAGTCCTTAGGTGCAATTTGGTGAATAGTTGCACCTCTTCACCCTAGATTTCTTCATGATTCACCATAGGAATCCATCATAAACCCTTTTCAATATTGGATTTTGACAAGAGAACTGAGCTTCAAGACCTACAAAAATCCTAGTTTGCTGCCCTAAAACTTCAACTTTTGCTAATGAAATTTGTTGTGGAAGACTTGAATCTACGAATTGTTCTTGAAAAATGAAAAAAATGAAAAAGTGATTTGTGAAATGACTTGAGATGAGTATTTATAAGCAATAACACCTCATTTTCTTGTTATTTAGACCTAAGAGGTTGACATTCATCAG
This sequence comes from Sequoia sempervirens, assembly GCA_007258455.2. Lineage (NCBI taxonomy): Eukaryota > Viridiplantae > Streptophyta > Pinopsida > Cupressales > Cupressaceae > Sequoia > Sequoia sempervirens. The sequence goes on from VDFB02281492.1 coordinate 638,052,836, forward strand.
AAATTCAAGTTAAATTAATCCAATTCCTATTCAAAATTGAATTTTCCCTCAAAGGGGACTCATTCACCACCCTTGGCAAATGGGTCTGACCAGAGGGGACTCAGGTTTTATTAGAGCATCCGCACCAAAGTGGCTCCTACTTTGGTGCACTCACTTGGGGTTGTGAGATATATTCTTTTTTGTAACTCATTATTAGGGGAGTTATGACTTTGGTAGTTTTGTGAGTTAGTAATTTTGCAATTCTTTCTCAGACTGGCAAACTTTGTAACTCGGTCTCCTGAATACGATATACAGACAATACCTTGGAGATTATTGGTAGCAAATTTTTTTCCATCTTTCTCTTGCAGATTTGTGTATGGTTAAATGATTGATCAAGTTAATTGTGAAATTTTCTTATTTCCTTTTAAATTTGTCTCATGTTTTATACCTTTTCTACAAATAACATGTTCATGTAGGTTGCTAATTGCGTCTTAAGAATGCATATGGCTTTTAGATTGTGAAGTTTCCTTCCTATTATAAGTTCTTGCATTTTGTCCTTTTAGTGAAATATTCATGTAGAGGCATGCTGTAATAAGTTGTGTAGACTTAATTTATTTCAGTAGAAACCAAGTGTATGAAAATATGTATTTTCATGTTCTACTTTAGTTTGGTGTATCACTTCACTTTTATTTTCAGTACTATCATTTTAAGTTATCTTTCTTCCCCTTTTCCAAAAAAGGTTAGTAGTTTTAGAGTGGTAACTAGTTAGGAGCTAGCCTTATCTAGAAGTTCATTTCAACTTTAGGTGACCCACAGCCTTGAAATGATCCCATGTTTCTCTAGAAAGCTCAGTTTTCATAACTTTGCATAGGGTGCATTTCTAAGAGATAACAATTTTTTGCATGCCTAGTGGGAAAAGTTCCACATCATATTGTTGGTTTGGTATGCAACTAGCAAGTTTCAAACTTTGCAAAAGTTATTTTAGCATACTTGGTGACTCTGTGAGGTGAAAGAACAACAAAATTAGGGTTGTTATAGCTTATGAGAAGAGTACAAACACGAAGTTCCAGAGAATTCAATTTTTTGTAGATGTCACCACTTAGAAGACAAGGAAAACTATCAAAAAGAGTACCTCCTTCTAAGAGAGTACATTCTACACCACCTAGTGTTAGACCAAAAACCACATTTTCACCACCAAGGAGGAGAGGAAGACCATCTAAGAGGCAAAGTGGGAATCATTTAGCCTCACCAAGCCTTAGAATAGCAAGGTCTCCTTCAAGTAGTCCAACTACATTTACTAATCATATAAGTTTTGTAACTTCTCCTTTTTCAAGTCCGGTTGCTACAACAAGTTCATCAGCTGCTATTTTTACATATTTGAATCCACCTCTGCCGCCTTTAATGGTTGCTCCCAAAAATCAGCCCTTTGTGCCCTTTAATGGAGGCAATCCATTAAATTTGGCACAACATAATGATATACTAGTGGAAGCTATCAAGAGCTTTCCAATCTTCACTGGTGAAGAGAAAACAACTCCAATTGAGCACATAAGGGATGTTGCTTCCTTATGTGGTGTTCATCATATTACACAAGAAGACGTAGTTGTAAGGATACTTGTAGCATCATTCAAAGGAAGAGCATTACAGTGGTTCAAGAGTCTTTGATTAGGTTCAATTGCAGTATGGGATGAGTTGGGTGACAAATTACACAAGCAGTTTCAGGACAGGTCTGATAACTTGTCTCTATTGGAGCAATTGACTACAATTAAGATGGCTCCTTAGGAGCAAATGAATGATTTTAATTTTAGGTTTTAGAGAACTTGGGATAGAATCCCTGAAACAGTGAGAGCACCTCTAGAATATGCATTTTTGTACTATTTAAAAGCTCTTAACAGTGATATACTATTATGATACAGTCAATGGGAGGTGTTTCTCTACCTGATGCTTTTGAGACAACAATTAGAGCAGAAAACTGCTTAATGTAGGCAGGGAAGATTTATCCTAGGCCACCAATGCCTATTTTTCCAGAGATACAACCAAATATACCACTTTAGATTCCATCATTTACACCATTACCTATTGTAACATTACTAGCTACTGGTAAACAAGAATCTATTGTTCTAGTATGGTCCTAGGAGTTGAACGAAATAAAAGAGAGCCAACAAAAGATTGAAAACATTTTGCAGACCCTTGGTAACAAGTTGGTGAATTTGGAAAAGTAGCAATCTTATATCAGGCCTTATTAGCAACATAATCTGACTTCAAATCAACCATTTCAAGGTAATAGGAAACATTACCAAGGAAATTTCCAAGGTCCAAGACAAAATGTGAATAAAAGGCCTTTTCAGGCATATAATCCAACACCTATTAGTGCAGCTAGGGACCTTGTCCCTATTTAGAATAACTTGGTTACTGATTATGAGTGGTGCTACCCATCCAACCAACCAAAAAATCAAGCTACATGCTCCAATGGAGTTATTAATCAAGAACTTATGGTACAAAATGCTTCAAGTTCACAAAAGAGCACACTCAATGATGCACCTCCACAACATCAAGATCAGCTTACAAATGAAACTACCTTGCATAACTGGCAAGGTGAAGAATTATGTGGACTGAATGTAGATAATTATCTAGTTGCAGCTAACACAAGGGAAAATAAAAGAGCTTTTGAACTTTATCAAGTAGCTGACAAACAGAAATTAGCAGCTGTAGAACCATCTACACCTCAAGTAACTTGTGTTTTACAAAGAAATCAGCAACTCCTAGTCAAGGAGTAGCCACATTTGCAAGTTGATCATGCTGGCATAAAGGTACATCATAAAGAAAACTTGGCACCTTATAATATTATTGATAATATGAAAAATATGAATGTAACAATTTCTATGTGGGATTCATTAGCTATCACAAGTCAAAAAGACATGTTAGAGCTGCGTTGACAAATGATCCTCAAGAAAATGATAAACAACCCAACAAAGAGGCAGGGAGAAACATTAAACCACCTCCATTTTATGTGTCTGTAATCATAGGTGATGAGTTAGTCCACAATTGTATGGTAGATAGTGGAGCTAGTAGCTCTATAATGCCAAAACAAATTGCTGACAAACTTGGACTAAAATATGAGCCTTTAGAGAAAGGAGTGATTCAATTGGATGGTACTTTTGTTAATACATTGGGTGTTATTAAAGTTTTGAGTCTTACTCTTCACACTTGTCCAAACTTTTCAGTTCCTAAAGACATATCTATTATAGATCTTCCACATTTCTTTTCTTTATGCCTCTCTCTCGATTTTATAGCTAAGATAAGAGGTTATGTGTCAGCTGACTGGTCACATATGCTGTTTCGAACAAGATATGGAACCAAAGTTACCATTAAATCTGAAAAGTTGGCCAAAGATCACATTGAGTCATATAATCCAAGTCCTATCAACATTGTTCCTACTACTACAGACACAAATTGTGTCATTTTTCCTGACAGTGAGTTCGTTGTCGCTCAAGAACTACAAGCAGAAGTTGTTCCTAATGTACTGTTACATGAATGGGAAGCTATAAATGTGTTAGATAGTCCTGAAGACCTTATTCAGGATACTAGTATGGGAAATTATGTGATGCTCAAACCTGATGTAGAGGTTCCAAATCTTGAAAAAGGTGCAAATCAGCTGTTGTTGCAACAAGATGAGCTATGTGATATGTATTTTGACAGTTCCACAAGCAAGAATGGAGTAGGTGGAGGTGCAATGTTGGTTTATCCATAGGGTGATAAGAAATTTTTATCCTTTCATTTTTCTTTTGCATATTCTAACAACATTGTTGAGTATGAAGGACTCATTCAAGGCTTTGAGTGGGTAAGGAAAAGAGGAATTAACTATTTGCAATTCTATGGAGACAATGAATTGATAGTTAATTAGGTTAGCGGTTTGAATGTTGTTAAGAATGATGCCTTGAAATCCTACAGAAACATAGTATGGAACATAATAGAAGAATTTGATGCCTTCAATCTAATTGCAATCCCAAGAAATCAAAATAAACATGATGACATACTTGCAGTGATTGGAGCACAGTTTGATATCCCAGGTGATAACAAAAAAGATAAAATACAATAGTATGTTAATGTTGTAATTAGGCCATCAATTCTTGATAACAACATCAACTGGTAGGTATTTGAAAGTGACGAGTAGATTTTAACCTTTCTGCTCCAAGAAGATCAATTTTTCGTAGTAAATCAAGAAAATATTAAACAATAGTATGATGATCAAGTGATACAGCTAAAGACAGAAAAACTTCCCAAAGGACTGGTTACCTTGGAGTCCATATTCAATACTAATGATCAGCTTAAGAAAAACAAATTCAAAATTCAAGTCAAAGAAGATCATTATGAAGAAGTGGAAATCTTAAAAGGTAAACTCCATAAACTAGGAAAAATTTGTTCAGCTGAAGATAGAAAAGATTTTATTGCTTTATGCCAAGAGTATCATGATGTCTTTTCTTGGCAATATTCTGATTTAAAAGGGTTTGATCCTCATATTGCACAACATACAATTGAGTTAGAACTTGGTGCCAATCTTGTTAGACAAAAATAGACCTTGAACCCCAAGATTGAACCTTTAATGATCAAAGAGTTGACCAAGTTAGCTGAGGGGGGTATTGTATTTCCAATCAAACACACATCCTGGGTTTCTAGAAGAGACTAGAGACAAAGCCATGAAGTATTTGGAGTATCATCAACTCCAAACCAAAAGATTTTTTGATAAAAGGGCAACTGTTAGAGTTTTCAGAGAAGGTGACATTGTACTAAAATGGGATGAGTTAAAAAGAAAACCTGGGAAACATACCAAGTTTGATAGCTTCTGGAGTGGTTCATTTATCATCATAGAATGCAAAGAGCATAATGCATTCCAGTTGTCCAAGATGGATGGTGAAATCTTTCCTATCCTAGTCAATGGGATACACCAAAAGCGTTGCTTTGAGGTTTGATCTATATCATTTCAGTCAATTTAGGATTTCATGTTTTCAATAAGTGTTGTTGCACCTTAGATTAGTTGTTGTTTCGGGTTTCCCTAAGTGCTTTTCAACATAGCTAGTTAGTTCTTTTGCTACTAATTTATTTTTCAATAAACTCAAGGGAGTTCTAAGTTTTCATGATTGAGTTATAACATTGAAGCAAGCTATTTTTAGACTTGATATGAGTTTCTGAGTGACTCCATGCCCAATGGATAGATTAGGCAACTGGTCCTAGAGTTTAGTAGGAAAACATACAACAAATGTCACCAGAGATGTTACTTATTTTTATTTCAGATCAACTCTCAATCTTCATATCCTAGATCTAAAAGAATTGCATTGGTTAGATCAGAGCTCTAAACAATAACGGTCTCCAACTCTACATACACATCCAACCACAAATGTATAAACTGTTCTATGCATGCATCAAACAAACTATAAGTCACTCATGTTCAAAGATGGAAGAGAAAAGAATGATCAAATACATCTAAAACATGTCATGTTTTTCTAACTATTTGTTTCATGTGGAGATACAGGGAAATCAGTGTTCTTGTTTTTTCAAGTTTCAGCACATGGGTTAAAATGAAGCTCCCACAAGGGTTGAGCCCGGTGTGCTAAATTATTAGACAAAGGGTTTCGAGCTTTTCATCACATCACCAATATTATGCAATAATAGTGAATAGGTCTTCATTGTTAGTCGATCGCTGAAATTTATAACTTTGGAACCTTTTCTAGAGTTTGGAAGTTACATAATTTCCCAACTGACTGACTTCCTTCATTTTCGCGGTGTTCAAGTTTTTCCTAACCTACTGTGGTAGTTGTAAGTTTTTGTTTTCTCTGATTGAGTGACAAGTCGATGGATGTGGGGACTACTTAGAATTCTAGGAGACTTGTTGGGAATATTACAGATTCCTAGCTTGATTCTTTGGAAATGCACAAGTGGTGAACATGTGTCATGGTGGAGACCACAAGGAACGATCAACCGTTCGGTGCGATGGTCGAATGTAGTGTACGAGTAAGTTGGTAATAAAAGGACTAACTCGGGAATACCTAAAGTCTTTGAGCTTTTGTTTATAAACTAATGACTACTAATATTCCACATCAATGTGGGATATTGTCAATGGAAAAGCTTCTTGGAAGTCCTAGTGACATCGATGGTCTTGTTGATAGTTCTACAATGGCATCGGTGAGAATTCTTGCTAATAGAGTTGGTCTGGCCAATGGTTTTGCATATATTTATTGTAAAATAGAATAGTTTTAAGGTGTATTATAAACCTTGGAATTGTTTTGTTATTTCTTAAATGCAAAATATTTATGGCTTGTTTTTTTAGTTGAGAGAGGAAACAATTCAAGAGAATATTGGAGAGGGTTTTTTAGTTTGGAAACATCTTTCCATGTTTCTATGGCCATTATTGTACCTTGTTGGCAGTTTTAACTATTCTTTATGGTCAAAATATTTCTTCTCTTGATATTGGAGAGATTTTTTAAGGAGTGTGAGGCCTATTTTTTAGGTTTTATTAGAGCATCAACACCAAAATGGTTATTGGCTCCTACTTTAGTGCAATCACTTGGGGTTGTGAGATATATTGTTTTTTGTAACTCATTATTAGGGGAGTTCTAACTTTGGTAGTTTTGAGAGTTAGTGATTTTTGCAATCCTTTCTAAGAATGGTAGACTTTGTAACTCGTTCTTCTGAATATGATATACAAACAACACCTTGGAGATTATTTGTAGCAAAATTATTTCCTTCTTTTTCTTGCATATTTGTGTACGTTTAAATGATTGATCAAGTTATTTGTGAAAATTTATTATTTCCTTATAAATTTGTCTCATGTTTTATACCTTTTCTACAAATAACATGTTCATGCAAGTTGCTAATTGTGTCTTAAGAATGCATATGGCTTTTAGATTGTGAAGTTGCCTTCCTATTATAAGTTCTTGCATTTTTTCCTTTTAGTAAAATAGTGAGGTAGAGGCATGATATAATAAGTTGTGCAGACTTAATTTATATCAGTAGAAACCAAGTGTATGAAAATATGTGTTTTCATGCTCTACTTTAGTTTGGTGTATCACTTCACTTTTATTTTCAGTACTATCATTTTAAGTTATCTTTCTTCCCCTTTTCAAAAAAAGGTTAGTAGTTTTAGAGTGGCAACCAATTAGGAGCTGGCCTTATCTGGAGTTTCATTTCAACTTTAGGTGACCCACAGCCTTGAAATGATCCCTTGTTTCTCTAGAAAGCTCATTTTTCAAAACTTTGCATAGGGTGCATTTCTAAGAGATAACAAAGATATTAGGAGAAGAAAGGGGTTGATTGTCATGATTATTTATACTTATATTTGCATGTCCTAGAATTTCATTTTGAGAAGGAAAGGTAGGATTGTCATGGCTCTCAATCATATCCTCTACACAAATGTCTTTGTCTTGATCATTTACAATTGTAGAATTTTCACAATTAGGGGAGGTGTTCAGAGAAGTGGCCATGATCTCATTTTTGTGTGTTGTAATGTCTTTGCAAGGTAGAGGAGAAGGAATAAAAGAAATATTTTTGTGATCTTCAATGATTGTTTCTTCTTGCAACAAGATACCTTCATCACAAGTGGGAGAGATATCAAGAGAAGGACAATGATGATTATCACGATTACCGATACTTGCATCCTTGTGGGAAAAAGATTTAGTGGATGATGTAGAAGAGAGGAAGTCATCTAAGGATTCATCTAACATTGCAAAATCATCAGTACTAAAGGGCTTGGATGTTATGTTTATTGTAATTGGTTCTTTTGATGTTTGCATATTTTTGTTTGCATTGTGTATTAACGTTGATCTAAATGAGTTAGAAACTAATGCAGGAAATGAAGATTGGAAAATTGTAAGCACCATAAATGAAAATAATGTCTATTTCTAATGATGCAATATAGGATGAAATGCATTTTTTTATATTTCAAACAAAGTAATTTTGTGATTACACTATGTAACAAGTTGAAAATGGAATGTTGCAAATGCAAAATTTGAATTTGAACAATGTGTGGAATGAGCTAATTTATTCTAAATATCATGAAATAAATGCTACAAAAACTCAACTAATGGATGTAGTTAGGTAATGGAAGGAAACAAAAGCTAGAAAATAGGGTTTTCAGCTCTGTATAAGGAAATTTTAGGGGTGAAAAGGGACTAATTCTCCCATGGTTATAGTGAATGAGTCCTAGTGGGGACATTTTTAAGAATTTTTAGTAAATTCAAAATTATTTTGGTTTGTTATGAGTTCTATTATGTAGTCCTAAGTTAAAAATGTAGAATTTTAGAAATTTTCAATGATTAAAAATGTAGAAGTGCTAACTAGTATGCACTTTTACTTATGCAAAAGGAAACCCTAGAATGCAAGCTAACTAGTGAAAAACACAATGCAAGCAACTCTAGGATGATTAATGGACTCCAAAATCAGAAAAGAGGGGATTCAAACAATAGGTTCACCAAAATGAACCATATATTTTTGGCTCTAAGGACTTCTCTAACTCTTCTAGGGTTTTTCACCTAAAAGGAGAGAGTTAGGCCAAAAATGCTAAGGGTTCATTTGAATTATGTCATATGTATGATGTTATATAAGATAAATGAAATGAACAAGATGCAATTATGTGATTTATATGGTTGAATATGAATGCAAAACTAAGATTTAGACTATGTTGGAAAACACACTATGATATGCAAACAATGAACTAAATGATAAAATAATGTAGAACAAAAAGAAATGGGATGAAATAGGGTGCACCTGGGCAAGATTTGAGAAATCTAGAATGTTGTGAATGTTGTTTTAGGTTACTAAAAGTTCACAGTGGTAATCATTCACCTAGAGTGGCAAATTAGTCCTAATACTAATGAAAAAGTGTCAAACTTAGGTTTCTAACTGTTGGGAACTAGAATCTAACAAAATTTCTATTTTTAGTCTTAAGGTGGGACTCATTTGCAACTAGTGGTGAATTAGACCTCTCCCAAAATTATGAGAAATCAGGAGACAATTGTTCAACACCAGATCTGGAAATGTCTGATTGTTGGGTTGTTGAAGTCAAATCTACGGGAAATGGACAAAAAACATTCTCCAAGATTGAAACAAAGTTGATTTAACTTAAAGTACCTATTTGACTTATTTACCAATCTTCAACATCTAAATGCTTGTTAAATTTGCACACAAAATTCTGTAAACACACTTGCAAGAGGGGAAAAATGGTTGAGAGTTAGCAAATAGGGGTTTTCCTTGGTCAAACCCCACTTTGGTAATCCAACCCTTAATGAATCAATGAAATAAAAGAGAATGATAAACTAACAACATGCAAATGCTATCAACTTACCAAACCCTTAATGATGCAAAATTTGAAGTAGTGTTAATGGATGCTCCAAAATGCTTGATGAATGCTTATATTGATGTTGTAAGATGCTTGAATGTCTGTGATTGCTTGAATTAGATGTTTGAATATTGGAGGATGAATGGGGGTTGAAATGGATGTAAAAACACTTATTTATACATTCTTATGCCTTAGTAACCTATTCATATCTCATCATAGGATGACATCAAGTGTTTTTGAATAAAAACCTAAAAGAAAATTTTAAAATATTTTGGATTTGGAGACAAGGGGAACTCATTTGCAACCCATGGTGAATGGGTCCCACCTAGGACCTGAAAATGGGTGTCGGGAATTATCTTGTATTTAATGTTGTTTATCGGGTTAACATTCAAAAATACACTTAATTAAAGTATATGAGGGAATAAAGGGGTCAAATAAAGGATAATAAAGGGATAAATAATGAAGTTGTGCCTAGAAAAGTGTGAAATCTTGTTACAAGACTTTACAACACTTCAAAATAGGACTTGTTTAGTGATGAAAATGTGATTTTTAGGTGAATTGTGATGAATAGAGTTTAGAAGAGTGTAGAAATGCTTTACAACACTTCACAACACCTTCACAAGATGTCATTCCTTGAATTTTAGTACCTAAATATGCATGTTCAAGCCATGTTACAATATGAAATCATAACAAAATAGATCAAACATCATGAAACAAGACCTAAAAGGCCATGAAAATGACAAGGGGCCATTTTTCTACATCACAATAATTTCTTTAAAAAATTATAAAATTTTGCATCTCTGTCTTAGGTCTGCATCATACAACATCAAACATTTGAAAAACAACTCAAATTTTCTATTTTTTTTACAAAAAACCCTTACTGGGACTCATTTGTCATGTTGGGAAAATCAGTCCTTGTCTAGATTTTGACTGGCTATTACAACATCAGAAAACTCATTTCGGTGCTTCCTAAGCCTCTTAGTATCATATAGTATAAGCCTAGAAAGTTTCTAGAACATTTTTTTTATGCTTTTAGCTCAAAAACATCATTTTAGATTACTCATTCTTCAAATCACTTCAAATACAAACATAATTACATCTGAAAATGCTTCCATTTATGCAATTTTGCATAATATTGATAAAATTACTTTTCACTTTTTCCTATACACTATTTCTATTCATAAGACTTTGTATAAGTTTGATAAAAGTGTTTTTCATTCTTGCATGTACATTGTTTTCATTCTTCAAATCTTGCATGGTTTGGATAAGAGTGTTATGTATCTTTTCATATACATTATTCATATTGTTGAAACATTGCATGAATGGTTACATGTTATTTTCATTCTTATTCAAAGAATGATAGTATCTTACACCACCAAACATATTAGGAAACATTCCTTATCTTATCCCTCTAAGAGTTTTTTAGTGCAAGAGAATACAACCTTGGATATTCCTAGTGATCATATTTGTTCTTCCCCTAATATCTCTCCTATTGAAGAAGAAGAGATTTTGGTGTTAGAAGAAACATTAAATGAGAACTTTGAGAATCCAAGTTTTTTCTCTCCTTTTACCTATTTTTGTGTACAAGGCATTCCTTCCCAACATAACACAACCTTAAATGATCATGACACTACAATTTCTTCTTCTCCTAGTATCTCTCATTGTTGTGAAGATGATTCTTTGATGTTAGAAAACCTATTACATGAAGGTCATAATAATATTTTTTATCCCCCTTCACCTAACAAAACCCTTCTTAGTGAAGAAAATTCTAGAATTGATAATTCTCTTACTTGTGATGAAGTCCTTTTTGAAGAACCAACCTTAGAATTTAAAAAAAAAAAAGTCTATAGTTCTCCTCAAAACCCTCCTCCTAGGAAGGATATCATGATGCAAGACAAGAACCAAAATAATGATATAGACTCTCACTTGCTAAAGGATGTTAACATTATTCAACCTCAGCTGATCATTTACCCCCGTTCACATAAACCTTCAACTCAAACCAAACCTGAACTCATCCTCTACCCACCTCAAAATAATATAAATTGCAACAACTGAGTTATAATGTCATTGCTGATACATATAGCACTCATAATAATTTTCAATCACCAAAACCAACCACAATACCCTTACCTTTTCCTAATCCTATCCCCTCTAACCCTATCTTACCAAGTCTTCGTAGTTTAAAGGAGTACAATCTTGTTGAACAACTAAAGAATACTCTTGCTAAAATCTCATTATAGGACCTTATTCAAGCCTCCCCTCACTATCACAACATGATCCAATAAACCTTCATAACAAGTTCATGTCCCTTCTAATGTGCAACCAACTGACATATCAACCATGATCCAAGGAATAGATGCTGACATTTTTTTCCACCAAAGTAAACTCCCCCCTTTGGAAGTGCAAAAACAACATGAAGCTTTCATGATCATTGCTCAATACAAAATGATAGGGATAAAAAGAACCCTTGTTGAAAATGTCTCAACCCTTAATGTGTGTAGTATAAATATTTTGGAAAGGCTTCATGTGGATAAATCAAACATTCAACCCAATCCTTTATCCATTAGGGGATTTGACAATATAAGCAAAAAATCACTTGGTGTGATCACTTTACCTATTATAGTTGGAGTGGCCACATTGGAAACACCAATCCATGTTATTCCTAATGATCTTGCATATAACCTTCTCTTAGGTAGACCATGGATTCATGAAATGAATGGTGTGCCTTCTACTCTTCATCAAAAAATGAAATACATCTACAATAACAAAGTGTACACACTTAAAGTGGACCCTCATCCAAACAATTGTTTAAACATTTAGAAAGAATAAGAGAAACCATTGAACACATTAACACCAACCACACAAGTGGACCCCATCCACCATCTTGAACCATTTTCGAATCTTTTCACAGATGATTGGGGTTCCTTAGATTTTGAACATGACTTGATGGGTGACTACAAAATTATCCACAAAGATTAAACTAAGGCGAAAGACACAACAATAATATCCACATAAAATTTGGATGACCTTTCAAAAGCATCCACCTCAACCACTTTAGACAATGAAGAAAAATACTTAGTCACCTTTGATGGTGCTTATGACCAACCATTATCTGATCCAAAAGAAATGAATAAGCTTTATGGAAAAGGTTATGAACTCATGAAACAACTTGGATATAGTGGCAAAGGATGTGGTGCTCGAGAACAAGGTATCCAAAACCCTATAGAGCCTAACACACAAAAAACAACTCATGGTCTTGGTTATTGTCCTTTGATCGAGATCAAAAAACCTTCACTCTACATCAACAATCTCACAAAACATACTCCTAAATCATTCTTAACAGTCATCCATCTTGAACTCCTCAACACTAGAGGTCTTGAAAATCATACTTTACCAAACATGAAATAAACAAATACACCTTTGCTTAATGTCAATGTCATCTTGCAAAAAAAAAATATTTTCGTTAGATTTTATACCCTCCTCTAATGGAGCGAACAAAATCTCACAATCTAAAGAGTCTTGCAAAGATATAATAACTCATAGTAGGCAAGATGTATCTTTGACACAAACCAAATGACCACCTTCTACCATTGATCAAAAAGTTATCTTGTCGAGACTCCTCCAAGATCACATGATCACCCTCCCCCATAGAACTCAAAAGAAATGCTCTTACAAGACTTCATTATGTGGATATCACATATTTCATGGTCACTCCACTAATGAATGTAATGCTTTGAGTTGTATAATCCAACATATTAAGGATTTTGGAATGCTTCCCTATGTGGGGAAACCTAATTCCTCTAATTGATACTGATTTTCACTCTAGCATGCATTTCATCAATCATTTTGGCTCATCCTTGTCCTAGACTCAGTAGGGGCACGAATATTAGTAGCCTTGTCCTCGTATGTCACTTGTTGTTGAATCTTGTGGATATTCATTAACTTTCCATGAATACATAAGATCAAGCTTGGGATGTGGAGGACATGCCTTAAGTTGGCTCACATATGACATACTACCTTATTCATGGCGTAGCTTATTGGAAACATATGACTTGGCATAGGGATTTCTAGGTAAGCTCTCATGTCTTCTTCATCTACTTTAAAGACATTTCTCATAGTACTGGTGTTCAAAACCACTTTAAAGTGGGGGCATACATCACCACTCACATTTCATTGTGTTATTTTCTTTTTCTTGCGATTCCCTCTCTTGGACACATTTGCCACAATATTCCCTAGGATGAGACATTTCACTTGTCCTCTCTTGGAAACAATATGAGACTATTTTCACTTATCCTCTCTTGGAGACATTAAACATGATGTTCCCTAAGATGAGAAATTGCATGAATTAAGAAAAATTCCTTTGAACAATCCTTTCACTATCTTTAATTAACAATGTCTATGAGTGTGAAGCATATGAAGTTTTTCTTACCTCATAGAGCTCAAAAATCATTTTTCATTATGGCACCTTATTAAAGTTATTAGGAGGTATAACTTTGGTATGGTTGAGTGGGAATCCCATTCTGTGGCATGAATTTCCCCATAGGCACCTATGTGTTTTGTGAGTGTATACCAATTAGCATATGTTTCTCACCTAGTGGATAGCCAAGAGTTCCACAAAGTGAGTACACATTTTCTTTTTCAAACAAACATCCTATATCTGATCCACAACTAGTTGGACAAATGGTCAAAGCTTGATCCACCCTTTTATTTTAGCTCTTCTAGTTCTTGCCATTGCATGATTATGTATCTTGATGGCTTGACATAGGATCTTAGATCTTGGGGGCTTGTGCAACCTCCTTTAATCTTTGTCATTCTTTGTCATCTACATCTATACACTTGGATCTCTCTTGAATGTCTACTTTAGTGTGAGTTTGAAGCAAGTTCATCCTCTCACTAAAGTGGGGGTTAAATATACTGTAGAAAAAAGGAAACTTGCTTGACATGGGAATAATTCATGATAAATTGAACTTAATGAGGTCTTGGTTCAAGTTTTGTACCCTTGCAAATTAAATAACATGCTTTTAGCGATGTCTTGTAAAGGTGTTATAAAGTGTTGTAAAATACTTTCACACTTATCTAGACTTTATGGACCTATTTTTCCCCTAATTTAACCTAATAAAATGTATTTAAATACATCCTCACATTAATCTATAAGGCTTGTAAAATAAACTTAATATTAAACTAGTGTTGTAATGTGTCCCACATATTGACATTGGTTCTTGTGCCTTCCTAGGCTATGTGGACCTCATTTTAGTGTTGTAAAGTGTATTTAATCACACTTTCACATTGAATTTTGTTTCCCAAGGCCTAATTGATCTTTACATCATCACTAATAGGCCCATATTAACCCATATTGTGCATCCTGAGGCTCAAATTGATCAAAGACCTAACAAAGTCACAATATAAACATTATTTCTCAACTTCCTAGCATCTTAGTTGGAAAAATGGCCCCTATGGGACCCATTCACCATCCATGGTGAATCAATCCCATATATATAGGACCCATTCACCATCCATGATGAATCGGTCCCATCTATATGGGACCCATTCACCATGGGTGGTGAATGAGTCCCATTTGGCTCAATTTTGACCTTTGAGTGGGGAAAAGTGAAATTTAAGTTTATTATTTTCACATGTTGGCCTTAGGGATCCAATTTATGGGATAATAAGGAAAATTTCCTATAATATGAACTCTCTAAACCCTAAATCATAACGATTCTTCATTATTCACCCATCATTCTTCCATCTCAAGACAAGCAAGTTAGTATTTTTTCATTTCAAGTCCTTAAGATAGCAATTTTTAAACATTCTAGGGCAGATTCTTCATGTTTTCTTGTAGAAATTAAAGGTCAAACATCATGGAAAGGTAATCAACTCCATTATTACATGTTTCATTACATTCTTTATTTATTTTGGTTTAATTGCCTAAAAGGGGTTTGACCAAGGAAAACCCCCATGCCCTAACATTCAACATCTCTCTTTATTCTCTTGTGTGTTTGTAGATTTAGGCATCTTGAGGACTTGTAAATCATTGAAGATCAAGTTGTAAGGTTGTTGAAGTAACCTTTCTATTGAACAAGGAAAAATATCAACAAAATGTCACTCTTAGGTTTGGAAATTAGACTTTTAGAAGCAGATACCTGTTAGAAGCTGAAGAGTAGATCGGGGACTTTAGTTTCCACCTTTGCATTTTTAGAAATTAAAAAGTGGAATCATTTTCCATGAGTGGTGCATGAGTCCCACTACTAGGCCTGATTTTGGTTTTCTATAGTTTTGGATACCTATTTGTCTGAAATGGGCTCTAATTCAGTTTCACAAAAAATGAGATTAATTCACCTAGAATGGTGAATGAGTCCCACTAGGCCTAAAAATTAGGATCAACAACATTCCAGATTTCATTTTAAGTCTTCATCAATTTTATAGGTACATTTCTTCAATTTCATTCAATTTTTTATAGTTTGCATTCATTTCTAGGTGTTTTTTCATTACACAATCTGTTTTCAAACAAGTTGTTTTTCTTTAGTTTCCATTCAATAATCAATCCATTTTATCAGTTTATTGCATCTAGATTATTTAATTTAGTTATAATCACATCATACATAGCTTAAATTGAGTGAACCACCTATATTTTTGGTGTGGGATCTATCTCCTTTCATTAGGTGAACGGTCCCAATTGAGAAAAGGAGACATAGCATCCCTAATCTTAAAATATTTGGTTCAGGTGGTAAAGGATTGATGGTATCAAGTGGTTTAATGGTAGGAAAAGTGTTCATTTGTTTTTGTAGCAATTGGTTCATTGTGTTATGGAGAGTATTGGGTAAGGGGGTAAATTCTCTCTTGGGGTCCCCATAAGTAAAGGGCATCATTGCTTTAACAGCTTCCACTTGACTCTAAATAGGTTGGGTTGGTTGAAGAGAAGGAAAATTGAACTTTAAGAAGCCCCTTTTTGGTTTTCTAAAGTTTTGTGCATTGTTTTGGTTGTTTTGCTTAGAATTCTCAGCTCGGTTAGAAGTGGACTTTCAATCATGACTAGTAACCGAGTTGTAATAGTCACAAAGAGTTGTGCATAAATGCATGAACAAAGGAAATTTCATCATAGTTAACTTATCCTAAAGGTGAGTATGCAAGTTTTTGATAAATATATTTTTTCAGATGTGAATCAAGAATCTTGACATCAATTTGAGCATACAATGACTGATAACGTGAAAGGAAATCAGTTACTTTTAATGTTTGTTTTGTTTACATCTCATTAAATCATCCATTGTCCTTTCTAGAGTCATATGGACTTGGAAATGACTTATAAAGACATCCACAAGTTCATGAATGGATCGGATTGAATGATTAGGTAGGTTTGAGAACCACTCCAATGTAGTGTCCTTTAAGATCCTAGGAAAAACTTTGGCTAATAGTTTATCATCAAGGAAAAAATCAGTGTACAATGTTGTATAGGCATTAACATGATTATTAAGGTCTCCTTTACCTCTGTAATTCTCAAACCTAGATATCTCATTTCCTTGTGGCATCTATGTTCTCAATATCTCTAGAGATAATAGGCTATTGCGGACATGATATGTGGGTAGAGCATTTTTACTTTTGCTAATTGTGGATATTTGTTTTTGCATAGATGAAACAATGTTAAAGAGTTATGTAATGATGGGATCGGTGTAAGTGGTATGAGGGGGAAGGGAAAATGGTGTTGGAGTGTATCTAATAATAGAAGTGAAAGGAACGCTAAGAGGGTTGAAGGTAGAAGAGGGAACATTCGATGCCACCAAAGAACTAGGAATGTTGGTTGGAATAGCGAAAGGAGACACCTGACTAACCTACTGCATAGTTTTTGTAACTTGAGGAGTGGTATAGGTTGGTATGGATGCTATGGTTGAAGAAGGAGAAATGTGAGATCCTCCTTGGCTCACAACAATGCTTGTTGATTGGGATGTAAAAGGAATAGGTTAGTTGTATATCTTAGCTATTCTTTTCATAACTTGTAAGCCATCATCACTTTCAATAAGGAGATTAAGGTTTTATATTGCAAATATAGTAGTAGTGGAAAGGTTTTCAAGACTTAAATATTGTTGCAAATGTCCAAAATCATCATGAATACTAATTATTTTTTCTTATAGAATGAAATTTTCTTGTGTGTCAACATGCATTGGATGTGAAGGTAAATGAATAATAATGGTAGTATCCATGCTTAATGCATCATTTTCCATACTATAAGTAGGATCTCTTGAGATCCCAAGGTCCATAATGAAAGCACTATTGCAGGAATACATGAGTCTCAAACTTTGTCTCACTAAAGTATTATCAATGGGGAACCAAACACTCATACAAGTACCACAAAATATGGGGTGAATGCAAATGAAAACTATGAACAAAAAAATGCTAATGACAAAAATTCTGTAAACTAAAACAAGAAGATAGTAACAAGATACAAAAATGCAAAAAAGCTGTGAAAATACTAGAAATTTCAATGCAGAAAATGCAACTGGACTGATTCACCCAAGGTAGAAAATGAGATCAAGTATGATATTTTTTTGTATTTTTTAGAAAATTTAAAATGATTTCAATGCTTTTCAAATGTAAAATGAGGATGCAAATATAAATTTTCAATTTTTGAATGATACGATATGCAAAAATGAAGTCTATTGAGTCTTTGCAATTTGAGAAACCCTAGGATGCAAAAACAAAATAAAACCTAATTGAATATTGATGCAAATGAAACCTAGGATGCAAGATGCAATTGAAATCAAAAATAAAATTTGCTCAATATGAAGGTTCACCAAAATGACTTAACAATTTTGTTTGCTTTTGTTGGACTCAAGGAACACTGAGAGGGGGGGTGAATCAATGTTCAACAATATTCAAAATTACAATCTAGATCTAAAATTTTTTTTAGCATTAAAATAAAAAGTAAATATGCAAGCACATTAAAGATACAATCAAATCACCATAACAACAAGATTTTTACATGGAAACCCTATTAGGGGAAAAACCATGGTGGAGGTTAATCCATAATTTATACTCTATTAAAAGTATGAAGAAAAAAAAGGGGGGAATGCACATGCATTCAAGCACACTACCTAGAGCTCACTGCTCTAAAACAAGAAGGCTCACTACCTTACAATATGTTTGGATTACAACAAAAAATTGAACTGAGAAAGTAGCATCTAAAAATGCTGGGTTTCAGTTCAACTGAAGCTCATATATCAAATTTTGGACCTTCCATCTAATTCTGAAATTCACTTTTCTCTACTTTGCTTTAATTCACAACAATACTCTTTTGAATTGTGCCAAAATCACTCAACAACCCTTCTATTATTCACATACTTCAAATATCCACACATTCACACTTCAAAATGAATTGACCGATCTCATATTTATATCCACTACAAAGAATTCAATTGTTATATGTCGACTTCAATAGAATAGAAAATATCTTTTCAAATGCCAGCTTAGACTATGAGTAATATTTGATGCACACCCATATAATTTGGCCAAACCATGACTATGGCCCAAAACAAAATGCTCAAACAAAAGAACATTTAAACAATTACTCCTTATACATCTGTGAAATACATCAAGTAGACCTTCAAGAACAAATAATCATAAAAATCATCCTACCGGATCTCCCAACTCCTACACCAATTAATGCAATATCACAACACTTAACAATAAGATAATATAGATGCTTGAAAACCTTCTCTGAGATCCATAACTCAAAATGATAAACTGGTGAAGCATACAGATCGACATACTAACTGGATACCCTATTCTTCATTCTTGCTTCTAGTAACAATTTGTTCTATACTTTTCCTGTTGGTATGAACAAATCTTGATTTGTGGACCAAAATGATGAAGACATAGGTTTCCATCAATGACAACACTAGAATCCATATTCCAAAAATCTCCCACTTTGGTATTGATGGCAACACTTAGTAAAAAATGACAAGTGTCAGAACCAATATGATTATGCGGAAAAAGTTCAAAATTTCAAAACACATCTCCCCCTTAGAATGATAAGAAAATTTTCACTGCTCTCTCCCCCCCTTTGACATCAATGAAAAACATATTTTGGATCTACCCCCTTTGGTAATTCAAGAATTGGACTAAAATTTGAAGAAATACAACTTTTACTCGAGTCAAAAAGTTATCTTGTACTTATCTTTCATTTCTGGAAGAAACTTCCTCCAAGCTTCTACTAAAATGCCAATGATTAAGATCAAGTTGTTCTCAGAATTCTGGTTGATAATTAGGATGAGAGATTCTAGAATTGTGATTGCCTCTTCTAATTTCTCTCCTTTCCTCAAAACCTCAATTAACTACTCCAGTCTACATTCGGTTAAGTCCTTTACTTTCCAAAAGGTTTCCACAAGGGTGTTTCTAGAGAAATGAACTTTTGCATGCTTAGACTGCAACTCTTGAATCCTTTTCTTGATTGCACCATCTTTTTCCTGAAACATGTTATAATCCTGACCAATTTTGTTCATCTCAGTTTCAATCTGCTTCAGCTTATCTTTGTACTTCCCAACTACATGAGGCCAATAAAGACAATAGTTGTAGATGTTATTTGTTATATTTATGCATTTCCTCAACACATTCATTTCCCTTTTTATTTTGGTAAGAGATAACCTAAATTGGTCCTTCATATGTAGAATTATTTCTTCCTCTTTCTTGTCTTGAGATTCAGAGACCATGGCTTCATTAATGCATTCAATCATCTCTTTAGGAAACACATTCTGCAAACTTCCAATCCAATGTTATTGTGCACAAAATAAGTACTTAGTGTGCTCTCAATCAAGTCCTTCTCATATGAGGGTCCATTAGACCAAATTTCAACAATCTTCTGCATTCCATCTTTCTCTTGAACAAGCGATAGTATCTTTACTTTGGATAAAACACCTTCTTCTTTTCTTCCTTCTTCCATTAATACATTTGGTTCAATTGATTTTAGTTCATCCCTTGGAGTGTACTCATCAAATTCTTCATCTAGTATGCCCACAATGACTTGTTTTTTACCTTTTCCTTCAATTTTTTTAGAATTTTGTGTCAGAGGAGTGTCATTAGCAAATTATTGTGCTATTTTCCTCTTCCTTTCCATATCAACAGAAGAGGATCCAACCTTAAGTGCTTTTACCAAAATGGAAATGCTAATTTCTCCAAACTTCTTTAGCAATTCTTCAAAGAAATTTGCATACTCTTGCTTACAATTTTCCAAAGTATTAGAATGTTCAAAAATATGTTTACAAACTAGTTCATTCTCCTTCAATACAACATTATCGATCTGAGGCAAGCAATTTAGAAAGTACATCGCTAGGCATATGACCAAGGTACCAAACCTAAAGGGGTAATCTACCTCCTTTTTTAGTTGCACATTTTCCATCAATTGATCTCTTAGCAATCTACACGGGTCAAAATATTGATCCTCCATTATCATCTTATGAGAGATATAAACTGCACCTTCCAAATTTATGCCTTCCCTATTTCTAAAAAAGATTTTGTATGAGATTCCATGTGCAATGTACCTTGTCATCGAATCTTTGATCATCAAAATTCTCAAAGCCCTTTGATCTCCAATTACTTCGGTTAGGGTTTTGACTTCCTTGATCCAAATCAACTTATTTTTCTGTATATCCCCAACATTGCATAGTCCAATTAGATTCTTAATCCCCTCTTTCAAAATGAGATAGGGGTTATCTAGAGTTACAATGTCATCATTCAATCTATTCAGGATAAACCTAACCACTTCCACGTTATCAAAATAGGGAAACTCACTCCAAATGTCCAAAATTTTGTGTTTCACACCTTCAAGCCACTTCAATTCATCGATCGGAAACATATTTCTCACATCTGTCATCTTCTCACTGCTATATTCATCTAAATTCACAATTTGCTTCATTTTCTTTTCCGTACCGAACAAGTTTGTATCAAGTACCAAATTAAGTGAGAATTCTACAAGCAGCTGAAATACTTGATGAATTCGTCATCAAATTGATTTTACTCCTTCAAAATTCTATTATAGAGGCTCTTCTTCTATTCTTTTTCAATGCAAGGTGACAAATGAGGGTTCCAAAGACCCTTTTATAACTCACACGCCTAACCTTTTTACTGCATTAAAATTTTTTCCCTAGGTGTTCTAGATACTTTGTTCTCTCAGGAAACAAAAGAAGAATTCATCTACAAACCTTCTACTTCTCAAATTTCTACTCAAGTGATCACTGATACATTTGTAGACTAGTAGCACAACTATTGAAAATTTTCTACATTCTGGTGCCAACTACCAACAAGGGAACAATGAATTTTCTTGAAAAACTTCCCCCTAGGCTAGTGGCCTAAGATCAATTTCCAGAGGAATTACCGAAAGTTTCTTCTAGTACAGTTTTATTTCCTTCATCAGATTCACTCTTCCTTACCAATTTTTTCTTCATCTGATCTCTTATTTCTTCCATACTCACTTTCCCTTTTCCTTTATCATCTTTCTATGAAATTCTTCCTTTGTATACCGGACCTCTTCTATCCATGTTTCTATCCCTACAGAATCTTGTAATGTGACCAAATCTATTGTAATTGTAACACATAGGATTTCTTTGTCTAGACCATTCATTCCATTGATTTCCTCTCAATCTGCATTGATTAGCATTATGTCCAAATCTTCCACAGCTGTATCATTTCACATTCCTTACATTGACAGACATACTTTTGCATTCAATTGACTTATGACCAAACTTATTGCAACGAAAACACTGACTAGGAAATGATGGACTACTTGAATTTACTTTACTTCTACACTGAAAAGCCATATGACCAAATTCATTAGAAGAAAAAAAATAACCATTAAAATTTTGCGCATTGGGTTGTCTTACCAGATACCTTCTGCCTATGTTCATCTAATTTCTTTGTTTGGAATCCTTATGTTCAGATTTGAAGCTTTCTCCCTTCTCATATACAAGACCTCGCTTGTCATTTGCATCCTTTTTTCCTTTAGTTAGCTCATCAACCTTAGCAGAACTGATCCTAAACTTCTCCTTGTATTCATTTACAGTAGTGAGTTCATCTATGAGAATAACTATTCGTCTTTCAAGTTCTTGTTCATTATTTCTAGATTGTTGTAGTTTAATCTTCAGCTGAATGAATCCACTATTAACTATGTTGCATTCTTCATTTTATCTTTTAACAATTGGGCCAAATTCTCCTCATTCTTCTTTTTTTCTTCAATTTCCTTAGTTATCTTTAGAGTAGCATTCTTTCTAACAAGATTTTCACATTCTTTAGTTATTTCTTTTAGGGTCTAATTCAGGCGAACATCTTCCAAGCTTTTAATTTCTTTCTATTTTCGCTGATCACATAGTTCCTTCCACTGTTCTCTTGACTCATTGATTTTATCCTTCAATGATTGAACGAATTTTTTAGCATCCTCAACATTTTCTTTTAATTCCAAGACTTCTACTTTAGACTAAATAATATCATCAAGTGCTATCAAAAGCTATTGCTGAAGACAACCAGAGTCCATTGCATTCTAAGATCCACCTCAAGCTATTAAACTTCCTTAGAGGAACTTTCTCTAATACCAATTGTTGGACTCAAGAAACATTGAGAGGGGGGGGTCAATCAGTGTTCAACAATATTCAAAATTACAATCCAGATCTAAAACCATTTTTAGTATTAAAAAAAAAGTAAAGATTCAAGCACATGAAGGATACAATAAAGTACCATAACACCAAGATTTTTACGTGCAAACCATATTAGTGGAAAAACCACAGTGGAGGTTAATCCACAATTTATACTCTATTAAAAGTATGAAGAAAAAAAATGGGGAATGCACATGAATTCAGGCACACTACCTAGAGCTCACCACTCAAAAACAAGAAGGATCGCTACCTTACAATATGTTTGGATTATGAAATAAATTTGAACTTAGAAAGTAACATCTACAAATTCCAGGTTCTAGTTTCGATCAAGCTCATATATCATATTTTGGACCTTCTGTCTGATTCTACAATTCGCTCTACTCTACTCTACCTTAATTCACAACAATCCTCTTTTGAACAGTGCCAAAATTTCTCAACAACCCTTCTGCTATTCACACAATTCAAACATCCACACATTCGGACTTCAAAATGAATTGAAAGATCTCATATTTATATCCACTACCAAGAATTCACTCGCTATATGCCGGCTTCAATAGAATAGAAAATATCTTTTCAAATGTCATCTTAGATCATGAGTAATCTTTGATTTACACCCATATAAGTCAGTCAAACCATGGCTAGGACCCAAAAAAAATGCTTGAACACAAGAACATTTAAACAATTACTCCTTATACATCCACGACATACATCAAGTTGGCCTTTAAGAACAAATAAGCATAAAAATTAATCTTGTTGGATCTCCTAACTCATACACTGATTAATGCAATATTACAAAAATTAACAATAAGATAATATAGATGCATGAAAACCTTCTCTAAGATCCAACTCTCAAAATGATAATCCGGTGAAGCATAGATATCGACATACTATTAGGATACCCTATTCTTGATTCTTACTTCTGGTAACATGTTTTATACTTTTCCTGTCGATATGAACAAATCCTAATCGGCGTACCAAAATGATGATGACTTAGGTTGCCATCAATGAAAACACTAGAATCCATATGCCAATAGTTTATAAGCCTCTCTTGCACTCTTAGGATCTTTCACCTAAAAGGAGAGAGATAAAACTCCAAAATTGTGATTGTTCACTCAAATACAGGACTGTATAATGTAATTAAGACTAAATGAAATGAAGTAGATGCAACTAAATGATGTAATTCATTGATTATTAATGCAAAAATAATGTAATATGCAATGTTTGAAAACATAGTGAGATTTGCAAGAATGAACTAAAACATGAACAAATGAAAAAGAATTGAAAGAGGCTAATCAAAGTGCACTTGGGAAATCAATGTTAAATATGGAAGGATCTAAATGCTAACAAAAATTAGTGTAATTCACCAGTGGGAGTCATTTGCCACTGATGGCGAATTAGTCCTCCTACTGGTAAAATCTCCTGAATAGGTTTCTGACTGTCGAGAACTGGAATTTGATAAAATCACCTATTTCAGCCTTAAGTTGGGACTCATTTACCATTGATGGAGAATCGGTCCTCCAAAATTCTATGAAATCAAAGTTCAATTTTGTAGCTCAAAAACTACACTTGTCTTCTTGTTGGGTTGATGGAGTGAAATATGTAGAAAGTAGACTGTAGGTTGTCTCCAAGCTTGAAATAGGGTTTTGTTGACTTGTTGACCACCTTTCAACACCTAATTTCTTGATAAATCTTCATACAAAAGTTTGCAAGCACACATGCAAAATGGAAAAAATGGTTAAGGGTTAAAGTATATGGATTTTCCTTGGTAAAATTCCACTTTGGTAATCAGACCCTTAATGAAGTAATGTAATGAAATGAACAAGGAAAAATCAATAAACAACATGTAAATATCATAAACTCACCACAACCTTGTTGAAGAAATCTGAAGATATCACAATGGCTTCTCCAAAATGCTTGATGAATGCTTGATTGAATGATGCAAAGTGCTTGAATTGTAATTGATGTTGAATGAGTGAATGCAAGTGAACGTGATGAATGGGAGATGTAAAATGAGGAGAAAAACACTTATAATTATGCCCTGATAACCCAATAATACCTCACCACAAGCTGACATAAGTTATTTTTAAATAAAAACTTAAAAGAAAATTTGAATTATTTTGAATTTAGAGCCAAGAGGGACTCATTCACCACCCATGGTGAATGGGCTCCACCTTGGGCTTGTAAGTGGGTGTTGGGAATTAAGTCACATTTAATGTTATTTTTTGGGTTTACATTAAAAAATACACTTAACTAAGTCTTATGAGTGCATAAAGGGGTCAAATAAAGCATAAGAAAGGTGTAAATAGTGAAATCAAGCCTAGAAAAGTGTGAGATTTGGTTACAATACTTTAGAATAGGACCTGATAAGTCATAAAAGGGTGATTTTTAGGTGAATTGTAATGAGAAGAGTCTAGAAAAGTTTAGAAATGTGTTACAACAATTCACAACAACTTCACAAGGCATCATAATTTTAATATTTAGGACCTAATGTGAATGCTTTAACTCAAAAAATGAAAAATATTCAACAACAAATCCAAGATATGCAAAGGAGAACAACCAAGAGATATTTCCTACAAGACATTTTCCCTTCTCCCTTTGACAAAAATCTAAACATGATACCTTTTCCACCAAATTGTGATCTTCCAAAATATGACAAATACAATGGAAAAATTGATCCTTAAGATCATGTAAGAGAATTTTTCATTGAGTTTGGAATTTGCATATGAAGAGACCTATCTAATGAGATTATTTCCAAGAATTTTGGGTGGTCAATGCATGGAATGGTTTTCAAAACTCCAACCAGGTATTAGATCATTTGAAGAGCCAGTAAATAAGTTTATCACCTAACATTCATACAAAATTCAACATGAAATAACCATGAAAGATCTTTGTAACACAAAACAAAAAAATTGTGAATCATTTCTCACATTTTTACAAAAATGGAGATGATTATTTTCTAGATATGCCCATCCTATACCTGAGAAAGAAAATATGGAGATCTTTATTGAAAATTTTAATAGTGAGATGAGTTATAGACTCCAATTACAGTGTCCACCCAACTTTGAAAAGATGATTGAAAATAGACTTAAGATTGAGGAAGCCCCAGTTAAAAGAGGAGTGCTAAAAATCTACAACGAAGGACCAAACTTTACTAACTCTTCTAATCATCATAACAACAATGAAAAATCAGAATTCTAGACAAGAAACAAGAATGTTGGTAATGATGGCATAGTTGATATGCATAACACAAAACCAGTCTTCAATTTCTCAGGTATTACACAAAAAAAAAAATTCAAAAAATCAGTGAATCTAAACTAGCTCCACCACCACAACACAAAAAATTTACACCTTTTGGACAATCACTTGAATTAGCATTAAAATAAATTCTTGTAAATATACTCATAACACTACCAGAGGCATGAGATTTTGAACCATGAGTGAAACCATCATGGTGGAATGATGTATATCATTGTGATTTTTATAGGAACAAAGGTCACAAAATAAATGATTGTATGGAACTAAAAAAATTGGTGCAAGACTTGATAGATAGACATGAAATATCAATGGAAGGACCTCAAACAAATGTTTATCATGGAGCATTAAAAAACCCCCTACCCAACTATGAAAAAGGAGAATCCTCTTTGACAAACAAAGGGAAAAATATGAACTATGTCTATGATTCTACCATCCTTCACATTTTTGCAGTTGATAATCAAACCAATGACATGAAAATCAAAGATAAAAAGGACATTGTTGCAGTTGATAATCAAATCAATGACATTACAATTAAGAAGAAAAAAGACATTATTGCAACTGATAATCAAATCAACGTCATCAAAATCAATGGTAAACAAGACAATCTACTAGTGAATGTGACCACAAGAGTGCAGTCCAAGTTTGTATTGAAAGGAAGTACATCTAATACACCTGCTACCCCTTCAAATCAATACAATATCATAGACCAATTGCAAAAGATTCCAGCGCAGATATTTATACTCGAACTTCTCAAAATTTCACTAGCCCATAAATATATTCTAGAAAAGTCTTTAGTGGATGCCATAGTACCAACTAATTTGGAAGTTTTTCAATTCCAAGCCATGGTGGTACATTTGACTACACCCCAATTTTTATCATTCATAGAAAATTATGATGCATCGCTCACTCATCCACATAACACAACACTCCATATTGAGGTTATAATGCATAATCATTAGGTCAAACATGTTTTAATTGATGGAGTCATTCTAAATATCTGCACCTTAAAGCTTATCCATGTATTGGGATTTTTAGAAAATGTAATAGATTCCAGAAGAAAGATCACCATAAAAGCTTATGATGATGAAGAAAGATCCTCTTAAGGATTGATAGTATTTCCAACTCTAGTGGGACCAGTTTAGAAAGATATAATCTGCCAAGTTTTAGAAATATTTGACTTACAACATACTCTTGGGTCAACCTTAGATCCATGAAATGCAATCAATGCCATCAACATACCATTAATGCTTAAAATTCCTTTACAATGGACAAGAGATTACAATTTTAATAGATTCTAATAATCCCCAATAGTACAAAAATCTCAAGATTTTCCAAGATGTTTTCATACCACACAACAAAGAGGCTCCCATTTTTATTTCATCAAGCAATGAAATCCAACTCAATTCTTTGTTAAATCAGTTTGAGAAAAAGATTTTGTCAAAGGATAAAGGCATCGGTGATTCTATTTCCTTAAGTAATGAAATCCAACTAAATTATTTTTCAAAATAGTTTGAGAAAAAAATTCAGTTGAAAGATAAAGGCATGGGTGAGTGTTCCTTTGAGTAGTCCTTATGTCTCTCACAGCTACTACCTTCTCCAAAAACATATGGACAACCATCAACATCTAGAAAACAATCTTCACAACCCATCATAATCTTTGATGGTAAATTTGTAAAAGCAGGTACTCTAGTTGATGAATTTGAAGACAAAGACATTGTAAATTGGCTTTACAAAGATGAAGAACAATCCCAAGCAGCAACTTCTAGTATACCAACAGAGCAATATGGTAAAGGATTCACAATCTTAGAAAAAATAGGATATTAACGAAAAGGTCCTATTGGTAAAATGAAAAGAAGGTATTGTGGAACCAATTCATCCTAGCACAATTAGTTCAAAAGATAAGACATGGTTAGGATACAAAGAAGAGACAAGAGAAGAAGCCACTCAGTAGATTTGTGAGTAAATTCTCCAATTGCAATCTAGTTCTAAAACAGACTCAAATGAATATGAATGGGATTCACTATATGAAGAATCTTTTCATGACAAAGAAATTGATGTGATTAAGAGGTATGTAACCCATATGTATGGAGGGACAAATTTTAGGGTCTAGACCACTTGAATTTGGATCACTACATATCGATGACTCTAGTGAGGATGATCAAACATTGAGCAAGATAGATCATTTAGAGGAGAGTAACATTATAGACCTTGATATTGCTATTGAACACCTTGAAAATGTTTCCATCATGACACTTACCACCTTTGATCTTGACCAATCTGATGGTTCCTTACCTTTGACACATCCTAAACTCATTGACTAGGAACAAACTGAGCTACTTGGTATCCCTATCTTTTCAAATGATGATGCCATTTGTCAACTTCCTTTTTTTTGAAAATCTAGAAACAAGTTCCACTAATGAATTTCATAAGGAAGCTTCATATCAAGGAAGTGACAAATCTCTTAGCTACAAAATAAAGAATACAAAATATCAATCTAATGGTGAAAACGATGCAATGGCAGCATTATATCAAGAAAAAGTAAAAAGAAAGAGTGTATCTAATGGTGAAAACCTCTCTAAGGCACTGAAGGATGGGAGATTTTACACTCTTCCTAAGCATTATCAAGAAATGTCTTTAGTATTGGTTGAGCCTATGCAATCCATAATTATTGGTACTTCAGAAGCAATAAAGACCTTACACCTAGCGGCATCAATGACAGTAAGGAAAGCCAAATTTCACAAAATTCTTTGAATAAAGACAAATCAATTTTTCTTGGTCCTATGTTTACATGCCAAGGATAAATCCAAATGTAACAATGCATAATTTATCCATAGCACCTAGATTGAAGCCCATAAAGGAAAATTTTAGAAAAATACATCTACACATCGCCCTACGAGTGAAAGAATAATTAAAAAAATTACTAGATGCAGGGTAAATCTAACCAATAGACTATGTAGAATGGATTTCAAACATTGTACCAATCTCCAAACCAAACAATAGCATCAAAATATGCAAATATTTTAGGGATCTTAACAAAGCTTGTATGAAAGATGATGTCCCTTTGCCCAATATAGACATCATTATGGATTTAACAGCAGGACATGCTATGCTATCACTCATGGATGGTTTTTTAGGCTATAATTAGATCAAGATTGCACTAGAATATAAAGAAAAAACTACTTTCACATGCCCATGGGGTACATTTTGTTGGAATGTCATGCCTTTTGGATTAAAGAATGTAGGAGCCACCTATCAGTATGCAATGGAAACAATATTTCATGACATGATGCACACATTCATGGAGGACTATGTGGATGACCTGTTAGAAAAATAATTCACCAAGGAAGGGCATCTGAAAATATTGGATAAAATCTTCACTCGGTTGGAAAAGTTCAATGTGAAATTAAATCCAAAGAAGTGTGTATTCAGCATAATATTAGTAAAACTCTTAGGATACACAGTCTCAACTAAAGACATCAAAGTTGATTCAGAAAAAGTTGAAGCAATCATGCAAATGCCACCTTCTAAGAACATTAGCAAACTAAGATCTCTACAAGGAAGATTCTAATCCATTAGAAGATTCATCACACAATTGGTAGAAAAAAGTCATCCTTTTACTCATTTGTTACACACGAATGTTTCTTTCAAATGGGATGAAAAATGTGAAGCTTAATCAATTGAAATAATACCTAATGAATCCACCTACATTGGTACTACCAATAGAGGGAAAATCACTTCTAATCTATATAGAAACTACTGAGGTATCTTTGGGATCTTTGCTAGCACAAGAAGACTCTATAGGAAAAGAAAGGACCATCTACTATATCAACATAACACTAAATGGCTATGAACTTAACTATACATTCATTGAAAAAGGTTGTTTGGAAGTGGTGTTTGCTACTCAACAATTGAAAAACTATATGTTAACACATACCATCAAACTAATAGCCAAGATAGATCCATTAAAATATCTACTTAGAAAAGCCAATTTAACAGGAAGATTAGCCAAGTGGGTGATGATATTGAGTGAATTTAACATTTAGTATGTGGATAGAAGAGAAATCAAGGGCCAAGCAATAGAAAATCAATTAGCTAAAGCACTATTGCAATATGACCACCCTATGCACTTTGAATTTCCAAATGCAAATGCTCTCACAATGACAACACAACATTGGATAATATACTTTGATGGGTCTTACACTCAACATGGATTGGGTGTTGGAATCCTATTTGTTACTCCTCAAGGACACACTATCCAAAAAATTTATAGGTTGATGTTTCCTTGAACAAATAACATGGTAGAATATGAAGCACTAATCATTGGTATCAAGGTAGCAATGGAATGGAAAATCAAAAAATTACAAGTTTATGGAGATTCTTAATTAGTCATCAATTAGGTTAATGATGATTATCAGACAAAAGATGACAAGTTGATTCCATACAAGAGAATGGTAGATGACTTCACGAAATACTCTATTGAGATCAAGTTTGAACAAATTCCAAGAGTAGAAAAAAAAGTTGTAGATGCCATGGAAACCATTGCTTCTCTTTTACAAATACCAAAAAAATGAATTTGTTATGAATTCATGGTAGAACAATTGTTTACTCCCACATATGACAATCTTGAATCCCAATTCGTGTACCATCTAGTCAATTTTGATTCTTCAATCTATGGGAATATTTATACCTATCTAGGAGACAATACCCTTCCACTTGATCTACCCTGAAACCAAAAATGTAACTTTGTCCATCAAGCGGCTTGATACACTTTGATAGCTGATACACTTTATTGATGAGGTCTCAATTGTACTCTTCTCTAATGTCTTGAACATAATAAATCTAAAACTGCCTTACGAGAAGTTCATGAAGGTATTTGTGATACTCATTCAAGTGGTATTACTCTAGCTAAGAAAATCCTACGCCTGGGATATTATTGGCCGAACATGGAGAAATAATCTTTTCAATTTGTCAAGAAGTGCAAGAAGTGTAAAATCCATGGAAATCTCATACATGCACTGACACAGGGGCGGCTACCATTCACATCGACCTATCCTTTCTCTTAATGGGGAGTTGATCTTGTTGGTAATATTAATCCATCTTCCTCTAATGGACATAAATTCATAATCATAGCCATTGAGTATTTCACAAATTGGATTGAAGTTGTCCCATTAACCACAATCACTGGTAAAAAAATTGCCTCCTTCATCCTAAACTACATTGTCTTTTGGTATGGAATCCATAGATCCATTGTCACTGAAAATGGTAGACCCTTCAAAAACCAAGATGTACAAGAAATTTGTGAAAAAATTCATATCCAACACCACTTTTCCACACCCTATTACCCTTAAGGAAATGGCCAAGAAGAAGCCTCAAATAAGACCATTTTGAAAATCTTGAAGAAAGTTGTTAATGATGTTGGACATGATTGGCATGTTCAACTAAACCCTGCTTTGTGGGCATACCATACTAGCATTTGCACCCCTACAGGACCCACACCATAGTCCCTTGTGCATGGATCAGAAGCCATCTTACCTATTGAGGTTGAGTTACCTTCACTCCGGGTATCATTGAAAGGAATAATTTCAAATGAAGACTATTGAGTATCCATACTACAGTTGTTAGAATTGTTAGATGAACACCGTCAGCATGTTGTTGATCATCTAAAAGCTTATCAACAAATAATGTTAAGAAGCTATAATCACAAGGTAAGACCATGAAAAATTCAGGTTGGTGACTTGTTACTAAAATAAAATCATCGCAATCAACAAGATTGAGAAAAGAAGAGAAAATTTGAACTTAATTGACTAGTTCCTTCAATTATTGTATCAATCTATGGATCTAGAGCATATTATCAATTATCTACTTCCAAAGGGGACCTGTTTGAAGAACCTATCAACAACATTCATCTCAAAAACTTTTATACATAACTCATCCAGTGCATGGGTCAAAAAGCTAAAAATATACAAAAAAATCAAAAAAGTTGAAAAATCCAAAAAAAAATGTTAAAAAGCTAAAAAATTCAAGAAAAGCAAAAAAGATAAAAATCCAATAAAAACAAAAAAAATCAAACAAAAGAAAAAGAAAAAGGGAAAAAGTAACAAAAAGGTGAAAAATCAATAAAATAAAAAAATTAGAAAAAGTGCAATAAAAACAAGTAGTGAAAACCTAGCAATAGGTGTTATTTATGATATATTAGCTTTTTACATATCTGGGTGTCACAATCATGTCTCACCTTGGCTTGGAGATCATTGTATACTTTCACAATAAATGGTTGGTTTCTCACTAGGGGAAAAATTATGAATTCACTGGGATCAATCTAGTCGGAGCTTAAAACAACAAACAAGCAATAGTAAGACAACATGGCAAACATAAAGATCACATCAAAACTCAACGTTGAACATCAATCACAATCTTTCAAAAATCCAACCATCCAAATCAACAACCAGATGGATAAGACAAAATCTCACCAGATGATGTTCTTTTGAATCATGATTTAATCACTTTTGCATGAATGTTCAACTATTTTATCTTGATTTTTGTTATCATTTATTTGGAGCAACACAAGGATGTCATGGACTAGAGAAGCTATGAAGGAGTATGATTTTTCTTTGTCTGTTGTGTTTGAGTTGATCATTACTACTATGTAAATTTGTCACGAGATGTGATCTACAAAGTATCATTGTTGACATTTTGGATTTGCATAGGAAAAGTATTAACTCTTGTCTATTCTACAGAAGAAATACTCAAGTCATCTTGGTTCAATTGTGCGTAGATGCTTGTATTACCTTGCAATATCAAAAATAAATGGAAGTTGTACTCAGGTCATCATGGTCTAATTATACCATTGATGTTTGTACTAACTTTCAATATATTAAAAGCTAAATGATGATAACAAGCACAACAAATTAGCTGACACGATGACAATATTGCATATTTAGATTTGCATGGTTAAGAAAAATTGCATCCATATTAGTTTTGCATATGCATTTTAGATTTTCCAAGGCTGGAAAAATTCAAAATGATTTAATCTCTCTCATTAAAGGATTGAGTACATTTGACATTAACAAAAAAAATGATCATTCACGTGTAGTTGCATAAGCATTATCATATCATACATATATTAGAAAGCATTATCATATCATACATTCATCCATGCATTAGACCATATATTTACATTGGAAAATACAAAAAATAAAGTGCATCACATCTTATCTGCATGATCAAATTCATCTCATATATCATAAATCATTATCCATAAAGTTATATAGAATCATAATCCATGCATCATCATTTCATTATTGCATCCATACACAACCATGGCATAATCATATAAACATCACATAGCATATAGAGCAGAAATCAAATGCATTCATCATAAGCATCTATCATGAAAAGCATAAACATATAGATCAATAGTCTCCACTGCATCTCATATAATGTCAAAATAATCAATGCTAGGTGTACAATGATATCAAAAAATGTGGAGAGATAAATCAACAAAATGGTAGAATATCATAAAGTCCCTAATTGAACAAGTGAATACATCAAGCTCCAATACAACAAATATGAACACAAGAGCTATGTGTTGCTCCCCCCAGACATTGTAGGAATCACTATTCCTATTGCTACACCACCAAATGGACCTACACTTGGATCTCTACTTGATGGATCTTTGGGAGATGGCCCAATCACACCCCTACTCATGGTCCATGATTGAATCTAACCTAATCTAGAACTAACAGACTGTGCATAACTAGGAGCACGCCACTCTACATGAACCACCTAATAATAGTGTAATCTATAGTATCATCCTCTCAACCTAAATGTTGAACCTCTTTGAGCATATCCCCTATAGTAGTACCCTCAAAAACTCTCTGTAATCTCTCAGCTAAAGCCTCTGCATGCTCACATCTTTTTCTAGCCTCATCTCTCTTTGCTGTCAAAGTGGAAATTTGTGCATGTTCCTGTACTAACTATCCTTGTAATCCCTCCACCTATAACTATAGAGCATCAATCTATGCTTGTTGCTGATGGGAAGGAACATGAATCTGAACCTAGGATGGTCATGTCTATTGTTGTCCTAAGGGAACCATAGATCTCCTCCTCTGGGGTACTCTAAAGTTCAATATCCTATTTCCACCTACATCTCCTCCATCTCTAGCATCATCCCTCCCATCCCCTACATCTCCCTCCTCCTCATATCTATCTCCCACATCCATCCTCCATCTCAGCACATGTGGTGATGCTCTCTCATCATCATGAAAGGCTAGTACTGGATCATCAGGACTAGATATCCTTAGTACAACGTGTGTGAAGAAATACTCTACATACTCATCTATCATCACACCAACTGAGATCTCTAGAAAGTAATCCCATACCTGTGCCTATAATCTGAAATACTCCTCACAAGCTACATCATATGATAGGGTGTGTCTCCACTCTGGAATGTCCTAATGTCTCCATGCATATAATGCAACTCCCTAAGGCATCCCCTGCACTCGGCCATATTGACGTAGCACCCTCATGAGCATGAATCTCTCAATCACAAATTGAGTCTTTCCAATCACATATCTTGAAGTACAAACATATGGCATCTCCAGATTTTCCTCAGGCCACTGCTCACAATCTAAGTATGGTTGCCATGTAATAGTCTCCAAATCATCAAGAACTCGCCTCCAATACTCCAATTTTCCCAACTTGTGTTGGACAATACCACCTACATACTCGAAGACATATGGCCTACTAACTAGACAATCTCTCTCTACTACAGATCGAGTAACAACTATATGCTCTCAATCCCAAATCAAAAGAAGTGTCACTCTAGTTGATAAACTTGTAGCTCCAAGATACACTACCTAATGTAGATCATGATATAAATGTGCTAACATGTAGGAACCCCATTCATATCTTATCCCTTGTGTAATCATACTCTCCAATATCCTAACCCAACCAATAGATAGTCCCTTTGACCTATAGTTAGGACATAAGAAACGTCCAATAAATCTAGCTAAAATAGATGGTAATGGCTCATATGAATCAACTATATCCTACCATGGGATCTTGTAACCACTAATCCCATCATCAACAAAGATCCCCCTCAGTGCTTTGGTACCTCCCTACTCTATATGATCATAAATGACTAAATCTCCAACCACGGGAATCCCCAATATCTAGTACACATCCTCCATAGTAATTGTCATCTCACTGGTGGCCAAATGGAATGTGTTGTGGTTGCTATGCCATATCTCATCTAATGTGGTCATAAATCCCCTATTTTTCCTATACTAGGGCATATCAAGCAAAGAAGATAAACCGCATCGTGCAATAACATCCAAATATTCCTTCACCAGATGTGGAATCATATCCTAAGTCTTTGGGGATCACTCCCAATATTGAAGAACTCGTAAGTCCTATAATCATGACATATCGTAGATCAACATTTTATCAATCAACCTATCAATCTAATCAACTCTAATGAGAGTTTGATCAAATATCATAAAGCATCTATCATTGACCCTCATCTATCATGAGGTCAGTCATCATCTATCCTATCATTGAATCTCACCTATGATGAGATCAATCATCATCTATCCTATCAAACATCATCAAAACAACGAATCACATCATCATCAAGCATCAAAAACAAGGAGAAAAATCAATGATTCATCAATTCTAGTGTCAATGTGCCAAAATAGCACATCAATGTGCTAAAACAATGGATGTGCTAAAAAGTTCCATATATGCACCACTTCATGACATCTATGTGCAAAAATCCCTATATACACTAAAATATATAACATATGTGTCATTTCATGATACGAATGCACTAAATTAGTCTATTCGCTAAAATAGGTAACCTATGTGCTAAATTGGGTCTCAAATGCGCTAAAACACACTTAATAGAATTCAAAAACATTAAAACATGCAAAAACCAAATTCAAATTTCATAAGGAAGTTTCTCGAGGTACGTATCAGAGGTCCATACATGGCAGGGCAGTTGTGTTATCGAACTCACTCGAATCGGTGGGTGTGGTATGGGATCACCATTTTGATCAATCAATCAATCATCTCAATCTCAAATTGTGAATGAATTCAAATGAGCTCCTTTTTCATCTTTTTACCATTTAAAGGAGTAAATGGAGGGTATTTGAGTGGGATTATTTTTATTTTTCAAACAAGGCATCAATTAATCAATTAACAAGATCAATATTCATTATCAGGAGATAAATTGTCTAAACATCATAAAAATTAGAAAATCATTGTAAAATTAGAAAACCATAAAAATTTCCAAAATTCAAAAATTTCCCGATTTATCTCCTGAGGGGGGATACATGCATCATCACTTGAAAACCAACGTATGGGGTATATCAAATTTTTTTATCAACATTATCAATAAATTTTTCTTT
The DNA here is from genome assembly GCA_007258455.2 of Sequoia sempervirens. NCBI lineage: Eukaryota > Viridiplantae > Streptophyta > Pinopsida > Cupressales > Cupressaceae > Sequoia > Sequoia sempervirens. Next base: position 638,089,432 of record VDFB02281492.1, read on the forward strand.
GAAGCAATGTGTCGCAAACACATCACTTCAAAGAGGGGAAAAATGTATACAATCAAATTTGGTCTGGAGGATTTAATTAAATACAAGTTATTTAATTAATGATCTTTAATTCTTCTACTTATAAATAAATTGAAAAGTTTATTTATATAGTTCATTTTCTCTAAATTCGTCCTATTCTAAATCATTTTCTTCATTTTAATTAAATAAACAAATTTAATTAGTTTGTTTTATTTAATTAACCTCCTCTCTTTAAATTTGAATTTTAATAGTCAAAGTTAAGCACATTTCTACTAACTTCTTTGTACCTTCCACCTCATCATGTGTCTCAAGAAATTAAATATTTCTAATATTTAATTTGGCATTTTATCCTCAACCAATTCCAACAAATTTGGGACACTTTTCCTTCATCTCCATTTGATTCATCTTCAAACTTGGTAGCTTGTACTTTTAAAGGGAGCACACTCCCCTTTTCTATCTAACCTCTTTATCTTCAACTATCCATTGTCTAGATTAAATCCAGACCATTGATGTCTCCCACCTAGGCTCATGCCTTGGAAAATCTATAAGTAGACCCTCATTTACAGAAAAAGCATATAGAGAGTTGAACATAATTACACTCTGCATAATTTTCATTAGCATTGTCATCTTACCATTATCATTCTAGCATTGTCATTTTAGTATTGGCATTTTATCATGCAATAATTTAATCATGGCACTTCCATTAGCAACATCTTAATTATAGTAGTTCAATCATATAATTTTCATTAGTAGCATCATTATCTTTGCATATCACCTACAACTAGTTTAGCAATCATGTATTATAGGAAATATTTCTTGCATTTCCAACATCTCTCATTCTTTAGGTTGTCATTTGGAAAGTCATGTGCACAAAAAATTTGAGAGAAAAATGACTTACAAAATAATTGGAGATAGAAGACAATGAGACACCATCAGGGAATCATTTGTTTCAATTTGTTTGTTATTTGAATTCCTTGATATAATGTTTCATTGGTGTGTTGTATACCTTTTAATTGCTTATTCATGATACATTTTACATACACACACCAGTCATGAGGTTCTTGCTTCAACCCATAGAAATCTTCTTTTAACTTGTAAACCAAATGTTAGTTTCCTATAATTTCATAACCAATAGGTTTTTCCACATAGACTTCCTCGTCAATATAACCATTTAGGAAGGTTGATTTTACATCTATCTGATAGAATGGCCATTTTTGTTGTGCAGTAGTAGTTAATATAATCCTTACTATATCAAATCTTACAACTAGAGGGAAAGTATTTGAATAATCTAATCCAAGAATTTGTGCAAATCCCTTGGAAATTAATCTTTCCTTGTGTCTCTTTACAAAACCATCAGCATGATATTTCACCTTATAAATCCATTTGGCACCAATCACCTATTTGTATTTAGCAAGTTGCACTAATTCCTATGTATTATTTTTTATCAATTGAATGCATCTCTTCATTCATAGCATCAATCCATACTTGTTCTTTCACAACTTCTTCATACATAGAAGGTTTACCTTGAATGACACTAAACATAGCAAAATTGGCAACTGGATTCACATTAGAGCTCCTTTGATAAAATTCATTTAAACTTCATACCTTTTGTGAAGAACTTGGACATGATTGTGGTCTAGAACTATCATCTAAAGAGGAACTTGGGCTTGAACTTCCACTTGAGCTTGTGGGGAGAGGAGGAAATTGATCATCTTCATAACCCATGATTAGTGGTGTAGTTTTTTTATCTCCTTTTGGCCATTTCAATACTCCACCTTCATTAAAAACTAGATCCTGACTAATAATCCATTTCTTTGTGTTAGGGTTATAGAATTCATATCCTTTTGTGGAATCATAATAGCCCACAAAGATACAAAGTTGGGATTTTTCATCCAACTTCTTCCACTTCTGAACTGGAACAAGAATATATGTGGGGCAACCAAATACACAAAAATGAGCTACTAAGGGGTTTTTTCCACTCCATGCTTCCTTTGGAGTGATATTCTGAAGCAATTTTGTTGGTCTTTGATTCAAAATATAAACTATAGTTGCTACTACAACTCACCAATAACAATTGGGAATTTTTTTGGATTGCAACATACTCCGTGCCATCTCCACAATGGTATGGTTCTTTCTTTCAACAATGCCATTTTGATAGGGGGTATAAGTTGTCATGAGTTGTCTCTAGATACCATGAGTGTTACAAAAATCAACAAACTCTTTGGAAGTGAATTCACCGCCTCTAAGTAGTTCTGAGTATTTTGAGAGAATATCCACTTTGATTTTTTGCCATAGCCTTAGAGTGCTTGAACCATTCAAGTGCCTTAGATTTCTACTTAAGAAAATAAACCCATGTGTGACATGATAAATCATCAATAAATGTCAAAAATTAAATATTCTTACCCAGTGATTCCTTTTGCATATCGCCACAAATGTCAAAATGTAGAAGCTCTAGAGGAGATTTTTCCCTCCATGATTTGTTCACCAAAAAGCTATCTTGATGTTGCTTTCCAAGTGCACAACCTGAATAAACTTCTTTTTTTTCATGTATTGTAGGAATTCCTCCCACCATGTCTTTCTTATGAAGCAAACTTAATTCTTAAAAGTTTAAATGACCATATTGTTGGTCCCAAAACCACGAATCATTTGTGGTTTCCTTGAGGAAATGCATCTTAGTGGACACCAAAGTGAGAGGAAATAATTTATTTTATGTGATACAAGCATTTTCTACAAGATGATGGTTAGGTGATTTATAAAATACTTTGTAGTATTTATCTTCAAACAAAATCTTGTAATTTTTTTGCTACAAGTTTCCCAATACTTAAAAGATTATGTTGTAATTTGGGCACATGCAAAGTGTAATGAATAAATGTAGTTTCTCCTTTCTTATTTTTCACTACAAGGGTACCCTTTCCCGTTACATCAAACTCTTTATCATCACCAAATTTTACTTGACTCCCCACAGATTCATCTAATTTGATAAAGAGATTAGATTTACCTATCATATGATTTGAGCAACCACTATTCAAGAACCAAAAATCCTTTTGAGGTTCTTTTTCCAAATTGCAAGTGAATAATGTAGAGTATTTTCCTTATGCAAAAGACTCCTCAGTATAGTTGGCTCTTGACTTATTCAATTTATATTTTTTCTCTTTTTATTCAGATTCATAGTATCCATACCTTTCACAATATCAACACTGGATGCTTCTATGATCCACAAACCTTCTTCCTCTTCCTCTCCCTCTTCCATGTCCTCTAGATGTAGAAGAATCCCCTTAATATTTGTTTGATTGAGAAGGGGTTGCAATTTTTTCATCAATTCTTACATTAGATGGAAGGCTTGAACTAGGTTCTTTGTAGAATGTGGCATGCACTCTTCATGAGATTACAAAGAACTTATCAACTCAACAACTTTGACTGAGGATAGATCTTTACTTTCTTCAATGGCTATCACCATTGGATCAAACTTTGGAGGAAGGGATGTCAAAAAAAATTCTATAATTTTTTGCTCTCTAACACTTTCTCCTTGAGTGCTAAGATGATTCACAATAATTTGAGCCCTAGTAATAAACTTTTGAATGGATTTAGCTTCTTTTATCCTTAAATTTTCAAAATCTCTTCGAAAGGTTTGAAGTCTTACCAATCTTATTTTGTTAGATCCTTGGTATACAATTTGTAGGGCCCCCTATGCATCCTTTAAATATGTCGTACTAGCTATACGAGGAAAATTCAACATATCCAATGTAGATTGGATGGAAAATAGAGCACGATTGTCCTTCTTTTTATCCACTTTTAACTGAGTTCATTGATTTGTAATTAAAGCATTAAATGCATTCTTATATGAAATTTGTGTGTATCCTCCTTATACTAATTCTCAAAGATCTTGGGATAATAGTGGGGTCTTCATCTTTATACTCCAATGGTGGTAAACAATAGAAGTTGGAATGAAAATTTGCCACTATTTCCCATTCTAATAATTCTTGGAGAAAACTATTAACCTATAGCTACATGCATAAAAATATTTTTGCAACCTGCTCTGATACCAATTGGAGATCTAAAACATAGCTCTTAACCTGCTTTGCATCACTCTGAGGAGAATCATTGCCAGAAGAGTTCTTCTTCTTCTTTTTCTCCTCCTTGCAATCCTTTCGGACATGACCAGGTTGCCCACAATTCCAGCACTTCACCTTGGACTTCTTTCTAGGAGACTTTGATCTCCCTTCCGATTTCGATCTAGATTTCTTGTCCTTCTTCTTGCCTTTCTCCTTCGATCTACCTCTAACAGCCAGAGCCTCCTTTTCCATCTCATAAGATTTCCTTTTCATTTCTTCTGATAACAGAGAAGCAACAACATCTTCCATCTTGAATGTGGATGTTGTACTCCCGATAGCCATCACTAGATGATCCCAAGAATCAGGCAAAGAACATAACAGCAGCATGCAGCGATCTTCATCTTTAATCTTCACACCAATAGATGCTAACTAAGCAATCAACATGTTGAACATGTTCAAATGATCAGCAACAAATCCTCCCTCCTGCATTCTCAAAGAGTATAGCTTCTTCCTCAAGAACAATTTGTTTACCAAGGACTTGCCTTGATAAATAGATGCCAGTTTTTTCCACAAGGAAGATGCAGTCTTTTCTTCATGAATGTTCAGAAGAACAGAGTCTTATCAGCCCTTTTGATTTTCTATCTGCCAGGTCCCAATCTTCTTGCTTCATGGCTTGAGGTTTCGTTTTAGCCACAACAGTCCAAAGATCTCAGTCCACTAATAGATCTTCCATTTTGAGTTTCCACAACTCAAAATTGCTACCATTGAATTTCTCTATATCCATCTTTCTGGATGTGCTTGCCATCTTAATCTGTAATTAAATTATCAGACCTCTACCAAACTCCCACTAGAAAAGGATTGACATAAAAAACCCAACCCACTCACAAGGACAACACAACTGGCCAGACTCTGATACCACTTGTAAGGAAAGCAGAGGTACAAAAACACTTTCCTAACATCAAAACCACAGGGAAGAATGCAAACAGTACATTTAATTTTCTAATTACAATCCAATTAAGATACACATAAAGATTTATAGAAACAGAAAAAATACACAAAGATAAATGAACACCAGATTTATGTGGGAAAACCCTATCCGGAAAAAACCCACCACACCAAGTTGAATCTCTTTGTATTACAGTAACAAACAATTACATACCAATCAGAGATACAACTCTCTGGTTCTAGTTCACAATAGCTTCATTAACTGTTCATCTAGTTATAGACAATGCTCACAAGAATCTGATTCTCTTCACTTTTCTCATTCTCAGAATTGATCTGCTTTTATCTTATCACATTCTAATTTTTATCTTTTGTGCATCCTTATCCGCCATTTCCCCATCATAGAATGTTTCCATCCCATTACAGATTTTTCCTTACATACAGTTCAGCTCTAGCGTTGCAACTATTGAAAAAATCTAATTGCCAACCATTTGAATTTCGCTTCCTCTGATTGGTCCACAAGGTGCCACATAGGATGGTCAAACGGTCAAGGGCGATCAAACTTTGTTGGCATATCGGTGAGACACTAACAGCGTCTCCCCAATGCCACAAAGTCTTCATATCGATATCACCAAAAGTCTCAACAGTCGGCAAGATGTTATAACGAACACCACGAGTCATACCGAATCCACCAATAACCATCTCATTCCTATCGGCAAGAGTTTCCTCATTGGCAAGACTTATACCGAATGCCACAAGTCATATCGATCTCAAAAATTCCATCAGCAAGACTACCATAGATCGCCAAGACCTCATACCAAGTCTTCATGTTGTTCCAAGTGCATCCACCAGTCGGCGAGACTCATTGGTTTCACCAAGACTTCATACCGAGGTCCTAAGTCATACCGAAACATTAGCATTTCCATCGGCACCCATCTATCACTAAGACATTCAACTGTCGCCAAGAGGTTTCACCGAGATCTCTTATGTTTCACCGAAGCACCTGACAGTCGGCAAGACATTTGTCTTTCGCCAAGACTTCACTTCGAACACAACCAATTCTTACCGAGTTGGAAAGACTTATGTCTTTCGTCGAGACCTTTCAACAAGCGCCCATGTCTTACCGAGTCGACAAGACATTTGAACTTCGCCAAGACTTCATATAGATCGCCTTGACCTACTCCGATGACTTTAGTTGTATCCCCATTGGCGTGACCTTCCATTGTCGTTGGGACTTCATACCGAAACCCTTTAGTGTCACCATGAAGGCTCCAAGAGAATCTTGTCAATGAGACCCTCCAACAGTTGCTGAGAGATCTTCCTGACACTCGTGTGTTAGCCCGATGAACACATGCTATCGGTGAGACTTTCACTAGTCGCAGCGACTTCTCCCCATGACCCTTGTGTCTCCCTAATGCCTGATAAGAGCATTCTGTCGGCCAGAGGTTCCCACTCGACAAAAGGTCACACCGAACACTTCTTGTCACAGCGATAGACTTCATTCGACAAGACATCAACTTTGTCTCGGCGACATTAACATATCAAATAGATTTAGAACAGTTAGTCGGCCAGACATGAGTAATGTCTCATCAACTTTTCCCTCTAGGAGTTACATGTCAGTAAGAATTGAGGCACATATTCCAACAAATCTTGTAATTTTTTTGCTACAAGTTTCCCAATACTTAAAAGATTATGTTGTAATTTGGGCACATGCAAAGTGTGATGAATAAATGTAGTTCTCCTTTCTTAGTTTTCACTACAAGGGTACCCTTTCATGTTAAATCAAACTCTTTATCATCACCAAATTTTACTTGACTCCCTACAAATTCATCTAATTTGATAAAGCTATTAGATTTACCTATCATATGATTTGAGCAACCACTATTCAAGAACCAAACATCCTTTTGAGGTTCTTTTCCCAAATTGCAAGTGAATAATGTAGAGTATTTTGCTTATGCAAAAGACTCTTCAATATAGTTGTCTATTGACTTATTCAATTCATATTTTTTCTTTTTTTATGTAGATTCATAGTGTCCATACCTTTCCCAATATTGACATTGGATGCTTCTACGATCCACAAAACTTCTTCCTCTTCCTCTCCCTCTTCCATGTCCTCTAGATGTAGAAGACTCCCCTTGATATTTGTTTGATTGAGAAGGAGTTGTAAAATTCTCATCAATTCTTATAGTAGATGGAAGGCTTGAACTAAGTTCTCTGTAGAATGTGGCATGCACTCTTCATGAGATTGCAAAGAGCTTATCAACTCAACAACTTTGACTGAGGATAGATCTTTACTTTCTTCAATGGCTATCACCATTGGATCAAACTTTGGAGGAAGGGATGTCAAAAAAAATTCTACAATTTTTTGCTCTCTAACACTTTCTCCTCGAGTGTTAAGATGATTCACAATAATTTGAGCCCTAGTAATAAACTTTTGAATAGATTTAGCTTCTTTTATCCTTAAATTTTCAAAATCTCTTCGAAAGGTTTGAAGTCTTACCAATCTTATTTTGTCTGATCCTTGGTATACAATTTGTAGGGCCTCCTATGCATCCTTTGACTATGTTGTACTAGCTATACGGAGAAAATTTGACATATCCAATGTAGATTGGATGGAAAATAGAGCGTGATTGTCCTTCTTTTTATCCACTTTTAACTGAGTTCATTGATTTGTAGTTAAAGCATTAAATGCATTCTTATTTGAAATTTGTGTGTATCCTCCTTATACTTATTCTCAAAGATCTTGGAATAATAGTAGGGTCTTCATCTTTATACTCCAATGGTGGTAAACAACAAAAGTTGGAATGAAAATTTGCCACTATTTTCCATTCTAATAATTCTTGGAGAAAACTAATAATTTGTAGCTACATGCATAAAAATATTTTTGCAACCTGCTCTGATACCAATTGAAGATCTAAAACATAGCTCTTATACTATATTTAATGAAAATTCAAGTATTATGTTGTATAAAACAATCAGCTACAACAGCCCTAGAATTTGACGATCACCCTTACCTTGCATATACAAATTTAATGACGGTTTGGTCATTTAAATGCCTTTCATTTGACGCCGGTATTGGCATGGTGTGATGGTTTATAGGTGGCATTGTTGTTCTTGCCACCAAGGTTCAAACCCCGTTGGGGTGGTATTGTTGATTGGCTGTATCCGGTTCATAGCTCCGGTCAAAAGCGTTTACCCCTTGAATAAAAAAAAAATGCCTTTCATTTGACATTTTAACAAAAATATAAATAGTAAAAAAAAAGATGTTTAATTTATGAATGGTTAGTATAAAATCTTTTATAAATGCATTATTTTGTAAAATAGGAAAAACAATGATTATTATTAGTTAATAAATATAAAAAACCTTAAATTTACTATTATAATTAACAATTAACAAAAGTTTTTAAGTTATATTAAATCAGGTTAAAAATATTTTAAAAATTAAAAATAGTTATATTCTATTTTGAAAAGATTCTAACTTAATATATATTTTTAAAATAAATATTACAAATTATATATATTTTAAAACAATGATAACTATTAGTAAAAATGTCAAAAGTTTCTAAATTTCTATTAAGAAATATTAAAAAAGTTATATTTAGATTCTAAAGTAATGTCTATTTATAATAAATATTATAAAATGATATATTATAAATTAAAATATTATATTATATTTTACCTATAATAAAATTTTACTAAATTTTAAAGTTGTAAATTCAGGGCTTAAATTTGATGGTCGAATTTGCCTGTCAACAATTTTTTTAATGACGGTTATCTATTCAAGGGTGCCCTTAAAACATTATGATATACCTTAATGTATTTAAAATTATATATAAATCAAATATATATCATTATAATTCTATATAAATTTTGACAGTCTATCAAAAATATCTCCTTTCATCTGATACAATCTTCTTAACATTTTGATTGTATTCTACGACAAAAATCTCTAAATACGGTCATACGGCCATCAAATTTAAGCCCTGGTTGTAATATACTCTATAAAATGAAAAAACTAGACGGCGTGAGCTACAGCATACATATAAAGGAGAAAAAGATAAAGCAAAGTAACCGCAGACTAATAGTATTTCTCATGTAAACTGAGTGCATGGATTGAGCGAGCTAAAAATATTTTTGACTTCACTCTAAGAAAGCAAACTAAAACTGAAACTGAAAAACTGCGCTTACTTAACTGCACATGCAGTTTTATTATGCATAAAAAAGAAAACTAAAAACTGTTGAGGGCTTGTGAGTTGATCATGCATCATGCATGTCTCCAGAATTCGTGTAAGCACACCAGCCATTCAATAACTTATTTGAACAGGGTCTGAAGAAAGCATGATCTTCAAGTGTATGATCAAGAGACAACTTTATCATTTATGATTTGCTTTTCTTTTTCAATAGTTTTTTGTTTCAATGCATATTAAAACTACAGCGACCGATTTAGTTATTCTTAGCATCTTCGATGCTTTAGCTTTGCTTTGTTTTCCTTAGCTTTATTTCTTTTTCCATACAGCCTATCCGCTAAGTTTTCCTTTATTACTGTTGTTTCAGAACTCTTTATATAGAGTTGATTGTATCAGTTTTAATACAGTTGAATCAGTACAATCATTTATTTCAGTCTGCTGTTCCCTCAGTCTTTGAGCAGAACTATCAAGCATTTGTTCCTTAGATTTATGTGATGATTATTTCAGTTTCAATTTCCAGTTTAGTGTAAGAGCTTTAGAGTTTTCAATCTATATTAGAAAAGATCGTGTAGGAATATCAGGCATTCAATAATTTTGGTGAGCATGTCAAGGATCTCCTGGGAAAACCCATCTTCTTCCCAGCATGGCTTTATGCCATTGTTTATGGTATTCATAGGGCTTATGATGGTGTCCATGGTGATTATTTCCTGCGCTTCTGGGAAAGAGAAAAAGAGGAAGCCTACGAGTACGAAGGGAAAAAGCGATACCTTTTTCGCAGGTGGAGCTATAGCGGTTGTTGCGGTGGGCGCTGGTGGTGGCTGTGGAGGGAATGCGAGCGCGGGTGGTGGCTGTGGAGGAGGCGGAGGTGGAGGTGGCGGCTGTGGCGATGGTGGTGGTGGTGGCGGATGTTGATATCTATTTTGGTTTTGTTTTCCACCTCAACGACGAGATGAAATGAAATATCTAGCGATATTATATCCAACCATGTGTTTCTGAATAATTACACTCTGTATTGAAGAATAAATCTCGATATTTATTAATGGATGACAATTATGTGATTTATTTTAGGTTAAGGTTAATTATTATGTTAATTGATTATATGAGATTGTCATTTTAGAATATAAATATTGTCAATAAGAGTAAATTGTTTATATGAGATTGCTGGTTTTTTAATTGTTTATGTGATTGTCAATTGCAAACATAAATATTGCTAATTTTGATTGATTATGATGATTATCTATGCGAGATTGCTAGTTAGTTTCAACATGTCAGTTTATGTGATATTGTCACTTCTCCAATTATGCCAATTGATTATGTGAGATTGACATTCTTCTAATTGAACCAACTATTTATGAGATTTTTGTTTCCCCAATTGTGCTGACTATTTATTTCAGATTTTCCTCCCATCAATTGTGTTGATATATGTGAGATTGACAATCGAAAATACTAACATTGTCAATTATGATCTATTGTGCTGAATATTAATGTGAGATTGTCATTCTTCTAATTATACTAATTATTTATAAAAAATTGTCAATCAAAACTAATTATAGCAATTGATACTTGTGTGAGATTGTTAATCAGACAATCAAAATCACTTATACTAACTATTTATATAAAATTATCAATTAAAAACAATTATACTCACTATTGATAAAATGATAAATAATAAATAATTGTAGGAACTATTTACTTGAAATTATCATTCCTCCAATTATACTGACTATTTTCATGAGATTGTTAACAAATTGATAAGAGTGATGTAACTTTACAATGCAATACAAGTGCTAGCTAAAAAGATCACTTAAATGATGAGATTGGTTTTGATATTAGTGCAATCGAATTTGAAAGGGTCAGAACTCTTGTACAAGAGATCAACCATTAGACAAATGGAACAGGTACCATGAAATATCGTACCACACAAATCCAGCAAAATGAAAAAGAGAGATACAGTTTCAATCTAGCTATCATCCCCACCACAACAAAAAAAAACACTATAATCCGACCTCAACAATATCATTCAACCCTATTTAATCTCACATCCTTCACTCTAGCATAAAATTTGAAAACAAACTTTATTTCACCTTTCTACAACAATCCATATAATTCAATCATCCAAATCCACATGACGAAGATTGAGGAGATTCCTCAACAAAAGGTTCAAAAAAGAACATAGATAAACCCCCACCATATTAGAGGGCCGAAGCTGTTCTGAATCTGAACGCCTTGCAAGCTGAGTGATCAGAGAAGAGGGAGGATCTCCAATGGAAGCCGAGGGAGCAGTTGGGGCCGGCCACATCATATCAGCAGCAGGAAAATTGTTGGGAAGTGATGCATGAGCCTCACCGCCATGCAATTCATTGAGGATGCTTTCAGAGTTATTACTAAATAATTAGTTTTTGATAACTGTTTGTAACTGAATGCTGACTGTAGCTGTCATTGTGCAGTCTTATGTTTAGACAATCTATTTTAGTTCTGCTTACATGAACTATATTTAGAATTGTAATTGAAAACCTCTATAAAAAAAAGGTGAGATGTAATGATTTAATTATCAGAAAAATAGTAAAACTGAGGCTGTGTGTTTGTATAAAACAATTCTCTGTTCTTTGTTTGTGTGTTTAAGTCGTCCTGTATTTCTTGTTTCTGTCAATCTTTATTGTGCTTGCATGGGCTTTAAAAATTACAAAAATGACGTTCGATGGTTAAATTGCTTACTAAATTGTTTACTGTCTGCTTATTACTATTTTAATCTCTACAGTAAAAAGAATTAAAAGTCCGCGTTGTCTGCCTATTAATATTTTATTTGTTACAGACAAAACTCTCAAAGCAAGGCATCACCCGTACTAAGGCTGATGCAATCAAGCATCTTTCTTTGCCTGGATTCCACTTGCAATACTCTCACTTGTCTTAACGATATGTACAAACCAGAGGCGAATATCCTCTCTCCATCCTCGCTACATAAGAAAGCAGTCCTAGAATGTTAAGCAACGCACCTCTTAAGAGTTTCTGTTATTGGTAGAACATATACCATGACTGTTCCAGTCAGTGTGGATAATTCCTTTTGCCCTGTCATTGACATTTCGCAATTTCCTAATGAGTTTGATGGCGAAGAAGTATGCCAGCTTCAAAATCAAAGCTTGGGGGCCGCAGTACGAGCAGCTTGCGAAAAAAGTGGATGTTTCACCATTGTAAACCATGGAGTTCCATTAGATCTTCTCAAAGATGTGGAGTCCCTTTTTCAGGAACTATTTGCTCTGCCGCCAGAGGTTAAGGAAAGAGCCCTCGTCTATAATCCGGAAGCTCGTTCAGCTAACAATGAGACCTTCGATTTGGAGCGCCTGCCTGATTTGGCCACAATGCAGAAATTGCATGACCAGTTATGGCCGGAAGAGGGAAACCCGAAGTTCTGGTATGTTACCCACTTGGATCTATTAACGCTTTGCCTTCTAAATTTCATAATTGTTGATGATTGAGTGCTTATTTGGCACTTTTTTTTTGAACTATTGCCACAGAATTAAAAAAATTCAGAGTAAAACATCAGTGGGACTGGGAGTAGGTATCAGGTTAACGGTTCCATTTCTTTTAGAGGTCAGCTGTTGTCTAGGCTGCCATTTTCAATTTAATAAATAGTAAACTTATGAAATTGTTTGTTAGATCCAGTCAAAGATCACCATTCGGATATTGGTTTGATAGATCAGGTACATTTTTCTTTTTCACCTAGGCCTTACCAAGAACCACATAAAGCTGAAATAGTTTCAGAGTAACAGTCAGTGGCACTACCTATGGCAGACAGCTAGTTTGTTTTCTTCCCAAAAGAAAGATCAGATGTTATCTAGGCTGCCATTTTCAATTTCAAAAAATAATGAACTATTTGTGATGTTGTTTGGTAGATTTAGTGAGCTATTACCATATACTTATTTGTACAAATTTATTTCAGTCTGTTGACTAGCAAATAATTCAGGGATATGTTGCTCTATGTTTCCTCTGTGTATTTTGCGGTGTATTATATCACGAAAGTATTAGCTCTGTTCACTGTGGCTTATTTGTGCTGCTGTAGGGGTTTGTGAATTTTCAGATCAGTATTTTGAGTTATATTCAGAAGGACATTTAGTTCATGAGATCAATTCACAGACGTGTGGGGTTATTTAAAAACTCTTTCCTTTCAAAATAATTCAAATGAATAGAATCAGGGTTGAGGCTCGGATACCTTATGTAGATTAGCTGTTACGTCAAATTATGTAGATGTTAATGAATTTTCTAATAATCATCTTTAGCTTTACCTAAAATGATGGTTAATCCATAAAACAATTCAAAAAAATTAATAAATCCAACATTATTTTTATATAACTTTTTATAAAAATTTATGGCTGATCAACTTTAGGATCATATAACTATATTTTAACAGTCTTTTCCATAAACTTCGTATTACAGCATCAAATATAACGATCTCTTCAATCAATAAAGAAAAGACTTGGAGGATGATAAATCTGAATTCCGGCTCCTTGTTAAGGAAGGCTTAAAACTTATTTGATTTTACTATTTCAAAATTCCTTTCAATTATTACCAATATAATAATGAAGAAATATAACAAAATTTATTGTTACTCAAACTTGGCACATAAAATGGGTAATTCTATTCAAAAGAAACATAGTGCGATTGGGTTAAAGGACAAGAATGTTGTTAGGTCTTCTAAAAGTGGTTTGGTTTCAATTCATTTTGAATTGATGGATCTGCTGTTGTTTTTGGGCAGTTAGACCTGTTTATGGGCAGTTACCACTGTTTATGTCTCTGTAGGCGAAATGCTACTAGTTTGCTCTTGTATTGCTACCTTTTTGCTGTAAGTCCTTTGCTCTTGTTTCTTGACTGTCTAAATTTTTTATTTCTTTTTGTAAAAGCTGTGACCATTTCAAAAATCCATCTTCCCCATTCATAACTCCAATAAGCAGTATTTACTTATAATAATTTACTATAATCATAAAATTTATTGTAAAATAGCCTGTAAAACACAGGCTAAACGCCAGAGAAATTAATTTATATTTTATTTTGCAATTCAAAGAACAATAAGAATTGCAGATTGTTTGAAACCATGTGTATTCCGATTTGTCTACTTTTGCAACAGGGATGTCAAGTACTTTATAAGGGCATTGTTCTCTAACTGTTTACATTGGTATGGAAATCAAACTATGATAAGTTTTGGCCGCTTCTGATTAGTACTGCAAGGGTGTTTAATGTTAATGAAATGGGTCTGCTAGAACGATGATTAGTTAGTTTCTCTTCACCATGTAATTTATGTAGAGCAGCTAATGGCCAATTTAAAAGCTGATTCAGGTGGGTTTACAGTTGGAAAGCAATGAATTTTGACTTTTTAATATGGTGGGTTGTTTTTCAATTCAGATTTTTTGACATTTAACAAGGCTGTTCGGGCAGTAGTCTCAAACAATGATTTTATGTTTTAAATAATATTAATCTTTTTATGAATAATAGTCTTTATTATTTATAAAATAATATTATTGGTAAATTTACATAAAAGATAAACTATTCTACCACATGCATAGAACAACCCACTGCAATATTGGGAAGCTATATCATTGTATATTTTTAAATCTTTTTCTGTTTTAATAAATAATTAATGTTCAGAGGTATTCTATAATGATAATATGAGGTGGAGTGATAATAAGTGCGCTTAATTTGCAGTAGTATTCGGATGGATGACCTCCCAGGAAGGTCCAGTGTTTCACCTCTGTGAGCATCACCTAGATGAAAAGAGTACTAAGTAGACCATTCATTATCATGAGAGATGGGTTCTTGTGAACCACCACTCATGAAACATGGATCAATGAGTTTGACTCTAAAACTACATGGTTGAATTCTGATAGCAATATCAAAATTCTTACCTTTCATCTTAATTTTGATAGCTATTTATATGCCAAATATTAATATTTAAGAATAAACATAATATTTTTAAAATAAACAGACAATTTTAAAATAAATCAAAACAGACAATGGCTGTTTTTGTAACAGATTCTGACGTTTCTACTTCTAGTCTAATCAAAACAGACAATTTTAAAATAAAATAAATTTCAAATAAATAAAATAGATCCAAATCTTTTTCTTTTTTTTAAATAGATATATTTAAGATATCTATACTAATTTTATACCTAAAAAAACACAATTGTTCTTTTAAGTACCATCTCTTCTGATTGAGTTCGGTTTTGCATGGCAGTAACATTATGAAGGCTTTCATATCAAGCATGACAGATCTGCGCAATAAGATCACTAAAATTTTTCTTGCCAGCCTCAATTTGGACGTGAACTCACTGTACCATTCTGATTTTGAAAACTGTTATTCTTTTATGGGTATACACCACTACACACCCAAGGAGAAATGTATGGACGAGGAGGTTATGCATCCACATACAGACATCGGTTGCTTCACAATCCTTTACAATGACAATAAGGCGGGTCTGCAAATAAAATCAAAGGAAGGGAAGTGGTTGGACGTTGAACCTGTACCTTATTCATTTCTTGTTATGTCAACTGATCTCCTTAAGGTCTAATATTCTCTACACCAGACCCATAATTAGTTCGAATACCTTCTTTTTGTTGTTCATAAACTAATGGAGTTGAGTGCAGGTATGGACTAATGGCAGGTTCCACAGTGCAGAACATCGAGTTGTTTATAAAGGATGGAAAGAGCGCTTGTCTATTGCCTATGCTGTGCTTTTCTCAGATGATCTGCATATTTCGGCGCCCTCAGAGCTTGTGGACGAGAATTGCCCACGACGCTACAAGCCTTTCACTTATCAACCTTTCAAGAAGGCTTATATGGATAACTACAAAACTCAGGAAGAGAAGCTTGAAAGGTTCATTGATTTATATGCAGGCATATAATAACTATGCTTTATCTATTTTCATGCATAAGACCTGTGTCACTAGCTGGCTAGTATCCTCCTTCTAGTTTGCAATTGTTATGTGTTTTCTATGTTCAGGAACAGGCCATCTATAATGGCGTTGTCAGTTCTGTTGGTTAACTCTATTACCACCTATGTGTATATATGATACTTTGAATATTGTGCAGTGAAAAACTTGCACTATGTTTTAAGCTTTGTTTTAAATATGAATAGTACCAGTTGGACTGGTATTTTAGTGGACTTGTTAATTTAATAATAGAAGTTGATATTGTCTATATAATATGTATTGATGAGTTTTGATTATTAAAAAGCAAAAATAATTTTGAGTTTTGTGATTTTTTTTTTAATATTTGATTGGTATAAAAAATATATATGTGTATAATTTTAAGTATTTTTATATTCATTTATATTCTTTGAAAGTTATTTGGTAATTCAAAGTTCACAATGCAAGTATCTTAGATCTTATTCAACCCTTCTTAGCAACCTTTGGAAAGTAGGAACCTATATAGTATGTAGAGCACAAACGTGCTAGTAGAATATTCTAACAAGTCATTACTTGCTAATAATTTCCCTATTTGATTCTATGTTTTTATCACTCATGAACTTTAAAGATATTAAAAATCTAAATTTGAGCCTCTTTTTCTTAATTTTTATTTATAATTTTTCATTATAATTTTTTTAAAAAGACAAATTACAAATACATAATTAGGGTAAGAAGGTAATAGGTTTAGGATGGAAGATTTGAGGCTATGGCATTTTCTTTGTGCCCTTGAGTTATCTCATTCTCATAGTTTATAATCCCAATTCTTATTTCTATATCATATTCTCCCTATTTCCTTCACCTATGATCTATTAGAAATCCTTGTATGCATCTCAAAAATATGCATAACCTTACCATCACAACCCTTACAAAATTATAGTGAAGTTGAAACTCGTTTATTCTTTTGACTTTTTTTCCATCTCTCTTTGTCATCTATTACAATCACACGCTATTTGTCTTAGATGTGCCTCCTTAGGTATATTTGTCCAATAATTTATGTTGCATACACCACTTGCTTCATCACTAGGTCTACACATAGACATGTCAATTTATTATTAGTACCTTTATTGAAGATATAAAATATGTTCAATAGGATTTTGATTGAAGTTGTCTCATAAATATAAAATCCAAAATTTTCTACTCTCTAACTCAAACCTAAATATCTCTTGATTGAGAGTGAATGAAAGATAATTGTATGCTTGAACAAGGTCCTACATTGAAGGTGTAGCTTCTAAGAAATTATTGGGACTATTAGGTGTCTGGAAAGGTTTCTCATCCTTGCCCCTAATGTTGAGATTACAAAAGTATAAATTTGAAATATAAAATAGAAAAAATATTTTTTGGGTTATAGGGTTTGTTTTAGATCAAAATAAAAAAATATTGGTTACATGACACTATCTAGAGGGGGTTCTTATTGTATATTCAATTTATAGAAAAGAGGCCCAATTAGCCCACTAGATCAAAAGTTATGACTTCCAAAAGTTTGCGTAAGAAATATTGTGAAAATTTGTTGGATACATAGAAGAGCTATACTGGGAGTTACACATGTTGACCAACTTATGATGTGCTATATGACACGTCATATGGTAGTTTTTTTATTGGGGATAATTTGGATGCCACTTTTTTGGTAGTTTAAGCTCATGGATTTCTAATTACCATTTGATAGTTTTAAGTAATGTATCTCATATATATATTTGGCATTTGAGATGGAGGTCTAGTGTAATCTTTTTAAGATATTGTTAACATGTAATGATTTCTCTAGATCTCTAGTTGGTGATACTCCTATCAAGGATTTCTCTATAGTTGTAATGTAATCATGGTTTTACTAAATAATACATTGAGATACTTTCAAGTATGAGGTTTTCTTTCCCAAAAGTTTTTTCACCATGTTCACCGATGTTATTTTATATATTATTATTTATTTGATTTTTTTGTACTTCCATAATTGCTAAAAGATGAAAATTATCACAACATTTCTCATAATATCAGTGTAGGAACTTCTTTCATCTATATAGGTTACTTGGGAAAGTACACAAAGATGAGGGACCAAAAAGGGGTCTTAAGTGGCCACCTTTTTTTCTAAAATCAAGAAAGACTGACCTTGGAAGAGAAATTGAAGATAGTTATGCTCAAAATTTGAAGATGCAATGAGAACAAGAGTCATAGTGCTCTAAATCTACTCTCTAAACTACTAATTTTTAAATGGTAGAGATTAAGGGGTTCAAAAGGGGGACTACACAAAGTGGTCTTATTTTTTTTTTTAAACACGGCCTATGGTGTGCCCCCCTAAAATGTTAAATTTTTTTAGTATTTAAAAAAACACTTTAGTGAGAAATTAGCTAACACTATGTAGTTTATGCCTGATTTTTTGCTAATTTTTTAATCAATATATGATTTTATGCTAATTTTCAAAGTGGAAAAATCTTTAAAAATAAAAATTTGATCACACCCCCACCTATTTTTTTAAAAATTGATCAAAAATAATTTTTTAGTATATGTAGAATGCAGTTTAGTTTCTAAAAATGTAATTTACTTAAAATTTAGATGAACAGTTAAAAAGTAAAGTCAAAAATACCAACATTGGTTTTTGACAAACAAATGGATACACTAATAAAATAAATTAAAAATGTGAAACAAATTATATGGTTAGATAGCTAAGAGAGAGCTTAACATTATCATGGAATGTATTTTAATTGATATTGAAAAACATGCAAACCTGATGGGGAGCATGCTCAAGATTATGTCAATTTTTTAATATTTACAAAAGCACATCTTTGGATATTTAAAAGTCACTCCAAACCTTTGGGTTGGAAACCCAAGAAAAATCCAATCCAAGGCTTGGAAATTTCCAAAGAAAAACATAGTGTGGGCACATTATAATGTGAACATGTTATAATGTGCTTGTGTTATGTTTGTATTTGAATATTTCTCTCCCTCACATTCTCTCTCTCCCAGTTTCTATCAATCCTTCCCTCTCTCCATCCCTCTTTTCTCTCTCTCTACCACTATCTATAGATCCTTCCTTCTCTCTCTCTCTCTCTCTCTCTCTCCTCTTTAGGTGTCTCCCTCTCCACCTCTCCATCCCTCCTTATCCCTATCACTATCCTTCTCTCCCCATCTCTTCTCTCTCTCTCCCCTCTCTAGTTCATTACCTCTTTCTTTCAAATGAGGGTATATATTTTACAATTTGAGGTATAATATTTAGGGTTGAGAGTATAGATTTTAGGATTGAGGGTATAAATTTTAGGGTTGAGGATATAAGGTTTAGGGTTGAGGGAGTGTAGTTTTGAGGGTATAACATATAGGCTTTAAGGCCTACGATTGAGGGATAGTGTTTAGGCTTTATGGTATAGGGTTTAATGTATAAGGAATCAAGTTTAGGGTGTTGGGTATAGGTTTTATGGAGGAGGGTCTAAGGTATAGGGTTAAGGGTTGAGGGTATGGGTTTATATTTGAGGGTATAAGGTATAGGGTATAGGGTTGAGGGTTGAGGGTTTAGGGTTGAGGGTATTGGGTATAGTGTTAAGGTTAGGGTTTATGGGTTAGGGTAGAAGATATAGGGTTTAGGGTATGGAGTTTATGGTTAAGGGTTTAGGTTATAATCTCTAGGGTCTAGGGTTGAGTGTATAGGGTATCTAGTTTATGGTTTAGGGTTGAGCTTATTGGTTACAGGGTCAAGGATATAGGGTTTACAATGGAGGGTATAAGGTTGAGGGTATATATAGGAACATATGTGCATTATTTGATAGACGATTTTATCTTACATATTATAGTAAAGGGCTTATCTATCATATATATATATATATATATATATATATATATATATATATATCAATAAATAGGATTAATTTTAGGCTAATATTTCTAATATTTTGTGTAGTGTTCACAAGAGTCCAACATAGTTATCAAGGTTATTCATTTGAAGTCAACCTAGTTAGTTTATAACTTTATTTATTCTTGCTTCTTATGAAAATTGTTGAGATGAAAATATTCAATGTAGCTAGAAAGTTTTTGATGTTGATCATTCTATAAAATTTCTTATATTTATATAAATTTAAGAGGCTTATGATCTATGTGAATAATAATGTATTTCCCCAAGATCTAGTAATTCCATGTTATTTATAGGCTTGATCAATGTATATAATTCCTTGTCATACATGGGGTGTCTATGCATAGAATTAGATAAAATATCACTACATGTCAAGAAATTAGATGACCACATTGATCACCAAAACTACTCCAAGTACATATTTGGAAGCATCAACCTCAATTTAAAAGACTATTTCAAATAAAAAAGAACTAGTGTAGGTAATTAAATAAAGTATCTAATTCAATTAGGTAAATGGTTGTTTTAGTATCTCTATCAAAGGTAGTTTTTATTTTACTCTTTCCTCAATGCTTGGTTCATAGGTCATGCCAAGTGTGAAAATATTAGTTACACAAAACTATAATAAAAGTTGGATGATCCTAAAATTCTATAATTTCCTACATGTGATATTTTTATGAGGTGGCCAATCTCTAATTCCCTAGATATAAACTTTTAGGGTCCACATAAAATCTATCCTTTTTCACAATGTATCTAAGCTATTAGATTCTTTCCATACTAAAGGAATACCTTTTCAAAAAAATTATCATAGAGCCCATATTGTTTAGAGTTGAAAGTATCTATTGAAAATCATGTAAATGTTCCTTCTATGTATTTATTAACATGAGTATGTTATATAAATAGAAAAATGAACAAAAAATTTAGTGAGAGGCATGAGTGCATCATTCATCACTCACATGAAGGTGGAAAGTGTATTGGTCAAGAAAAATAGCAATGGGCCATTAGAAAAATGCATTTAGATTTGAAGGTATTATTTCATACATCTAATGAATCAATGGTAGTTGGTTGGTATCCAATATGAAGTGAAAATTATCCCCCTTAAGTTGATTGAAGAGGCCATCAATGCATGTAGTTGGATACTTCTACTCACCCAAGTTATCTCTTACTTCTAGTCACCTAACGTATCTACCAACCTTAATCTTTTACCCTTAGCTCACTCATCCCATAGATTCTCATTGTGGGTATAGTGTTGTCTATGTAGGAGTTTATAGTGAACTCCCCAACACCCTAGAATCACCTATAAGACAAAATAACTTCCACAAGAGAGAAATGGAAAAAATATCGTGCTATCATTAAGATGAATTCTACACTGAATATGGCAATGTACATATCAAGCCTTGCTTATATAGGCAAGGTTGAGATGTAGTATGTAATATGATGTTGACATGTGTCATAATCTTATGACATGTGACAACTAACTAACTAGCTAGTAAATGGTGCATAGATAAGATAAGACTTCTAGAGAAGACAACTCATCCTTCTAGAAGGAATCTTATATCCTAAGAAAACATGTGAACCTATCACCTAGTAAATGATACCTAGGAATATAATTAAATACCTAAGTAAACTTATGTAAGTTTAATTAAATAATTAATTACACCAACACCCCACCATAAGTGCAACTTAGGGAGGAAATTATTATGCAAATGATGCAAAGATGCAATGATGGGTTAAGGCTATGAGGCCATGTTAGGTACCCATGTACAAATGAAAATGAAATCTCTCATAGACAAATCCAATCAATATCCATCCACACAAAGGATGAAAAGAGAGACCATTTAGCCCCCCCATAATGAGATAGCCTACTACAAGAGAAGCACTAGAAGTAGTCCATGGAGTAACATTGAAATCCTTAATTTGGAAAGAAAGGAAAGATACTTCTATTTGCTAGAAATCATATTAAAGTCACTCAAGGATTCAAGTCAGAATCATGAAAAACAACAGCAAACCTAATGCCAAGGAACACTAGAAAACTCTTAAACTGGCACAACTCTAGAATCTATGAAGCAACAGTTTGATTGACAAATGATTTGGAATTGAAATGAAGTGTAGGAAAAATGCAAACCTAATGCGCAAAAAAAAAGAAAAAGAAATAGTGCATACACTAACAAATGTTCACATCTACCTCCATGATGAAAAATAACCTTAAATTTTTATATATTCTTCTGAAAGTAAATTAAATCCAAACAAAATGATTCATTCATACGGACATCTGGAATAGAAATTTCATGAAAATAAATGATTAAAAACCTAGAGTCCAATGCTAATCTGATAAGATTGCTTTGATTCAGTTTCCCTTTCCTGTTCTATTCCTCTTCTTTTCCTAGTTTCACCCAATTCAACCATTCTTGCCTTGCTTCCAAATTGTGTTTAGAAAGATAAATGAAGAAAGATGAAACAAAATAATAAAACTCAGAATGCATGTTGTTGTGTATAAAAATAAGAGTTTTATAAACTTTTTATTACTTTTTTCCAGCTTTATTTTGCTTTGTTTTTTGTTTTGTTTTTCTAAATTTTTAATCATCTTTTCTCATATATATTTTTTTATTGTTTTCTATCTTATCACCTTGTTTTCAAAAATCTTCCTATATTTCTTTTATTCTAAGATTTCTAATAAATCTGATTTTAAAAGAACACAAGATTTTTTTCTATGCACACATTATCCACAATTTAACAAAATAAATAACATCTTAATCTTCAAATATTAACTTAAAAAATATACTAAACTAATTATTTTATTTCTATACATTTAAATAAACACTGCAAAGTAAAACAATATAAATAATTAATTAAATAACATCCTAAATGTAATTTAATTTGATTACTATTAAATTATTAAGTGGTGTGTGCGTGCGAGAGAATTTGTTCCAACTTAAGCCTGCTAGGTAGCTAACCTCCTCTACCTCAACCACACTCTTGGTCTTCGAAAAACCTACATCTCATGTAAACTCAGGCACCCATTAATAGATTAGTATCCAAAAATATTGATGCAGGAGCATCCAGTGGTGTAAGGGCAATCTTTCATCACCCAAAAATAGTTAAATTTCAAGTTTCTTGGTTTTTAGATGTTTTTACATTTTTGGATACCCTTTTCATCATAATAAAATTCTCAATTTATGGTTTTTATTTTCTATTCCTGGGTGGAAAGATATTGCAGTTTTAGGTTTCCAGATTTGCACCTGAAAATCTTTCGAGTTAGATTTGAGGTACTTAGAGTTCCTGGAACGGCCCCGAAACTTGCTGAAATTGGCGTCGCAAATTTTATGCACGTTCTTGACTTCGAGACCTTTCCAACGGTTCAAACGGTTTGCGAATTGCAGTCCTAGATCAAAAGTTATGGCCCCGAAAAGTTGGCGCACTTTCTAGAAGATACAATTGCAAATGCTCTTTTGAAATTTGAACTTCATGTTGTAAATTTTTGGCACCAAATCACCTAAACTCAAATTTGAATGTTGTTTTGGCTCCAAACTAATGAGGAGCTCTATTTATGGGCGGGTTTTTAATTTTTGAGTAACTTTTTGGGGACAAGCTCACATATTGCGAAAGGGTTATTCTGTAGCTTTCTGTAACTTGCATGTGTTGTAGAACTTGGGGATCGAGATCCTCTGCATGTAAGAAGCTCAAATTTCTAGATAATAAGATTATTCTCTTGTTTTTGGGTTATTTTCTGTGTCTTGGGTTGTGCCCTCATCAAATATAAATCAAGGAAATACATATCATTCTCTATGCTACATCATAATAATCATTACATTTCATTTTTTTGAAATAAAATATCATCTATTGCATTTCATCTTCCAAATAAAATAATCAATCACCTAATTCTTATTCAAACTTCACAACAATTATTCTACCACACACATTTATTCATGTTCCAGTTCCATATAAAGTAAAAGCAAACATCATCCAAGTTTGAGAAAATGAGTAAATGTATAACTCGCTGTAGATGTATATTGTATTTCATTGCAAAAGTAAATTTATAACTGGCTGTGGATGTATATTTTATTTCATTGTAAAAGTAAATTTAAATGAATAAATGTATAATTGGATGTAAATGTATATTTTATTTCATTGCAAAAGTAATTTTTTTGAAAATGTAGTTACTTCAGCTGTAAATGTAGTTATCTGTACACCTATTGTTATATAAATATAAGAATGAATACAAGTACAATATGAAAGAGAGCTAGTGTTAATTTTTATCAAACTAAGAAGATTTAACTACAATTGCCCCTATAGTAATGGGTATAAAGCCAAAGATGCACAACCATAACTACAAACAATAAACAAGGGCCACAAAAATTAATGAGCCCAACTATATTTTTTGATGGAAAAAAAGAAGATTTAACTACAACTTCCCTAAACCCACATTAAATAGAGCTGCTAAAGCCAATACGTAGCAATAATCTATGCAAAATGAGGACAACCCCACACACTTCATTGGAAATTCGAGCTAAATCACCTGACACTAAATATTATAGACAAACACAAAAATTGTATTACATGTATATATGTATGCATATGTAGAAATTTATATATACATGTATATATACCTATATATGTATACATGTATATATATGTCTATATGTTTACATGTATATATATGTGTATGTTTACATGGGTATTTTGCATAGATGATTAATTTATTGTTCATACCTCCCAGTCTCTGCTTATTATTTCTTTCGATAGCAGGTTGGAGGGTTTTAACACTGATGTGCTACAAAATTTGTGAGAAAATATATTGATTAAATTGCATTCTCAAAAGAGCCTTTTGAAACAGGAAGAGATATTATATTTTTTGGTCAAATTAAGAATATTTAACTACAATTGCCCCTATAGTAATGGGTACAAACCCAAAGATGCACAACCATAACTACAAACAATAAACAAGGGCCACAAAAATTATTGACCCCAACCATATTTTTTGATGGAAGAAAGAAGATTTAACTACAATTTCCCGAAACCTACATTAAAAAGAGCTCCTAAAGCCAATACATAGCAATAATCTATGCAAAATGAGGACAACCCCACACTTTTCATTGTAAATTCAAGCTGCATCACTTGGCACTAAATATTATAGACAAATATAGAAATTGTAAAAGAGGTATTAGAATAAAACTCAACAACAAAATATTAGTAACCCTAACCATATTTTTTCCATGAAAGGAAGAATATTTAACTACAATTTCTCCACTCGCAAAGAGCGATAATCTCTTTCGAGTCTCGAAAATGGGTATAATGCCAAAGATAGAAACATATAACAAGAAGACATTAACAATAAATTAATCATCTATGCAAATCACCCATGCAAACATCAGTATAATGCCACAACCTCCATTGAAAATTCGAGCTACATCACCTTACACTAAATATTATATAGAAATAGAGAAATTGTAAAAGAGCTATTAGAATAACACTAAACAATCACCAAAGATGTTTTATCTCAAATATGTCAATGGTTTCATACAACCCTAAACCCTACACATAGATATCTACAATTCCTCCTATGGTAATGGCTGCAACGCCAAAGATATACACAAATAATCAAAACAATACACCAATAGCGAAAGAAAGAGGATTTAACTACAATTGCTCCTATGGTAAAAGGTATAAAGCCAAAGTTGCACAACCACAACTACAAACAATAAACAAGGGCCACAAAAAACACTTAGCCCAACCATTTTTTTTTGACAATAGGAAGAAATACATAAATTGTAAAAGAGCTATTAGAATAACACTCAATAGCCAAATATTAGTAACCCTAACCATATTTTTTCCATGAAAGAAAGAAGATTTAACTGCAATTTCTTCCTGCAAAGAGCAATAATCTCTTTCAAGTCTCGAAAATGGGTATAACACCAAAGATAGAAACATATAAGAAGAAGACATTAACAATAAATTAATCATCTATGCAAAATACCCATGCAAACATCAGTATAGTGCCACAACCTCCATTGAAAATTTGAGCCACATCACCTGACACTAAATATTATATAGAAATAGATAAATTGCAAAAGAGCTATTAGAATAACACTAAACAACCACCAAAGCAATTTTATCTCCAATATGTGAATGGTTTCATACAACCCTAAACCCTACACAAAAATAGCTACAATTCCTCCTATAGTAATGGCTGGAACACCAAAGATTTCTCCATATTTTAGAGTTGATTTTACTACAGAAAAGAATAGATTAGACTTTTTTTAAAGAATGGAAGTCTCAAGAGAATTTCAAATCTATGAAATAAGAAAACTATTGGCAAGACACTATTATTTATATTTCAAAAATGAATATACATATGTATATATTGATGAAAAATAGAGTATCCTATGGTAAGAGGTATAAAGCCAAAGTTGCACAGCCATAACTACAAACTTTAAACAAGGGCCACAAAAATCACCTAGTCCAACCATATCTTTTTGACAATAGGAAGAAGATTTAACTGCAATTTCCCCGAAGCCACATTAAATATAGCTCCTAAACCCAATACATAGCAATAATCTCTACAAATAGAGTACAACCCCACACACTTCACTAAATATTATAGAGAAATAGAGAGATTGTAAAAGAGGTATTAGAATAGAGTTCAACAACCAAAAATTAGTAACTCTAACCATATTTTTTTGATGAAGGAAAGAAGATTTAACTGCAGTCTCTCCACCCAAAAAGATCGATAATCTCTTTGAAGTCTTGAAAATGGGTATAACGCCAAAGATAGAAATATAAAACAAGAAGACATTAACAATACATTAATCATCTATGCAAAGCACCCATGTAAAAATTAGTATAGCCCCACAAGCTTCATTGAAAATTCGAGCTACATCACCACAAATAGAGGAATTGTAAATGACCTACTAGAATAATACTTGATAGTCACCAAAGTAATTTTATCTCCATTATGTTAATGCTTTCATAAAACCCTAAACCCTACACACAGATAACTACAATTGCTCCAATGGTAATGGCTACAATGCCAAAGATACACATAAACAACCAAAACAAAAGACCAATAGCAAACAAATAACTAACCTTAACCATATTTTTTGACGAAAGAAACAAGATTTATGTGCAATTTCTCCATCCATAGAGAACGATAATCTCTTTCAAATCTCCAAAATGGGTATACACATAGGAAACCAAAAAAATAGACCAACAACGAACAAATAACTAACCCTAACCATATTTTTTAATGAAAGAAAGAAGGTTTTAGTGCAATTCCTCCATCGATAGAGAATGATAATCTCTTTCGAAACTACAAAATGGGTATAATGCCAAAGATACAAAAATATAGTAAGAAGACATTAACGATAAATTAAACATCTATGGAAACTACCCATGTAAAAGGACTTACAGATTTCAGAGCACAACAGTTTTCAATCTGGCATAAAGCGGTTTCTGAACAGCTTACTATCAAACTAGGGACGAAGCTGAAGGAAACATTTTTTTACAATAGTCTACTATGAAACCACCGACGAAGCCGAATGCAACGATTTTTACAATGGGCTGCTATGAAACCAATACCACAATGGTTGTTTTGACAATGCAAATTAATCAAAATTGCTCCTATCATGATGGTTGCAATGCCAAAGATACACACAGATAACCAAAACCATAAACAAACGGCTAACAAATTACTAAGTCTAAGCTTATTTTTTTATGAAAGAAAGAACATTTAACTACAATTCCTCCATCCATACATAACGATAATCTCTTTCAAATCTCCACAATGGGTATAATGCAAATAATACAAACATTTGACAAGAAGACATAGACAATAAATTAACCATCTATGCAAACTACCCATGTAAAATGACTTACAGATTCCAGAGAACAACAGTTTTCAATCTGCCATAAGACGGTTTCTGAACAGTCTAGTATCAAATAAGTGATGGAGCTGAAGGAAATGATTTTTCTTACATTCATCTGCTATGAAACCAACACCACAATTTCTGTTTGCACAATGCAACTTAATCAAAGTATACTTTCCCAGATTGCTACATACAATATTGCATTTACTTCATCCGCCTCCATCGTACAATAACCATAGAATGGATTAACCCTCGGGCGAGCAAACACTTACCATTCACCTTCCACCTTTCGAGGACACCGCCGCCAGCCCATGTATTTTTGAAGGTCCATGTCGTCACAGGAAAACCTAGTGAACCAACTACCGACTGGGTATATCCCTGTCGCTAGGAAATCCAATTCACGGCTGGGATGACAAAAATCCAGATAGAAACTTCAAACAAAATAGCCTATCGACTAATAAAAAATAATAACTTAAATATGTTTAAGAAAAAAATAGTATTTTGTCTTAAATTATCATCTTAAACGACCCCTCTATGTAGTAGTGTCACATCATATGAGTAGGAGGAAAATAATGCTCGATCGTTAAATTGTTTACTAAATTATAATGACTACTGTTTGCTTATTACTATTTTAATCTTTACAGCAAAAAGTCTGTAAGCATGGCATCACCTGATAAGGCTGATGCAAGCAAGCATCTTCCACTAGCAAGCCTCTCATTTGTCTTAACGATATGTACAAACCAGAGGCGAATATCCTATCTTCATCCTCCCTACATAAGAAGGTAGTCCTACAATGTTAAGCTATACACCTCTTAAGAGATTCTGTTATTGGTAGAACATATACCATCACAGGTCGGGGCAGTGGGGATAATATTTTTTTCCCTGTGATTGACATTTCGCAATTTCCTAATGAGTTTGATGGGGAAGAAGTATCTCAGCTTCAAAATGAAAGCTTGGGGGTCGAAGTACGAGAAGCTTGCGAAAAAGGTGGATGTTTCACCATTCTAAACCATGGAGTTCCATTAGATCTTCTCAAAGATGTGGAGTCCCTTATTGAGGAACTATTTTCTCTGCCAGCAGAGGTTAAGGAAAGAGCAATTGCTCGTTTAGCTAACAAGGAGACCTTCGGTTTGGAGCGCCTGCCCGATTTGGCCACAATGCAGAAATTGCATGACAGGTTATGGCCAGAAGAGAGAAACCCGAAGTTCTGGTATGTCACCCACTTGGTTTTTCTAACCCGTTTTCTTCTAAATTTCATAATTGTTGACGATTGAGTGCTTATTTCGTATTGTTTATGATTCAATTCTTGAATCCATGTTTACTGCAGAGTTTAAGCAACAGGCACTTTTTTTTTTAAACTATTGGCACATAATTAAAAAAATAATCAGTGTAAAACATCAGTGGGAGTGTCAGGTCAACGGTTCCATTTCTTTTAGAGGTCAACTGTTGTCTAGGCTGCCACTTTCAATTTAATAAATAGTAAATTTATGATATTGTGTTTTTAGATCCAGTTAAATATCACCATTCGGATAAAAAAAAATTCAGAATAACACGTCAGTGGCTCCACCTGTGGCAGACAGCTAGTTTGTTTTCCTCTCTAAAGAAAGATCAGCTGTTATCTAGCCTAACATTTTCAATTTAAAAAAATAATAGACTATTTGTGATGTTGTTTGGCAGTTTTAGTCAGTTATTACCATATACTTATTTGAACAAAGATATTTAAGTCTGTTGACGAGTAATAATTCAGGGATATGGTACTCTATGTTTCCTCTCTGTGAATTTTGGGGTGTATTATATCAGGAAAGTATTAGAGTTCGTTGTGGCTTATATGTACTATATCCAAATCTGTAAGGGTTAGTGAATTTTTAGATCAGTATTTTCAGTTATTTCTAAATGACAGTTAATTCATAGAGGTGTGGGGTTATTCAAAAATTCTTTTTTTTAAATAAATCAAATGAATTGAATCTGGGTTGATGTTCTGATAGCACAGGTAGACTAGTTGTTACACCAAATGATGTAGATGTTAATGAACTTCCAAATCAACATCTTTATCTATATCTAAAATGGTGATTAATCCATTAAACAATTCACACAAAATATGATGATAAATCAAAAATTACTTTTATAATTTTATTATAAACAAACATTTTGATGGCTGATTAACTTTAGGATCATATAACTTTTTTGTAACATTCTTTTCCATAAACTTTGTATTACGACATCAAAATAACGATCTCTTAAATCAGTAAAGAAAAGACTAGGAGGATGAAAAATCTGAATTCCTCCTCCTTGTTAGGGAATGCTTAAAACTTATTTGATCTTATTGTTTGAAAATACCTTTCAATTATTGAAGGCCAGAGGCAGAGGAAATTCACACACAGTAAAAATATAAAATATAAAATATTTTGACAACACACAGAGCTGCTGCTCGTAATTTTCCGTTTGCTCACATTCACTTCCTCTGTTTTAAAATAAATTACAATTACAAAATATATGTAGAAGGTAAAAAGTCATGTGAAAGAATTTCACGGATGAGAGGGAACGAAATAACATTTTAAATTCAAAATTACCTAACTAATTTTTCCCCTGTCAAAATGCATTTAATACAATGTCCTTTTCATAAAATAAAAACTTAAATATTAATTCCCTGGCGGTGGCGGCTTTCTCCATAGTTCCCCGCGGTATCGCGATGGTTAAAAACTTGATTGCGATATTGTGGGCAGCGGTTAGTTGACGGCCCGGTAAACTGTGGCGGTTAAAAATAAAACAAACTTTTACGGAGTCTCCCGTGATATCGCGATGAATATTTTATTGGTTGCGATATAGCGGGCATTGGCTGGAGGTGACGTCAGGCGGTTGAGATAAAACAAAAAGCTACGGTAGACTCCCGCGGTATCGCAATGGCTAATTTATTGATTTATATATGGGCAAGGGTTGGCGATCGCGCTTTAGTTTCAATATTCCAACACTTCTTTAAGCATAATCAGGTCAGTCTTACCATGCCCACCGTCTTTGAAAATAAAATTCATCTCTTTCCCCAAAATGGCTTCTTTGTAAAAAATATCCGTGACTTTGTTCTTCCTCGATCTCAAGTAAAATTTCAAAAATAGGTCACTATTGCTAATTAATTCTCGGGATAAAATGATAATCGTATCAATATGCTATTTCTCTTATGAAAGACCGGATTTTGAAAGTATACCTAACCGTTATCACAAGAAATTTTTTGCCTCCATTTGTTCATTTTGCAATTCTTTTCAAAAATTCTTCTCATCCGTGATTGCTCGACATGCTACATTCTGTGGTCAGCTTACATTCCGGCTTCAGCCGTGATGAAAGATAAACTATTGGTCAGCTTTGAAGACTATGAGACAACCTTCCAAATTCCAAAATTAAATACATAACCAGATCGTGACTTTTTCATCATGCTACCAAAGATACCACTGTATCCTATGAGTTTGAACTCATCTGAACTTGAATACTTGATGCCAAAATTTCTCGTTCCACTTACATACCTTAAAATTCTCTTCCCTGCTTTCCAATGGGTGTCTTTTGGTGTTTCCATAAACCTAGAAATCAAACTTACTCCATACATAATGTCTGGCCTTGTGGCTATGAGATACATGAGACTTCCAACAAGCCTCTTAAACAGAGTTGGATCAACATTAGACCCTCTATCATCCTTGCTTAGTTTCAGACCTGTCACTGTAGGTGTTGGTGCTGGTTTGCACTTCATCATATTAAACCTTTTCAAAATGTCATTTGCATATTTTGATCAAGTGAAATAAAAATACCATTTTCATTTGATTCACTTCTATACCTTAAAATACTTCATCGACCTAAGTCCTGCCATTCAAAATTTTTCATGTCCATGGAACGCATCAATTGACAAACTGCCGCTGAAAAATTAGATCATCAACATATAAGTATTACCATCGATTTCACCTTCTTCATTCATTTTCTTTGTATACGCGGGCTCACTGTTACATCTATTAAATCCATTCATACAAAAGATAATCGGTTTCATTCCTCACCGGTAATGCTTCCGGGGTTTGCTCTAACCCATACAGCTGCCTTTTCTTAATTTGTAAACTTTGTCTTCTCCCCGGGACTAGAATTTCATATCCGTGTGGCTGATCCACATAAAATGAGTTCTTCTAATAACTTATTTTAAAAAAAGTCAGATTCTCAATATCCATTTCTGAGATAGTTGCATCACTTATTCTCGAAATGCTTAAAGCTAAACTCATCCTTATAGTGTATCCAATCAAGTAAGTACAGTAAATGTCTCTATTGTAATCAATTCCTCGTCATAGACAGCCTCATAAACTAATCTTGTTTTTAAGCTCAACTTCATCTTTTTCATTCAATTTGGTTTCTGCAAACTACTACCCCAATTACATCTTTTGTCTTTTTGAAGATTCCACTAATTCCCATGTCTCATTCTTTTCAATTAGTTTCAAATTTCTTCTCATCTATAGCACTTGGCAATTCCATTTATCATCTTTGGATCACATCTTCTCAAAATGAACTCCTGATTCTCTACTTTGAGAATAAAATGGCTAAAGAGAAATCTGATCTGAGTTATTCTCACCTTCATTTTGCTCATATATATCTCTTATGCTTCTGATTTTCTGTCTTCTCAGACTTGCCAATGTAGGATTTGACATATCACTTGAACTTGTGGAATGTGGACCCGATGGTCCTGCTGTAGACGGTGTTTGTTGTCCTCTTGTTGGACTGCTTCCTTGAATGATTGATGCTGTTCTTATAGTCGATGCTGGTGTCACTTGTGGACCATTTTGCTGAGCTTGAATGGGAGTGGTAGGAGTCACAATAGCTGGAATATTTGATGATGCTGAAACTTCATTCTCCTCTTGAGGTATACTAGCTGAAATATTGACTGTCTTCTCTATACTTCCATCCCATGCTTCATCTTCTACAAATTGTACATCTCTGCTGATTATAACTTTCTTTGTTATTGGATTATAAAGCTTATAAACTTTGGATTCTTCACTATATCCAACAAATATACATTTTTCTCCTTTGTTATCTAGCTTCCTTCTCAATTCATCAGGCACATGTGCATATGCTACACATCCAAATACTCTCATGTGAGTAACACTGTGTTTTCTTCCTGTCCATGCTTCTTTAGGTACCATAAATTCATAACACTTTTTGTTGGACACCTATTCATTATATAGGTTGCACAAGATATTGCTTCTGCCCAATATTCATTTGACAAATGCTTGGCTTTCAACATGCTTCTAGCCATTTCCATGATTTTTCTGTTTTTCCTTTCAGCTACTCCATTTTGCTGAGGTGTGTATCTAGTTGTGAATTGCTTGTGAATTCCATGATCTTTGCAAAATTAAAATTCTCTTGAAATATATTCACCACCTCTATCCTGTTCTCAACACTTTGATATAATAACCACTTTGTTTTCAACCAACTTCTTGAACTGACGAAACATAAATAAACACTTCATTTTTCTGCTTTAGAAAATAGACCCATATTTTTCTTGAATAATCATCAATGAATGTCAGAGTAAAAACCACCACCTATTGAAGGTGTTTGCATAGGTCCACACAAATCAATGTATAATTTCCAAAGGGGCTTTTGCTCTAGTTGACTTTCTGCTGGAAATGATTCTCTATGTTGTTTTCCTAAAATGCACCCTTCACATACCCTTTCTAGTTTTTCTATTAAAGGTAGTCCATTGACCATGCCTTTCCTATGAAGTAAATTTAAACCTCCAAAGTTGAGATGACCAAATCTCAGGTGCCATAACCAGTTTTCATCTTTTATCTCAGCTTGAAAGATTGTCTGCACTACTACTGTAGTTTCTTCTCTACCCACTTGTGAACTCATTAAGTGTTGTGTTTGAGCATAATTTATATTCAAATCTGGCCTTATCTTTAAGTGAAACATTCTATTGTTTGTCATTGTGACTTTTGCAATAAGCTGGTTGCTTGGGTATTTGTCTAAAATTGTGCACAGACCATTCTTGAAGGTTACTCTATACCCTTTTTGAACCAGTTGCCCTACACTCATTAAGTTATGTTTCAGACTAGGCACATAATACACATCCGAAATATACTTTTTCTCCCCCGCTTAGTTAGAATATTGACATCTCCCTTTCTCCTTGATGACACTTTGTTGTCATTACCCAATGTAACATCAGACTTTACATTCTCATTTAAACTTGAAAACATTTCTAGATTCCCCACATATGATTGCTTATGACCTGAATCTAAAACCATATATCTTTTTCATTTGCTTGAGCAACATTACAAGCTAAAACATTGTTCTCTTATCTGAATTCTGATTTTGACCTTCTCTTGAAAAATTTGCATTTTGTCTATTATTATCATACTGCTTCTTTCTACACTCATTCATATAATGCCCATATTTTTTACAGTAGTGACATTGGACTTGAGATTTATCATACCTTTGATTTTGTGACTGATTCTGTGATGGGTTTTGGTTTGAGCCTTGATTGCTGCCTCTTCCACTTGAGTTTGATAAACTGTATCTTTCACCTTTGTAAGAGTTTCTTCCTCTTCCTCTTGATCTACCTCTACCTCTTCCTTGACTGACTGAAGCCTGAGTTTTGAAAGCATGCTCCAGTGATGTATCTGCTGACCTTTTCAACCTTTGTTCATGATAAATTAGAGATGCATACAGCTCATCAACTGAGAATTGTGAGAGATCCTTTGTTTCTTCTATAGCAACTAAAATTTTGTGGGAAAACTCCTTAAAATCTTTTCAACAACTCTGGTATCTTCCAGATTTTCTTCATGAGACCTAATTTGATTTACCACCCCAATAACTTGGGTGTAGAATGAATCTACAGATTCATTGTCCTTCATACATATTGTTTCAAAATCTCTTCTCAGCATTTGTAGCTTTGCTGTTTTAACTTTTGCCATGCCTTGATAGGCTGTTTGAAGTATGTCCCATGCTTGTTTGGACTTTGTTGCAGCTGATATCCTTGGAAAAATGCTCTCATGTACAGCTTGAAACAGATAAAATAAAGCCTTTGAATCTTTCTTCCTTGTGTCTTTTAATAAGTCTTTCTCTGCTTGTGTTAAAACATTGTATGCTATTGCATCTGCTGGCTCTGCAAATCCATTCTCTACTAAATCCCATATATCCTGTGAGCTAAATAGTGCTTTCATTGTAATTGACCAGTACTCATAATTCTTCCCATTAAACTGTGGAATTTGTGGGTTTGTCAAGCTTGTGCTTGCTGCCATTTTTTAAATTTACCCAGATAATCTGCTTTGATAAAATTGACTCTGATAATCAACTTGCTCTGATACTCGAACTTGCTCTGATACCACGTGAAGGCCAGAGGCAGAGGAAATTCACACACAGTAAAAATATAAAATATAAAATATTTTCACAACACACAGAGCTGCTGCTCGTAATTTTCCGTTTGCTCACATTCACTTCCTCTGTTTTAAAATAAATTACAATTACAAAATATATGTAGAAGGTAAAAAGTCACGTGAAATAATTTCACGGATGAGAGGGAACGAAATAACATTTTAAATTCAAAATTACCTAACTAATTTTTCCCCTGTCAAAATGCATTTAATACAATGTCCTTTTCATAAAATAAAAACTTAAATATTAATTCCCTGGCGGTGGCGGCTTTCTCCATAGTTCCCCGTGGTATCGCGATGGTTAAAAACTTGATTGCGATATTGCGGGCAGCGGTTAGTTGACGGCCCGGTAAACTGTGGTGGTTAAAAATAAAACAAACTTTTACGGAGTCTCCTGTGATATCGCGATGAATATTTTATTGGTTGCGATATAGCGGGCATTGGCTGGAGGTGACGTCAGGCGGTTGAGATAAAACAAAAAGCTACGGTAGACTCCCGCGGTATCGCAAGTGCTAATTTATTGATTGTGATATAGCGGGCAGTGGTTGGCGGGGACGGCAGCAGTTAGGGTTAATATTCCAACAATTATTACCAATATAATAATGAAGAAATGTAACAAATGTTATTGCTACTCAAACTTGGCACATAAAAATGGGAATTCTACTCAAAGGAAACATGGTGTGATTGGGTTAAAGGACATGAATATTGTTAAGTCTCCAAAAATGCTTTGGTTAAAATTCATTTTGAATTAATGGATCTGTTGTTGTTTTTGGGCAGTTAGCTCTGTAGGTGAAATGCTACTAGTTCGCTGTTGTATTTCTGTCTTTTTGCTGTATGTTCTTTGCTCTTGTTTCTTGACTGTCTGAACGACCATTTCAAAAAAACCCTCTTCCCCATTCATAACTCCAATCATAAATATTTATTTATAATAATTTAATAAAAAATTAGACTATCCTGTAAAACACAGGCTAAATGACAGAGAAGTTAATTTCTGTTTTATTTTTTAATTCATAGAACAATAGTTTGAAACCATGTGTATTCCCATTTGTCTACTTTTGCAACAGGGATGTCATCTAGGGGAGAGGGGTCCATAGTGGAGCACCCTAACTTCGTGTTTCTCAAAATCTTACATGGAATTTCAAATCAGTCCCAATTTTGTACAGAAGTTTATTTGGCAACTCACATGCTTAAAAAAATTAATTTTAGGATCACATAATCAAATATGATGCCACATCAGCATGCTTTTTGTTAAGGTATTAAAAAAGGCTAAAAAACAAGGGGAGGCCGAGAGTGGTGCACTAAGTCAGGTTTTATTGGTGCGCCGATGTGGCATCACATGATTTGTCAGTTTGTGTACTTAAGTGTTTTACAATTGGATATTAAGATGCTCCACTATGAGGCCCATTGAGAACTACTTCTATCCCAACTATTGAAGCCCACTCCACTATGGGCCCCTCTCCCCTACTCTATAAGCGCATTATTCTTTAACTTATTTCCTTTGTATGGAAATCAAACTATGATAAGTTTTTGCGGCTTTTGATTAGTACTGTAATGCTGTTTAATGTTGATGAAATGGGTCTGCTAGAACGATGATTATTTAGTTTCTTTTCACCCTGTAATTTATGTAGAACAACTAATGGGCAATTGAAAAGCTGATTCAGGCGCGTTTATAACTAGTAAACAATAAATTTTGACTTTTTAACATGATGGGTTTTTTGAATTCAGATTTTTTACATTCAATAAGGCTGTTCAGACAGTAATATTAAACAATAATTTGATTTTTCAAATAATATTAATCTTTCTATGAATAATTCTCTGTATTAGTTTATACATATTAAAAATGAAAATGGCTAGAAAAAGTTACACCTAGATGTTCGAGATAAAAACTAAAACAAAATACAATGACTAGCCACTACGCAGCATGAACTAAACAACAATATTAAATTTTGGATGAATTTTAAACTTAAATAAAAGATAGCGTCTTCTACCACATGTATATAACGACCCATTGCAATATTGAGAAGCCATATCATTGTACATTCCAAAATCTTTTTCTATCTTACTAAAAAAATTATAGTTAATGAAAAAAAATGCCATAAATGAAGAGCATATAGTTGTTTTTAAGTACCATCTCTTCCAGACTGTTTGGTTCAGATGCTAGTTCTTACTGTTTAAAGTTCAGAAGCATGCCTTCTGATTGAGTTTGGTTTTGCATGGCAGTAACATTATGAAGGCTTTCATACAAAGCATGGCAGATCTGCACAAGAAGACGAGCAAAATTTTTCTTGCCAGCCTCAATTTGGACGTCAAGTCACTGTACCATTCTGATTTTGAAAACTGTTATTCTTTTATGGGTATAAACCACTACACATCCAAGGAGAAATGTATGGACGAGGAGGTTATGCATCCACATACAGATATCGGTTGCTTCTCAATGCTTTACACTAACAATAAGGCGGGTCTGCAAATAAAATCAAAGGAAGGGAAGTGGTTGGACGTTGAACCTGTACCTTATTCATTTGTTGTTATGGCAACTGATCTCCTTAAGGTCTAATATTCTCTACACCAGACCCATAATTAGTTCAAATACCTTCTTTTTGTTGTTCATAAACTAATGGAGTTGAGTGCAGTTATGGACTAATGGCAGGTTCCACAGTGCAGAACATCGAGTTGTTTATAAAGGATGGAAAGAGCGCTTGTCTATTGTCTATGCTGTGCTTTTTTAAGATGATCTGCATATTTCGGCGCCCTCAGAGCTTGTGGAGGACAATTACCCACGACGCTATAAGCCTTTCACTTATCAACCCTTCAAGGAGGCTTATATGGATAACTACAAAACTAAGGAAGAGAAGCCTGAGAGGTTCATTGATTTATATGCAGGCATATAATTGTGGATAACTGATGCTGACATTGGCGGACTCTTATCTAGAAGAGATAATTGATTTCCAGCCTGGAAAAAGCTCAACCATTCTTAGCCGTAATTTTTCTTAGATTTGCTTTAAGTTTTATTTGTAATAAAGGGAAAAGAAACATCTGCTATTCTTAGCTAGCAGCTTTTGTTTTAAGGTAGTTTTTTGTTTTAGTACGTTGTTTTATCCTCTTCGAATAAAGCATGCGTTTTCATGCTTAGTCTAGAAGTCTTGTGCTGCGAACTCTATATATACTCTGTTTTGTATTCATTTCTGATGTAGCAATAAACTAAGTAAACTCTGTTTTGAAACAGAGCAGACTACTATGATTCTGAAAATCATTGAATAAACAATAATTCTTTGATGTATGTTTGAGAGGTTTTAAGAGGACGACAAATGTTTCATTATATCATTGTTTTTATTGCTGTTATTTTGTTTTCTCTGCTGTTCTATTCATTTGAATCAGTTGGTTTTAGAGGACAGGCCTGTTTTTCATAATCTACAATTGGTATCAAAGCAAGTATTTTCTTTTGGGTTTAAGATCTAGTAGTTGGAATTTCACCAAAGATTATCATGTCGAATTCTAATACCTTGCCCATTCCAGAATTTGATGGAAATGAGTATGATTATTGGTACATAAAAATGATGACTTTTTTGATAGAAAAATATTTGTGGGAGATTGTTGAATCAGGTTACCAGAAAACAGCTGATTGGAATGCTCTCTAAGCCAATGATAGAATAACTAAGAAGGAGGCTAAGAAGAAGAATTCTCAAGCCTTGTTTCATATTCAAATAGCTCTAGATAAGAGTCTATTTCCAAGAATTGCGGGTGCAACGACAGCTGTGTATGCCTAGAACACTCTAAAAGAAGCTTACCAAGGTAGTGATCAAGTCAAAGTTGTCAAGTTACAAACATTGAAGAGAGAATTCGAGAATTTAAAGATGAAATAAGCTGAAAGTGTGAGTTAATAGTGTGTTAGAGTAAAAGATGTGGTCAATAAGATGGCTACACTTGGAGAAATTTTGAACAATGAGATTATGATAAAAAAGGTGTTGAGGACTCTCACACCAAGATGGGATCATGTTGCCATCATCATAGAAGAAAGCAAGGATTTGACAACCCCTTAGTTCGATCACCTCATTGGATCTTTGATGTCTCATGAAGAAAGACTAAAAGATTCTTTTGGAGAAAGTGTTGAGAAAGCCTTTTCCTCTAAAGTGCAAATCACAAAGAATGAAGATGGTAGCAGTAGTAGCTAAAGCAATCAAGGCCAAGGTAAAGGTCAAAATCAGAATAATTCAAGAGGTAGAGGCAAAGATGGATCAAGAGGAAGAGGTGGTTCTAGAGGAAGAGGTAGAGGCAGATTTGATAAAAGGAATGTTCAATGTTACCATTGTAATAGGTATAGTCATTTTGAAAGAAAACGTAGATTAAAAGAAGGTAAAAGTGTTAATTATGCTCAAAAAGGTGATGAAAATACTCCAGATCATTTATTTTTATATTGTGCTAAAGGAGAAAATACTAGTAAAGATGTTTGGTACCTAGATTCTAGATGCTCTAACCATATGTCAGGAAATGTAAGTTGTTTTCAACAAAAGATGAAAGTTTAAAATCCAAGATTTAGCTTGGTGATGATAAATCATTGGAGGTTGCTGCAAAAGGAGCTATGGAAGTCCACACAAAAGAAGGTATGAAGAGTGTTAAAGATATTTATTACACTCCTGAGTTAAAACATAATTTGTTAAGTGTTGGACAATTGTGTGAGAAAAACTATAGAGTTGTCTTTGAAAATAAGAAATGTACAATTTATGATAAGAGTCAGGGCAATAGAGTGGTCACAGTTGTGCCTATGACAAAAAATAGGATGTTCCCATTAAGATTTTCTAAACATACTAGCAGCCTTGCCAATATGGCATATGAGGATAAAAGTTGGTTGTGGCATCTCAGGTATGGGCATTTAAATTTTCACAGTTTGAAGCTTTTGACATCACAAGCACTAGTTTCTAGTTTGCCCAAGGTTGAAGAGCACAAGGAAGTTTGTGAAGGATGTGCTAAAAGAAAGCATGCAAGGGAAAATTTTTCAAAGGGCAATGCATGGAGGGCCCATCACCCACTTCAACTAGTTCATTATGATATTTGTGGTCCTATGCAAACAAATTTTTTGGGTAAGTCATCATATTTTATCACTTTTATTGATGATTACTCACAAAAATGTTGGGTGTGTTTTTTGAAGGCTAAGGATGAAGCTCTTGATACATTCAAGAGGTTTAAAGCACTTGTGGAAAATGATAAAAGGGTGAAAAATCAAATGTTTAAGCATTGATCGTGGAGGTGAATTTTGTTCAAGAGCCTTTAACGATTATTGTGATATGAATGGCATCAGGAGGCAACTCACCACTACATACACACCTCAACAAAATGGGGTAGCTAAAATGAAAAACCGCACTGTGGTAGAAATGGCAAGGAGCATGTTACAAACCAAGGGATTGAGTAACTCTTATTAGGGAGATGCAGTTGTTACAGTAGTGTACATTTTCAATTGAAGTCCCACTAGTGCACTTGAGAAGATGACTCTTTATGAAGCATGGTATGAGAAAAGGCTTAATGTTAATCATTTTAGAGTTTTTGGTTGTTTAGCCTATGTTCATGTACCTAATTAGAATAGACAAAAGTTAGATGCAAAAAGTGACTCATGTATTTTTGTTGGGTATAGTGAGGAAAGAAAAGCTTACAGTTTATATAATCCTCTCACTAATAATCTTATTGTTTCAAGAGATGTGGTTTTTGATGAAGGGGGAGTTTATGGTCATCAAAAAGGCCATATGGAGAAGTCAAAATATGTTTTGAATGATGATATTGATCATGATCTGCTCACTAATGTTGTTGTTCCAAGTGCTATAAATTCACCAAGTAGCCCCTCATCTAATTTTTCAAATCCAAGTTCAATTCCAATTGCAAGTCCAGCTTCAACTCCAAGTTCTATAAGGAAGGTAAGAAGTTTGAGTGATATTTATCAAAGGAGTGCAAATCAAGCACATGAAGAAAATCCAATAGGTGAGACAGTTAATTTTACTTTATTTACCAAGGCTGATTTTGAACCACCGTGTTTTGAAGAAGCATGTACTAATGAGGTTTGGATGCAAGCAATGAAAGAAGAGATGGATTCCATTCATCAAAATGATACATGGGAGCTTACAGAGATTCCACATGACAAGAAGAATATTGGCACCAAATGGATCTACAAGACTAAGCATAACAGTGATGGAAGTGTTGAAAGGTATAAGGCAAGATTAGTTGCTAAAGGCTTCACATAGAAGTATGGGATTGATTATGAAGAGACATTTGCACCAGTTGCAAGACAAGAGACCATCAAAATTTTGATTTCATTAGTAGATCAAAAGAATTGGAGCATACATCATATGGATGTGAAAAGTTCCTTTTTGAATGGGTACTTAGAAGAGGAAGAATATGTGGAACAGCCACAAGGTTTTTAAGTGGAAGGAAAAGATAATCATGTCTACAAATTGAAGAAGGCTTTGTATGGCCTCAAGAAAGCACCAAGAGCATGGTATGAAAGAATTGATGGATATTTTCAGGAGAATGGCTTCAAAAGAAGTAAGAGTGAACCTACCCTTTACTACAAACAAGAAGGTAATGATATTCTTATTATAAGCTCTTATCTTGATGATTTGTTGTATATGGGTAGCAGTTCTAAGATGAAATATGAGTTCGAAATTGCTATGATGAAAGAATTTGAGATGAAAGATCTTGGTCTCATGAAATATTTTCTAGGAATGGAGGTTTATCAATGTAAGAGTGAAATTTTTATTTGCCAAACCAAATATGCAAAAGATATATGTTGAATTTTTTTGACATGGTTGATTGTAAACCATACTCCACTCCAAGTGCTCATGGAGTTGTGTTGAGTATGAATGATGGTGTTGAATTAGTTGATGAGATAGCTTATAGAAGTATTGTTGGGAGTTTGATGTTTCTAACCCATACAAGGATTGATATTGCATATTCAGTTTCACTTGTTTCAAGGTATATGACAAATCCATCAAAAATACACATGAAGGCACCTAAAATAATTTTGAGGTATGTGAACTTAGGAAATCTAGATTTTGGTATTCATTACTACTCTTCTAAAAGATTCAATCTTGTTGGATTTAGTGATTCAGATTGGGGAGGTAGTATGGATGACTGCAAGTCTACATCTAAAAAATGTTTCTCTTTTGGTTTTGGTTTGATTACATGGAGTTCCTAAAAACAAAGCATGGTTTCTCTCTCATCCACAGATAAAGAGTATGTTGCAGTCACCTCGACAGGTACACAAGCTCTTTGGCTTAGAATTTTTTTAGAAGAAACTGGAGAGAAGTAGATTCAACCTATACAGTGATTTATTGTGACAATGTAAGTGCCATCAAGTTAGCAAAGAATTTGGATCATCATAGTAGAACAAAGCATTTTGATTTGAAGTATCGCTTCATCCGTGATTTAGTATAGAAGAAGGAAGTTGAATTGAAACACATCAAAACTCAATATCAGTTAGCAGATATCTTCACCAAAGTAGTTGCAAGAGATTAGTTTTTGTCACTTCGAGATTAGATTGTGAGCCCTATTAGCATCAAGGGGGAGTTTGTGTATAATTGATGCTATCATTCGTAGACTCTTATCTAGAAGAAATAATTGATTTCCAACTTGGAAAAAAGCTCAACCATTCTTAGCCATAATTTTGCTTAGATTTTCTTTAAGTTTTATTTGTAATAAGGGGAAAAGAAACATTTGCTATTCTTAGCTAGCAGTTTTTGTTTTAAGGTAGTTTTTGGTTTTAATACGTTCTTTTATCCTCTTCGAATAAAGCATGCGTTTTCATACTTAGTCTAGAAGTTTTGTGCTGTGAACTCTATATATACCCTATTTTGTATTAATTTCTGATGTAGCAATAAACTAAGAAAACTATGTTTTGAAATAGAGTACAATATTATGGTTCTGAAAATCATTGAATAAACAATAATTCTTTGGTGTATGTTGAGAGGTTTTAAGAGGACAGTAAATCTTTCATTTTATCATTGTTTTTATTGTTGTTATTTTGTTTTCTTTGCTGTTTTATTCATTTGAATTAGTTGGTTTTAGAGGAGAGGCCTGTTTTTCATAATCTACAATAATAACTACGCTTTATCTACTTTCGTGAATAAGACCAGTTTCACTAGCTAGCTAGTATATTTCTTCTAGTTTGCAATTGTCATGTGTTTTCTATGTTTAGGAACATGCATCTATAATGGTGTTGTCAATTTTGTTGGTTAACTCTATTATCACCTATGTGTATATATGATACTTTGAATTATGTGCATTGAAAAACTTGCACTATGTATTAAGCTTTGTTTCAAATATGAATAGTACCAGTTGGACTAGTATTTTAGTGGATTTATTAATTTAATAATAGAATTTAATATTGTGTATATATTGATATAATATTATTTAATAAAATTTAGGGGATACAAATTACATAAATATCCCGTCAATAGTTAAATGGTATTTGACTATTTAAAAAAATATATATATTATAAGTTTTGTGAAATGTGTTTTTAATATTTTATTATTGTAAAAATTTGTATAACTTTAAGTATTTTTATATTCATTTATATTCTTTGAAAGTTATTTGATAATTAAAAGTTCACAATGCAAGTATAGAACCTATAATATGTAGAGAAGAAACTTGTTAGTAGAATTTTCCAACCAATCACTACTTGCTAATAATTTCTCTATTTCATTCTATGCTTTTATCACTAAGGAATCTTAAAGATTGTAAAATCCTATATTTGATCCTCTTTTTCTTAATTTTCACTTATAATTTATCATTCTAAAAATTACTGTTTTTCTTAATTTAGTTTGCTAAGAAGACAAATTACAAGAACATAATAGAATAAGAAGATAATATATTTAGAATGGAAGATTTGAGGCTATCTCATTTCCTTTGTGCCTTTGAGTTATCTCATTCTTGTAGTCTACAATCCCCATTCTCATTTCTATATCATAATCTCCCTATTTCCTTCACATATAATCTATTATCAATCTATTTATCCACTTCCAAAATATGCATACCCTTACAATCACAACCCTTGCAAAATTCTAATGAATTTGAAACTCATTGTCTATTCTTTTGATTGGTTTTTCCATCTCTCTTTTTCCTCCATTAAAATAAAACACTACTTTCCTTAGATGTGCCTCCTTGGTTTTGTTTGTCTAATAACTTATGTTGCATACACCACTTGCTTCATCACTAGGTCTACACAGACATGAAAATTTATTATTAGTGTTTTGCAGATATAAAATGTGTTCAATAGGATATTGATTGAAGTATTCTCATAAAAAATCCAATCTTTTTTATCCCTCTAACTCAAATCTAAATATCTCTTTATTGAGAGTGAATGAAAGATAATTTTATGTTAGAACAAGGTCCTACATTGGTAGTGTAGCTTCTAAGAATTTTTTTAGACTATTCAATGTTTAGAAGGGTGTCTCAACCTTGCCCCTAAAGTTAAGATCACAATAGTATCATTTTGAAATATGCAATTGAAAAAATATTTTTTCAGCTATAGGGTTAGTTTTAGGTCAAAATAAAAAAAAACCGGTAACTTGATACTACCTATAGGGGTGCTTATTGCATAGGTTTGTTTGAGAAATTTGATTTATGTAAAAGAGGCCCAATTAGCCCACTAGA
The DNA here is from genome assembly GCA_007258455.2 of Sequoia sempervirens. Classification (NCBI taxonomy): domain Eukaryota; kingdom Viridiplantae; phylum Streptophyta; class Pinopsida; order Cupressales; family Cupressaceae; genus Sequoia; species Sequoia sempervirens. The sequence continues at coordinate 638,134,292 of VDFB02281492.1, forward strand.
TCAATAGTTATGACATCCGAGAGTTTGCATAAGAAATGTGAAAAGGTGTTGCATGCATAGAAGAGCTATAAATGGGATAACTTACACATGCTGACCAACTTATGATGTGTGTTATGACACATCATATGATATTCTTTTATTGGGGGATAATTTAGGTGCCACTTTTCGGTGGTTTTAGCTCATAATTTATAATTATCATTTAATAGTTTTAAGTATTGCATCTCATATATATTAGGTGCTTGAGATGGATGTTTAGTGTAGACTTTTGTAGATTTGTTAACATGCAATAAATTCTCTAGATCTCTAGTTGGTGGTACTCCTATCAAGGCTTTCTCTATAAGTGTAATGTAATCATGGTTTTACTAAATAATACATTGAGATTCTTTAAAGTATGAGGTTTTTTTCCCAAAAGGGTTTTCCCCATGTTCATCTATGTTATGTTATATATTATTATTTATTTAAATATGTTTTTACTTCTATAATTGCTAAAATATTTAAAATTTCATGATATTTTCCTCATAATATCAATGGAGGAGGTTCTTTCAAATACCTTGTTTCCTTCCATTTTGTATCAAGCCTTGATAATCTTAGATTCTAGTTTTTTGGTAGAGGGTTTTTTTTACTAATATTAATTTGAGTGGGAGATTCTACAAAGAGGGTTTTGACCTTATTGCAACAAGAGATGAAAAACATCACTGATAGAGATGTAGGCATACAATTTGATTTATGGATGTTCAAGATGGAGGATGTGTTCATAGATTGGGATTTATTGGTTATAGTATAAAGATCTAAACCTACAACTACGTGACAAGAATATTAGGAAAACATGGATATAAAGGAAAAGGGTATTATTAGACTCATTTAGGTAATTAAGTATTGTATAATATGCATGGAGAAGCTAACACAAAAAATATTTAAAAGAAGCTTAGATAAATTTATTGGCTTAATCTATCATGATTATTTTATTCCTAAGAAATAAGTTATATAACCTCAAGATGGAGGATGTTGGATCTATAAGAAAACATGTAAATTCATTCAATATGGTAGTTTCCTAGTTGCACTTAGTGTGAAGGATAAACGAGGATGATTGTTGTATGAATTTTATGTGTTCCTTACTAGATCCTTGGAACCACCTTCTTATGGCAGTCAGGAGCACTACCACTAAGTTAAAGATGGATGAAGTGGTCGTATCTTTCCTTTCTAAAGAAATGAGAAGGTAGATTTCTAAGTCACCTAAGGAGGCTATAATTTTTCATGAAAGATCCAAAGAAAAATAGAAGAATAAGGATTGATGAGCCTAGTTTCTAGTCTAGTTTGGGTAAAATCTATAGTCTATTTGCTCATTGATGTCATGGATTTCGATGCTTAAGTGTTGGTATTGGCATAATGTTTCCCTCAAACCATTGAAATTTGACATTACCCTATCTCTTCAGGCTTTAATGATATTTGGCATAATATGTGGGTCATCTATGTTGATTTCGCATGTGATTAATGAGTGTTTCTTAGAGTGGTTATTGATGTCTAGTTATTGTGTGTACTAACCTTGGATTGGAGAATTAATACGTCAAGTTGTGGAGGACACTGCTAGTTAGGCATGTACCATAGTGTCTAGCTGAGCAGCCGCTCCAGGTCAAAGGCAACCAACAGTAGAGATTCTTCATGCAATCAAATGTAACCACCTTATAGCGGACCTTAATGATCGAGCATGCATGGGAATTAGTACTGTGTTGAATCTACGCTTGATTCACATGTCTGCCCAGATTCCATGCGCGTGTAACCACTGCTACTCCACTTTTCACTGCTTTCCCTAAATGGCATCCTCCTAGTTGTGGAGTTGACTGCCTTGTTAGCTGTAGTATAAATAATAATTTGATGCTCCTTCTTCAAGAGGTTGCACGATTCTACATTGTACTCTCATTTCAGTGATATAGATACATCACTCTAAGTATGCACAATTTACAGTGAATGAAAATAAAGTTCTGAGTTTGAACATCTTAGTTGTTGTTATTATAGAGGATAGTTATCCTAGGGGGCCCACTTGGTGAGTAATCCATTCTCTTAGTTTAGCAGTACCTTAGTATTACCTGTCATTTGATGCTTAGTTTGAAATCTAGCATTCACTGTTCCTACAACCACTAGAAGTCCATTATGTGTATGTTCTTGCAACCAAAGTAGACAAAGTAGTTCCTTTTTGTTGGTCAGATATTTCATTCTCACTTTTCCTTTCAGTTCAACATAGTTGCTGGTTGATGCTTAGTATTTGCTTTACTTCCTTTTCAACAGTTTACTTTCAGTATTGTGTTTCTTAGCTATAGTATGTAATGACTAATTAAGCCCCTAGTGCACACATACAGTGCTGACCCATTTCAAGTTCATTTCCTTGGGTTGACAAGTTAAATGCACCTTCATAGTGGTTGAATGACTATTTAGGTTAGATGTCCAATCTCTGAATTGTGGCCGTAGAAGCCTAGTTATGAAATCATTGTAGGAGGCAGACATTTTTGGCATCGTTGTCAAGGATAGTGTCAAGCTATGAAGTTTTTGGAGTCATTGGTAGTTTTGCTATAGTATTTTTGGAAGTTATTCTTACCATAATCTCGTATAGGAAGTAATGACCCTCCTAATTCTTTACCATTTTTTTGTGTGAGCTGACTGATAGTGGGTGATATCGCATGCATAAAGGAAGGAGAAGGGATGCTTATGGGATATTTCTTCCTAACAATCCTTGTCTATTCTAGTTAGTTGAGTACCAGAACTTATCAGAAGAAGGAGATCCATACCCCTTTGCAGACGCATATCCTAATTTGACTAGTTCTGAAGTCTCCTCAAAAGATTAAAACTAGCTTGAGAAACCCTTTGTCCTTGAACCACATCAAGTAGGCATGGGTGATGTAAATGGGAATAGACTTGAAACCAATTAGATTTTTATTTTCCCATTTCCCATCAGAATGAATTTGACAACATTAAGAACATCCCTACCTCAGCACTCCCCAAGTTCTATGGACTCGTGATAGAAGATCCTGATATCGTCTTATTTGAAATTGACATACTCTACAGGAGTTATGATTATACTACAGATGCCCATAGGCTCAAGTTATTTCCCATCACTTTGAAAGAGGTTGTATTAAGATGGTTCATGAGCCTAGGAAAAGATACTGTGAAAACTTGGGAAGATATGAAGACAAAATTCCTTGAGAAGTACAAGGAATACTGTAGGGGTAGTGATATGAGAGGAGGAGACATTTTCAGAATGCAGCAGAAGGAGGATGAAAGCCTAGAAGACTACATTGTAAGATTTTTTCTTTTCCTATAAAAATCTCCACACCATGCACTTAATGAGGACTCACAAAAGTTACTTTCCTAAGAGGAATCAATGAAGGCTGTACTGATGCTTTGGATCTCATGGTAGGAGGAGATATCTCCCAAGTTCCTTGGGAAGATATCAAGAAGATGCCAGAATTACTCCAAGGCAACTTCAAAAAAGGGGAGAGCTTATCAATCATCCATGGGTAAGTCAACTACTAGTGGAGATTCAAGAATGGAGATCACTAATTTGCTGGCAGGCTTCAAGCAAGATATTATTAACAATCTAGCTACTCAGCTAGATACACTTCAAGCCAAAATGAAGCAAGAGGAGGCAGAAATGATGTTGACAGAATATTGTCCTCACTATTGACAAAAGAAGAGGGATTGCAGATGTAAGATGGTCACTAATATGGAAAGTAAGAAAATTCCACCAAAGTTCAAGCCAATTCAGATTGAAGAAGACCAAGTCTATTATGTTGCAGAGAGAAAGCCTTGGGCTCCAAGACAAGGTATGCCACCATATCCACTATCCTATGTTGGACTATATTTTAATTCTTATTCATCTGGTAACTAATGGTAACCCCCATATCCACCTAGTTATGGAGGATATCCACCACAGCCTTGGAGTAACCCTCCAAACACTTGGCCTAGCCACTAGAGTCCTCCACCTTAGTGGTAGCAACCTTAGGGGAATTGGCAGTAATTTCAAGGGCACTGACAACCACCTTCAGGAAATTGATAGCAAACAAACCAATGGAGAGGAGGGCAGCAATGGCCTACCCAAAATACCACCTACATGCAACCACCTTCTCAGCCCCAACAACCTCCTATAATGCCTCCACCTGCTAACCCAAATCCTAATACACCTAAACCAACCCAGCTACCAGCTTAGCCCACACCCAATCCTAATAATAAACCACATCAATAGCCTATATAGTTTGTTGATTCAAACCAATTTCTTGCATATGTTGTGAGTGTAAGTGATATCCATTTACATTTAGGGACCAAGTTACCAGCCCCTTCCAAGCCCATCATTATTGAGCTTCTAGTGGAGGAGGAGGAGGAGCCTCTAAATGATCCTATCTAGCCAAATGCACCTAAAGGCCCTAAACCAATCCAAGCCAAACAGATCGAGCAAGAATCACCATTCCCTTAGAGACTGGAAGTTACTAAGAAGAAGGAAGAAAAGGATGATGCTACTTTTGACATCCTAGATCAGCTAAAGCATATATGCATTCAAATATCCCTGTTTCAGGCTATAAAAGATGTTCCAATCTACGATAAAGCCATTAAGGAAGCTTGTCTTAAGAATCCAGGAAGGAAGAAGAAAGACCCAACTACAGTTCATCTAGTGGACCACCTAGTTGGTATCATGTTGGGAAAAGTGACTATTCCCAAGTATAATGACCTAGGAAGTCCTATGGTAGCGGTTGTCATAAATGGGATTGAAGTGAAGAATGCTCTAATTGATTTAGGGGAAACAATAAATGTAATGACCAAAGACATCCTGTAACAACTAAATATTGCAAGAATGAGATCTACTCCTACTATCCCGCAACTTATAGACAACTCTACTATTAAGCCTAATGGTGCAGTGGAGGATCTTGAGGTAGTGTTAGACTCCTCTGATATCTAGCAGATTTTATAATTCTTTCTCCTAAAGCCACATTAGGTAGGTATCCCATTATCCTTAAAAGACCTTGGTTGGCAACTACAAATGCCTAAATTGGATGTCGGTTAGGTGACATGACCATTTCAAATGGAAGGAGTACTAAAAATTTTGTTCTTTATCCACCTGTTCAGCCATCTCATGAAGAAGAAGATTCTATATGGCCACAAGTTGGTGAAAAGGCCGAAGAAGTTAATTCTGTGGCACAACTTATGATGCTAGGTAGAAGCTCTTTCATGCAGCTCCAAGATGAGAATGAGGTATTGGTTAACATCATTCAGAATCATTATGTAGAAGAGGACACATCATCTTCTACTTCAGTCAGTACACTTTTGCCTGTTCTTCCTACAATCACTATTCTTATAGACATTTTTCCTGAAGATGTTCTTCCTCCAGCCATTGTTCCTACAGATGATTTTCCTACAAATAGACTTCATGCAACACTAGGTTCATTCAATACATTACTTCTATGTGAAGTAAAGGTACCATGTGTTAATGAAGTAGCCATGGTAGAATTAACTTCACAAATACAGGTATCAGAAGGAAGATATAGATCTGAATGTTAATAATAAACTGAGTGAAACACATCAACTGTTGTTGGAAAATCTATTAAGAGCCCATCAACATGAATTTGTATGGGATTATCATGACATGAAGGGATTGGATCCTAAAATTTTTACCCACATAATTTATATCAGGAATGATTGCACTCCAGTAAGACAGCCACAAAGGAGGATTAACCCTACACTAAGAGAAATTGTGAAAGAACTATAGAAATTGTTAGATGCAGGATTTATCTATCCCATTTTAGATAGTCAGTGAGTGTCTCCATTGGTGATTGTGCCCAAGAAAGGAGAGAAGTGGTGAGTCTGTGTTGATTATAGAGAACTTAATGCTACCACCAAGAAAGATCACTTTCCTTTAGCATTCATTGATCAAGTTTTAGATACACTTGCAAGAAAGCAATACTTCTCTTTTCTAGATGGATTTAGTGGCTACAAATAGATCTAAATTGCACCAGAGGACCAAGAAAATACCACATTCACCTATCCATGGGGGACCTATGCTTACTTGGTACTCCCATTCGGCTTGTGCAATGCACCTACAACCTTCTAGAGGGCAGTCATTGGTATATTTTCAGACATTTCTCATGATTGCATGGAGATTTATATGGACAACTTTACCACTTATGGTGTTGACTTTGATCAAGCATTGGAGAATCTAAAAAGGGTCCTACAAAGATGTGAGGATCAAAACTTGTCCTTAAATAGTGAAAAATGCTTTACGATGATGCAAGAGGGCGTAGTTCTTGGCCACTACATCTCCCAAAAGGGAATTCAAGTATATCCTACAAACAGAGGTAATCACAAATCTACCTACACCTGCAAAACATAAAGATGTTAGAATTTTCTTGGGTCATGCAAGATATTATAGGCGATTCATCAAATACTTCAGCAAGGTAGCAGAACTGTTGTATACCCTTCTCACTAAGGATGCCAAATTTTAGTGGATTGAAGCTTGTGACAAGGCATTTTCTACTTTGAAGACAACTTTGACAAATGGTACTATACTTAAGGTACCCAATTGAGAGCTTCCTTTCCACATTCACATTGCATGCATTACATTGTGCCATAGGAGCAGTCCTAGGACAAAAAGAGGGAGTTTTTGAACATGCTATATACTTTGTCAACAAAAACTTGCAAGAAGCTGAATTCAATTATACTATGACAGAGAAGGAAATGTTGGCTATAGTTTATGCACTAAATAAATTCATTCATTACATAACGGGCTATCAAATCTTTGTAGACACTGATCATGCAGCCATTAGATATCTCATGAATAAACCTTTGATCATAGGGAGGTTGGTGAGATGGTTATTATTGATGTAGGAGTTTGATATAACTATTGTAGATAAGCTAGGAAGAGCTAATGTTGTTGCAGATTTTCTTTCAAGGCTGACTACATTAGAAGACAACCAAACCATAGATGAATCTTTTCCTAATGAGAATCTATTCTCCCTCAGTGTGCAAATACCTTGGTATGCTGACATAGTCAACTACTTGGTCACAAGTAGAGTTCCTTCTCATTTCTCCCCAAAAGAGAAAAGGGCGCTCATTGAAAAATATTTTCATTTCTCTTGGATTGTTGGAGGTTTTTTTTACACAGGACCTGACCATGTTATGAGAAGATGTATGAGAGAAGATGAGACTTATGACATTTTTCATGCATTTCATAATGAGCCATGTGGAGGACACTTTCTGGCCAAAAGGACAACAATGAAAATCTTGAACACAAGGTACTATTGGCCAACACTCCATAGAGATGTAGGAAGGTATACCAAAAAATGTGATAGATGTTAGAGGATGGGAAAACCAACTAGATCTGATGAGATGCCATTGCTCCCTCAAATAGTGATCACTCCTTTTGACAAATTGGGATTAGATTTTGTGGGACCAATTCACCCTCCATCAAATGGTAAGTCTTATATATTGGTATGCACTGATTACGTAACAAAATTGGTAGAAGTCAAGGCCATGAAGCATGCAAAGGATAAAAAAATTGCAGAGTTTCTTTATGAGGAGATTTTCACAAGATATGGAGTTCCAAGAGAAATAGTGACTGATCAAGGGACACAATTCACATCAACCCTTATTGCAGCACTATTGAATGAATATAACATTAGGCATAGAAGGTCTACTCCTTATCACCCCCAGGCTAATGGCCAAGTTGAGGTGACAAACCAAGAAATTGACACTATTTTGACCAAAACAGTGGCTATTCATACGAAAGATTGGGAGAATAGATTACTTGAAGCTATTTGGGTCTTTAGGACAACATGGAAAACAACTACAAGCTTCACCCCATTTGACTTGTTGTATGGAAAGACTTCCATGATGCCAATCAAATTTGAACGCAAAACTCTACAGATTGCAGTGGATTTAGGCATGGACATTTTTGAAGCATAGAGAGAAAGAATCATGCAGCTAAATTCTTTGGATGAAATAAGGAGAGTATCCCTGCAACATACTAAAGTAGTGCAAAACCAAAGAATCAGGTGGCATGACAAATTTATCAAAGAAAATAAGTTCAAACTAGGATATTGGGCCTTGCTCTATGATTCTAGATACCAGGACAATGTAGGAAAATTGCAAAGGAGATGGCTAGGACCCTATAAGATTGCTGAGATCTTTCCCAATGGAGTTGTCCAGCTTACCACCATTGACCTTGTCAAGTTTAAATTACTTGTCAACGGTCATCGCCTCAGGTTATATCATAAGCTAACTTCTAAAGAAGAATTCCTATAGTAGTTCACCTAGCACTCAGAGCTTCTTGTAGCCAAAGGAAGTGGACCTAGTATCCCTCCTTCGGCCTAATTAAGGTACGTACTTTTCATAATAAAGAATTTCACTTATGTCAAAGTCCATTTCTCCGTTATCCACCCATCCACCCATTTGTACCTCCTTTCTCTCTCTTCCATCACTTCATTCCATGTCATTCCATTCCACCCCATCTTCATTCATTGCTCAATTCATTTTCTAACAAGGAAAGTGTTACTTATCCACGATCTTTGCATTTTCTGTACATCTAGGTATGTGCGCATTAATTGCTATCTTTAATCATCTTTTAAGTACATTCATTTAATCATTGTACATTAGCATAGGTATTGACATAAATGCCATTATTTCTTGTCAATAACCACTCCCCATCTCACATGTGTGGACACATGTCCAAATTTAGGTTGGGGGGAGGGAAATGAAAAAGATGCAAATATTTTATTGCCCATGATGTGTCAAACCATATTAGGTTGCGTCAGAATTTTAAAATGAGCTAATGGCATGAGTGAGATGACAGTTACTGCAGCTGCCAATTCTTCCTATCATAACTTCCTTCTATCACTTATTTTCTTGCTATTATTGCCCCATCCTAATCGTGACTTTCAAGCAAGAAGATAAAACAAAAGAAAGGAAATATAGTCGACACAGATACTATAGGGAAGCGCAAAAGTTGAAAGGAGTTGTAGAGCATTTGTTTGATTCTAGACAATGGGAAGTGGGTTAGTTCAAAATGATCCCACAGTGCATGATATCTTACTATAGGATGCACAATGCCTAGCTAAATTTCAAAACTATGGATGGATAGACTACTTTTTTAAACTAGATGGTTTTGATGAAGGCATTGCCCTTGAATTTTCCTAGACATTTTTGGAAGGAAAAGCCACAGTAAAAGGGTTAGAAGTTGTAGCAACAAAGGAAAGAATTGCATAAGTCATAGGGTTACCTACTAATGGTGAAAATTACCCTATTTCTAGAGACTCCAGGATAGCTAGGGCTGAATTCGCAGAGCCAAACGATCCCCCATTGAGCATAGACAAGCAGGGCACAAAAAGAATGTCTCTACCTGAGCCATGGAAGTAGATATTTGTGTATGTCATCAAATACATTAATTACGAGGGCCGCCAGTCAAACTTGCATTTTGTCCACTTCAAGATTTTGAACCACATGAGGCACGGGAGGAGAATGAATGTTCCCAATATGCTATACAATCTTCTCTTAATCATGGTAGATGAGACCCAAAAAGGTAGTGATAATTTTGTTTCCCACCATTGCGTGATTAAATTGCTAGTTAAAAAATCTCTGCATGATGTTTCTGGAATGAATTGGGAAGAGTTTATTAAGGTTGATCAAGATTATCACTAGGAGGAGTATGTTGATGTTGAACATTTTCCACCTAGGGCCATAACTAGATCTCATAGGTCTGGCAGGAGGGTAAGCACTAAAGCTATTCCTAGTGCTTCAGTCCCTGGCATTGGCTCTAGCATGAATCCTCCTGCAACTGAGGAAACCATTGAAATTAGTTCTTCTAGAATAAATTACTCACTAAAAGAAATCTCTTCCTAAGACTTTGATGATGAAGTTCCACTTGAAACCCTCATGAAAACTAGGGCACGACAGAGGGAGGTAGAAACAAGAAAAGGAAAGGCTAAAATATAGCCTTTGGAAATAAAAGTACCAAGTCTAAAAAAGAGGAAAGCTGATACTATTCCTCCTATAGCCAAAGGAAGATCTGAAGGACCTACCAGGAAATCAAGACTAGCTGGGCCTGTCCAGGAAATCCCTAAACCTGATGAGACCCCACATGAAGACCCTGAAGCTCCAATGCAGCAGGTGTGTGACAAAGAAGAATGAGAAGGCATATTTAAGGGAGCAACAAACATAGCACTAGTTGATATTGCTAGCATTGTAGAGGAATTGGAAGAAAATAAAAAACTTTCTACAGCATGAACAAAGGATCTTGTAGCATGAAGTCCTACAACAACAACCAGAACCAGAGTAGGAGTTCCTACAACCACAACAAGAGCAAGAGTCCTTGCAGTGAAGGGAAGAAGAAACAACACCTTTACAGCTGGAGATAACTAGAATGCCCGAGTATATGCAAATAATGCCATATACCAAAAGACTAGTAGGTATTCATAATCCTCTTGATTTTTAAGTACATACAACAATTTTGAATCTTTGGACAGAAATACAAAGAATGGAGGAAGAATGGAAAAGGGAAAACAGAAGTTAAAGGAATAAATTCAAAGGAAGGATGAAGAAATTAAGGAGAAAAATGTAGAAATTGCTACCCTGAAGAAGAGGGTAGATGATATGGCAGCTTTGGCACTAAAGATTCTAGAATGTAGAGAACCCCCGAGGGTCTATGCTCTACTCCTGAAAGAGAAGTATCTCTCTTTTAAGATTTCAAGACTTGCCTCAGGCTTGAATCCTTTTGTTGATACCCTTATGGAATTTTTGAATGCTTATAGGATTTCCTCTCCTAAAATGAAGAATTTGTTATGTGAATTTTATTTGCGTAATTATGCTATCACAAAAGACCATGAATGGAACCCATTGATGTATGTTGGAGATGTTCAATTGAGAGCATTCATTTCTTGGGTGCAAAATGAAATTAGTTGGGAACAAGAACACGGTGTTTATAAGCAGTTGGAGTCTGATATCCCCTTTCATGTTAGAGCTGAATCAAGTAACCCAAGGGATATTTACAGAGAATGGCATAGAATGCTACTTAGAATGAGCTATGGCAACATGATTATGCCTTGGATTGAGGTAGCTTACACTGAGTATGAGGTAAAAACAACAACAAAAGAGGAAACCATGAGGAGATGTTTATCCCAGAGATGGAATAGTTTGATCGATGAGTTGAAGTAGGATGAGCCTCATTCCATCCACAATTATGCTGTAGCATTGAAAAGAATTGAGAAACATATTCAGATTGGAAGAACTTAGGGACAACATTGGCTTCCCCTAACTTTTCAGCCACAGATGCTCATGTGGCCTGTTCCAAATTTTAGATTTTACCAGAGTGATATTGTTGTAGAAAGGATGAGATGGGATAGATTTGATAGATTAGTGGAATGCTATTGGGATCCTGACTCATGTGTTGTGGCCATTGATGTTGGACAGCTCTCAATTACAAATTTAAAATCTTTGACCAAGAAAAAGAACAACTCTTCCCTTGCAGGAGGACCAACAAAACATTAGGTTGGGGGGGAGTGATGAGCCTAGTTTTTGGTCTAGTTTGGGTAAAAAATATAGTCTATTTGCTCATTGATGTCATGTATTTTGATAATTAAGTGTTGGTATTGGCATAATGTTTCCCTCAAACAATTGACATTTGACATTACCCTATCTTAGTAGGCTTTAATGATATTTGGCATAATATGTGGGTCATCTATGTTGATTTTGCATGTGATTAATGAGTGTTTCTTAGAGTGGTTATTGATGTGTAGTTATTGTGCATACTAACCTTGGACTACAGACTTAATACATCAAGTTATGGAAGACACCGCTGGTTGGGCATGCACCATAATTTCTAGATGAGGAGCCACTCCAGGTCAAAGATAGTCGACAATAGAGATTCTTCATGCAACCGAATGTAACCACCTTGCAGTGGACCTTAATGATTGAGCATGCATGGGAATTACTGTTGTGCTGAATCTGCGCTTGACTTGCATGTCTACCTAGATTCCATGCGCGTGTAACCACTACCGCTCCACTTTTCCCTACTTTCCCTAAATGGTGTCCTCCCAGTTGTGGAGTTGATTTCCTTGTTAGCTATAGTATAAATAATAATTTGATGCTTCTTCTTCAAGAGGTTGCACGATTCTACATTGTACTCTCATTTCAGTGATACAGATACATCACTCTTTGTATGCATAATTTATAGTGAATGAAAATAAAGTTCTGAGTTTGAACATCTGAGTTGTTGTTAGTATAGAGGATAGTTATCCAAGGGGGCCCACTTGGTGAGTAATATGTTCTCTTAGTTTAGCAGTAGCTTAGTATTACCTATCATTTGATGCTTAGTTTGAAATTTGGCATTGACTATTCCTGCAGCCACTAGAAGTCCATTTTGTGTCTGTTCCTGTAGTGAAAGCAGACAGAGTAGTTCCTATTTGTTGCTCAGATCTTTCATTCTCACTTTGCATTTTAGTTCAGCTTAGTTGTTGGTTGATGCTTAATAGTTGCTTTACTTCCTTTTCAGCAATTTACTTTCAGTAATGTGTTTCTTATCTGTAGGACACAATGACTACTTGAGCCCCTAGTGCACATACAATGCCGACCCATTTCAAGTTCACATCCCTGGGTTGACAAGTTAAATGCTTCTTCATAGTGGTTGAATGACTATTCAAGTTAGATGTCCAATCTCTGAATTGTGACCGTAGAAGCCCAGTTATGAAATCATTGTAGGAGGCAGACAAGGACAACAAGAAGGAAAATTCTAGATCCAAATCCCATGGGAGATGCAAATCTCCTAGTAATTTCAAGGAGAAATGTTGAAGCTATCAAAAGGATAGGCATCTAGGAAGAGACTATAAAGATGAGAATAATAAGAATACAAAAAATGTAGATTCTCACATGTGATTTTTTGGAGAGACTCTCTTAGGATGAAAGTGATGCTTAGAACAGTCATTTCCCTTGCTACTCATACATCAAAAGGTTTGTGGTTGATAGAATTTGGTTCCTCTTTCCACATTACCTCACTTCAAATTTAGTTTATAGAATATGAAGAAGATAATGTTTCTACAAAATACTGTGGAAATTATTCCCATCTTAAACTTGTTGGCTATTTTAGAGTTCTAATTTGATTCCATAATGAATTACTGAAGGGGATCTATGGTGTGTTGCATATACATTTTGACACAAAAATTATTTTAGATAATTAAATTGAATAATGTAACTGGGCAAATTTGTAAAATCCCCATCTCGGGCAACATTTTTTTTCTTAAAGAATGCACTTCCAACTCAACCAACCAAACATATTCCATGTCAATTAGAAGTGTTAATTTCAATAGCTCTCCATTCACCATGGTGGAATCAACTCATTCTTTCCAAATATATACCTGCACAAATGAGAGATATAGTCCCAAGGTTAAGGTCTTTCCTAGACCTATGACCTAGGCCTCGAGGGTTCGTGATGACCCTGCCTACATATCTCATCGTAGGAATTAAAGGTGTAGTAGTTCACCCCATGATGACAATGGGAGTTCAATCTATCCTCTTGTATGAGATCTATTATCTCACCTTTAACACATAACTATTAGTTTAGTATGTGTAAGCTATCAACATAGTTAATTATAATGTAATGATAATAATTTTTCCATCAAGTGTTGGGTCCATACCAATCATTACCAAGTTTTAGTGTACAAACATTCACAATATTCACAAGAGGTCATTCATACCATACTCTCAAAGATTATACACCATGGCTGTCATGACCATACACCCATATACACAAGCTAATTAGCTAATACACAGTATGGGTACAATAGTGATTGCATCATACAAAAATCACAAGTGCAATAGTGACTGGATCATACATGGACCACAAATGTAACAATGACTGGATCATACCCAGATCACAAGTATAACAATGACATAATCATACCTAGTTCACAAGTATAACAATGACTAGATCATACCCAGATCACAAGTGCAACAATGACTGAATCATATAAAGATCACAAGTGCAACAGTGGCTGTCTCATACACAGATAATAAGAATAACGAGATTAGCTCATATGTACATCAAAAGTACACAATTATTATCTTATTTTCATATCACAATTACCTTAGTGACTGGCTCCAACATATATCACAAATACATAGTGACAAGGTCCATCATACATCACATAAACTTAGTGATGAACTCCACCATACATCACATAACATAATAACAATGGTTAAAAAACACATCACAATGGCTAATACATGTCCATAATGCATCCTAGATAGAAAGAATGTTGGTGCATTGCACACTATACCGTGGGTCCTATCCTTCCACTAGTTTTCTGCACCATTGGACAATGGGAAGAGGATTTGATGCATCCCATAGTACACTGTGGGTCCATCCTTAACCCCACAAGGCTAAGTTTATAATCTAACAACTGGGAGGGGATTTGTTGCATCCCATACTACACCATGGGCCCATCCACCATCCCAAGGGTTTCCCCAAGCAGAGAACCTGCCCAACCCATTGGATTCTAACTTCAATACCCTATAGGCCATCGACAACAAGTCTGTCCACCCAAGAAGATGTAGCTCCCAAAATATACGACCTTGTGACTTTGGTGATATTGTCAGCTAACTTCTTCATAATCCTAGGTAACACATGGCATTAGTCACTTCTGTGCATACCAGTGATAGCCCGTGAACCCTATGAATATTTGGTTAGTCTCAGATTACTGTTACCTACACAGATGGGTCCCTACCTATGCAACCACTACGACTGTATCATAACTAGGGTAACCTTCTACCTTCACCTCTATGAACTAGGTGAATGCTAACTAATCCCTAGTAGTATCCTAGACATCGATCATTGGAACGGTCCAATGACTACCTGTCGCTACTCAAATATGCCAGAGGTTCACTCTTGGGCGGGTCATACATAACATGATTCAGAATCTCAATCCAAAGATACATGGTCCTATACATAAGCACATAGATATGGATTTGATTTACATAAACACATAAGAGATACATGGAACCAACACAAGATGGACTTTGCCAAACTTATACATATATTCAAATACCCATTATAAGGTAGTTAATATTTGCTTACTATATAAGAGCATATTATGTATTAAAAACACAATATTAGATTCAATTAACTTGTTCACACCCATTTAGTACCCCTTAAACCTCAAATAGAAGCCTACTAAAGAGAGAAGATCAAACCAATTTAGAACAACCATGTCATCTAGGAGTTATCACCCCCTAGACCCTCTTTGTACGGACATGAGGTCACAAAGGAATCCTTCACCCAAGAAGCACGTACATTCCCACTTCCAAATGGGTCAAAGTCACACATAGTTCTCACAAGGTCTCTCAAGGATACCTATGGACCAATTCCCAATTTAGTGAACCTATACCATGACACTTTCTTGCAAGTATGTAGAGATTGAACCTCACCACCCTTATTATTCCAAATCTGACTAGGACATTCTTGGGTTCATCTTATCAACATAGGGGCAAGGCTATTATGCAACATAAAATTACCTTGGTTCACACAAACCCATAAAAAAGCATTTGCTTTTAAAAATCATATAATAGGTTTGATATTGGAGTTATTATATTCAAGGGGGGCAATAGATATCTTTGAAGGACATACCCTAGTATTTATAAGTGTGTATTAAGTACAATCAATGCCTGAATGCTACTTAATGAAGTGGTAACTCTATGTCCATTAGACCAACATATGAAAATATAAACCTAATAACAATTTCTACTTAGAATAATATTCTTAATCTTCCAAATTCCTTCACACTATAGCGCAACCTCCTATTCTTATAATAATTGAGTTCATAGATTGGATAATTTATTCATACTTGGCATTCTCTCCTAAATATGGCATCGATGGTGGACAATAAGGTATCATGACATGTTGCATAACATGGTTACATAGGGTTTATTTCTTACCTTAGTCTCAACAATATTTTTCTTCATTTTAGTATGCAATCATATTGTAGATCAATATAGCTCTATATCATTCCTTTGTTTGTGTAAGAATCGTTCCCACATCAAGGTTATTTTATTTAAGATGTCGTGATCATGTAAAGCATTTACCATGGTGACAATGAATTAAGCAAGCACCAAGTTCCAACAGTAAAAGTATGTTTATTAAAGTGTGGTTTTAGTGCCACTAACTAAAATCATCACTCCTTATATTGTCATGTAACTACCTAACAATTAGATGTAACAACACTATGTAAGTAAGGTCTTTCAAACATCATGGTTAAACCTCACCACTTAGTATAAAAATATGGTATAAACATATCTTATTTCAAACACTCTAGAAGGATATAAGTACTAAGGGAGTTAGGCAACCATTTAAAAAAATTTAAAAAATTATATATATATATATATATATATATATATATATATATATATATATATATATATATATAGATATAGATATATACTCCCAAGTTAATTTATCGAAAGATTTCCCACCAATGTATACAAATTTAATCAACCATCCCATAATTATATCATAACCATATATTAAATATTTATAATGGGCTATCACAAACCACTATCTTAGATATGTACATTAAATGTCTTCCAAGTTATCAAGGGTTTCATACCTTTCTTTTAATACCTATGTCATTGTTTTTTACTATATTTACAAAATATGAAGCTCAACCACTACAATTGCATAGTGAATAATATGTTTACTACCAAGTTAATATTATGACCCATTAAATATAGCTCCCTTGCAAGAATGAATCTGTAGTAGTTCCTATTTATGTATATACATGCATGTACATGGAGGGTATGTACATGATCATCATGGAAAAAACAGGCCCTTAAGTGGCAAAAAATTCAAAAAAATCAAAGCTAGGCAACTTGATGTAAAAAATTGAATAAGTTATCTATATTATTTAAAAAATATGTAAGAATAGAATTTGTAGCAAATTGAATGTAGTTTCTAAACTACTAGGTTTATTTAAAAAAAAAGAAATCTATTTGGTGAAAATTTGAAATTTCAATGTAGTAGTACTTAAATTTCAGGGAAAAATAAGAAGTAGGTGTCTTTCTAGCCACCATAACCAAAATAAAATGATAATAGTTTTTATAAGATTTTATATATAAGTAGAGGACTCATTTCCTGATGTGATACATATTTTTTTGTAATTTTTTTCCAAGTAAATAATTAATTATGAAATTTTTATTTCAATTTTTTAAAAATATAAAAACTTGTGTGTCTGGCCACCTTAACTTGGTCAAAACTTCATGAAATTCATTTTTTCTTTTTTTTTAATCCTATAGTATGTGAATCATAGAATGTGGCGCATGTTTTGGATTCAAAAAATGTGATACTGTTTGAAAGCTATAGATGTTTTTCAATCAACCTATCAATCAAGACTTTAGTCGTAATTCAAATAATAATTACTTATTAAATTCAAAGTAAAGCATAATTTATATCGGTGGAAAGTTGAGAATCTCCTTTAAAAACCCTTTTTGTTTCATCAATTTTGGGAAAAATAAAAGTTGTTAGCCACATACCCTACACATTCCCATCATATTGCCACTTTTTGCCCCATGATGATTTTGCACATACCCTGGACACCTTTAAGCACATTCATATAAGTGTGTGACACCCCCTACTCTAGCACTTGTAAGTTTGTATATAAACCGGAGCTTTGTGGTTTTCTTTCCCATTAGTATTATTTTAGGATCAAACATGGGTAATTCAGGTTGAACCATCAAAATTATGCTATTTCTTTTATAAAAATAATGTAAATAAAAGGAACTTATCTGAGCTTAAAGGATGTTTGTTGCCCATTTCACGAACTCCCCTCATGGCATAGATATGGAGGATGTCATTGAGGTTTTGAAGTCAGAATTTTCTTTTTCTATGCTAGCCAACCCCTTTCTTCTCACCAAATTGCAAAGGTGAAGTTAAGGTGGGTCATGGAGAGAGTTTATTGGTTGTTGCATCATCTTTTCATAACAAGCAGGAAGTATATTGGAAATGGTTGTGGATTTTGGCGTTATACTTGCCAATCATTTTTTTCTTGAGACCACATCCTTCACTCTGTGTGTCCTCTCCATCTTAGGGTCTTCCTCTCCAACAGCTCATACCTCCTAAATTTCCTATCCCTTTATGCCTTCGATGGAAGCCCTTAGTCTTTTCGAAAGCTCCCACTTCTGCCAATCATAGTTTCCTAAAAGTTTCTACATCCTTTCAACACACATTTTGACCTAACCAATGTTCAATCTCTGGCAGCTCCCAATAGATACACTGAGCTTGGGATCACTCTCCTACTCACTTATCCTCCCTTTCCCTTCCATTCCCATGTAATCTCTCCTCACATCTCTATGATCTCTTCTCTTTTGCACATAATTTTGTTGTTTCTCCATCTATTTTCTCCCCACACCTATCACTTTGCATGCCCTCTCCTTCTCTTTTCCTTTGTAGGAAAGGAGGATGTTGGCAATGCTTGGTTGCAATTTATTTTCCTCTACTCCCTCCTACATGATTTTGGTGCCCTCCATTCCATTTTTCTCAAATGCCTCTTTAATGCGGCTATCGATGGTAGATTGAGGTATTTTGCATGCCAAATTGACTTTCATCCTTGGATAGCTCTTGAACAAAGACACCATACCCCTGGTAAATGAATTTCATCAAACCCCCCTCATGCTTCTACTTCTCATGTTTTTCTCTCTACAACATGTGTGTCTCTAGTCAAGGGGTTGTGGGGATTTTAAAATTTGTCCCGTGTGCTAGCTTTTCCCATGTGACATGCCATTTTCCCCCTTTTTGTTCATCTGCACCATGTTTCTTTGACTGCATCGCTCCTCCAAACACCTGCACCATGCCCATTTAATTATTTTTTTTGGCCTCCTTTATTGGGTTGTTAATACTTGCAATGACTTTGACATTTTATTTTTATTAATTTTCACCTACCCATTGTGTTGTCTTCTTAGTCAAATCTTTTCCTTCATCTCATCTTCTTCTCAACTTAAGGACTGCACATCAATCCCTTAACATGGCCCATAACTCATTAATTTTAGTTACAGTGACAACCAATTCCACATGAATTTGTCCTCCTGATCATGATGTGACATCCTCCCCCCCTTAGGATAAGTCATCGTGGCTTATTAAAAGGGTTACAATTATTGATTTCTCCAAAATTTTGGGGTTACTAGACAATTGAAATGCTTTTTCCTCCCTTGTTCTTATCTCTCAAGTGGGTTATTTTCCCTAATTTGACCAATTTGGGAGTATTTTTATTAGATTCAAGAGGATGCCTACTAAAATATATACCCTCAAGCAAGCATTTTTGCTTAATCCAACCCTCATTTTTAATTTAGGTGTTGATATTTCTTAAAATACATCTATATTATATCATTGGGTACCCACATTTATTGGCTACCCCCAGTAAGATATCATAGTACCATGCATCAAAACTACTTTTACCATTAATTATTAAGGTAGTCACATTCTACCCATTCAAACATATCCCCATAGTTATTTGCATTTTAGGTTCTTGGCAATTCATGTTTATACCTTGAGAGAAATTTTTAATACTTGAATATGTAACAAACATTTTCCTCATAGAAAGGGGTAAAAATCAAATCTAACAGTAAATTAGGGGAAGTAGCAATCATTAAATTCACCAACCTTCCACTACGCACTTTGATTTTTATTTATAATTCATTTATCCAAAATTCCTTTTTCACTCATTCAAATTCTCTTAATAAGGACTAGCCATGCACTCTCGCAAGGTTAAGATTCCATTTAAGATATTTAAATTATTTACATGCATACTAAGTGACTAACATAGTTATGGCTATTTGGTAGTGTAAGAAAACATAATCTACCCCAAATCAAGTGAGCTTCATAGGTCCAGTGTTTGAACCTGGTTGCTCTGATACCAATGTAAAATCCCCATCTCGGGCAACAATTTTATTATTATTTTTAAACAATGCACAACTTCCAACTCAACAAACCAAACATATTCCATGTAAATTAGAAGTGCTAATTTCAATATCTCTCCATTCACCATGGTGGCACCAACTCATTCTTTCCAAATATATACTTTCACAAAAGAGTGATACATCCCAAGGTGAAGGTCTTTCCTAAATCTATTACCTAAGCCTCGAGGGTTCGTGATGACCCTACCTATGTATCCCATCATTGGAATCAAAGGCATCATAATTTGCCCCACAATGACAGTGGAAGTTCAATATCTCCTCTTGTATGAGATCTATTATCTCACCTTTAACCCATAACTATTAGTTTAGTACATGTAAGCTATTAACATAGTTAGTTATAATGTAATAATAATAATTTTTCCATCAAGTGTTAGGTCTGTACCAATCATTACCAAGTGTTAGTGTACAAGCATTCATAATATTCACAAGAGGTCATGCATACCATACTCTCAAAGATTATACACCATGGCCGTCATGAGCATACCCCCATATACACAAGATAATTAGCTCATACACAGTATGGGTATAATAGTGACTGGTTCATACACAGATTACAAGTGCAATAGTGACTGGATCATACACAGATCACAAATGTAACAATGACTGGATCATACCCAGATCACAAGTATAACAATGACATAATCATACCTAGTTCATTAGTATAACAATGACTAGATCATACCCAAATCACAAGTGGAATAGTGATTGAATCATACATAGATCACAAGTGTAATAGTGACTATCTCATACATAGATCACAAGTATAATAGTGGTTGTCTCATACATAGATCATAAGTATAACTATATTAGCTCATATGCACATCACAAGTACACAATTATTATCTCATTTCCATATCACAATTACCTTAGTGACTGGCTCCAACATATATTGCAAAAACATATTGACAAGCTCCATCATACATCACATAAACTCAGTGACGAGCTCCACCATACATCAAATAACATAATAACAATGGTTGAATAGCACATCACATTGGATAAAACATGTCCATAATGCATCCCATATAGAAATAATATTGATGCATTGCACACTACACCATGGATCCTATCCTTCCACCAGTCTTCTGCACCATTGGATGATGGGAAGAGGATTCGGTGCATCCCATACTACACCGCAAGTCTATCCTCAACCCCACAAGGATAAGTATATAGTATAACAACTGGGAGGGGATTCGGTGCATCCCATACTACACTACGGGTTTGTCCACCATCCCAAGGCTTTCCCCAAGCAGTGAACCTACCAAACCCAGTGGATTCAGACTTCAATCACCTATAGGCCACCGGTGACAAGTCTATCCACCTAGGAAGAAGTAGCTCCTGACATATACCACCTTGTGACCTTAGTGATATTGTTAGATATCTTCTTCACAATCCTAGGTAACACATGGCGTCAGTCACTTCCATGCATACTAGTGACAACCAGTCAACCCTATCAGTATACGGTTAGCCCTAGACTACCATTACCTATAGGGACGGGTCCCTATGTGTGCAACTGATATGACCATATCATAACCATGGTAGCCTACTACCTTCACCTTTGTGAACCAGGTGAATGTTGACTAATCCCTAGCAGTAGCCCAGACATCAGTCATTGGCACGGTCCAATGACTTCCTATCACTGCTCAAATTTCCTAGAGGTTCACTCTTGCACGGATCATACATAACATGATTGACAATCTCAATCCACAAATACACGGGCCTATACATAAACTCATAGATATGGAGCTGATTTACATAGAGAAATAAGAGATACATGGAACCAACATGAGATGGAATTTTCCAAACTTATACATATATTCAAATACCCATTATAAGGTAGTCAATCTTCGCTTAATATATAAAAGCATATTATGTATTAAATACATATTGTATGATTCTCTTAACTTGTTCACACCCATTCGGTACTCCTTTTGCCTCAAATTGAAGCCTACTAAAGAGAGAAGGTCAAACCAATCCAGAACAACCCCAACATCTAGGAGTTATCCCCCCTAGACCCTCTCCCTATGGACTTGAGGTCACAGAAGCATCCTTCGCCCAAGAACCTCCTACGTTCCCACTTCCAAATAGGTCAAAGTATCAAGGATACCTATGCACCAGTTCCCAATTTAGTGAACCTATACTATGGTCCACTTTATTGCAAGTATGTAGAGATTGAACCTCATCACCCTTATAATTCCTAATCTGAATAGGACATTCTCAGGTTCATCTTATCAACATAGGGACAAGGCTATTATGTACCCTAAAATTACCTTGGTTCACACAAACCCATAAGAAAGCATTTCCTTTTAAAACTCATATAATAGGTTTGATATTGGAGGCCTTATATTCAAGGCGGCCAATAGATATCTTTGAAGGACATACCCTAATATTTATAAGTGTGTATTATGTACAATCAATGTTTGAATGCTACTTAAGGAAGTGGCAACTCTATGTCCATTAGACTTGGAACATATGAAAATGTAAACCCAATAGTAATTTCTACTAATAATATTCTTGATCTTCCAACTTCCTTCACAGTATGGCACAATCTCCTATTCTTATAATAATTTAGTTCATAGATTAGATAATTTATTCATACTTGGAAATTTTTCCTAAATATGGCATTGATGGTCAACAATAAGGTATCATGAGATGTTGCATAACATGGTTACATAGGGATCATTTCTTAACTTAGTCTCAACAATTTTTTCCTTCCATTTCGTATGCAATCATATTGTAGATCAATATAGCTCTATATCATTCCTGTGTTCATGTAATAATGATTCCCATATCAAGGTTATTTTATTTAAGATGTTGTGATCATGTAAAGCATTTACCATGGTAAAAATGAATAAAGAAAGCACCAAGTTACAACAATAAAAGTATGCTTATTAAAGTGTGGTTGTAGTGCCACTAACTAAAATCACCACTCCTTATATTATCATGTAACTACCTAACAATTAGATGCAACAACACTTTGTAAGTAAGGTATTTCAAACATCATGGTTAAACCTCACCATTTATTATAAAAAAATGGTATGAACATATCTTATTTCAAACACTCTAGAAGGATATAAATACTAAGGGAGTTAGGCAGTGCCCATTTATACAAATTAAATAAATTATATATATACTCCCAGGTTAATTTATTGAAAGATTTTCCACCAATGCATATAGATTTAATCAACCTGCCCATAATTCTCTCATAACCATATATTAAATATTTATAATGGGATATCACAAACCATTATCTTAGATATGTACATTAAATGTCTTCTAAGTTATCAAGGGTTTCATACCTTTCTTTTAATACCTATGTCATTGTTTCTAACTATATTTACAAAATATGAAGCACAACCACTACAATTGCATAGTGAATAATATGTTTACTACCAAGTTAATAGTGTGACCCAATAAATATATGAACCATCAATTTTGATAGTGTTGTTCTATGGATTTCTCTTGCACTCTTAGGATCTTCCACCTAAAAGAAGAGTGATAGAAGACCAAAATTGAGGTGGTTCACTCGAATTAAGGAATGTATGATTGAATTATGACTAAATGCAATGATATAAATGCAACTAAGTGATGAAGTTGGTTGATTAATAATGCAAAACTAAGGAAATATGTAATGTTTGAAAATACATTGTGATATGCAAAAAGCACCTAGAAATGAATGTAAATTGCAACAGTAATTGATGGAACTGAAAGTGTGCACATGAGATATTGATGAAGGATAAAATTAACTTTTGGAATGCTGCTGATCTTGATTTTTAGGCCTGGTGGGACTCATTCACCATTTTGGGTGAATTAGTCCTAGTTCTATGAAACTATTCCAGATCCCGTTTCATACAAATGGGTATCTAAAAATGCAAAAAACCAAAATTAGGCCTAGAATTGGGACTCATTCTACACCCATGGAAAATGAGTCCACTTTTGAATTTTTGAAGGTTCAAAAGTGGAAACAGGAGCCTTCGGTCTGCACTTTCTGCCTCTTCAGGTGTCTGGTTCTAAAATTGTCAAATTTGGGCCTGAATGTGACTTTTTCTTGATATTTTCCCTTGGTAAATAGGAAGGTGTCTTCAACAACTTCACAACTTGATCTTCAATTATTTTCAAGTCCTCAAGATGCCTAAATCTGCAAACACACAAGACAAGAGAGAGAAATGTTGAATGTTAAGGCATGGGGGTTTTCCTTGGTCAAATCCCTTTGTAGGTAACTAAACTAAATGAAGAAATAATGTAATGAAGCATGAAATAATGGAGTTATTACCTTTCCATGATGATTGATGTTGAATTTCTATAGCAAAACATGAAGAATCTACCCTTGAATGTCTAAAAATTGCTATCTTAATGACTTGAAATGATGAAACCCTAACTTGCTTGACTGAAGATGGAAGAATGACAGGTGAATAATGAAGATTGGTTATGATTTAGGGTTTAGAGACTTGATTTTATAGGAAATTCACCTAATTTACCCATAAATTGGATCCCCAAGGATGACATGAAGAAAAATAAAACTTAAATTCAAAAATTTCCTGCTCAAAAGTCAAAAATGGGCCAAATGGGACTCATTCGCCACCTTGGATGAATCAGTCCCGTGAATGTAAAATTATTTGAGCTCCCTTTGGGTTTTTTGTTTTTCTAAAGTGCTGGCCCCTAACTCATGTATTTAACATGTTGTCCTTTGCTCTTCATCGGGCTTCTTTTTGCTATACTTCATCCGTTATGCTTCCATGTGTCTTCCCAACACTCCTCATAGCAAAGGCTGCCTTCACTCTTCATCTGACTCTTGCTATGCTTCCACATGTCTTCTTTGTTGGCTATTCCTAACTATTTACCCTCACTTTTTCATTGAGCACCGTCTATGCGCCAAAAGGCTCCCATTCGCATAAAATTTGGTGGACCCCACCAAATGGTGCTGATAATAAAGATCGTTGCTACATGCCTTCTCAATGCAAGCCTTTAGCGAGGTGAGGAAGGAATGAGCTACGAGTTGGACCATGTTGCCACCTGTCTCCTTTGTGGGGCCTTCATCAAATGGAAAGAGTGGAGCAAATTCCATGCTATGATATACTATCGCACATTCTAACTGCCTCCACAGGGAGGTGACATTGTCTGTGCAGGGTATGTTGGGATCACTGCCATCATTTGCAAGGGATTAATTTGGCTAGGAGGCTTCTACATACCATGGCCCAAATATTTTTCTATTGCAATGGCCAAGGGGAATCTTTTTTATGGCCATCAGTGCTTCAGATACTAAATATTTTCTGTTACAAGCTCTCCAGGCAGTGGATTATTGGATATAAATACTACTTCTCGCTTCAGAAAATGGGTTCTAGAGAGATAGAATTTTTAGAGACACCAGGCCTTTTTACTATTTTTATATTATTGCAAAATAACACATAGACTATGTCATTGTTCAGCCTTTTTATTTTCTTAATCTATTTGATAAACTTTACACTATGCCATTATTGTTTTGAACGATTCATTTATAGAACTTCTAGGGTTTTAATGCAAGTTTGCTAGTTTAGATCATGTCTTTGACTCTTCATTTTAGTGAATGTGCATGAAAATTATTTTAATTCATTAAATGAATTATTAAGGCTTTTATCTTTAATTTTTGTCATTCTAGGACATAGAAGATTGCTGATAGGGCCCTTAAATCAAATCCCAAAAGATAGATTTACCGTGCCTATACCTACTCTTTGGCGCATCGCCTTAGTTAGATTTTTATTTTTATATCTGCTTCCTATTCCCATTCCTAAACCCCAATTATAGAAGAAGCCAACTCCTTTAAAAATTTGGAGGTCACTCAATTTAGCATGATTGGTCCCCCCATTAACTAAGTTTCCCATAAAGGGCTCTTACCTTGCCAATTTTTGGCATCAACAGTTTTTTTTGTTTGACATGCCCGGTGGGATGACTTCAATGAGTCTAAATTCAAAAAGGGTGTATGATCCATCGGCCTATTACTAGGTCCCAAACAATGAATAATCTTGTTTTACTAGTGCCTCCATTAGGGACAATACAAGTCGTAACCCAATTAGTGAATGTTCTGCTTCCTCCACCCTTTTTCCTAGCCATGTTGCCTGTTGCTAACAAAAATTATGGGGCATGGGATGCCATAAGCCCTCTTGTTGCACCAGTAGCACTTACTATTTGGGTCACTATCCCAGTCTCTGCTCTAAAAGATATACCTAAGTTCATCGGAGATGGCTCAAGAATGTCATCCAAACATCTACAAGATGTTGTAGACGTATGCTGGTACATGGTGTTATAGACCAAAATATAGCTCTAAGGCTACTTGCAGCCTCCTTCAGAGGCAAGGCAATGGATTGGTACCACACACTGCTAGAAAATATTATCAGTACTTGGGATGACCTCAAAGATCCTTTCTGTCAAATATTTTCAAACGATGGAGACCGGTCCTCACTATATTATCAATTATCTACCATAAAGCAGGCCTCGCACAAAACCATGACTAACTTCAATTCCCAGTTCCATACAAGATAGTAGAGAATCTAGGTTGATATCCACTTGCCACCCGAGCTAGAGTTCATATTCTATTTGAAATCTATCAACCTGACATCTCGACGATGATCTAGTCTTTGGGTGGAACCACTCTAATGGGTGCTTACAACATTGTTGTCAGGGCAGAGAACAATTTGATAAACGCTGAGAAGTTACCACCACAGCCCATCATGCCTATATTTCTAGAAATATCAGTTCTTGCTCAACAAATGCCTTTTACTAGCTCTTCAACTCCTCCTCAATCCATGTACACATACTTGAATGTACCACAAAACGTTGCTTCTACTTCAGGCTCTTTGAAGGAAGAGATGAACGAGTTCAAGGAAATATTACAGACCATCGCTGATGAAATAACTATCATTAAGTAGAACCAGGTGGCACCTTTGAAGGTAACTTATCAGAATTATGAAGGAAGGAGGTCTTCTTACCAACAAAACTAGTTCCAAGGAGGGGCTCACATGAATCCACAGGAACAAACAACAAATCAGATTGTACTAGTGCATTCTCCACTGTAGTGTACTAATCCAAGATCAAGTAGAGAGCTAATTGCATGACAAAATAGCCTAGTTGATGACACCAACCCCTGGTGTTTCCCTTGCGGCTACTCGCATATTCCTCAGAATTTACCATGCGACAATCTACAACAAAAGGTGGCAGAACAATGCAGCCAAGGTGCAATGTCAGATCCCAAAAGTTATGTGTATACCTCTTCAAAGATGGAGAATGTGCTGCTCACCACAAAAATGTAGGGGATGTCCTTGGAGCAAGAAGCAGACATTGCTCCTGATCACACACTCTTCTCATGGATGGAGGAAGAAGAGGTAGTGTTCGCAAATGACGTATCCACATCAAAAACACTGCAAGTGCAGTCTGATTACAACACCTACTCAAAGAGGAGATTCATGGGCAAACCATTCATCTCGCAACTAGTCAATCTATAGCTACAAGTGCTTCCGACCAGACATCCTGCATCTTCGTAGTAGTATAGCTATTACCTAATTTTTAGCTTTCAAGTAAAATCAGGTAACTTAGTGTTTGTTCTTTTCATGTTGTTTAAACATTCAAAAGATAAACCATAAAACTATTATTTTCAATATGCATGAAAGAGTGATTGTCAAATAAAGCAAATTACATTTTATCGAATTTCAATGTTGGAATTACAACAAATGAGGAAGATAATCATAGATATGGAAATGTAATATTTTATTGATAATCCTGAAATGTACATGTCCCTCACAAGCCAAGGGACTAACTCTCTTATTCAATGAACATATGAAGCAATTCATACATGAATAATTAAGAGAAATAAATAATGTGCATATAAGAATGGAACTAGTCATTGCCTGAGAATGACTAGTTAGAAGTTGCCCTGCTGCTGCCCCGAACCGCTTGTGTCCTTCCCAACTCTGTAGCTCCTAGCCCCTGCATCTGAAAAATATGAAAGAGTGATTATCAAATAAAGAAGATTACATTTTTTCATTTCAAAGTTGCAATTACAACAAATGAGGAAGAGAATCATAGATATACAAATGTAATCTTTTATTGATAATCATGAAATGTACATGTCCCTCACAAGACAAGGGAATAACTCTCTTATTCAATAAAAATATGAATCAATTCATACATGAATAAGTAAAAGAAAGAAATAATGTGTATATAAGAATGGAACCAGTCATTTCCTAAGAATGACTAGTTACAAGTTGCCATGTTGCTGCCCTGAACCACTTGTGTCCTTCCCAGCTCCATAGTGCTCCTAGCCCTTGCATCTAAAAAAAGATAATGATATTAGAGCAAGGCTCTAAGAAATGAAAGATCCAATCCTTACATACAAACCTACCTATGCATGTATAAAATGATCCATAGTGCATTAAATAAACATGCAAACCTTGGATGTCTTGGAAAAAAAATAAGTAATTAAACACATCCAACATATGCATTTATTTTCTAACTATTTTCTTCATGTGCATATTTAGGAAAACTCTAGTTACTCTTCGGATTCAAATCAAATACATGTGGGGTAAATGCGCCTCCGAAGAGGGTAGAGCTCAGCATGCTTTGAAAGAAAAAGGAAATTGAGCAACCTGATCAAAGATTTATCTCTTATCAATGCATTAAATCAATATGGAATCACACTAGTTGGTCAACTTTCATTATCAGATTCAAAAGATGCAACATTTTGCTAATATGTCCTTCAATCTTCTTAAGAAGATCCATGATCTATTTATAAAGGAAGTGACTTCATAGATGTATCAAGTTCAATTATGCAATTTTGAACAATGAGGAAGAATTTCATGATGTGGTCAAACCCTTCTCACCATAACCCTATTGGGTAGTGACAAATCACATGGGAAGGTGAGCTTTTAGGTCACCCACATATGTGACATGTGGCTGTCCAACAAAGTTAAAATGAGGAGGATGTGTGTATTTATTACACATAATAGAAGCAAAAGCAATGGTTGAACCAATGTCATGATACAAGTACAAGGACAACACCTTTGCAAGAGCTACTTGAAGAGGCACAAGGGATTGATATTATTCATTCATATGTGCACTTGTGAAAATGAATGCAATAGGTGAAGGTCATTGTCATTAATATGGACAACCAACAATGTATGCTACAATGGTCTCATGAATGACAACAGTGATAAATGTATACTACATGATAGTAGAGGTAGCTACTATATTAAAAAATGGAGCAAATGAGCCATGCAATGAATGGTACAGCCAAGTAACAAAAAACACTAGTTGCATATGCATCAAGGAACTTACAAGGTTGAAAAGCATTGGGGAGTATTCAAAACAAAGCATAAAGTTTTCATGACAAATAAGCATGGTCATATATTTTGCTACCCTCAGAAGTAAAATGAATGAAAGTTATATGTTATCTTTTAGATTGAGAACATGATAAGCTTGAAAGCATTCTAAGCATATTAAATAGGACATCAACAAAAAAACAAAATCTGATCAACAGTGTGTGGCATGCTAAAATAGTATGTAAAAATAAGGATTGCTCTTGATCAAACCAATGGAGGTTCATGATACTTTCATCAAAATGTATCAGAAGGGTTGACACTAAAGATGTTATAGAAGAAAGGATAGAGATCAAAGCCTTGCTATACAATCCATGCATATGCAGAGTTATCAACCAAGCATCTTTCTTTCTAAGTTATTGTATGAAGTAGTGAGAAAATAATGTTAGGAGCTATCATGAGAAAGCTTCGAGACAGTCATGAGTAAGTGATAGTTACATTAGAAAGAAGAAATGAACAGTGTCTCATCTTTGCAATAATTAAAATTGGGATACAATGATCATATCACCATAGTTAGAGGATAGTCCTATGATAGATCTAGATCCTATCTCTATCAACAACGGTATACCAAGATACAGTGAGGGAGTGGCATTACATTGTAGCTATGAAGGAGTGCCTAATTCAAAGACAATGCTACTGAAGTGTTTCAAGAGATAGTGCTATGGCATCAATGTCAAAGATATCTGATATAGATGATGAAACAACACTGGAGTATTTTGAGGGATTAGGTGGCGCTTATACTGTATTGCTAAAAGTTGAGTGGTGACTAGATTGAGGTGCATTAGAACAACTATCCCATGGAAAAGTGTCAGAAAGCAATGATGAAGAATCCACAGATTTCCAAAGTAGCAATAAAGCAGAGCATGATAGTTTTTATTTTCTTGGATTTCTTCCAAAATAGAAATTGATTTGAAGTAGAGAGAGAAATGCCCAAAATAGGGAGCAATACCATCATCTTAGGTACCACTGTTGTAATAAGAATAAATGATAATCTTTGTGTTTGTATATGTGGAGGTCCTAAAGTATGCTTTGGGTAAGTTGCATTCATGGCATCTTTTGGTGAAAGGTTTCCCAAACATGATAAGATCTAGTGTTATTGCTTCACCTATGTTTCATCCATGCAAATGCAATAAGAATGGATGATAGAAAACATATAGTCTCATCATTGTCTACTAAGGAGAAAAGAATCTAGTAGTGGGAGACAAGAAACAAAAATGGATTGATATTGTGCTTCTCATGGTGCCTATGTATGCCACCAAATCAATATATCCCTATGGAATCCAAGTTTTCAATAGAATGTGAGTTTTTGAGTGAAATACAAGTTATTCACAGTGACCAAACCCATTTTGGGGTTTTATTCTCAAAAAACATTCTACAGAAGTGAAATGCACTACAAAAAATCCAGTTAAATACCCACTAAAAGAAACATTTTGTTGCAAATTAGGGCTTTCACTTGTACCCATATTGTGCAATAACATTTCCTCATTTTTTGGACAAAATCTAAAAGTTCTTTTCAAATTGAAAGCATACCCATCTGGGTTCATTGCAAAATCTATGAAAATAAAATGGCAGTATAGAAAACTTTTTATAGGAGTTCAAAAATTGAAAGGCATTTCATGTGTCATGAGAGGTCATGGTTGCAAATTCATCAAAATGCATGCTACAGGAAAACCAAGCAAGGGTTTTTCATAAAATTGCAGAAATAAAGCAGAAAAGTATGAATACAAGAAGACCCAATTTGCATAATGGAGGTCGAGCCACAGTTGGTTCTTTCTTTTTCTATATTCCAGAAACCCATCAGGGTTATCAATATTTGTGAAATACAAGGAGAAAAATAGTGAATGCAAGGTCGGTTGGAGCTTACCCGAGCTCGAGCATCGAAATCTGCAAAGCTTTTCCACTAATTCCTCAAAAGCTCCATTAACTTCTCATGGTGGCTGTTAGCTAGTAGAGTAACAAACAGGAGAATGAATGACACATATGGCTCAGATAAAGTCCATGAAAATGCTACAGGTCATGGCCTGTGAGTCAAAAAATGGCCTCCAAGTTAAAAAAAATCAGATTTATGCCAAGAAGGCACATTTACTTGAGTTTCCATGCTATTATCATGTAAGAAATTGTAAAAAATTGACTGAAAACAAGTAAGAACACCATTTTTCCTGTGTTTTCCAAACCCTCATTACATCAGAGCAACATTTTCTAGATTCTTCAAAGACCAAATGATGATGTTTTTCATCATTTTGGGTATTATGATGAGGGTTTGACATCCTTGCATTTCAATCAGACTTTTTATCCCTTATTTTTAAAATCAAACACATGGTAAATGTGATGGGTCTAAAACATATGTGTTCTCCCTTAGGCATTTTACACCTTAACGACTTTCTCATTTTTCAAAATTTTCTAAGTCATCATTTCACATCATATGTTATCACTTAGGAATTTTTCTGCCTTAGGGATTTATTCCCTTATTTTTAATTATGCTAAGTGTGCAATGCAATATGGAGTATGCCATGTGACCTATGTGTGATGCCTTGTGTTTTCCCAATGCAATGCAACTTGGAATATGCTTTCCAAGGGACTTAGAGGTAGGCCATATTGTCCATGTGTTGTGATCACTATATGCCTTTGCAAAACAATGTGTATGACATGTGTGAGTGAAATGCTAAATATGGTGAGTTGGTTGTCAATGCCTTGGAAGCTTTTGAAAACTTTTAGCATTTCATTTTGCACGGATTTTCAATGTTTGCAATATGATGGAAGGGATTTAAAATCACTTTTAGTTGCTGCAAATTGTAATACATTTTAAATGGTGGGGTGATTTAATTTGAGCCTAATTGTAAAGTGATTTGTTAAGTGATGTTTTTTAAATCACCTAACAAAATCACTATCTTTAATGCTTTAAAAGGCCATGTGTTTTCAAAGAAACAAATATTGCATGATGGGGAATGTGGTCAAATGTTGTTATAGGACCAATGATGATTTACAAAAGTTTGGGAAGTGTAAGATGCTGTTTGGACTGATTTTGTGATGGGGAGGCAAGTTGGAGGCATTTTTTGTGACACTTTTGGGGTGACTATTGACTTGGCATACTTTTCCTTCATGTGGAAGGAATTTTAGAGAGTTATAGAAGGTTCTTTTGGGGATTTTTCTATTTTATCTAGGAAAAATCTTCTAGAAACACTTGTGTTGGCTCTTGGTTTTAGTTTTTCTTAAGTATCTTCATACTTGAGTTTTGGGGAGTAATTTCTTTTTCCAGCAAAAGGATAGATTGCATTTTCTTGGAGTTGCATTGTAACTCATATAGCCCTATTATACAGTAACCACTTTGAAATAATAGATTGTAGTATTTTACCTTCTCTCTTCATGTTTTATGGTGCCATGTCATTAATGGTTGATCAATTTGTTTTGTGAAAACTCATTTTCCTTAAAAACTTGTCCCATGTATTATACATCTATTTGACAAAAAATTCATGTTTACAGGTTATAAACTGAGCTATTTAATGGTGTCATTAATTGTGAAGTCTATTTTTTCCTTTTGGAAACACTATTATAGACCTCTTTATAAATTACTGATGTGAACTGTATTGGAAGGGGAGTTGGATGAGTTGGCTTTGAAAATATTGATTTGAATGTGCAAGGTTGTTAGCAGGTCTAGGATTTTTTGGTGTATCACCTTAGTTTCTCTCCCTATTAGGTTTATTTTATGCAATTTCTTACCCTTATCTTAAAGTTTAAAGTAGTTAGGTGGCATCAAAAATGGGAAGCCATCCCTTATCACTGGAAGTCTTCTTTCAAGCAGGTCACCCACAACCTGAAAGTAGTCCCATGTTAGTCCAAATTTGGTAAGTGCAAATTAAAAGCTTAGCAAATAGGGTACAAATTTGGGGAGGTAATAGTTTTGGCATGCTCGGTGGGACTGTGAATTGTTTCCCAGTTTATTTTTATGCATTTTATTTGCGTTGTTTGGTGTGTACAATAGTAGTTTTAGCCTTTTGGAGGCATTTTATTTACATACTTGGTGAATCCAGTAGAATAACAATTGGTTTTAGATAGATTAAGTGCTGGTATGTTCTTATTTCCACAAAACTCAGATCTAGTTTTCTTGTTTTACAAGAAATTTAAATGAATTTCTAGCTTCTATGAATGCTCTAATATGCCTACATTTTATGAAGACATGTTCTATCATCCCTCATTTCATGAAAATGCTACTCATACACCCAATTACTAGCCACATCAAAATGAGCATGCAACTATTTTTAGTTCAAATTCCTTTGATACAGGAGATTATCAATATTCTCCACAAGTTTTCCACCCTCCCACCCCTGCTCAACCATGATGGCAGTCAGTATGTGCTCAAGATCAATCCCAAGGCCACCATATTTCTAGCAATCACCAGATCAATCTCTATGGCTAGCTTCAAGAGTTTAAAAGTTCTAAGGATAAGCTCAAACAAATCCACAATCTAGATTTAAGGTTGAGGATAAGAAGCATATTTCTTGAAGGGAAAATTAGAAAGAGTGGATTCAATATGTAACCAGAACGGCTAGTTTTTCCAACCTACGATTTCTCATAGGATTATATCCTTAATGGACAATAGGAGGTTGATTGGTAGTAGAAATAAGAAGCTTACCAAGCTCAGATGGATGAATAGGAATGGGAGGCCAATAAGAGGAAATTTGAGGAGAATCTTGCCCAATAGCTTGTTGCAAAGGATGCAGAAATGAGGTTGAAATTTTCCAAAAAAGAAGTTCCCAAGTACAAGTTTGCAACCTTTAGGAAAAATGAGCCTCTAGAATCCCCTGGTAAGTCTTCTCATTTTGAGATTCCAAGTTTCAAGGAATTTAATTCAATGCAAGAGAATGTAGTGCCTATACCACATTAGTCCATCATCCCTCAAGAGCAACCCATTGATGCAGATGACTTACTCCTCATGGAGAGGATCAAAAAATTAAATCCAATGCATTTAGCTATAGCATGTTACCAACTATAGCAGAAAAAGCTCAAACAAGAGGAGGCTTAACCAACCCCTTGTGTTCCAATACAACCTAAAGAAGAGATTCTTGAAGAGGAAGAAACAAATCTTTTAGCTTCTATTATGTTTGAACAAGAGATTGGGAATGATAAATCAAATGTGATAATGGAGGAAAACGAGGTTGTAGATGAAGAGAAGAACCTTGGACCGCATAGATCACTCAACATAGAGGAGACTAGGAGTGTGAACTTTCTACATTTAGCCATGGAGGGATACAGGCTATAGCTATGAAAGGTTGAACAAGAGAAGATTTCTTAAGATGTGTTTTGTAATGTCTTAGCTAATGATCCTCCTGCTTTTGTCAAGGATAGTGAAAATGTTCCAACAGGACATTAGATTGAAGAAGTGAAAAAGGTTGTTGCAGAGGACTGACCTTTAGTTTGGATTTAATGCCAGGTTTTGACGACAAGGATGAAGATTCAAAGCAACAAGAAGACATCAAGTAGTATGGTGAGTTGTAGGTTCAAGAATTAAGACAACAACATGACAAGGCTGAAAAGGGTGATGTAGGTCATGATTTCATAGCTTCATTTGTTGAGATTCCATGTTGCATTGAACATAATGAGGAAAGCATAAGTTTGGTCATAAGTCAGCAACATGAGGTTGAGGAGCAGCAATGTACAACTAGATTTGATATTTTTGAGCATGTTATGCATGAGAAAGCTGATGTTGAGCTTTATGAAGAAGTGTACACTGATATAATTAAACATTTTTTTTCAAAATTAGAGGACAAGGAATCTGATCTGCTAGAGGACTTTAGGACTCATGCTGAAATTCAACAAGTTCACAAGTTTGTACAAAAATATTCTCATGAACCTATTGCAAACTGTCTTATATGGTATTATGAGCTTGCTTTCTACCATATAGTAGAGCTTGAAGCTGATTTATCAGTTGGGAGTTTGTTTCAAAAACTGCTTCACTGTTTGAACACTTTCCTGTGTTCATTGAAGAAGAAAAGCCTATTTTGGAGCACATCTCTTTGAGTGATAATGCAGTTTCTAAGGTTAAACAAGCTCATTTCAAGAGCCTTCCAAGAGCTAATAGCTTGGATAAGTTATTAGCTACCTTGGTGGAAAGTAATTGTTCATTAACCATGGAAGAAGAATCAACATGGCATATCATTATGCAAGGTGAAGCCACGAAGTAGGACAACCATGAAAGACAGGAAGAAAAATAGGTAGCCAACAATGGTAGTTCAACCTTTTTCCTTTCAAGAGGCTTCCCCATTAGATATTTAACCAGTTTGGAGGCCACTGGAGTACCAGAAATCATGCTTGCACCCTATTATGAGGATGCAATTGAAGAAGAAGTTGATTTTGGAGTTGCAGCTGAAGGTGATCAAATTCAACTCACCTATCTAGTTTAGGACAGCAATATGCATGATCGTTTTCAAGGTGCAAGCAAGTTTATTTGCATTTTTTATGAAAAATTGTGATAGTCTATTGAATATTTGCATGTGTTTCATGTTCTTTCAGCAATGCATAATCATGTAATGCATCAGTTGTTGATTCAAAAAGGGTGTTACTTCACAAAACCTGTCAATGGTTTTGTTTAACTAGCTTCTTTGCTGGTTAGAGTAGGTTAGTGTAGTTTCATTTCATAGTTGGATTTCTAGTTTCCATAAGTTCTTTTCAACACAGTTAGGTTGTTTTAATTATGTATTGCTAGTTTTCCTTAGTTTTCAAAGTGTTTCTTGTTGGTTTAGTGAGTTACAAGAATTAGCAATGCTATTTTCAAATGGTGTTGGTTTTCTAAGTAAGTCTGTGCCTAATGAATAAGCTTAGGAAATTGCTCTCATGTTTAGCAGGAAAACATATAACATATGTCGCCAAAAATGTTACCTAAGTTTTAGCTTTTTGCTAAAATTAGGTAGCTTAGTGCTTGTTCTTTTTAGGTTGTTTAGACATTCAAAAGATAAACCATAAAACTGCTAGTTTCAATATGCATGAAAGAGTGATTGTCAAATAAAGCAGATTACATTTTGTCATTTCAATGTTGCAATTACAAAAAATGAGGAAGAGAATCCTAGATATAGAAATGTAATCTTTTTTTGATAATACTGAAATGTACATGTCCCTCACAAGCCAAGGGACTAACTCTCTTATTCAATGAACATATGAAGCAATTCATACATGAATAAGTAAAGGAAAAAAATAATGTGCGTATAAGAATGGAACCAATCATTTCCTAAGAATGATTGGTTACAAGTTGCCCTACCGCTGCCCTAAACCACTTGTGTCTTTCCTAGCTCCATAGTGCTCCTAGCCCCTACATCTGAAAAAGACAATGATATTAGATCGAGGCTCTAAGCAATGAAAGATTCAATCCTTACATACACACCTACCTATGCATATATTAATTGATCCTAAGTGCATGAAATAAACATGTAAACCTTGGATGTCTTGAAAACGAAAGAAACAAATACAACATGTGGGGTAAATGTGGCTCCCATGAGGGTAGAGCTCAGCATGCTTTGAAAGAAAAAGGAAATTAAGCAACTTGATCAAATATTTATCTCTTATCAATGCATTAAATCAATATGGAATCACACTAGCTGATCAACTTTCATTATCAGATTGAAAAAATGCAACATTTTGTTGATATGTCCTTCAATCTTCTTAAGAAGATCCATGATATGTTTATAAAGGAAGTGACTTCATAGATGCATCAAGTTCAATTATGCATCTTTTGAACAATGAGGAAGCATTTCAAGATGTGGCCAAGCCCCTCTCACCATAACCCTATCGGGCAGTCACACATCACATGGGAAGGTGAGCTTTTAGGTCACCCACATATGTGACATGTGGCTATGCAACAAAGTTAAAATGAAGAGATTGTGTGTATTTATTACACATAATAGAAGCAAGAGCAAAGGTTGAATCAAGATCATGATACAAGTACAAGGAAATCACCTTTGTAAGAGCTATAGGAGGCAAAGGGGATTGATAAATTATTCATTCATATGTGGGTATGTGTAGGATCATGATGGGCCAAAAAGTGGCAATATGACGGGTATGTGGCTGACAACTATTTTTTTATCCAAAATTGATGAAACGAAAAGGGTTTATAAAGGAGATTCTTAATTTTCCAATGCTATAAATTATGCTTTATTTTGAATTTAATAAGTAATTATTAATCATTTTCTATTCAAATTATGATAAAAGTTCTAATCGATACGTTGATTGAAAAGAATCTATAGCTTTCAAATGGTATCACATTTTTTGAATCCAAAACATGCATCACATACTATAGGATTAAAAAAATAAAAATTGAATTTCATGAAGTTTTGACCAAGTTAAGGTGGTCAGACATATGAGTTTATATATTTTTAAAAAATTTGTAATAAAAAATTCATAATTAATTATTTACTTGGAAAAAAATTACAAAAAAAAAATATGCATCACATTAGGGCATGCGTCCTATACTTATATCTAAAATATTATAAAAAATATCATCATTTTATTGTGGTTAGGGTGGTCGATGAGACCTACTTCTTATTTTTCCTTAAAATTTAAGTACCACTACATTGAAATTTCAAATTTTCACCAAATAGATTTTTCTTTTTTAAACAAACCTAGTAGTTTAGAAACTACATTCAATTTTCTATAGATTCTATTCTTACATATTTTTGAAATAATATACATAACTTATTCAAATTTTTACGTTAAGTTGTCTAACTCTGATTTTTTTGAAATTTTTTGCCACTTAAGGGCTTGTTTTTTCCATGATGATCCTGCACATACCCATGTGTACTTGTGAAAATGAATGCAATAGGTGAAGGCCATTGTCATTAATATAGAAAGCCAATAATGCATGCTAAAATGGTCTCATGAAGGACAACAGTAATAAATGTATACTACATGACAATAGAGGTAGCTACTATATTAAAAAATTGAGCAAATGAGCCATGCAATGAAGGGTACAATCAACTAACAAGAAACATCAACTGCATATTCATCAATGAACTTACAAGGTTGAAAAGCATGGGGGATCATTCAAAATAGAGCATAAGTGTTTTCATGAAAAATAAACATGGTCATCTATTTTGCTGCCCTCATAAGTCAAATGAATGAAAGTTATATGCTATCTTTTAGATTGAGAACATGATAAGACTGAAAGAATTCCAAGCATGTTAAATAGGACAACAACAAAAAAACAAAATCTGCAGTTGCACAAGGCTCTATTCAAGGCCTTCTCAATCAAACATTAGATAAACAAGTTTTCCACATACAATCAATGCATGATGGTTTGAGGGAAGGAAAAAGGCAAAGACATTCAAGAAACATCAACCCTAGTTGATACGAATAATGTGCCCATACAAATCAGATCATAATTGAAGAAGAGTGCATAATAGTGTGTGGCATGCTAAAATAGTATGTAAAAAGAAGGATTTCTCTTGATCAAATCAATGGAGGTTCATGATACTTTCTCCAAAATTTATCAAATGGGTTGACACTAAAGATGTTATAGCAGCTAGGATAGAGATTAGAGCCTTGCTATACAATCCATGCATATGCAGAGTTATCAACAAAGCATGTTTCTCTCTAAGTTATTGTATGAAGTAGTGAGAAAATAATGTTAGGAGCTATCATGAGAAAGCTTCGAGATAGTCATGAGTAAGTGATAGTTACATCAGAAAGAAGAAATTAACAATGTCTCATCTTTCCAATCATGAAAATTGGGATACAATGATCATATCACCATACTTAGAGGACAATCCTATGATAGATTTGGATCCTCTCTCTGTCAAAAACAGTATACCAAGATACAGTAAGGGAGTGGTATTGCATTGTAGTTATCAAGGAGTACCTAATTAAAAGGCAATGCTACTGAAGTGTTTCAAGAGATAGTGCTATGAAATCAACGTCAAAGATATCTGATATGGATGATGAAACAACACTGGAGTATTTTGAGGGATTAGGTGGCACTTATACTGTATTGCTAAAAGTTGAGTGGTGACTAGATAGAGGTGCATTATAACAACTATCCCATGGAAATGTGTCAGTAAGAAATGATGAAGAATCCACAGATTCTGAAAGTAGCAATAAAGTAGAGCATGACAATTGTTATTTCCCTAGATGTCTTCTAGAATAGAAATTTATTTGAAGTAGAGAGATCAATGTCCAAAATAAGGGGCAATACCATCATCCTAGGTACCACTGTTGCAATAAGAATAAATGACAATAATTTTGTTTGTATATATGGATATCCTAAAGTATGCTTTGGGTAAGGTGCATTCATGGCATCTTTTAGTGAAAGGTTTCCCAAACATGACAACATCCAGTGTTATTGCTTCACATATGTTTTAGCCATGCAAATACAATAAGAATGGATGATAGGGGTATGTGCAGGATCATGATGGGCCAAAAAGTGGCAATATGATGGGTATGTGGCTGACGACTATTTTTAACCCAAAATTGATG
Organism: Sequoia sempervirens; assembly: GCA_007258455.2. Lineage (NCBI taxonomy): Eukaryota > Viridiplantae > Streptophyta > Pinopsida > Cupressales > Cupressaceae > Sequoia > Sequoia sempervirens. The sequence continues at coordinate 638,174,071 of VDFB02281492.1, forward strand.
AAACGAAAATGGTTTTTAAAGGAGATTCTCAGCTTTACAACGATATAAATTATGCTTTACTTTGAATTTAATAAGTAATTATTATTCATTTTCTATTCAAATTACAACTAAAGTCTCGATTGATAGGTTGATTGAAAAATATCTATATCTTTCAAATGGTATCACATTTTTTGAATCTAAAATATGCGTCACATTATATGCTTCGCATACTATAGGATTAAAAAAAGAAAAAATGAATTTCATGAAATTTTGACCAAGTTAAGGTGGTTAGACATACGATTTTTTATATTTTTAAAAAGTTGTAATAAAAAATCATAATTAATTATTTACTTGAAGAAAAATTACAAAAAATATGCATCACATCGGGCATGAGTCCCTCTACTTATATCTAAAATATTATAAAAAATATATCATTTTATTGTGGTTAGGGTATCACAAACACCTACTTCTTATTTTTTCCCCTGAAATTTAAGTACCAATGCATTGAAATTTCAAATTTTCACTAAATAGATTTAAAAAAAAAAAACATAGTTTAGAAACTATATTCAATTTTCTACAAATTCTATTCTTAAATATTTTTGAAATAATATAGATAACTTATTCAAATGTTTACGTCAAGTTTCTTAACTCTTATTTTTCTAAATTTTTTGCCACTTAAGGGCTTGTTTTTTCCATGATGATCCTGCACATACCCACAGAAAACATATAGTCTCATCATTGTGTGCTAAGGAGAAAAGAATCCAGTAGTAGGAGACACGAAACAAAAATGGATTGATATTGTGCTTCTCATGGTTCCTATGTATGCCACTGAATCACTATATCCCTATGGAATCCAAGTTTTCAATAGAATGTGGATTTTTTAGTGAAATGCAAGTTATTCACAGTGACCAAACCCATTTTGGGGTTTGATTTTAAAAAAACATTCTATAGAATTGAAATGCATTACAAAAAATCTAGTTAAATGCCCACGAAAAGACACATTTTGTTGCAAATTGGGGCTTTCACTTGTACCCATATTGTGCAATAACATTTCATCATTTTTTTGACAAAATCTGAAAGTTGTTTTCAAATTGAAAGCATACGCATTTGGGTTCACTGCAAAATCTATGAAAAGAAAATGGCAGTATGGAAAATTTTCTACAGGAGTTCAAAGATTGAAAGGCTATTCATGTGCCATGAGAGGTCGTGGTTGTAGATTCATCAAAATGCATGCTATAGGAAAACCAAACAAGGGTTTTTCATAAAAATGTAGAAATAAAGCAAAAAATTATGAATACAAGAAGACCCAATTTGCATAATCAAGGTCAAGCCACAATTGGTTCTTTCTTTTTCTATATTCTAGAAACCCATCTGCATTATCAATATTTGTGAGATGCAAGGAGAAAAATAGTGAATGCAAGGTTGGCTAGGAGGTTACCCAAGCTTGAGCATCGAAATGTACAGAGCTTTTCCACAAAAAACTTCCTCAAAAGCTTCATTAACTTCTCATGGTGGCTATTAGCTAGTAGAGAAACAAATAGGAGAACGAATGACACATATGGGTCAGTTAAAATCCATCAAAATGTTACAAGCCACGGCCTGTGAGTCAAAAAATGAACTCCAAGTTAAAAAAAGGCAGATTTATGCCAAGAAGACACATTTACCTGAGTTTCCATGGTGTTTTCATGAAAGAAATGTCAAAAATTGAATGAAAACTAGTAAGAACACCATTTTTCCTATGTTTTCCAAACCCTCATGGCGGTAGAGCAATATTTTCTAGATTCTTTGAAGACCAAATGATGATTTTTTTCATCATTTTGGGTATTATGATTAGGGTTTGACCTCCTTGCATTTCAATGGGATTTTTCACCCCTTGTTTTTAAAATAAAACACATGGTAAATGTGATGGGGCTGAAACATATGTGTTCTCCCTTAGGCATTGTATGCCTTAAAGACTTTCCAATTTTTCAAACTTTGCTAAGTCATCATTTTGCATCATATGTTATCACTTAGGAATTTTATGCCTTAGGGATTTATTCCCTTATTTTGAATTATGCTAAGTGTGCAATGCAATATGGAGTATGCCATGTGACCTATGTGTGATGCCTTGTGTTTACCCAATGCAATGCAACTTGGAATATGCTTTCCAATGGACTTGGAGGTCGGCCATATTGGCCAAGTGTTGTGATGACTATATGCCTTTGCAAAACAATGAGTATGATACGTGTGAGTGATATGCAGAATATGGTGAGTTGGTGGTCAATGCCTTGGAAGCTTTTGAAAACTTTTAGCATATCATTTTGCACTGATTTTCAATGTTTGGAATATCATGTAAGGGATTTAAAATCACTTTTATTTGCTGCAAATTGTAATACATTTTAAATGGTGGGGCGCTTTAATTTGAGTCTAATTGTAAAGTGATTTGTTAATTGATGTTTTATAAATCACTTAACGAAATCACTATCTTTAATGTTTTAAAAGGCCATGTGTTTTCAAAGACACACATATTGCATGATGGGGAATGTGGTCAAATGTTGTAATAGGACCAATGATGATTTGTAGAAGTGTGGGGAGTGTGAGAGCTATTTGGACTGATTTTGTAATCAGGAGGCTAGCTGGAGCCAATTTTTGTCACACTTTTGGGGTTACTATTGACTTGGCATACTTTTCCTTCATGTGGAAGGCATTTTAGAGAGTTCTAGAAGGTTCTTTTGGGAATTTTTCTATTTTATACAGGTAGAATCTTCTAGAAACACTTGTGTGGGCTTTTGGTTTTAGTTTTGCTTAAGTATCTTCATACTTGAGTTTTGGGAAGTTCTTTCTTTTCTAGCAAAAGGATAACTTGCATTTTCTTGGAGTTGTTTTTCATGGAGCTGCATTGTAACTCAAATAGGGTTGTTATACACTAAGCACTTTGAATTAATAGATTGGAGTATTTTACCTTCTCTCTTCATGTTTTATGGTGTGTAATTAATGGTTGATCAGCCTGTTTTGTGAAAAGTCATTTTCCTTACAAACTTGTGCCATGTTTTATACATCCATTTGACAGAAAATGCATGTTTATAGGTTATAAACTGTGTTGTTTAATGGTGTTATTAATTGTGAAATCTAGTTTTTCCTTTTGAAAACACTGTTACAAACCTCTTTATAAATTACTAATGTGAATTTTATTGGAAAGGGAGTTGTGTGAGTTGGATTTGAAAATATTGATTTGAATGTGAAAGGCTATTAGTAGGTCTAGGTATTTTTGGTGTATCACCTTAGTATCTTTCCGTATGAGGTTTATTTTATGGAATTTCTTACCCTTATCTCATAGTTTAAAGTAGTTAGGTGGCATCAAAAAGGGGAAGCCAACCCTTATCACTGGAGGTCTGCTTTCAAACAGGTCACCCACAACCTGAAAGCAATCCCATGTTAGTCCAAATCTGCTAAGTGCAAATTAAAAGCTTAGCAAACATGGTGTAGATTTGGTGAGCTAATAGTTTTGGCATGCTCGGTAGGACTGTGAACTATTTCCCAGTTTATTTTTATGCATTTTATTTGTGTTGTTTGGTGTGTACAATAGTAGTTTTAGCCTTTTGGAGGAATTTTATTTACATACTTGGCAACTCCAGTAGAATAACAACTGGTTTTAGATAGATTAAGAGCTGGTATGTTCTTATTTCCACAAAACTCAGATCTGGTTTTCTTGTTTTACAAGAAATTTTAATGAATATCTAGCTTCTATGAATGCTCCAATATGCTTACATTTTATGAAGCCATGTTCTATCATCCCTCATTTCATGAAAATAGTGCTCATACACCCAATTACCAACCACATCAAAATGATCATGCATCTGTTTTTAGTTCAAATGCCTTTGCTATAGGAGATTATTAATATTCTCCACAAGTTTGCTACCCTACCACCCCTGCTCAACCATCATGGTAGTCAGTATGTGCTCACGATCAATCCCAAGGCCACCTTTTTTCTAGCAATCAATAGATCAATCCCTATGGTCAGCTTCAAGAGTTGAAAAGTTCTGAGGATAAGTTCAAAAAAATCAACAATCCAGATTTAAGGTTGAGGATAAGAAGCATGTTTCTTGAAGGGAAAATTTAAAAGAGTGGATTGAATATGCCACAAGAACGGTTGGTTTTTCCAACCTAGGATTTCTCATAGGATTATATCCTTAAAGGACAGTAGGAGGTTGATTGGGAACAAAAAAAAGGAAGTTTACCAAGCTCAGATGGATGAATAGGAATGGGAGGACAAAAAGAGGAAATTTGAGGAGAATCATGCCCAACAGCTTGCTGCAAAGGATGCAAAAATGAGGCTGAAATTCGCCAAACAAGAAGTTTCCAAGTACAATTTTGCAAGATTTATACAAAATGAGCCTCTAGAATCCCCTAGTAAGTCTTCTCATTTTGAAATTCAAAGTTTTAAGGGATTCAATTCAATGCAAGAGAACGTAGTTCCTATACAATATTAGTCCATCATCCCTCAAGACCAACCCATTGATCTAGATGTCTTACTCCTCATGGAGAGGATCAAAAAAGTAAATCCAATACATTTAGCTGTAGCATGTTACCAACTATAGTAGAAAAAGCTAAAATAGGAGGAGGCTCAAACAACCCCTTGTGTTCTAGTGCAACCTAAAGAAGAGATTCTTGTAGAGGAAGAAATAAATCTTTTAGCTTCTGTTATGTTTGAACAAGAGCATGGGAATGATAAATCAAATGTGATAATGGAGGAAAATGAGGTTGTAGATGAAGAGTAGACCCTTGGCCAGCATAGCTCAGTCAACATAGAGTAGACTAGGAGTGTGAACTTGCTGCATTTAGCCAGGGAGGAATACAGGCTACAGCTCTGAAAGGATGAATAGGAGAAGGTTTCTCAGGATGTGTTTTGTAATGTCTTAGCTAATGATCCTCTTTCTTTTGTCAAGGATAGTGAAAATGTTCCAACAGGACAGTAGATTGAAGAAATTAAAAATGTTGTTGCAGAGGACCAACCTTTAGTTTGGATTGATGAATTTCCTACTTTTGATGACAAGGATGTAGATTCAAAGCAACAAGAAGACAACAAACAATATGGTGAGTTATAGGTTCAAGAATCAAGACAACAGCATGCAGAGGCTGAAAAGGGTGATGTAGGTTATGATTTCATAGCTTCATTTGTTGAGCTTCCATGTTTCATTGAACATGATGAGGAAAGCATACATTTGGTCATAAGTCAGCAACATGAGGTTGAGGAGGAGTAGTGTATAGTTGGATTTGATATTTTTGAGCATGTTATGCATGAGAAAGATGATGTTGAGCTTTATGAAGAAGTGTACACTGATATAATTGAACACTTTTGTTCAAAATTGGAGGACAAGGAATCTGATTTTCTAGAGGAGTTTGGCACTCATGCTAAAATTAAATAGCAGGTTCACAAGTTTGAAAAAAAACCTTGTCATGAACTTGCTACACAATGTCTTGTATGGACTAATGAGCTTCCTTTTTGCTCTACAATAGAGCTTGAAGCTGATTTATTAGCTGAGAGTTTGATTCAGAAAACTACTTCACTGTTTGAACACTTGCCTACCTTCGTTGAAGAAGAAAATCCTATTTTGCAGCACATCTCTTCGAGTGATAATGTGGTTTCTAAGGTTAAACAAGTTGATTTTAAGAGCCTTCCAAGAGATGACATCTTGGATAAGTTATTAGCTACCTTGGTGGAAAGTGATTGTTCATTAACCATGGAGGAAGAATCAACATGGTAGATCATTATGCAAGGTGAAGCCACGAAGCAAGACAACCATGAAAGATAGGAAGAAAAAGAGGTAGCCAACAATGGCAGTTAAATATTTTTCCTTTCAAGAGGCTGCCCCATTAGATATTTAGCCAGTTTGGAGACCATTGAAGTACCAAAAATCATGCTTTTACCCAATTATGAGGATGCAATTGAAGAAGAAGATTATTTTTGGGTTGTAGCTGAAGGTGATCAAATTGAGCTCACCTCTCTAGTTCAAGACAACAATATGCATGATTGTTTTCAAGGTGCAAGTAAGTTCATTTGCATTTTTTATGAAACACTCCAATAGTCTATTGAATATTTGTATGTGTTTCATGTTCTTTCAGCAATGCATAATCATGTAATGTATCAGTTTCTAATTAAAAAAGGGTGTTACTTCGAAAAACCTATCAATGGTTTAGGGGAGTTCTTTCTTTTTCCAATAGAAGGATAGCTTGCATTTTCTTGGAGTTGTTTTTCATGGAGATGCATTGTAACTTAGACAGGCGTATTATATAGTAAGAACTTTGAATTAATAGATTGGATTATTTTACCTTCTCTCTTTATGTTTTATGGTGTGTCATTAATGGTTGATCAGTCTTTTTTTTGAAAAGACATTTTCCTCACAAACTTGTCCCATGTTTTATACATCCATTTGACAGAAAATACATCTTTATAGGTTATAAACTATGTTGTTTAATGGTGTTATTAATTTTGAAGTCTATTTTTTCCTTTTGAAAACACTATTACAGACCTCTTTATAAATTACTGATGTGAACTATATTGGAAGGGGAGTTGTGTGAGTTGGATTTGAAAATATTGATTTGAATGTGCAAGGTTGTTAGCAGGTCTAGGTTTTTTTGGTGTATCTCCTTAGTTTCTTTATGTATTAGGTTTATTTTATGCAATTTCTTACCCTTATCTTAGAGTTTAAAGAAGTTAGATGGCATCAAAAAGGGGAAACCAACCCTTATCACTAGAGTTCTACTTTCAAACAGGTCACCCACAACCTGAAAGTAGTCCCATGTTAGTCCAAATATGTTAAGTGCAAATTGAAAGCTTAGCAAACAGGGTGTAGATTTGGTGAGCTAATAGTTTTGGCATGCTTGGTGGGATTGTGAACTATTTCCTAGTTCATTTTTATGCATTTTATTGTTGTTGTTTGGTGTGCGTAGTGGTAGTTTCAGCATTTTGGAGGCATTTTCTTTACATACCTAGAAACTCTTGAAGAATAACAACTAGTTTCAGGCAGATTAAGTGCTGGTATGTTCTTATTTCCAAAAAACTCAAATCTGGTTTTCTTTTTTTACAAGAAATTTTAAAGAATATCTAGCTTCTATGAATGCTCTGATATGCTTAAATTTTATGAAGACATGTTCTATCATCCCTCATTTCATGAAAATAATCCTCATACACCCAATTACCAGCTACATCAAAATGAGCATGTAGTTGTTTTTAGTTCAAATGCCTTTGCTACAGAAGATTATCAATTTTCTCCAAAAGTTTGCTACCCTCCCACCCCTACTCAAACATCATGGTATTCAATATGTGCTCAAGATCAATCCCAAGGCCACCATATTTCTAGAAATTAGCAGATCAACCCCTATAGTTAGCTTCAAGAGTTTAAATGTTTTGAGGATAAGCTCAAACAAATCCAAAATCTAGATTCTAGGTTGAGGATAAGAAGCATGTTTCTTGAAGGGAAGATTAGAAAGAGTGGATTGAATATGCAACAAGAATGGTTGGTTTGTCCAACCTATGATTGCTTGCAAGATTATATCCTTAAAGGACAACAATAGGTTGATTAGCAACAAAAACATGAAGCTTACCAAGCTCAGACAGATGAACATGAATGGGAGGCCAAAAAGAGGCAATTTGAGGAGAATCTTACCCAACAACTTGCTGCAAAGGATGCAAAAATGAGGCTGAAATTCACCAAACAAGAAGTTCCCAAGTACAAGTTTGCAAGATTTAGGCAAAATGAGCTCTAGAATCCCCTAGTAATTCTTCTCATTTTGAAATTCAAAGTTTTAAGGGAGTCAATTCAATGTAAGAGAGTGTAGTGCCTATACAATATCAGTCCATCATCCCTCAAGAGAAGCCCATTGATCTAGATGACTTACTCCTCATGGAGAGGATCAACAAAGTAAATCCAATGCATTTAGTTGTAGCATGTTATTGACTATAGCAGAAAAAGCTCAAATAGGAGGAGGCTTAACCAACCCCTTGTGTTCTAGTACAACCTCAAGAAGAAATGCTTGTAGAGGAAGAAATAAATCTTTTAGCTTATGTTATGTTTGAACAAGAGCTTGGGAATGATAAATTAAATTTGATAATGGAGACAAATGAGGTTGTAGATGAAGAGCAGACCCTTGGCTAGCACAACTCACTCAACATAGAAGAGACTAGGATTGTGAACTTGCTACATTTAGCCAGGGAGGAATACAAGCTACAACTGTGAAAGGTTGAACATGAGAAGATTTCTCAAGATGTGTTTTGTAATGTCTTAGCTAATGATCCTCCTGCTTTTGTCAAGGATAGTGAAAATGTTCCAACAGGACATCAGATTGAAGAAGTGAAAAATGCTATTGTAGAGGACTGACCTTTAGTTTGGATTGACGAATTGCATAATTTTGATGACAAGGATGAAGATTCAAAGCAACAAGAAGACATCAAGTAGTATGGTGAGTTGCAGGTTCAAGAATCGAGACAATAGCATGCAAAGGCTGAAAAGGGTGATCTAGGTTATGATTTCATAGCTTCATTTGTTGACCTTCCATGTTTCATTGAACATGATGAGTAAAGCATAAATATGGTCATAAGTCAACAATATGAGGTTGAGGAGGAGTAGTGTACAACTAGATTTGATATTTTTGAGAATGTTATGCATGAGAAAGTTGATGTTGAGCTTTATGAAGAAGTGTACACTGATATAATTGAACACTTTTTTTCAAAATTGGAGGACAAGGAATCTGATCTGCTAGAGGAGTTTCGCACTCGTGCTGAAATTTAATAGCAAGTTCACAAGTTTGAACAAAAAGATTCTCATGAACCTATTGCACAATGTGTTATATGGTTTGATGAGCTTCCTTTTTGCTATACAGTAGAGCTTGAAGCTAATTTATCAGCTAAGAGTTTCTTTCAAGAATCTACTTCACTATTTGAACACTTGGATGCCTTCATTGAAGAAGAAAAGCTTGTTTTGGAGCACATCTCTTTGAGTGATAATGCAGTTTCTAAGGTTAAACAAGCTGATTTTAAGAGCCTTCCAAGAGCTGACAACTTGGATAAGTTATTAGCTAGCTTGGTGGAAAGTGATTGTTCATTAACCATGGAGGAAGAATCAACATGACAAATCATTATGCAAGGTGAAGGCACGAAGCAAGACAACCATGAAAGATAGGAATAAAAAGAGGTAGCCAACAATGACAATTCAAGCTTTGTCCTTTCAAGAGGCTACCCCATTTGATATTTGGCTAGTTTGGAGGCCACTGAAGTACCAGAAATCATGCTTGCACCCAATTATGAGGATGCAATTAAAGAAGAAGCTAATTTTGGAGTTGTTGTTGAAGGTGATCGGATTCAACTCACCTATCCAATTCAGGACAACAATATGCATAATCATTTTCAAGGTGCAAGTAAGTTCATTTGCATTTTTTATGAAACATTGTGATAGTCTATTGAATATCTACATGTGTTTCATGTGCTTTCAACAATGTATAATCACGTAATACATCAATTGCTGATTAAAAAAGGGTGTAACTTCACAAAACCTGTCAATGGTTTTGGGGAGTTATTTGTTTTTCTAGAAGGATAGCTTTCATTTTCTTAGAGTTATTTTTCATGGAGATGCATTGTAACTTAGACAGGCCTATTATCCAGTAAGCACTTTGAATTAATATATTGGAGTATTTTACCTTCTCTCTTTATGTTTTATGGTGTGTCATTAATGGTTGATCAGTCTATTTTGTGAAAAGTCATTTTCCTCACAAACTTGTCCCATATTTTATAAATCCATTTGACTGAAAATGCATGTTTATAGGTTATAAACTATGTTGTTTAATGGTGTTATTAATTTTGAAGTCTATTTTTTCCTTTTGAAAACATTGTTACAGACCTCTTTATAAATTACTAATGTGAACTGTATTGGAAGGGGAGTTTTGCGAGTTGGCTTTGAAAATATTGATTTGAATGTGCAAGGCTATTACTAGGTCTAGGTTTTTTTGGTTTATTACCTTAGTTTTTTTCTATATTATGTTTATTTTATGCAATTTCTTACCCTTATCTCAGAGTTTAAAGTAGTTAGGTGGCATAAAAAAGGGGAAGAAAATCCTTATCACTGGAGGTCTGCATTCAAAGAAGTCACCCACAAGCTGAAATAAGTCCCATGTTAGTCCAAATCTACTAGGTGCAAATTAAAAGCTTAGTAAACAGGGTGTAGATTTAGTGAGCTAATAGTTTTGGCATGCTCAGTGGGACTGTGAACTGTTTCCCAGTTTATTTTTATGCATTTTATTAGTGTTGTTTGGTGTGTGCAGTTTGTAGTTTCAACCTTTTGAAGGCATTTTATTTACATACTTGGTGACTCCAGAAGAATAACAACTGGTTTTAGGTAGATTAGGTGTTGGTATGTTCTTATTTCCAAAAACTTAGATCTAGTTTTCTTGTTTTAGAAGAAATCTTAACGAATTTTAAACTTCTATGAATGCTCCAATATTCCTACATTTTATGAAGACATGTTCTATCATCCCTCATTTCATGAAAATACTGCTCATACACCCAATTACCAGCCACATCAAAATGAGCATGCATCTATTTTTAGTTCAAATGCCTTTGCTACAGGAGATTATCAATATTCTCCACAAGTTTTCCACCCTCCCACCCCTTATCAACCATCATGGTAGTCAGTATGTACTCAAGATCAATCCCAAGGCCAAAATATTTCTAGCAATCAGTAGATCAATCCCTATGGTCAGCTTCAAGAGGTTAAAAGTTTTGAGGATAAGCTCAAACAAATTCACAATATAAATTTAAGGTTGAGGATAGGAATCATGTTTCTTGAAGGGAAAATTAGAAAGAGTGGATTGAATATGCAACAAGAATGGTTGGTTTGTCCAACCTTTGATTTCTCATAGGATTATATCCTTAAAGGACAATAGGAGGTTGATTGGTAGCAAAAACAAGAACTTTACCAAGCTTATATGGATGAATACGAAGGGGAGGCCAAAAAGAGGCAATTTGAGGAGAATCTTTCACAACAACTTGCTACAAAGGATGCAGAAATGAGCCTGAAATTCGCCAAAGAAGAAGTTCCCAAGTACAATTTTGCAAGCCTCAAGAAAAATGAGCCTCTAGAATCCCCTAGTAAGTCTTCTCATTTTGAGATTCCAAGTTTTAAGGGATTCAATTCAATGCAAGAGAATGTAGTGCTTGTACAACATTAGTGCATCATCCCTCAAGAGCAGCCAATTGATCCAGATAACTTACTCCTCATGGAGAGGATCAACAAAGTAAATCCAATGCATTTAGTTGTACCATGTTACCGACTACACTAGAAAAATCTCAAATAGGAGGAGGCTCAACCAACCCCTTGTGTTCTAGTATAACCTAAAGAAGAGATGCTTTTATAGGAAGAAACAAATCTTTTAGCTTCTATTATGTTTGAACAAGAGCTTGGGAATGATAAATCAAATGTGATAATGGAGGCAAATGAGGTTATAGATGAAGAGTAGAACCTTGGCCAACACAACTCACTCAACATAAAGGAGACTAGGAGTGTGAACTTGCTGCATTTAGCCATGGATGAATACAGGCTATAGCTACAAAAGGCTGAAAAAGAGAAGATTTCTCAAGATTTGTTTTGTAATGTCTTAGCTAATGACCCTCCTACTTTTGTCAAGGATAATGAAAATGTTCCAATAGGACAATAGATTGAAGAAGTGAAAAATGTTGTTATATAGAACTGACCTTGAGTTTGGATTGATGAATTGCATGCTTTTGATGACAAGGATGAAGATTCAAAGCAACAAGAAGACATCAAGTAGCATGGTGAGTTGCAAGTTCAAGAATTAAGACAACAACATGCAGAGGCTAAAAAGGGTGATGTGTTAGAATATTGTGCCTCAATCTCACAGGCTGAAACCTCTGAAAGAGCCAAGTCGGTGTGACATCCATATTGTCTAGCCGACTAGTAGCTATGCAACGTTGTGAAATGCTCTGGTCGCCGAGACCTTGTTACTATCATGGGTATGTGGGTATTTGTCTGACCACCCTAACCACAATAAAATGATAATATTTTTTTATAAGATTTTAGATATAAGTAGAGGACTCATGTCCCAATGTGATGCATATTTTTTTGTAATTTTTTTCCAAGTAAATAATTAATTATGATTTTTTTTATTACAAATTTTAGAAAATATGAAAAAACCATATGTCTGACCACCTTAACTTGGTCAGAACTTCATGAAATTCAAATTTTCTTTTTTTAATCCTATAGTATGCGAAGCATAGAATGTGACACATGTTTTGGATTCAAAAAATGTGATATCGTTTGAAAGTTATAGATGTTTTTCAATCAATCTATCGATCAGGAATTTAGTCATAATTTGAATAGAAAATGAATAATAATTACTTATTAAATTCAAAGTAAAGCATAATTAATATTGGTCAAAAGCTGAGAATCTCCTTTAAAAACCCATTTGGTTTCATCAATTTTGGGTAAAAAAAAAGTCGTCAGCCACATACCCATCATATTACCACTTTTTGGCCCATCATGATCCTGCACATACCCTCATGCCGACTGAAGCTATCGATGTGACTTGTGTTGTTTGTTGTAACCCTCTGACGAGTGGATTGGTCTTGCCGACAGTTTGATTCCTAGCGGATGCCGGGGAGACTCATGGTGACCAAAGTCATCGGAGTAACACAAATGCTTTGGTATGAAGTCCTAGCGATATTGCATGTATCACCGATGGTTATACTCTAGGATTCATTAGGGTAACATAATGACTTCGGTAAGAACTCATGGCGACAGATGTTATGTCTCGCTGACATTGTTACACTCAGTGTCATCAAGAAGATACTTGAACACTCGGTAAGAGCTCTTGGTGATGGGTGTTTGTCTTGCCAATGCTTTAGTCTGTTCTCGGTATGACTTGAAGGGCTCAGTATGATCTCTCTCCGAATAGTGATAGTCTTGCCAATGGGAATGTTGATGTCTATGTGACTTTGGAACTTCGGTATGACCTCTCGCCAACTAGCGATTGTCTTGGTGATAGTGCTACATGTGATTGGATATCGGTATGATGTCTTGGCAACAAGGGGAAGTCTGAGCAATAGTTTGTGAACTCGGTATAACATCTTGCTGATGGTGAGGACTCTTGGCGATAACTAAAATCAGGTCTTGTAGCATCGGAGAGACACTATTAGTGTCTCACTGACATGCAAACACAGGTTGACGTTTTGACCAATTGGGAGACTATCCTACATGGTGTGTCTTCGACCAATCAAGGAGCAAAATGGGAACCATTGGAAGTTAGACTGTTGTGACTGTTCTGTGAGGAAGTTCAACAGACCAGGGATGACATGGATATACTCTGTAATTGTAGATGATGTTCAGTTTGATCAAGATTTGGATGATTAGTGTGACGAATGCTTAGATGAACAATTCGATGAGTGATCATTGTGAATTCAATTCTGAGTGTATAGTAACTTGAATGTTCTATACAAGGTTGGTCTATGATTATGCTATTGTAAATTGACATCAGAGAGAGTGAAGCCCGTACTCTATATGTAATTTCCACTACTGTAATACAAAGGGGCTTTTCTTGGTGTGGTGAGTTTTTCTCCAGTAAGGGTTTTCCCATGTAAATTTGGTGTTCATCTGTGTATGTTTGTTTCTCTGTTTCTACTATTTATTTCAAGTGTATCTTAATTGGACTGTAATTAAAAAATTTAAAAGCACCTCTACATTCCTCCCTAAGATTTTGACATTAGGAGAGTTGTTTCTACACCTTAGCTTTCCTTACAAGTGGTATCAAAGCTTGGCTAGTTGTGTTATCCTTGTGGGCACGTTGGGTTTTTTGTGTCAATTCTGTTTTAGTGGGATTTTTGTAGATTTTTGGTTATTCAAATTATAGGTTAAGATGGCGAGCACATCAGGAAAGATTGAAATAGAGAAATTCAATGGTAGTAATTTTGAGTTGTGGAAACTTAAAATGGAAGACTGTTGGTTAATCATCATCTGTGGATTGTTGTGTCTAGAATGAATCCTATAGGCATGAAGCAAGAAGATTGGGACCTTGCAAATAGAAAATCTAAGGGGTTAATAAGGCTCTATTTAGCAGACTTTGTTCTTCTGAATGTTCATGAAGAAAAGACCACATCTTCCTTGTGGAAAAGACTGGCAGCTATTTATTAGGGAAAGTCCTTGGTGAATAAATTGTTCTTGAGGAAGAAGTTGTACTCTTTGAGAATGCAGGAAGGAGGGTCTGTTGCTGATCATTTGAATGCATTCAACATGCTGATTACACAGTTAACATCTATGGGTGTGAAGATTGATGAAGAGGATCATTGTATACTGTTATTATGTTCTTTTCCAGATTCTTGGGATCACCTAGTGATGGCTATTAGGAGTATGACATCCACTTTTAAGATTTAAGATGTTGCTTCTTTGTTATCAGAAGAGATGAGAAGGAAATATTCTGAGATGGTGAAGGAGGCTCTTGCTGTTAGAGGTAGATCGAAAGAAAAAGGCAAGAAGCACAAGAAGTCCAAATCCAAATCAAAAGGGAGATCAAAGTCTCCTGGAAAGAAGTCCAAGGTAAAGTACTGGAATTGTTGGCAACCTAGTCATGTACAAAAGGATTGTAAAGAGGAGAAAAAGAAGAAGAATAATTCTTCTGATAATGATTCTTCTCAAAGTGATGAAAATTCCTTCATTGCAGCCTTGGCTACATAGGCATCAGATGATGTCTGGCTGATTGATTCTAGAGCATCTTTCCACATAACATTTCATAGAGACTGGTTCACGAAGTATGAAAAATATGATGGAGGAAAGGTGTATTTGGCAAGTGATTCATCTTTGGAAGTTTTTGGCCATGGAAGAGTCAGAATTCAATTCCCTAATGGATGAGTGAAGGGAATCAATGATGTAATGCATAAACCATGTCTAGCTCAAAATCAACTTTATGTTAGTAACTTGAATGATATTGGAGTGCAAGTCACGTTCTCTGGAAATGGCTGCAAGATGACCAGAGGATCAATGGTGCTAGCAAGGGGTGCTCATATTGGTACCTTGTATAAGCTGGATGCACATGATGTTAAATGCAATAGTGTCTCTATAAAGTCACAAAAAGCTACTCATGGAGAAAAGATGGTAAAAATTTATGATAGTGTAAACTCTATGGAAGTTAAAATTCAACAAAAAATACTATGCTCTAGCATCATAGGCTAGGCCACATTGGAGAGAAAGGTTTAAAAACCTTGAAGAATAAAAACCTAGTCGAGGGGCTTCATGATTGAAACCTTGAATTCGAGTTTTGTGAACATTGTATATATGGTAAACAACACCATGTTTCATTTTATTCCAGTCGTCACAAATCTTCTGGTTTGCTTGATTATATACATTCTGATGTTTTTGGTCCAGTGAATGTTCCTTCTTTGTCTAAGTCAAGGTACTATGTATCATTTATTGATGATTATTCAAGAAGGGAATTTGTCTATTTTTTGAAAAGTAAATCACAAGTGTTCAGTCAGTTTAAGGAATTTAAGAACCTTGTAGAAAATCAGACAGGAAGAAAAATAAAATGTTTAAAGACTGATAATGGCAGTGAATTTTTTTCTGATGATTTCGAGAGGTACTATAAAGATCATGGGATTAAAAGACATAAAACTACACCTTACACTCCGCAACAAAATGGAGTTGCAGAAAGGTTCAACAGGAAAGTGATAGAAAGGCACGAAGTATATTGAGTAGTGCTAGCTTGGAGAAGTTCTGGGCTGAGGCAGTTGCTACAACATGTTACTTGATAAACCGTTCTCCTAATTCTGCTCTTGTTGAGAAAACACCTTTGGAAGCATGGTCTGGTAAGAAGCCCTCTATGAGACACATTCGAGTCTTTGGATGTGAGGCATATTCACATGTTCCGAATGAGAAAAGATCTAAATTGGATAACAAGGTTGTCAAATGTACTTTTATTGGTTATAGTGCTGGCATAAAAGGATACAAGCTTTGGAATCCTAATACAAAGAAGGTTCTATACAACAGAAGTGTTATCTTATCTTTCATGAGCTGAAGCCTTCTACCTTGGATCTACAGTCAGAGATAAAATCATAAAACAAAAAGGATGTAGCTGAAATTCCTCTAACACCAGATAAAGAGAAATTGAAAATTCAAAAACAAAATTTGAACCTGAGGAGAGCTCAAAGTGAAGCTATGAGAGTTCTGATGAAGAAGAACAACCCTCAACAAGTAGTAGTGGGGAGTCACAACTGTGGAAAGAAAGCAACCTGAGTAGGTATGGCTCTCTCTTTGAGGATTTCCTACTTCAGCTCTTAAGTGTTTCTAATCTCTAAAGTGCACCATGATTTAGACTATGAAAAGAGGCATTTAGAATGTCTAATTCAAACCTTGGTTGGAAGCCATGAATGAAGAAAATGGCATCATTAGAAAATAATGACACTTGGAGTTTGATGCCTCGTCAAGGGGAAGAAAAGTCGGTGGGCTGCAAAATGGGTATTTAAAAAGAAATAGGTTTGGATAGCAAAAGGTGGAAGCGGGTTGGTTGCAAAGGGTTATTCCTGCAGAAGCGCGTACCGAATTACTATGGTAAATTTTTTTCTCCCCGAGCTGGTGCCCGCGTCCATTAGATTTATTTTGTCACTTGGCAAAAATAAGATTTAGAGATTGGAACAAATGGATGTGAAGACAACATTTCTTCTGGGCGGTGATCTTAAAGAAGTTAGAAATTCTATATGTCCCGCCTGAGCACTATGTGGAGAACAGAAGAAAAACTAGTTTGGTGTTGAATAAATCTCTGTATGGATTAAAGCAGTCTCCTAGAATGTGGTACCAGAAGTTTGACACTCTTGTTTTGTCATTGGGATTTGTAAGATAAAAATATGATCATTGTGTGTATTATAAAGCTGAAAGTGATCAAGTTCTTATTATTTCTCTCTATGTTGATGATATGTTGTTCATAGGCAATAGTAAGTTAATGATTTATGAACTTAAGTCTCAGTTGTCTACAAAGTTTGAAATGAAAGATCTTGGTGTAGCAAGGTATATCCTTGGAATGGAAATAACTAGGGATAGGAAGAATAGAAAAATTTGGCTCAGTCAGAGTAAGTATATATAGACTATTCTAGAGAGATTTTGTATGACTGATTGCAAGCAGCTAGTTGTTCCACTTTTGCACGAAACGAAGCTATTTGTTGAAGACTATCCAAAATCTCCTACTGAGATGGAAGAAATGACCAATGAGCATTATGCTAGTGCGGTTGGAAGTCTAATGTATACAATGGTCTGTACAAGGCCAGACATTTCCCAAGCAGTGGGAGTACTTAGTCGGTTTATGGCTAATCCTGGAAGGACACATTGGGATGCTATGAAAAGAGTATTTAGATATTTGAAGGGCACTTTAGAATATGCTTTGTGTTACCATGGGAACTTGGTTGAATCACAAAGGACTCTCAGCATTTGAGGCTATGTGAATTCTAATTGGGCAGCGGACATTGATAGCAGGAGATCCACCAGTGGATATATTTTCATGATGAATGGTGGTGCAGTGAGTTGGATGAGTAAGCGGCAGGATGTAGTCACCTTGTCCACTACAAAGGTAGAATACATGGTAGCAACACATGCTTGTAAAGAAGTAATTTGGTTGAAACGTTTGTGTTCTAACATTGGTTTTGATGCAGGGAAAATAACAATTTATTGTGACAGTCAGAGTGCTATCTGTTTGATAAAGAATCCTACTTTCCATGCCAAGACGAGACATATAGATGTACAATATCATTTTGTATGAGATATGGTGGAGGATGGAAAGGTCTCATTAGAAAAAGTGGATACTCTGGAGAATGTTGTAGATGCATTGACGAAGCTAGTGAGCACATACAAGTTTAGTTGGTGTGCCAGTTTGATGGGCCTCAGTGCCCATGAATTCCAATAGTTTTGTTGTGCTCTGGAGGTGCCTATGTGATCTTCATCAAGTGGGAGATTGTTGGAATATTGTGCCTCAATCTCACAGGTTGAAACCTATGAAAGAGCCAAGTCGGTGTGACATCCATATTGTCTGGCCGACTAGCAGCTATGCAACCTTGTCAAATGCTTTGGTTGCTAAGACCTTGTTATTGTCATGCCAAATTAAGCTATCACTGTGACTTGTGGCTTGGCCTTGGTCTTGCTGATGGTTTGATTCCTAGCAGATGTCGGGAAGACTCATGGTGAATGGATTCATCGGAGTAACACAAATGCTTCAGTATGAAATCCTAGCAATATGGCATGTCTCACCAACGGTTACAATCTAGGAGTCATTGGGGTAACGTAATGACTTCGGTAAGAACTCATGGCAATAGATGGTATGTCTCGCCAATAGTGTTACACTCGGTGTCATCGGGGAGAGACTTGAACACTTGGTAAGAGCTCTTGGAAATGGGTGTTTGTCTCGTCAATGCTTTAGTTTGTGCTCGGTATGACTTGAAGGGCTTGGTATGATCTCTCTCTGAATAGCGATAGTCTCGCCGATGGGAATGTTGATGTCTATGTGACTTTGGAACTTTGGTATGACCTCTCACCAACTAGCGATTGTCTTGGTGATAGCGCTACATGTGATGGATATTGGTATGATGTCTTGGCGACAAGGGGAAGTTCGAGTGATAGTTTGTGAACTTGGTATAATGTCTTTCCGATGGTGAGGACTCTTGGCGATAACTACAACTGGGTCTTATGGCATCGGGGAGACACAGTTAGTGTCTCACTGACATGCAAACATAGGTTGAACGTTTTGACTGATTGGGAGACTATCCTACGTGATGTATCTTCAACCAATCAGGGAGCAGAATGGGAACCATTGGAAGTTAGACTGTTGTGACCATTCTGTGAGGAAGTTCAACAAACCAGGGACGACATGGATATACTCTATAATTGTAGATGATGTTTGGTTCGATCAACAGTTGGACGATCAGTGTGATACATGGTTGGATGAATAGTTTGATGAGTGATCAGTATGAATTCAATTCTAAGTGTATTGTAACTTGAATGTTCTATACAAGGTTGGTCTATGATTATGCTGTTGTAAATTGACATCAGAGTGAGTGAAGCCCATACTATGTATGTAATTTCCATTAATGTAATACAAAGGGGATTTTCTTGGTGTGGTGGATTTTTCTCCCATAAGGGTTTTCCCATGTAAATCTAGTGTTCATCTGTGTATGTTTGTTTCTTTGTTTCTACTATTTCTTTCAAGTGTATCTTAATTGGACAATAATTGAAAAATTTAAAAGCACCTCTGCATTCTTCCCTGAGGTTTTCACATTAGGAGAGTTGTTTCCGCACCTTAGCTTTCCTTACATGATGTAGGTTATCATTTCATAGCTTCATTTTTGAGCTTCCATGTTTCATTGAACATGATGAGGAAAGCATAAATCTGGTCATAAGTCAGCAACATGGGGTTGGGGAGGAGCAGTGTACAATTGGATTTGATATTTTTGAGCATGTTATGCATGAGAAAGCTGATATTGAGCTTTATGAAGAAGTGTACACTGATATAATTGAAAAATTTTGTTTAAAATTGGAGGAGAAGGAATCTTATCTACTAGAGGAGTTTGGCACTCATGTTGAAATTCAACAGTAGGTTCACAAGTTTGAACAAAAAAATTCTCATGATCCTGCTGCACAATGTCTTACATTGTCTAATGAGCTACCTTTTTGCTATACAGTAGAGCTTGAAGCTGATTTATTAGCTGAGAGTTTGTTTCAGTAAACTACTTCACTATTTGAACACTTTCCTGCCTTCCTTGAAGAAGAAAAGCCTATTTTGGAACACATCTCTTCGAGTGATAATATGGTTTCTATGGTTAAACAAGCTAATTTAAGAGCCTTCCAAGAGCTGATAGCTTGGATAAGTTATTAGCTACCTTGGTGGAAAGTGATTGTTCATTAACCATGGAGGAAGAATCAACATGGCAGAAAATTATACATGGTGAAGCCATGAAGAAATACAACCATTTAAGCTAGGAAGAAAAGAGGCATCCAACAATGACAGTTCAAGCTTGGTCCTTTCAAGAGGCTGCCCCATTAGATATTTAGCTAGTTTGGAGGCCACTCAAGTACTAGAAATCATGTTGCACCCAATTATGAGGATGCAATTGAAGAAGAAGCTGATTTCGGAGTTGTAGCTGAAGGTGATCAAATTCAACTCACCTATCTAGTTCAGGACAACAATATTCATGATCGTTTTTAAGGTGCAAGTAAGTTCATTTTAATTTTTTATGAAAAACTGTGACAGTCTATTGAATATTTGCATGTGTTTCACGTTATTTCAACAATGCATAATCATATAATACAATAGTTATTGATTAAAAAAGGGTGTTACTTCACAAAACTTGTCAATGGTTTGGTTTGACTAGCTTCTTTGCTAGTTAGAGTAGGTTAGTGTAGTTTCATTTCATAGATGCATTTCCAATTTTCCCTAAGTGCTTTTCAACATAGTTAGGTAGTGCTTTTCAACATAGTTAGGTAGTTTCCATTATGTATTGCTAGTTTTCCTTGGTTTTCAAAGTGTTTCTTGCTAGTTTAGTGAGTTACAAGAATTATCAATGTTGTTTTCAAGTGGTGTTGGTTTTCTAAGTAGCTCCATGCCAAATAGATAAGCTTAGGAAGATAGGCTCATATTTAGCAGGAAAACATATAGCAGATGTCACCAAAAATGTTACCTGATTTTTAGCTTTCAACTGAAATTAGGTAACTTAGTGTTTGATATTTTTATGTTGTTTAAACATTCAAAAGATAAACCATTAACCTGCTAGTTTCAATATGCATGAAAGAGTGATTGTCAAATAAAGCAGATTACATTTTTTCATTTCAATGTTGCACTTACAACAAATGAGGAAGAGAATCATAGATATACAAATGTAATCTTTTATTGATAAACCTAAAATGTACACGTCCCTCACAACCTAAGGGATTAACTCTCTTATTCAAAATTTGAACATATGAAGCAATTCATACATGAATAAGTAAAAGAAAAAAATAATGTCCATATAAGAATGGAACTAGTCATTGCCTAAGAATGACTAGTTACAAGTTGCCCTACTTCTGCCCCAAACCGCTTGTGTCTTTCCCAGCTTCATAGTGCTCCTAGGCCCTGCATCTGAAAAAAGAAAATGATATTAGAGCAAGGCTCTAAGCAAAGAAAGATTCAATCCTTACATGCACACCTACCTATGCATGTATAAAATAATCCATAAGTGCATAAAATAAGCATGCAAACCTTGGATGTCTTGGAATAAAAAGAAGTCATCAAACACATCTAACATATGCTTTTATTTTCTAACCATTTGCTTCATGTGTAGATTTAGGACAAGTTTGGTTACTATTCTGATTCAGAACAAATACATGTGGGGTAAATGTGGCTCCCACAAGGTTAGAGCTCAACATAATATGACAAAAAAAGGAAATTGAGCAACTTGATCAAATATTTATCTCTTATCAATGCATTAAATCAATAGTGAATCACACTAGTTGATCAACTTTCATTATCAGATTCAAAAGATGCAACATTTTGTTGATATGTCCTTCAATCTTCTTAAGAAGATCAATGATCTTTTTATAAAGGAAGTGACTTCATAGATGCATGAAGTTCAATTATGCATCTTTTAAACAATGAGGAAGCATTTCAAGATGTGGTCAAGCCCCTCTCACCATAACCCTATTGGGCAATCACACATCACATGGGAAGGTGAGCTTTTAGGTCACCCACATGTGTGACATGTGGCTGTCCAACAAAGTTAAAATGAGGAGACTGTGTGTATTTATTACACATAATAGAAGCAAGAGCAATGGTTGAATCAAGGTCATGATACAAGTACAAGGACAACACCTTTTCAAGAGCTATAGGAGGCAAAGGGGATTGATATTATTCATTCATATGTGTACTTGTGAAAATGAATGCAATAGGTGAAGGTCATTGTCATTAATATGGACAACCAACAATGCATGCTACAATGGTCTAATGAAGGACAACAGTGATAAATATATACTACATGACAGTAGAGGTAACTACTATATTAAAAAATGGAGCAAATGAGCCATGCAATGAAGGGTGCAACCAACTAACAACAAACATCAGTTGCATATGCATCAAGGAACTTACAAGGTTGAAAAGCATGGGGGAGTATTGAAAATAGAGCATAAGTGTTTTCATGACAAATAAACATGGTCATCTATTTTTCTACCCTCAGAAGTCAAATGAATGAAATTTTTATGTTGTATTTTAGATCGAGATGATGATAAGCTTGAAAGCATTCAGAGCATGTTAAACAAGACAGCAACAAAAAAAAAATGAAGTTGCACAAGGCTCTATTCAAGGCCTTCTCAATCAAACATTAGAAAAACAAGTTTTCCAGCTAACAATTAATGCATGATAGTTTGAGGGAAAGGAAAAGGAAAAGACGTTCAAGAAACATCAACCTTAGTTGATATGGATAATGTGCCCATACAAAGTAGATAATAATTGGAGAAGAATGCAAAACAGTGTGTGGCATACTAAAATACTATGTAAAAAGAAGGCTTTCTCTTGATCAAATCGATGGAGGTTCAGGATACTTTCTCCAAAATGTATCAAAAGATTTGACACTAAATATGTTATAGCAGCAAGGATAGGGATTAGAGCCTTGCTATACAATCCATGCATATCTAGAGTTATCAACCAAGTAGCTTTCTATCTAAGTTATTCTATGAAATAGTGAGCAAATAATGTCATGAGCTATCATGAGAAAGCTTCGAGACAGTCATGAGTAAGTGATAGTTACATCAACAAGAAGAAATTAACAATTTCTCATCTTTCCAATCATTAAAATTGGGATACAATGATCATATCACCATAGTTAGAGGATAGTCCTATGATAGATCTGGATCCTCTCTCTGTCAACAATAGTATACCAAGATATAGTGAGGGAGTGGCATTACATTGTAGTTATGAAGGAGTGCCTAATAAAAAGATAATGCTACTAAAGTGTTTCAAGAGATAGTGCTATGGCATCAATGTCAAAGATATCTGATATAGATGATGAAACAACACTGGAGTATTTTGAGGGATTAGGTGACACTTATTCTGAATTGATAAAAGTTGAGTGGTGACTAGATAGAGGTGCATTAGAACAAATATCCCATGGAAATGTGTCAGAAAGCAATGCTGAAGAATCCATAGATTTTGAAAGCAGCAATAAAGCACAGCATGACAGTTCTTATTTCCCTAGATGTCTTCCAGAATAGAAATTCATTTGAAGTAGAGAGAGCAATGTCCAAAACAAGGGGTAGTACTATCATCTTAGGTACGACTGTTGCAATAAGAATAAATGACAATCTTTGTGTTTGTATGTGTGGAGTTCCTAAAGTATGCTTTGGGTAAGGTGCATTCATGGCATCTTTTGGTGAAAGGTTTCCCAAACATGAAAAGATCCAGTGTTATTGCTTCACATTTTTTTTAGCCATGCAAATGCAATAAGAATAGATGATGTAAAATATATAGTCTCATCATTGTTTGCTAAGGAGAAAAGAATCTAGTAGTGGGAGACAAGAAATAAAAATGGATTGATATTGTGCTTCTCATGGTGCCTATGTATGCCATTGAATTAGTATATCCCTATGGAATCCAAGTTTTCAATAGAATGTGAGTTTTTGAGTGAAATGCAGGTTATTCACAGTGACCAAACCCATTTTGGTGTTTTATTCTAAAAAAAAAACTATAGAAGTGAGATGCATTACAAAAAATCTAGTTAAATGCCCACTAAAAGACACATTTTGTTGCAAATTGGGACTTTCACTTGTACCCATATTGTGCAATAACATTTCCTCAGTTTTTGGACAAAATCTGAAAGTTTTTTTCAAATTGAAAGAATACCCATCTGGGTTCATTGCAAAATCTGTGAAAAGAAAATGGTAGTATGGAAAACTTTCTAGAGGAGTTCAAAAATTGAAAGGCCATTCATGTGTCATGATAGGTCGTGGTTGTAGATTCATCAAAATGCATGCTACAAGAAAACCAAGTAGGGGTATTTTATAAAAATGCAGAAATAAAGCAGAAAATTATGAATACAAGAAGACCCAGTTTGCATAATGGAGATTGAGCCATAGTTGGTTCTTTCTTTTTCTATATTCCAGAAACCCATCTGGGTTATCAATATTTTTTAAATACAAGGAGAAAAATAGTGAATGCAAGGTTGGCTGGGAGCTTACCCGAGCTCAAGCATCGAAATGTGTAGAGCTTTTCCACTAAAAACTTCCTCAAAATCTTCATTAATTTCTGATGGTAGCTATTAGCTAGTAGAGCAACAAACAAGAGAACGAATGACACATATGGGTCAGATACAGTCCATCAAAATGCTACAGGCCGTGGCCTGTGAGTCAAAAATGGCCTCCAAGTTAAAAAGATGCAAATTTATGCCAAGAAGACACATTTACCTATGTTTCCATGGTGTTTTCATGCAAGAAATGTGAAAAATTGACTAAAAACTAGTAAGAACACCATTTTTTCTGTGTTTTCAAAACCCTCATGGCAGTAGAGCAATATATTCCAGATTCTTTGAAGACCAAATGATGATATTTTTTATCTTTTTGGGTATTATGATTAAGGTTTGACCTCCTTGCATTTCGATGGGATTTTTTATCCTGTGTTTTTAAAATCAAACACATGGTAAATGAGATGGGGCTGAAACATATGTGTTCTCCCTTAGGTATTTTATGCATTAAAGACTTTCCCATTTTTCAAACTTTGCTAAGTCATCATTTTGCATCATATGTTATCACTTAGGTATTTTATGCCTTAGGGATTTATTCCCTTATTTTGAATTATGCTATGTGTGCAATGCAATATGGAGTATGCCATGTAACCTATGTGTGATGCCTTGTGTTTTTCCAATGCAATGCAACTTGGAATATCCTTTCCAAGGGGCTTGGAGGTCAACAATATTGGCCAAGTGTTATGATGACTATATGCCTTTGTAAAACAATGTGTATGACATGTGTGAGTGAAATGAAAAATATGGTGAGTTTGTGGTCTATCTCATGAATTCACTTCAAAGGTGGACAAATATCTTTCTCTGGACTGGTCACATATGATCCTTAGGACCAAGCATGGTGTGAAAATTAAGATAGTATATGAGGCTCTATATTTAGAACATGTGGCCGATGAAGCCATGATCAATTTTGAGGCCGCCCATACTTCTCTCGCCAAGGAGGAAATGTATTGCACTGAGCTACTAGAAGATGAAAAAGTGACAGGAGATCTTTCTGATCAAGAAGATGCTCTCTTGAGTGAGCATATAGACACTAACCTTTTCAACAACTATCATGCTACCGGATTAGGCACTTATGTCATCTTCGATGAGGAACAAGAGATTCTGAAAGTCATGAAGGAACCTAAGGGCGATCAAGCCTCCGAGCTATGGACACTGTACTATGATGGAGCAAGATGCAAAGTGGGTGAAGGAGTCAGGATATATTTGACATCCCCACAAAATAGAAAGAAATTGATGTATTTTCAATTTTATTTCACTTGTTGAAACAATGAAGCTAAATATGAAGCTCTAGTGCAAGTTTTAAGTCTTGCAGAGCGAATGGGCATCAAGCAATTAATGGTGTTCAGAGATTCTGAACTAGTAGTTAATCAAGTCCATGAAATTTACACTATGAAGAATGTTTGTATGCAATCCTATAGACATTGAGTATGGGACCTGATTGAAGGCTTTGAAGCCTTCAACATCCAGATGGTGCCCCAAGAATAAAATAGCGATGTAGACCACATGGCAGCAATCAAATCCCAGTTTGACCCTACCTCTAACCTCATTCACAACAAACACTCTATATGAGCGATAGTCTGATTGACAATTCCAAACAATGATCAAAGTTGGCAAGTGTTCAACAGTGATGAACACATTGCCTCATTCATCTAGTAGTCAAGCAAGTTTGCTAACCAACTCCAATCAAAGATCACTAAGGCCTATGATGGTGAAATCATCCAATTGAAATACAACAAGATTCTGAAGGGACTTGTCACTCTCAAAAACCTTTTCAACTATGACGATGCAAGGAACAACAAGAGGAAGTTTGTAGTTGATAGCGACTAGCCTTTTGGTTGGATATAGGAGAAAGCTTAAAGTTGGGAAGGATGTCCCACACCATGATAAAGAAAGGCTCATCAAATTTTATGAAAAGTATGAAGGAGTGGTGGCCTGGTCATATGATGACCTCAGGGGATATAATCTCGATATTTTCTAACATATAATAGAGCTGATGGAAGGCACAAAACTAGTCTGCTAAAAATAGAGGCTAGTGAATCCCAAGATTGAAGGGCTAATGGTGCAAGATCTAACAAAGCTAATCCAATTGTGGATTGTCTTCTCAATCAAACATAGCACATGGGTATCCAACCTGGTCCTAGTCCAAAATAAGAATGGAGATATCTGCCTATGTGTTGAATTTTGGGACTTGAACAAAGCATACCTAAAAGACCACTATCCGCTACCTTCTATGGAGTCCATCTTGTAGATGGTGGCAGGTTTAGAAATGCTATCTTTGATAGATGGCTTCTCCGGTTACAATCGAATCTAGGTCAAAGAGGAAGGCCAACATAAAACAACATTCACTACCAAGTGGGGAACATTTTCATATGCTAAGGTGCCTTTCGGCCTCTCGAATGTAGGAGCCACCTTCCAACGAGCTGATCAACAAGATCATATTGATCTATTTAGATGATCTCACCTGGTGGTTAAGTCCGGATGATCACTTTGATTTAAAAAAAATCCAAGAGTTTGCAGTGTCCCTTAATTCAAAAAAATGTGTCTTCATAGTACCAAAAGGCAAGCTATTGGGACACATGGTGTCCAAAGAAGGAATTTCAATTGATCCCGAATGGGTAAAAGCAATTAAAGAGATTCCCCTTTCGGTCAACAAGAAAGGCTTCCAGTCTTTCTTGGGAAAGTTAAACTTTGTAAGTAAATTTATTCCTGATTTTGCAGGAATAATTAGGCCAATCACCCTGATGCTGAAGAAGGATCAAACTTTCAAATGGAAAAAAGAGGCCAGAGAATCCTTTGAAAAAGTTAAAGATGCTATTTCCTCACCTCCTATACTGGTTAAT
The DNA here is from genome assembly GCA_007258455.2 of Sequoia sempervirens. Classification (NCBI taxonomy): domain Eukaryota; kingdom Viridiplantae; phylum Streptophyta; class Pinopsida; order Cupressales; family Cupressaceae; genus Sequoia; species Sequoia sempervirens. Next base: position 638,201,164 of record VDFB02281492.1, read on the forward strand.
CCAGACTTATCAAATGACTTCATAATGTATGTATTCAGTAGCAAGTCAAGCATTGCTACTATCTTAACTCAAAAAGATGATGAAGAAAAGGAAGAACACCTAATAGAATTCCACTCCCGGACCTTGAAGGAATATGAGATGAATTACAACTTCATTGAAAGGAAAGAATTCACAATAGTAAAGGGACTCAAGAAATTCTGACACCTAATATCTTGCAATAACGTGACTGTTTATGTCACACATTCCATTGTGTGCAAATACATCATGGAAGGAAAAATCACTGAAAAGAGGGCCAATTGGATCACCAAGATCCTTGAGTATGACATTGAGGTCAAGCCTAAAAGGACCATCCATGGAAGAGGATTGTGCAAATATCTGGCACATGATGTGGAAATGGCTGCCGAAGAAGAGCAACTGGAGCTAGTTTTGACAAATGAATCTGAGTCTGAAGGCTACTTGCTGGTGGGGAAAGTGAGATTTATGCACATAGGAAAATATCTTTCAGGCCTTCCTTCTTAGAAGAGAAGATTCTACTGCCTACAAAACAATGGATATTCACTCATTGAAGGGATCTTGTTGAAGAGGAACTTTAAGGACATTATATTGTGGTGTGTCACTACAGAGCAAGCAAAAATAATCCTTGACACTTTCCATTGTAGCGCGTAGGTGGAAACTTCTCTGCTAAGACCACCACCATCAAAATCATGTGCATCGGGTACTTCTAGCCTACACTATTCAATGACTTCTACTCATTGGTTAAAGCTTGCAAAGAATGCCAATTCTTTGCCAAAAGAGGAAAGAATTCCACGATGCCTCTCAATCTAATCGTGGTTGATGAGCCATTTGTGCAATGGGGTCTTGATTTCATTGGAATGATCAAACCTACCTCTAGCACCAGAAACAAGTGGATTCTAATGGCCATAGACTACCTGACTAGGTGGACCAAGGCCATACTGCTAAAGAATGCAATAGAGATAGAGACAGTGGACTTCCTTGAGGAACTGGTGACAAGATTTGGCCCACCTAAAACCATCATCTCTGACAATGCCAAGGCCCTCCTAGGCTCTAAGGTATGTCAATTCACACTTTTACATGGAATTTTCTTGAAAACATCATCAAACTACTACCCGCAGGGGATCAACCTGGCTGAGTCGACGAACAAGAATCTGGTTTGACTCCTCAAAAGGATTGGGTTAGAGCACTAGAAGGAATGACATAAAAACCTTTGGGCAACACTTTGGGTAGACCGCATAACTCCTAAGTAGGTTCTCAAGACTTCACCATATGAGCTAGTTTATGGAAAAGAGGTGCTATTGCCTATCTCCATGGAGATTATAGCACTAGAATTGCTCAAATATCTCGAGATAGAGAAAAATTACCGCATGGAGGTTTGGTTGGCTGAGTTGTTGGAAGCGCAAGAGAAGAGGGAAAATTCCTTAATGGCCATGACTAACTGCCAGCAAGTGGTTAAATGGTGGTTTGATAAGAAAGCATCTGACCAAGGTCTAAAGTACAAGGACCTGGTGCTAAATTTTAATGAAAGGGCCACAAAACTCAGCTAGCACAAGAAGTTTGATAGTTTATGGGAAGGCCCTTTCAAAATAATTCAGTGCAAAGAACACAAATCATTTGAATTGGAAACAATGGAGCATGAACCATTGGTAATTATGGTCAACGGGATTCATCTAAAATTATTCAATTATGCTTGAATTGTTCTACCCATCTAAATATGTGAATAATGATTTTTTTTTCCCTTTTGTTTTCGTCGACCGCTCTTTCAATAATTAATTCTTCAAGTGTAAGGAAGCAGAGGCTAGTGGAACCCATTATCGCAAAATGCGGAGAAAGATAAATGAACCCATGAAGCAAAGAAAAATGAACCCATATGCAGGAAAAAGAAAGGATAATCCTCATTGTAGAACAACAGGCAAAGGAGAAATGAATTGTTAACATAAGCTATATTTCTTTATATTTATATACTTTGCTAGATACAATATCAAAATGGCTCAGAAGCCAGGGTTTTAAAGTATATATCTATTTAATTCCTGTATTTTCTTTATTCAACTGTGGTAAGGCCTTGTTTAGGAATATATACAAAAAATAGAATAATGAGATTTAGTTTTTGAAACATAGAAAGAAATTTTCATTCATGGGCATGAGTAGAAACAATAGAGGCATCAATGGCAGCATCAACAATTTCTTCATCTTCACTAGTAGCAATGTTCACAGGAGTAATGGAAAGTGGCAGAGGGAACACCAGGTTCCTGAAGCCAGTGTACCAATCAATATCATAAAAGGGAACCATGTTGTACAGGTGAAAGAGGAAATGGAATGCATGGGTGACCCTCTAGCGATGTTCGTCCTGCAACTAGAGTTGAAAGCCACTCAGGAGCAGTGACCATGGTATGACTGTGTCTTCCTCAATAAACTTATGGAGGTCGCTCGTAGTTGGAATACCTCCACCAAATACAAAATTCACCACCACCTCTCTGAGGCTGTTCAAGAATTTCTTTGGAAAAATCTCGTCTACTAGGTAGAGAACCAGTGGCTTGGGAACCTAGATGTCTAGCATCGATGCAAAAAAGGTGGGAGAACACATTAGTGTTAACTCTATACCTATCCTCATATTCAAGGCAGTCACGTCCCAAAACCTGTTTAATGGCCATCATGGGCAAGGAATGCTTATTTTTGGTCATCCTCTTAAGGTGCCTAGTTGAAATCTTGCCCAAAAAAGCTATTTGGGATTTAGGAGAGACCAGCCTAATTGGGGTATTCATGGTGACAAGCTCTATACTACTGTTAGACTAAATCCCTATGCAAATCGCCCAAGTCTAAAATCTGTACAAATACTACACAAACTACCAACGTCAAATGCTAAGCCAATCACCTATTTTCTATTCCAGATCTGAAATTGCTAAGTGTGATTTCACTATTACCAAAGCACCTATTTATAGAAATGGCTAGGATAAGCATGGTAATTTTCATACCATAAGCACGGGGCTAATCAAGTACCACCTCAAATTTTTCACCAAGGCTCGCTCAAATTTCCCACCTAGTTTCACCTGTAGGTACTCTTTACTGTGTGCAAAGATTAGTGTGAGCTAATTAATTATCATAAGCTGGTGGTAGTCACCGGTGGTAGTCCATATGTCTGAGTGTTGAGGTTTTGTTCTATAGGTGCTTCTCAAACTCCAAAAAGAAATGCAAATATTTTTGGCACTTGTTACATACTTTGGCGTAATTATTCCATTTGGGATATTAATTGCCATGACATACAATGCCAAAGCTTCCTTCAAATTGCTAGCTCAAGTTCCAAGAAAATCATGCTGGAGTACACCATTTCCAAGGGTCATTTTGAATTCTTGTCATTTCAAAATGGCAAGTAATTCACTTCGCACAGGAAAACAACTGGTAGTACATGTCAAATTTAATGCAAATAGGTGAGTGTTGTTGGCCACCCTAAGAAGGAAATAGGTAAGTGTCACATGCAAAAGTTTTTTGTATTGTGTATGCTTTTCAAAAATGTTGCCCAGAGAAAAAGAAATTGAGTGCAGCTAGAGCCAAGGTAAATTGTAGAGAGTTTGAGAGAAGCAAAAAACTCTAGCAATACATGAAATGGCAGAGAGTTCCCAAAAAATAGCACGAGTAGAGGCCCAGGGAGAAGAGATGCATAGCCTGTTTGATGATATGCATAGAGCATAAAGTGTCTACGTATTTGAAAATGTTTCATACACTTTGCCTGGCATACTAGAGAAGCGAGAATGGGAAAACACATGGGTTTTGGAGAAGCCCAAAAATTATAGAGATCAGAGCTGAATCAAGGAGGATTGGGATAATATTCATGATCCCATCATTAAAAGCCCCAATAATTTGAGGGAGGTGGCTTGTGAAATAATGAAGGTTTCCACCGGCCCAAAGTCATTGTCATAGAAGCTATGGTACAATGGACTCCCACAGTATATGGTCTCATTTGTTCACTATTCCCTAGAACTAGTCAATCTAGCCATCAAACATTTCAACATGCGCACTAGCACCATCGAGGGCCCAATGTTAAGGGTCAATATAAGTTTGAAAGCTATCTAGAATATGTTATGCATCCTTAACCCTGACTCTAGACAAGAAGAGGTAGAGTCATTCAACCCACCAAAAGGGGAGGAAATATTGAGAAGCATAAAAAATGCTAAGGAATTTTATAACAAAGAAACCAAAAGGCCTATGGAAGATCATCACAAGCCACCAAATATTTTGATGCCACTTATCGCCTTCCCTCCGGACATGCAAGATGCATTCTCAATGTTGGCATTTTTCTGTGGCCTAGACAGTGACAAGGATGTGCATGAATTTCAGTTGGGTCTAGGGTTTAAGTTCCGCAAGTAGCATACCTTTTTATAGTATTATTTTGTAGAATACCTTATTGAGGAGATGCTAAGGAAAATCAAGGATTACCCAACACAAGAGAGGTTCAGGTTTCCTTCCTTCCTTGCTCACATGTTTTTGCACTAGAACCCTGATTTCTTTAAGAAATATACAAAGTTGTCTATTTTTTATGAGTCGAGCAAAAGAATGCCAATTTATATATGCACTCCTCTCCTCTCCACTACCTATAACTATTGTTAGTGATCCAAATCTACACCCCTAACGCCAAGCTATGAAAGAAACTTAGCAAGTTTGGATCTAACATGGGACTACTTTCAGGTTGTGGGTGTCCTATTCAAAAGAAGACCTCCAGATTATGGGCTGGCTCCCGTTTTGATGGTGTCACCTAAACTATTCCTTGCTGAGAAAATGGGAGAAAGAAGCATGAAAAGAAAAATAACCCCTAAGTGATGCACCTAATGTGTTTACCTCAAACTTTCACAGTTGCTTTTACACACATGAATGATCAACAACTTAACAGTGGCTTACACAACTCAAAACTTCATATGTCTTTGCATCAGTATTTCATAACAAGGCTAAAATTGTCAAGGAAAACATCTAGAAGGAAGAAAAATACATCTTCACAACTTAGACTCTTTCCTAAACTAACTCAACACATGTTATGACTAGCAAGTTCATATTAACTACATAAAGGAAAATAAAATAGGACAAAATCAAAGGGAAAAATAGTTCTGCCATAAGATTTCATCAACCATTTGTAAAGCTTTGACAATAAAATAGCATAATTCAAAGGTAAAATGTATTAGTTTTTTAATCAAAAGGTGTTACACTGCTGCATAAGACTACAAATCTAAGTTACAATGCTAACCTCTACTTGAAAAAAGCTCCAAAAAGCTACAATGCCTACAGGAAGAAAGAAAAGAAGTCCCAAAAAACTCAAGTCTGAAGATACTTAATCCATCTTGAAACAACTTCCCACACAAGTCCTTCGAGAAACCCGAGGTTGGATGTAGCATAAAATAAAAAATAGAAGCTTCCAAAACCCCTCCAAAAATCCCTCCAAAGGTAGAAAATTCAAGCTATGTCTACAGTCACACTGAAGGTGTGACAAAACAACCTCTAAAACAGTCAAAACAAGCCTCATGCCTTTCACATTTTGGTCAAAATTCAAAAGTCTCCACATGCCTCCAAATTAGCTAGGTCACACTTTTGGTGTGCAAACATGTCTTCAACCACACCTCATGACTTCAACACATGTTTTTTATATTTTGCATTAAAGCTGACGTTTAAACTTAAGTGATTTATAATCACCTCACTTAAGTTAAATGTTTTACATTTTTCATAATAAAAGAAAAATAATTATCTCAACCACCCCTTAATACATCAAAGTTAACTCACCATTATCTTGCATTTTAAAATAACATTTGTAATTGAGTGATTCATAAAATACCACTTAATTAAAATGCCACATATTTTAAAATCAATGCAAAATAGAAAATAAAGCACAGTCTCAATGTGAGATAATATCATAAGTCCTTAAAGACTTATACTCAAAATGATGGGAGGCTGAAATAAAGTCCTAATTCTTGAAAGACCTACAAATTTCAAAGAGACACTAAAATCACTAAGGCACAAATGATGGAGTCTTCAAAATACTTGGTAAAAGATTGCCTAGGCCCTAAAAATGCAACATAAGGAAAAAAATTTCCTAAGGCATAAGAGCTTAATTCTCAACCCACAGAGCATTAGTTCATCACAAAATTAAAGAAAAATCTAAAAATTACCTTTGGTGTCGGCCTCATAGGGTTTCTAACCCTAAATCAAAACATGGGAAAATAAGCCAAAACACTTTATTATTTGCATTGAGAATTTTGGAGGAAATGTTGTCGTCACCATGAGTTTTTCTAATGGAGCTCTGAGATGATTTGAGATAGGTTTCTTGGCTGAATTCTTGATAAGATCTTGTGGTTTCCAGTGAAACAATAGGTAACTTGATTTTTTCTCCATAAAACTAGATTTTCTTGATCTTTTGAAGGCCATTTCATGAGTAAAGGCCACGACCCAAAGCATTTCACTGATCATTTTTGTTGCTTTTCTCCTTTGTGGGTATTCTTTCTTCTTCACAACTACCATTGGTGATTTATTGAGCTTGAATGGAAGCTCTTTCATTGTCAATATGAAGCAAAATTTAGTTTTTCTATATTTGAAGCTAAAAATAAAGAACCCCAAGTTTGCTTTATGACTTTTGTGAGAAAAAGTAGTTCCCTTGTCCGTGATTGTAGAAGATGAAATAGGGTTCTCCATTTGTCATTTCTGTAGAATGTTATCCATTGTTTAATGTCTCTGCATTAGCATCTCATGATAAACCCAGATGGCTTTTCTTAATTTGTGAAAGAAAAACTCAGATTTTGTTGTAAAATGACTCAATGCCATTGCACATTGTGGGTATAATTTAAAAGCTCCATTTTTCTTTGAGTTAAGAGTATTTCAACCAGTGCATAATGTTGAAGAAATTTTATTAGCATCATCTTTATCTTTGAAGGATGTAACTTCTCCATATTCTTCCTCTGTAGTTGGATTCATTTTTATTTTGTCTGCCATGCTATTGTTTTGAGTGTTACCTCTATAGAAAAAATCTCACTATAACTTGTAGGTAGCCTTCCACAATTTGGTATTTCTCCATGTTTTACTTGGTGTCTCATGAAATTCTGGTTTTTATATGCCTTTCTCAATTGTCACTTTGGTAGAATGAAGGGCTTGTAATTTCCGGGTTGTTAAAAAACTTGTACCCATGTTCACTTTTCTTCATGTGCACTTTTCCACTAGATACCAACCTCAGTCTTAGGCTCTGTAAAAATAAAAATGCACTTGAAATTCCTTTTTCCTTATCTTTTGCATTTTGAAAACATTGCCCAAAAAAACTATCACTTGAATCTCTTGACACTTGTGCTTCTAAGATCTGGAAAGAATAGGTAACAAGATACTTTGAATAATGAATATAATCAAGATCCCTCAACTCATCAACTACTTTATCACTGTTGCAGGAATAATATGGGCCTCTGTGACTAAGTTGTTACCTTCCGCAACATCACTCTACCATTTTGTGATTGCATTTTCCATAGTCAACAAGCAAACGAAGACCCCTCTTTGATGACTGCCCTTATTCATTTGTGTTCATCTTCCAAGTTCATAACCCAATATCATGCTATAAAACTACCCTCCCAGAAAACTATAAATCTAATACCCCAATTGAACAATAGAACATCCTCAAGCTTTATCAAAGAATATTAATGAAAATAGTGAATGAATGCTTAATGTCGGTAACTGCATGAATCCCCTTCATCGGTAGCTCTCTAATGAGTTGGACTACATAGGAGTAATTCATTTGCATGATGTGGTTTGCAGTACACTTACCATTCCCTTAATTCATTTCCTGCAATTTGCAATACAATTGAGTATAACCCTCGACTGATAAATAAGTTGAGCCCATTTTGGATACTAGCCCCTTTTTGAGTTTGTCTTCATGAAACATCCTTCCCTTTCTGGCCTTATATGACTATATTTTCTCATAATCAAACACATGGCTTGAGAATGAATAAGGTAAACTAACAATTGTTACAACACCTACTTGAGCTAACATATATTTTCTTGACCACCTTCTTCCATTGGTAGCCTCCCATCATGCTCCTATACCAGGAGTAGGACCTCCTCAACCTTGTACTTTACTACATTGTATGTAATGCTACCCTGAGATCACAAGATCCATAAACATATTCAATGTATATCTCAACTCATCTTGATAGTATAATACTATACCCAATTTAAGTATCTTATGACACTTTGATATATCCTTATCCATGCATTTGGTGCTAGGATCCTCACATATAGCACAATTTTTTTTAGGTATTGAAAGCTTAGTTTCATTCATGCAAACACAAAGATCTTGTGTACAACTCATAAAGTTGACTTTTGACAGTCATTTTGATGGCTGCACTACTCTCATAAGGTCTGGCACCTATGATACCATCTTGCAATTGACCATTGTTTTTCTATATTGATGACGATTGATTACGAGGCTCAAACTGTCTTTTATTATCATTGTACATATCTAGCAAGGTGGTTGTAATGTTTGCTAAGAGGGTAATGCTCATATTCATCCTTGAAACACTGTTCTTGACATTCATGAAAAGGCTACTTTCTCTTAACAAGATAATTGTGTTATCATGCTATATTCCATTGGTCATGCTCTTCATGCATCAAGATCACTGTGATTGGATACTCTCTAGAACATAAAGCTTCTTGAGCTTCAATGCATATTCTCCCTTGATGAAAGAACTATATATATGCACCAAAATTTTCATTCTCATGAAATACAATTATCATGCTTTTCGATATGTAAAATTTATGTTGCCAATTTACATTTGGCTCTTGTGCGATTCTCCACAAGTTATCTCTTCAAACTATCCTTAAAAATTGTCTCTCTACATGCCTTCATTGCTCACTTTAAGGAAAGCGTTTTATTTGTCAAAAAAATGATATCACTTCACAATTCATTTCTCATTTAGCAATGAACTCACTTATATCCATTTGACTGTGGTATTGTAAGACTTGACTATCTTTGAACTATTCTTTTCGGGGGTGCTAAGCTTATTTGCTTGTCTTTGTTCGCTGATTGAAAATACCAAATATCTTTTCTTTACTCAACTTTCAAGCCCTTGTCAATCCCTTAGAAGCTTGAAATATAGGTGCCATAATTCTATTAACTATGTTGAAAGTCATTCATCTTGAATGAATGAAGCTTTTCTAGGTGCCCACTTCTCCATTCATCATTGGAACGAATCAAAGACAGTATAGTAACTTTATTCTCAGAGCCCTACACCAAATCTGAAATCTATCTATAGTAAGGATTTCTATGGCTTTCATAACAAGAATTCACTTAAGCTTATCTCTTAATAGTGATACCTACCTATTATATGAAGCAAGAACATTTATTTCACTAGGGTTTTTTCCTTCAGCTATCATCCAATGCACAAGGGCTATCACCACTTTGGCTTCGCCTTCTTTTGCAACATTGTGTTGTTTAAAATCTACATATGAATGAGACCAAAAATACATTGGGTTTGACATACACATAGGTTATTTGTTTCTCTCTATTTTATAAACATGTTTACTATCCTTGCATTATGACTGTCCACAACACATGTGAATGCATCTTTAATGAAGTCACTTCCCATTGTCAAAGCCTTCATTATGACCATTTTGTGGTTACATTCATGGTGCAATTTTAATGACTTGATGCTTTTGAAGATTAGAAGACTACCTCCATAGATCATTCCCTTGACAAGGGTTGTCCTCTATGAGATGTAGCATGAGATCATGACTGTATTTTGAGGATGCTTACCTCTTTAAGGCCATTGATGTCCTCTTTATTATGACTGTCCTTTGTACTTTCCCTAAAATGCCATGCAATCCTTTTATATCAAATTATATGTGGACTAAGATTTGGATGGTGGCTACCCCCTCCCAATGTTGTGTGGTTGTCATCCATTGAGTGTAGAATTCATTACACCATTATTGTCTCCTTTGTGATTACTTTTTATTTACTTATGGTTGACCTATGTGACACCTAGGAGACTGTTCCTTCTTTGATGACTATTTATGATGCACCCCATATGATTGCTTGCTGCTCCACAAGTTTGTTACTTGGTCTTCACAACAGTTCAATCCTTTTGATCATGTCCAACACATAAACACTATCTCCTCACTTTGATCCTAGTGGGTAGACACATGTCACGTATGTTGGTGACCTGAAAGCTCACCATCCTATGTGATGTGTGGCTATCCAATAGGGTAAAGGTGAGAGGGACTTGAAAATACCTTGTATTGTTCCCTCTTGCTGCCCCATATGCTTCATGATGATTTTGGGCATGCCTTGATTTCTTCTTCATTTTTTAAGAGATGCATAATTGAACTTGATGCATCTATGAAATCACCTTTTTTTATTAAATGGATCATGGATCCACTTAAGATGATTGAAAGACATGTCTAGAAAAATGTACATTCCTTTTCACATGATGGCTGCCATATGACTGATTCATTATGAAAAGATGAAGTATAAACTCTTGACAACTCGAATTATATGTTGCATCTTTTGAATCTGATAATGAAAGTTGATCAACTAGTGTGATTCCATGTTGATTTAATGCATTAATAGCATGTATATCTTTGATCAAGTTGCTCAATTTCCTTTCCCTCTTAGAACATCAAAGGGCAACATGCTGAGCTCTACCCTCATGGGATCCACATTTACCCCACATGCTATAATTAGTTGAATTAGAACAGTAGTAAGACTTGTCCTAAATCTACACAAGGAACAAACTGCTAGAGAAACAAAGCATATCATAGGTGTGTTTGATTACTCCTTTCTTGTTTTCAGGGACACTTATGCTATGCTGCTATTTTAATGTTTGTAGACTTTTGATTACATGTTTATGGATGCTTTGCATATAATTTTGATCATGGACCTTTCATTGCTCTAACAACATTGTTTTTCGGATGTAGGACACCTAGGAGTAGCGAGGAGGGTGTCAAATGGAAGCAAAGCAACATGAAGGGTTGAGATGATGCAAGGCCAAGTCAATGAGATTCGTCATTCCACCAGGAAATGATGGGTCCCTTTTCATTTTATATGCAATTTCTTTTTTGTATCTATAGGCGTATAGTCTTTTCTTACTAGCATTAGGGTAGCTAGTCCCTTGTCTTTTGAGGGACATTTATATGCTCATGATTATCAATAAAGATCACATTTACAATACATATTGGTTCTCTTTTTTATTTTTCTGCAATTGCAATGCTAGAATAAAATGCAATCTACAACTAACAATCTCTTTTATGCATATTAATGAACTTAGCAGAATATGGTTTATATTTTAAATGTTTAAACAAAAAATAGGGTATGTGAAAGATCATCATGGAAAAAATAGGCCCTTAAGTGGTGAAAAATTCAAAAAAATCAGAGTTAGGAAAATTGACATGAAATTTTTAATAAGTTACCTATATTATTTCAAAAATATGTAAGAATAGAATCTGTAGCAAATTGAATGTAGTTTCTAAACTACTAGGTTTATTTTGAAAAAATAAAATCTATTTGGTGAAAATTCAAAATTTCAATGTAGTAGTACTTAAAATTCAAGGAAAAAATAAGTAGGTGTCTTTCTGACCACCCTAACCATAATAAAATGATAATATTATTTTATAAGATTTTAGATATAAGTAGAGGACTCATGTCCATATGTGATGCAATTTTTTTGTAATTTTTTCAAAATAAATAATTATTATTATTATTTTATTACAACTTTTAAAAAATATAAAAAATTGTATGTTTGACCACAACTTGGTCAAAAATTTATGAAATTCAATTTTTCTTTTTTAATCCTATAGTATATGAAGCATAAAATGTGAGGCATGTTTTTTGGATTCAAAAAATATTATATCGTTTGAAAGCTATAGATGTTTTTCAATCAGCCTATCAATCAAGAATTTAGTTGTAATTAAAATAGAAAATTAATAATAATTATTTATTAAATTCAAAGTAAAGCATAATTTATATTGGTGCAAAGCTAAGAATCTCCTTTAAATACCCTTTTATTTTCATCAATTTTGGGTTAAAAAAAGTTGTCAGCCACATACCCATCATATCACCACTTTTTGGCCCATCATGATCCTGGACATACCCAGCACAAAAAGAATAAATACTAAGTTACCAGATTTCAGGTGAAAAGTAAAAATCAGGTAACTTTTTTGGCAACATCTACTATATGTTTTCCTGCAAAACATCTCGACTAGTTTCCTAAAGCTTATCCATTGGGTATAGAGTCATCTAAAGGCTGACATCACTTGAAAACAACATTGTATGTTGTTGTAACTCATCATAACAACGTATGACACCATGAAACTTATTCCAAGACACAAAAACACTCAAAGAAAACTACCTAACTATGCAAAAACAACACTAAGAGAATTGAAAACTGTAACTAAAATGAAACTCCCTAACCTACTCTAACCGACAAAGAAGCTGGTCAAACAAACCCATTAATTGGTTGGGTGAAATAGCTTCCTTTTCTAAAGAATTTACAATGTTTTCCATGTTGGAAAAACTAGAAAGAAAGGGAACATGAATAAAAACTCAGCAAACAACTGCAATATCTCTTGAAGAACATATACAAGCTTACTGACCTTTTCATATGGAATGCAAAGATTCATGTTCTGAGGTAGAAAGGTAACTTGAGTGTAGTTTTCCTTAGTTGTACCCTCATGCTTGGGTGTAAGCAAGGTATCAAAATCCTTATTGGCCTCCATTCTGGTTAGATGCCTGATTGGGAATCCTCTAGAAAGTGTGAATCTAGAACTTTCCATGTTGGTTTCTTATAACTTCAAATCATGTTGTTGTTCCACATCCTATTTTTCATCCTCTACTTCAAAGGATGTTGGTTCAATATTCAAAGTTGGGAAAAAGAAGACTATCTCAGGAGCCAAAAAAGACCTTAAAGCATCCCAAAATGAAGCTACCTCATGTGCCAAAGCTTCATTCTCATATTTATTTTCATGAAACAACAACTCATTACACTATTGAACATGAAGTAGTTATCCTAAATCTTATGTTATCATAGGCATATATTCTTCACTTTGTTCAAAAAATAAAGGTAGCCCATCATGCCAGTACATATTAGCCTCTTTTTCACCAAGTTCCTCATGTTCATTTGTCTCCACCTACTATTTGGGACAACATGATTCATACTTATGAGCTATCTATTTGGTCTCACCTTGTTGATTCGAATCATCTGATTCCTGAGATGAAAGATAAAGCATCGTCATTTCCTCCACAAAACTAGGAAGCTCATCAAACAAATCAGTAAGGGATTGATGCTCAAGCTCTATTTCACTTGACATACTGATATTTACCTGATGCTCTTCACAAGAAGACTATTTATTATCCAAGCTTGAAACAAAAACCTCCAAGTCATCCCAAAACAAATCCTCATCATTTTGCTTAGTATCTTTAATGATAAGAGGATTATCATTTTACTCAGGACAACATTCTTGATGGAAGAGAAGACCATGTTCCTTTACATCTATATATTGTTCTGCACTTACAAATGTTGTGATCAGAATTTGATCTGCTTGGCTATCCACCTCTACACATGAAAACTCATCAACTATTAAAAAATGACTTGGCGATCCTCCTCTTTCTTAGGTTCTAAAAATTGTTGTCCTAACTGATTGGGCTCCTCAACATCGTTTATTGATTCTTGCTTTTCAATTTGAAGGTTTAGTTTATCAAGTTTGACCTCATAAGATCCCTCCACTTGAGGAAGATCTTCAATCTATTTTACCATTAGCTCAGCCTCCTCCTGTTTGAGCTTTTTCTGTTGTAGACAATAACATGCTATGACTAAATGCAATGGGTTTACCTTGTTGATCCTCTCCATGAGGATTAAGTCATTCGAATCAATGGGTTGCTTGAGGGATGATGGATTGCTTGTCTATAGGTACTACATTCTCTTGCATTGTATGGGATCCTCTGAAACTTGGAATTTCAAAATGAGAAGACTTACTAGGGGGTTCTAGAGGCTTATTTTTCCTAAAGCTTGCAAAATTGTACTTTGGAAGTTCTTGTTTGGAAAATTTTAGCCTCATTTTTGCATACTTTGCAACAAGTTGTTGGGAAAAATTCTCCTCAAATTGCCTCTTTTTGGCCTCCCATTCCTACTCATTTATCTGAGCTTGGTAAGTTTCTTGTTTCTGCTACCAATCAACCTCCTGTTGTCCCTCAATCTCTAACATTTGACTTTGAAAATTAGAAATTATATCATGGATGCTCATGTTTTTAACTCCTTGAGATTGGGCATGTGAACAAACATGTTGGTTGACATTATGATGGTTTTTCTAAGACTGTTGTTGGACATATATGGGTTGATGTGAAAATTGAGCAGGGGTGGGAGAGTGGCAAACATGTGGGGAATATTGATAATCTCTTGTAGCAAAGGTAATTGAACTAAAAATAGTTGCATGCTCATTTTGACATGGCTGATAATTGGGTATATGAGCAGCATTTTCATGAAATGAGGGATGATAGAACATGTCTTCATAAAATATAGACATATTAGAGCATTCATAGAAACTGGAAATTCAAAAATTTCTTGTAAAGCAAGAAAGTCAGGTCCGAGTTTTCTAAAAATAAGTACACACTAGCACTTTGTCTATCAAAAACCATTTGTTATTCTTTTGGAGTCACCAAGTATGTAAAGAAAATGCATCCAAAAGGCTGAAACTACTATTGTACACACCAAACAATAGTAATAAAATGCATAAAAATGAACTGAGAAGCAGTTCATTTGTCCCACTGGGTGTGCCAAAACTATTAATGATCCAAATCCCCTAATGCCAAGCTATGAAAGAAACTTAATAGGTTTGGATGTAACATGGGACTTCTTTCAAGTTGTGGGTGTCCTATTCAAAAGAAGACCTCCAGATTATGGGCTAGCTCCCCTTTTGATGGTGTCACCTAAACTATTCCATGCTAGGAAAAGGGGAGAAAGAAGCATGAAAAGAAAACTAACCCCTATGGTGATGTACCTAATGTGTTTTAGTGAAACTTGCATCACTTCTTTTACACACATGAATAATCAACAACTTAATAGTGGCTTACACAACTCAAAACATCATATGTCTTTGCATTAGTATTTCATAATAAGGCTAAAAATGTCAAGTACAACATCTAGAAGAAAGGAAAATACATCTTCACAACATAGACTCTTTCCTAAAGTAGCTCAACACATGTTATGACCTACAAGTTCATATTAACTACATAAAGAAAAATAAAATAGGACAAAATCAAAGGGAAAAATAGTTCTTCCATAACATTTCATCAACTATTTCTAAAGCTTTCACAATAAAACAACATAATGAGAAGGTAAAATGTATTAAATTTTTAATCAAAAGGTGTTACTTTGCTACATAAGTTTGCAAATCTGAGTTACAATGTTGTCCTCTGCCTCAAAAAATCTCCAAAAAGCTAGAATGCCTATAGGAAGAAAGAAAAGAACTCCCAAAAAACTCAAGTCTGAAGATAATTAAGCCATCTTCAAACAACTTCCCACACAAGTCCTTTTAGAAACCCTAGGCCAAATGTAGCATAAAATCCAAAATGGAAGCTTCCAAAACCCCTCCAAAAATCCCTCCAAATGTGGAAAAGTCAAGCTAAGTCTAAGGTCACACTGAAGGTGTGACAAAATAGCCTCCAAAATAGTCAAAACAAGCCTTATGCCTTTCACATGTTGGTCAACATTCCAAAGTCTCCACGTGCCTCCAAACTGGCTAGGTCACACTTTTGGTGTGCAAACATGTCTTCAACCACACCTCATGAATTCAACACATATTTTTAATATTTTGAATTAAAATAACATTTAAACTCAAGTGATTTATAATCACCTCATTTAAGTTAAAATGTTTTACATTTTTCATAATAAATGCAAAATAATTATGTCAACTACCCCTAAATACATCAAAGTTAACTCACCATTATCTTTCATTTTAAAATAACATTTGTAATTGAGTGATTCATAAAATACCACTTAATTAAAATGCCACATATTTTAAAATCAATGTAAAATAGAAAATAAAGCATGGTCTCAATGTGAGATAATAACATAAGTGTTGAAAGACTTATACTAAAAGTGATGGGAGGATGAAATAAAGTCCTAAGTCTTGAAAGACCTACAAATTTCAAAGAGACAATAAAATCACTAAGGAAAAAATGATGGAGTCTTCAAAATACTTGGAAAAAGATTGCCTAGGCCTTGAAAATGCAAAATAAGGAAAAAAATTTCCTAAGGCATAAGAGCTTAATTCTTAGCCCATGGAGCATTAGATCATTGAAAATTTAAAACAAAAACATAAAAATTACCTTTGGTGCCTCATAGGGTTTCTAACCCTAAATCAAAACATGGGAAAATAAGCCAAAACAGTTAATTATTTGTATTGAGCATTTTGGAGGAAATACTGCCACCACCATTAGGTTTTCTGATGGAGCTTTGAGATGATTTGAGACTAGTTTCTTGGCCGAATTCTAGATGAGATCTTGTGGTTTCCTGTGAAACAATAGGTAACTTTATTTTTTCTCCATAAAACTAGCTTTTCTTGATCTTTTGAAGGCCATTTCATGAGTAAAGGCCACGGCCCAAAGCATTTCCTGATCATTTTTGTTGCTTTTCTCCTCCATGGTTATTCTTACTTCTTCATAGCCACCATTGGTGATTTCTTGAGCTTGAATGGAAGCTTTCCAAGTGACAAAATTTTGGAAAAATAAAGGAAAATGAGAAAAATGGCTTAGGTAAAATTTTTACTAGACCCATGTATTTATTTTCCTCCTTTATCTAGCAATAAAAGCTCGAATGGAGTTCTTTCATTGTCAATATGAAGAAAAATTTAGTTTTTTCTATATTTGAAGCTAAAAATAAAGAACCCCAAGTTGCCTTTGTGAATTTTGTGAGAAAAAGAAGTTCCCTTGGCCATGGCTATAGAAGATGAAATAGGGTTCTCCATTTGTCATTTTTGTAGAATGTTCTCCATTGTTTAATGTCTCTGCATTAGCATCTCATGATAAACCTAGATGGGTTTTCTTAATTTGTGAAAGAAAAACTCAGATTTTGTTGTAAAATGATTCAATGCCATTGCACAGTGTGGGTATAATTTGAAAGCTCCATTTTTCTTTGAGTTCACACTATTTCGACCAGTGGATAATGCTGAAGAAATTTTATCATCATCATGTTTATCTTTGAAGGATGCATCCTCTCTAGGCTCTTCCTTTGTAGATGGATTCATTTTTCTTTTTTCCGCCATGCTACTGTTTTGAGTGTTACCTCTATAGACAAAATCTCACTGTCACTTGTAGGTGGCCTTACACATTTTTGCATTTCTCTATGTTTTACTTGGTGCCTCATGTCATTCTGGTTTTTATATGCCTTTCTTGATTGTCACTTTGGTTGAATGAAGGGCTTGTAATTTATGGGTTGTTACAAAACCCATACCCCTATTCACCTTTCTACATGCAATTTTCACTAGATACCAACCTTGGTCTTAGGGTTTGTAAAAATAAAAATGCACTCAACATTCCTTTTCCCTTATCTTTTTCATTTTGAAAACACTACCCCACACAACTATCACTTGAATCTCTTGACACTGGTGCCTCTTTGATCTGGAGAACATAGGCCACAAGAGACTTTGAATAATTAATATAATCAATAACCCTCAACTCATCAACTACTTTATCACTATTTTAGGAATAATATGGGCCTCTGTGACTAAATTTTTTCCTTCTCCAGCATCACTATATCATTTTGTGACTACATTTTCCATAGTCAACAAGAAAACGAAGACCCCTCTTTGATGACTCCCCTTATTCATTTGTGTTCATCTTCCAAGTTCATAACCCACTATCATGCTATAAAACTACCCTGCTAGAAAACTATAAATCCAATACACCAATCGAACAATAGAACATCCTCAAGCTTTATCAAAGAATATTAATGAAAAAAGTGAATGAATGCTTAATGGTTGTATTTGTATGAATTACCTTCACCAATAGCTCTCTGATGATTTGGACTGCGTGGGAGTAATTCATTTGCATGATGTGGTTTGTAGTATACTTACCATTTCTCCTCATCCATCGCTTGTAATTTGCAATACAATTGAGTATAACCCCCGACTGATAAATAAGTTGAGCCAATTCTGGATACTTCCCCCTTTTTGAGATTGTCTTCATGAAACCTCCTTCCCTTTCTAGCCTTATATGATTATATTTTCTCATAATCAAACACATGGCTTGAGAATAAATCAAGTAAACTAACAATTGTTACAACACCTGCTTGAGCTAACAAATATTTTCTTGACCACCTTCCTCCATTGGTAGCATCCCATCCTATTCCTATACTAGGAGCATGACCTCCTCAACCTTGTACTTTACTACATTTTATGTAATGCTACCTTGAAATCACAAGATCCATAAACATATTCAATGTATATCTTAGCTCATCTTGATAGGATAATACTATACCAGATTTAAGTATCTTATGACACTTTGATATATTCTTATCCATGCATTTGGTGCTAGGATCCTCAGATATAGGACAATTTTATCTATCTACTGAAATATTAGGTTCATTCATGCAAACACAAAGATCTTATGTACAACTCATAAAGTTGACTTTTGACATTCATTTTCATGGCTATACTGCTCTCATAAGGTTTTCCATCTATGATGCCTTCTTGCAATTGACTATGGTTTCTCAAAAAACCCTTTCATTTTTACTTAATCCTTTTAAATAGCTAGCTGTCTATATTGATGATGATTGATTACGAGGCTCAAACTATCTTTTATTATTACTGTACATATCTAGCAAGGTGATTATAATGTTTGGTAAGAGGGTAATTCTCATCTTCATCCTTGAAACACTGTTCTTGACATTCATGAAGTGGCTACTTTCTCTTAACAAGATAATTTTGTTATCATATTGTATTGCATTGGTCATGCTCTTCATGAATCAAGATCACTATGACTTGATACTCTCTAGAACATAAAGATTCTTGAGCTTCAATGCATATTCTCCCTTGATGAAGCACTATATATGCACCAAACTCTACATTCTCATGAAACATAATTAAATCATGCTTTTCACAAGTTATCTCTTCAAATTGTCCTTAAAAAATGTCTCTTTGCATGCCTTGATTGTTCACTTTAAAGGAAGTGTTTTATCTTTCAAAAAAATGATATCACTTCACTGTTCATTTCTCATTTATCAATTAACTCACTTATATCCATTTGATTGTGGTATTCTAAGACTTGACTATGTCTTTGAACTATTCTTTTCAGGGATGCTAAGCTTATTTGTTTGTCTTTGTTTGCTTATTGCAAGTACCAAATATATGTTCTTTACTCAACTATCAAGCCCTTGTCAAGCCCTTAGAAGCTTGAATTATAGTTTCCATACTTCTATTAACTATGTTGAAAGTCATTCATCTTGAATGAATGAAGCTTTTCCAGGTGCCCAATTCTCCCTTCATCATTAGAACAAACCAAAGACAGTATAATAACTTTATTCTTAGACCCCTGCACCAAATATGAGATCTATCTATAGTAAGGAATTCTATGGCTTTCATAGCAAGTACTAACTTTAGTTTATCTCTTAATAGTGTTAGGTGCCCATTATATGAAGCAAGAACATTTATTTCACTAGGGTTTTTTCCTTCAGCTATCATCCAATTCACAAGGGCTATCACCACTTTGGATTTGCCTTCATTTACAACACTGCGTTGTTTAAACTTTACATATGAATGAGACCAAAAATACATTGGGTTTGACATACACATAGGTGCTTTGTTTCTCTCTACTTTATGAACATGTTTAATATCCTTGCATTATGACTGTCCACAACACATGTGAATGCATATTTAATGGAGTCACTACCCATTGTCAAAGCCTTCATTATGACCATTTTGTGGTTCCATTCATGGTGCAATTGTAATGACTTGACGCTTTTGAATATTAGAAGACTTCCTCCATAGATCATTCACTTGATAGGGGTTTCCCTCTATGAGATGTAGCATGAGATCATTGTTAAGCTCAGAATATGCTCATAATTTGAGTATCATGATGTATTTTTAATATCTCTACTTTTATTGCTAATGGATGTTTTAACTATGTGATTAAAGACTTTTTATCTAAAATGGGTAGTATCCTGTAGCAATACATTCCTACATTCTTGCAGTCTAATATCTCCATGTGTCTTATTACTTACCCTGTTTGACTTCCTGAATGACTGATATAATGCATATGGTTTTTGAATAATGGGATAGATTTAATATGTGATTAATGAATGTATCGTGTTGTTTGCCACAAATGCTTTATTTTGCTTCTACTACCGTGTGCATCACATGTTGTTAAAGAGAGCATGAACGAGTCAAGTGCAGTGGATCTCAGCCCTGCAGTAAAGTCCATTTCATGCACGACGTCGAGGAAGTTCTTCCAGTGAAGACTCTCTATCTGCATTGTTGGGAAGAAACCGAAATGATCATTTAATTTGGAAAGAGTGGAATGCTAAATTCCCTCTAGATCAGGTTGAACAGATATGTTTTCATTTATGTGAAGTCTATTCCTCAGTTTCAAGATTCATTTATGTCCATGTCTTTCTCTGTTAAGTTAGTTAATTAGTTTCTTTTCTTATAAATAAGTGTTCCTCCTGCACGAGTGAGCATGCATAGCATGTAAAAGTTAGTGTGATAGTGAGAAACAGAATATGTAAGAGTTAGTATTATGATAAGAGATAGAGTTTTGTGTTAGTTTTCATATGAGAAAAACAATGTATATCATTATGAGTTTATGAATAAAAGCTGATGAAGTTCTGAGTTCAATCCTTGCATAATTAGTTGATGCTTGGTAAGGGGGCCCACTTAGTAAGTATCTGTAGTTAGTTGGTTAGCTATTTATTTCCTGTTGATCATAAGTTAGATTTCGTTCTTGAAATTTTTAGTGCAAAATCAATCTTATATTGTTCCTGCAGTATCGAGAATCCATCCCTATGTTTGTTCTTATAGCATAAGGCCAGTTCATAGTTTGTCTCTTAGTAATAGTCGTCATGATTTCTGCTTTGATTAAGTTTATAAGGTTTTGCATTACATTCATATAGCATAAGTAGATTTCCTTTCACGCATTTATTTCTAGTAAATCGTGATTGTAGATGGTTCTTAGTGCACATACAGTGCTGCTCCATTTCAAGTATAAGTTCCCTAGTTTGACAAAGTAAATGAACGACCATAAGAAGATGTCAATCGCCTATTGGAATGTCCAATTCCTAGGTTAGGATTTTTCATGACCTTTATATCCTTTTGTGGGTGCGACCATTTTTGGTGCCATTGTCAGGGATGGTGTCAAGCTGAGAACCTAATGATGGTCCACCAACATTAAGTTTCCTGGTTGTTTCCTTGAAATCCGTAGGAGTAGTATGGGTTTTTGGCACAGTCCCAAATTTATAATAGAAACCTCTGAAATTTTTCTATCTTTCATATCTGAGGTCTTCTGTATCCTTATTAACTTTTGTAGCTCGATAGGGATAAAGTGGCCACATTAAAACCAGAGGTCGAAATGTTATTGGCAACCATAACTCAAACCTCTTTTGAAGACCAAGCTATATGTACTTTTTTGTTCTTCCAAGGGCTGCTTCAAAATTCAGGGGACTATGTGGCTCAGATTTCTTAAGTCCAACAGTCAATTTCTCCCATCTCTTTTCAATTCTAGAAGAGGCAAGCTTCCAAAATATATACAGTTGGCTTTTGAATTCCTCATACACTTGCTTTGTGACATCAAATATTTTGACTCTTTCTGCTTGATTGTTGAACCCATATGCAACAGTGAGCCAGGTTTTTAGCATTGTGTAGGGATTTGCTCTTTTTGATCACAATGGTATAGGCTCATCCCTTTCAACTTCTTCATAGGCTTCCAATTTTCTGCCATAATTGGTTTCATTTGCTGCCTAGGACACGAGTGATCTTAAATGAATGCCACCAATATACAAAAGTGGATTCCACTCCTTTTTAGAGGGAATTATCAATCCGTGCAAATAAAATTCACATAAAGAATTCTTTAGCCAATTAGGAGCCACTTGGTATGCATCATAAAATTATTTGGTTGTATGAATAACAAAATCTAAATCCCTTGAAATTCTCATTAATTGAAATGAAAGAAATTGTTCCTTTAGGCACATGGAATAGACTCTAGGCAGTGGTCTACATTCCACAATCTTACCAGTTATTTTCATCATTTCATCCATTTTCTTTTTCATCTCTTGGATTTCCTTTTTCTGCCTTTCAATTTCTCTCTTCAGTTTCTTCTTCTCTTCCTCCCAAATACTTTGTTGAATCTCAGTCTTGGCTAAATGGTAGAAAATCAAGGTTTGAAATGTGATTGGCCTCCATGTGGTCCTAAGGTATTCCAAAAATTCAATCAAAAATGTCTTTTTATAGATAACCATGGCTTGACAAGTTGCAGAGGGCAATAAAGCTTCATTGGACACTTCCAATTGTTTAGACTGTTCTTCCTCTTGCTACAGGATGAATTCCTGTTCAGCTGCAGGAGGAGATTGTACTTTCTTTGAAATTTTCCTAGCTGCCTCAGCCAAGTCATCAAGACTTGGAATTCCCCTTTCATTACTATCATGTTGTGCTTCGTCAACTTCCATTGGTTCATTTTGCATTTCCTCAAGAACAACAGGTGGGCTATGTGAAACATTCTCAGGTACATTCTGAGAATCATCATGGTTGTATTCTTTAGACTCCTCTGAAATTATTATAACTTAAAGTTGAGTAGATGTTGAGGTGACTTTACATTGCTTCCTTGCTGAAACTCTTTTTCGCAATGTTGCAGCTGCTAGAGGTACTCTCGTGGCTTTCCTCTTCTTGACTTTCCTAGAGGGTTCAGACTCAACAGAAGAGGATGATAGTGAAACTACAATGGCAATAGGTGTTGCTGCAGGAGGAACTGCTACAGGAGGAGGTGCTGCAGGAGAGGGACACTATTGTCTTTGAACATGAGGGTCAGACTCTGGGGTTTGTCCTACCCTAGATGACTCTCCTACCTTCGTTTTTCCTTTTTCTCTTGTATTAGCAGACCTGGTTTGTACTCTAGTAGAGGGTTCTAGTGTGGAGGCCACAGGAATAGATGTTGTAGGGGTAGGTGCTACAAGGATTGCTCTAGGAGGTTCTAGAAGTTGTAGACCCTTTTGGGCAACAAATTATTGCCAAGAAAGGGGTGATACATCTCTCAAGGAACGCTCAATCAATAGTTTAATGAGGGCATGATGGGCAATAGAGTTGTCCCTTCCCCTTTGGGTTTCATGGGCACTTTGTTTTAAAAAATTTAATAAGAAATTTGGGACATTAACAGCTAACCAATGCCTCATATGGCTCAATAACTTAAAATGGTAAGAATGTAAATAAGAGAAGCGTCCCTCATAGGTTAAATACCTAATTATAAATGCAGCATATTGTGAATATGGAAAAGACAATGACACTCATTTGCATCCTTGTTTAGAGACCTCCAAAGGTCCATCAGTTGGTACTATAAACTCTTCCCTGGTAGATACAACATCTGAAGAGAAATTTTCCCCTGCTGTAGGAAGCTCGGTTACTTCAGCAATTCATTCTTCTGTTACACCCACTGTCAAACCCCATACTGAAGCTTCCCCTTTTGAAAGATTTCTTAAAAATTCACCAGCAACTTCCTTATTGAAAGAATCTAACCTCAGAAAATAGTTTAGCCAACCACAATTATTGAATGCCTGCACTATTTGAGGATTTTGTGTTAAGAGCTGATGAGCTACAGGCTCATGTCTTACCAATTGACCACCCATATTCACAAATTTCCTTTCTGAGATTCCTTCAATTCACCATTCATTCTATTGCATGCATAGAAGAATAGACACTCTGGGAAGATTCCTCCCTGACCTTCCACTCATCGATAACAATCCTGAACTGAATTATAATCTATTTGAAGAAGAAGGAGACCAAGATATCAATCCATTTACTAAAAATCTATTTGTTGAGTTGCCATTTGACCCAGCTGACTAAGAGCCTGAAAAAAATCCATTTGCTCTGATACTCCATCAAGCAAATATGACACGAAATCCACCTAATCCACCTCCTGCTTTTGAGTTTCCCATTGTTTCCCAGCAAGATAATGATAACCTTAAAAATATTCCTTTTTCATTACTTCCCAGCAAGATAATGATAACCTTAAAAATATTCTTTTTTCATTACTTCCCAAGTTTTATGGACTAGTTACGGAGGACCCAAAAACTTTCTTGTTTGAGTTTGATATCCTCTGTCGCAGCTATGATTACACTTTAGATGCTCACAGGCTAAAGTTGTTTCCTTCCACTTTGAAGGAAGGATCCCTTAGATGGTTCATGAGTTTGGGAAGAGGTGTTGTTGATATTTGGGCAGTCATGCAAACAAAATTCCTTGAGAAATACAAGGAATATTGTAAGAGTGGTAGTAAGGGAGATGATATATTCAGAATTCAACAAAAGGAGGATGAAAGCCTGAAAGACTATATCTCAAGATTCTTGTTTTCCCTGAAAAATAATTCAGACCATACTCTGAATGAAGAATCTCATAAACTAATTTTTCTAAGGGGAATCAGTGATACCTGTATAGATGCCCTCGACCTGATGGGAGTAGGTGATATAACCCAACTACCTTGGGATGATATCAAGAAAATATGTCTCAACTACTCTCGAGCAATTGTTAAGAAGGGTAGAGGTCATCAAGCCATAGTGGGAAAGTCTTCTATTAATGAAGTTCCACGGATGGAGATCACAAATTTGCTGTTTGATTTCAAACAGGATATCATAAACAATATGGCTACACAGTTGGATACTATGCAAGCTCAGAAGAAACATGAGGAAGTTGAAGCAATCTTGGTGAAGTTCTGTCCACATTGTAGATAGAAGAAATTGGAATACAGATGTAAGATGGTGGCTAACCTGGAGGCTAAAAAGTTACCTACAGACTTTAAGATGGTAGAGAGTGATGATGATCAAGTATTCTTCATCGCATAAAGGCGACCATGGGCTCAAAGAAAAGGTATGTCTCAAGATCCTTTGACTTTTGGTAATCCTTATTCTAATTACAATAACCAATGGCAACCTACATATGGCCCAACACCACCTTGGAATACTTCTCAACCACATTGGCCTAACTATCAGAGCCCTCAATGGCAACCTCCTCAAGGAGGTTGGCAATAGCCATATGGACAATGGACTCCACCTCTAGGTAACTATCAGCAGAATCCTCAATGGATAAGTCCACAGCAATGGAAAAATCAATCCTCTGGATCCCTGCAGTCTCAGTAGCCAGAACCTGTAGCTCTCATGCTACCTCCTGCAGCACCTGCAGCAAATACTGGGCCTCCAAAACAAACCACTATGCCTGCTCAACCATTTCCAAATCCTAATAATAAGCAGTAGCAACAACAACAACCTATGTATTTTGATGAAGCTAATCAGTATCCAACTTATGCCTTGAATATTCATGATATCCATCTCAGGTTTGGAACCACTCTCCCTACTCCACAGCCACCTGTAATAACAGAGATTCTAGATTTTGCATCTGTACAACCTACTGATCCTGCAGAACATATACTCGTATCAGATATTGTCCCTAAAGAGTTTGTCCTGCAACATCAGGTCAAACCACCTTTTCCTCAGAGATTGCAAATTACTACATCCAAGTCTATGGAAGAGCCTACCTTTGATATTTTGGATCAGTTGAAGAATGTACACATTCAAATTCCTCTTTTTCAAGCCATTAAAGATGTCCCAATTTATGGAAAATCCATTAAGGAGGTCTGTTTAAAGAAACCCAAAAGAAAGAAAAAGGATCCCCAAACTATCCATGTTCTAGGACAGTTGGTAGATATTATGTTAGGGAAGGTAGTCATTCCAAAATATACTGACCCTAAGAGTCCTGTGGTACAAAAAAATATTAATGGCCATATAGTAAAGAATGTTTTGATTGACCTTGGTGCAACCATCAATGTAATGGCCAAGAATACAATGGAGTATTTGAATATCTTAAATATTTGGTCTACACCTATCGTCCTGCAGCTTGCTGATAGTTTCATAGTAAAGCCTGATGGAATGATAGAAGATGTTATTGTGATTCTTGAGTCTTGGGAATACCCTGCAAATTTTACCATATTGTCCACTAAGGGAACTTTGGGAGGATATCCTATCAACCTAGGTAGACCATGGTTAGCTACGACTGATGCTTTTATAGGATGTCGTTCAGGAGACATGATGATTTTACATGGTCAGTCAAGAAAGAAATTGACTTTATACCCACCTGCTCAGCCTTAGCCAGACTTGTCTCAACCAATTTGGCCAAATTTAGGAGAGGAAACTGAAGAAGTTAATTCATTGGCCCACCTAATGATGCTGCAAACTAATCTGTTTTCATAGCTCTAGAGTGAGAACGACATGCTTTTACATATCTTGCAGTCTAACCCTAGTCTGAGTAGTCCATCTGTTGCAAATAGTTGTCCTCAACAATGTTTCCTGCAGCAACTGAATTCTGAGAGCCTGTCACCTGAATCTCCTGCAGTTTATCATAATTTTCTTCCATATGAAATAAAAACACCACCTTTATCAGCAGCCTCCATGAATGATCTTATCAAGCAAGTAGAAGTGTCTCCAGGCCATTGCCTAAACATCAATAATAAGCTACCTCAATCTCAACAAGTTGCCCTAGTCACAATGTTGCAAGAACAACACAAAGCTTTTGCATGAGACTATGGGGATATGAAGGGAATAGATCCTCAGCTCTGTACTCATAGGATCTACATTAGGGAAGATTGTTTACCTATTAGACAACCTCAAAGGAGGATAAACCCAACACTCAGAGAAATAGTTAAAAAAAAGTTCCAAAAATTGCTTGATGCTGGTTTTATCTACCCCATTTCAGACAGTCAGTGGGTATCTCTATTGGTGATTGTCCCTAAAAAAGGTGGAAAGTGGAGAGTTTGTGTAGACTATAGTGAGCTGAACACAACAACTAAAAATAATCACTTTCCACTACCATTTGTTGACCACGTACTGGACTCATTGTCTGGTAAAAAGTATTTCTCCTTTTTGGATGGATATAGTGGGTATAATCAAATTAGAATCACCCCTGAAGATCAAGACAAAAAAACTTTTACCAGTCCATGGGGTACTTTTTCCTACTCTGTCTTACCTTTTGAACTGTGTAATACACCTGCAACATTTCAAAGGGCAGTGATCAATATTTTTGCTTATATTTCTCATGATTCTATGGAAATCTACATGGATGAATTCACTACTTATGGAGTTACTTATGAAGAAGCATTAGCCAATTTGGAAAAAGTGTTGAAAATATGTTAGGAGCAAAATTTTTCTTTGAATAGTGAGAAATTCTTCATGATGATGCAAGAGGTAATTGTTTTAGGCCATCATGTCTCCCAAGCCGGAATTCAGGTTGATTATGCAAAAATATAAGTTATTCTAACTTTGACAACACTTACAAAACAAAAGGATGTTAGAAGTTTACTAGGACATGTTGGATATTATAAAATATTTATCAAAGATTTAAGCAAAATAGCCAGTCCATTATATGCTTTATTGACTAAGGATTCTGAATTTACCTGGACTGAAGCTTGTGACAAATCTTTCTTGCAACTTAAGAATTTACTTACTCAGACACCTATTTTTCAAGGACCGAAGTGGAGTCTACCTTTTCATATACACACAGATGCTTCTGATTATGCCATAGGGTTAGTTTTAGGACAAAAAGAGAATTCCATAGAGCATGCCATATATTTCATTAAAAAAAATCTTTAATGCCCTGAATTAAACTATACTGTCATAGAGAAAGAATTGTTAGCAGTTGTGTATGCCCTGAACAAATTTAGGCATTATATCACTGGTTACCAAATAATTGTTCATACAGATCATGCAGCAATAAGGTACCTCATGAATAAGCCTGTCATATCTGGAAGATTAGCAAGATGGCTCCTATTGTTGCAAGAATTTGATATCACAGTTATTGATAAGCCAGGTTGAGCTAATGTGGTGGCTAATTTCTTATCAAGACTTCAAACACCTACACTTGACACTCCTGAGGTAATTGATGATAGCTTTCCTGATGAACATTTTTTTTCTATTGCTGCCCAAACCCCATGGTATGCAAATATTGCAAATTATTTAGCAGCCAACATAATTCCAGCACACTTCTCACCAAAGGAAATACAATTTCTAGTTGAGAAAAGTTTCAACTTTTCATGGATTGTAGATTGTTTATTTTATATAGGACCTGACCAAGTCATGAAAAGATGTGTGAGGGAAGATGAGACCTATGACATTTTGCATGTCTATCATGATGAGCCATGTGGAGGGCACTTTGCAGCCAAGAGAACAGCTATGAAAGTGTTTAATATAGGATACTATGGACTACACTACACAAAGATGCAACAACCTACGCTAGGATATGTGACAGATGTCAACTTATGGGGAGACCAACAAGGTCTAATGAAATGCCCCTGCATCCACAAGTGGTAGTCAATCCGTTTGAAAAATGGGGCATAGATTTTGTTGGGTCTATTGATCCTCCATCCAATGGGAAATCACACATTTTGGTGTGTACTGATTATGTAACCAAGTGGGTGGAAGTGAAAGAAATGACACATGCCTGTGACAATAAAATTGCTGAGTTCTTGTATGAGCAGATTTTTACTCAGTTTGGAGTCCCAAAGGAACTTGTTACTGATCAAGGAGCTCATTTTACATCCAATTTAATCACTGCACTCATGAATGATTACAAGATCATGCACAAAAAGTCTAGCCCCTATCACCCTCAAGCCAATGGTCAAGCAGAGGTTACCAACAAAGAAATTGAGGCAATCCTTACAAAGACAATCCAATTACATAAGAAGGATTGGAGCAGCCACCTTCCTGAAGAAGTCTGGGCCTATAGAACAACATGGAAAATAGCTATAGGGTTTACTCCTTTTGAGTTACTCTATGGTAAGACTACCATGTTGTCAATTGAGTTTGAGCATAAGACCTTGAGGACTGCTCTCCAGCTTAACATTGATATCTCTGAGGCTCAAAAGGAATGCCTCTTGTAGCTGAATGCATTGGATGAGATGCAAAAAGCTGTCCTGCAGCATACTAAAACTATCTAACAGCAAAGAAAAGAATGGCATGACAATCATAATCGAACTAAGCAATTCTCTACCGATGACTGGGTGCTGCTCTATGACTTCAATTACAAAGAAAATCAAGGCAAACTCACTACACGATGGCTTGGTCCTTATGAGATAGAAAATGTATTTGATAATGGCTCAGTATAGTTAGCCACAATAGATCCAGTTCGATTCAAGTTACTGGTTAATGGAAACCGTATTCGGTTGTATCGTAAGCCAGCATCTAAAGATGAATTTATGCAGCAATTTGTTTCAAATGCGGCCACTGATCTTCCTACAGTGAAAGGCTTTGGTCTTTCTCTTGCAGCATCTCCTTAAATTCCACGTTGCATGCCCATAATAAAGGTTTCCTTTTTAAGGGATCGACGTTCTCTGTTTTCCATCCATCACCACCATTCATTCTCTTTTCTTCCACGTCATCCATCCTTCCGTACCGCCCTCATTCATGGTTTCTATTATAGCTGTCATTTCATGGTGTGTTGTGATCTTTTCCAGCATGTACAAGCATTAATTAAAAGGTACGCAATATCTTTTGTTATCACATTACTTATTTATTTCATTAATTCATCAATTGCTATGTACATATCAGTTATTATTGCTCATTCTTTGCCTATCCTTTCGCACATGTGTGGATACATGTCATATTTTAAGTAGGGGGTGGGGTTAATCCATTTCAAACCTTTTCTTATGTCACTGTCACAACCAATAAGATATTTTTATTTTCTTGTACTTTCCAAATTTGGCTGTGTTTTATCTTAAAACAACATTAAAATACCTGATATGAGTTGTTCTTAATGACCATTTAATGCAAATATTATTTTGAGTCATTCTTGGAAAAGAAGAGAAAGTGACGGCAGGACAGAAGGGAGTAGAAAGAAACAAAGTAGAAAAGTTTTTTTTGAATTTTCAAAAAAGGTTTGAGTTGCAGGAATTTCAAAAAGAAAAGTTATGAATATGGGTGGTCAATTGGTAAGATATGAGCCTGTAGCTCATGAGCTCTTAACAAAAAATCCTCAAACAGTGCAGGCATTTAGTAATTGTGGTTGGCTAAACTATTTTATGAGGTTAGATTCTTTCAATGAGCAAGCTGGTGGTGAATTTTTAAGAACTATTTCAGAAGGGGAAGCTTTAGTATGGGGTCTGATAGTGGCTGTAACAGTAGAATGAATTGTTGAAGTAACTGGGCTTCCTGCAGTAGGGGAATTTTTTTTTTCATATGTTGTTTCTGCTAGGGTAGAGTTTACAGTACTAACTAATGGACCTTTGGAGGTCTCTAAACAAGGATGGAAATGAGTATCGCTGCCCTTTCCATATTTAGAATATGCTGCATTTATAATCAAGTATTTAACCTATGAGGAACGCTTCTCCTATTTACATTCTTACCATTTTAAGTTATTGAGCCATATGAGGCATGGTTTAGCTGTTAATGTCCCAAATTTCTTGTTAAATCTTTAAAAAAAAAGTGCGCATGAAACCCAGAGGGGAAGGGACAACTCTATTGCCCATCATGCCCTCATTAAACTATTGATTGAGCATTCCCTGAGGGATGTATCACCCCTTTCTTGGCAAGAATTTGTCACCCAAAAGGGTTTGCAACTTCTAGAACCTCCTAGAGCAATCCTTGCAACACCTACCCCTGCAACAGCTATTCCTGCGGCCTCCACACTAGAACCCTCTACCAGAGTACAAACTAGGTCTGCTAGTAGAAGAGAAAAAGGAAAAATGAAGGTATGAGAGTCATCTAGAGTAGAACAAACCTCAAATTTTGACCCTCATGTTCAAAGAAAATAGTGTCCCTCTCCTATAACACCTCCTCCTGTAGCAGTTCCTCCTGTAACAACACCTGTTGCCACTGCAGTTTCACTATCATCCTCTTATGTTGAGTTTGAACCCTCTAGGAAAGTTAGGAAGATGAAAGCCATGAGAGTACCTCCTTTAGCTGCCACATTGCCA
This sequence comes from Sequoia sempervirens, assembly GCA_007258455.2. NCBI lineage: Eukaryota > Viridiplantae > Streptophyta > Pinopsida > Cupressales > Cupressaceae > Sequoia > Sequoia sempervirens. Next base: position 638,232,323 of record VDFB02281492.1, read on the forward strand.
AAAAGAGTTTCAGCAAGGAAACAATGTAAAGTCACGTCAACATCTGCTCAACATGAAGTTATAATAATTTCAGAGGAGTCTGAAGAATACAACCATGATGGTTCTCAGAATGTACCTGAGAATGTTTCACATAGCCCACCTACTGTTCCTGAGGAAATGCAAAATGAACCACTGGAAGTTGATGAAGCACAACATGATAGTAATGAAAGGGGAATGCCAAGTCTTGATGACTTGGCTGAGGCAGCTAGGAAAATTTCAGAGAAAGTATAATCTCCTCTTGTAGTTGAATAAGAATTCATCTTGTAGCAAGAGGAAGAACAACCTGAACAATTGAAAGTGTCCAATGAAGCTTCATTTCCCCCTGCAACTTTTCAAGCCATGGTTGGCTATAAAAAGACATTTTTGATTGAATTTTTGGAATACCTTAGGACCACATGGAGGCCGGTCACATTTCAAACATTGAGTTTCCGCCATTTAGCCAAGACTGAGATTCAACAAAGTCTTTGGGAGGAAGAGAAGAAGAAACTGAAGAGAGAAATTGAAAGGTAGAAATAGGAAATCCAGGAGATGAAAAAGAAAATGGATGAAATGATGAAAATAACTGGTAAGATTGTGGAATGTAGACCACCAGCTAGAGTCTATGCCATGTGCCTAAAGGAACAATTTCTTTGGTTTTAATTAATGAGAATTTCAAGGGATTTAGATCATGTTATTCATACAACCAAAGAATTTTATGATGCATACCAAGTGGCTCCTAATTGGCTAAAGAATTCTTTATGTGAATTTTATTTGCATGCATTGATAATTCCCTTTAAAATGGAGTGGAATCCACTTATGTATATTGGTGACATTCATTTAAGATCACTCATGTTCTAGGTAGCAAATGAAACCAATTATGGCAAACAATTGGAATCCTATGAAGAAGTTGAAAGGGATGAGCCTATACCATTGCGATAAGAAAGCACAGTTCCCTACACAATGCTAAAAACCTGGCTCACTATTGCATATGGGTTCAACAATCAAGCAAAAAGAGTCAAAATATTTGATGTCAGAAAGAAAGTGTATGAGGAATTCAAAAGCAAACCATATCTATTTTGGAAGCTTGCCTCTTCCAAAATTGAAAAGAGATGGGAGAAATTGACTATTGGACTAAGGAAATCTAAGCCACATAGTCCCTTGAATTTTGAAGCAACCCTTGGAAGAACAAAAAAGTACATACAACTTGGTCTTCAGAAGTGGTTCGAGTTATGGTTTCCAATAACATTTCGACCTCTAGTTTTAATGTGGCCACTTTATCCCTATCGAGCTACAAAAGTTAATAAGGATACATAAGACCTCAGATATGAAAGATGGAAAATTTTTAGGATTTCTATTATAAATTTGAGACTGTGCCAAAAATCCATACTACTCCTATGGATTTTAGGGGAACAACAAGGAAACTTAATGCTGGTGGACTATCATTAGGTTAAGTAGGGGGTAGATGATGAGCTCATAATATGCTCATAATTTGAGTATCATGATGTATTTTTAATATCTCTATTTTTATTGCTAATGGATGTTTTAACTATGTGATTAAAGACTTTTTATCTAAAATGGTTAGTATCCTGTAGCAATACATTCCTACATTCCTGCAGCCTAAGATCTCTATGTGTCTTATTAATTACCCTGTTTGACTGATATAATGCATATGGTTTTTGAATAATGGGATAGATTTAATATGTGATTAATGAATGTATCATGTTGTTTGCCACGAATGCTTTGTTTTGCTTATGTTGCCATGTGCATCGCAGGTTGTTAAAGGGAGCATGAATGAGTCAAGCACAGTGGATCTCAGCCTTGCAGTAAAGTCCATTTCCTGCACGACGTCGAGGAAGTTGTTCCAACGAAGACTCTCTATTCAGGTTGTTGGGAAGAAACCGAAATGATCATTTAATCTGGAAAGAGTGGAATGCTAAATTCTCTCTAGATCGGGTTGAACGGATATGTTTTCATTCATGAGAAGTCTATTCCTCGATTTCAGGATTCATTTATGTCCACGTTTTTCTCTGTTAAGTTAGTTAATTAGTTTCTTTTCTTATAAATAAGTGTTCCTACTGCGCGAGTGAGCATGCATAGCATGTAAAAGTTAGTGTGATAATGAGAAGCAAAATATGTAAGAGTTAGTATTATGATAAGAGATAGAGTTTTGTGTTAGTTTTCATATGAGCAGAACAATGTATATCATTCTGAGTTTATGAATAAAAGTTGATGAAGTTCTGAGTTCAATCCTTGCATAATTAGTTGATGCTTGCTAAGGGGGTTCACTTAGTAAGTATCTGTAGTTAGTTGGTTAGCTATTTATTTCCTATTGATCATAAGTTAGATTTCGTTCTTGAAAGTTTTAGTGCAAACTCATTCTTATATTGTTCCTGCAGCATCGAGAATCCATCCCTGTGTTTGTTCCTACAACATAAGGGTAGTTCACAGTTTGTCTCTTAGTAATAGTTGTCATGATTTCTGCTTTGATTAAGTTTAGAAGGTTTTGCATTACATTCCTGTAGCATAAGTAGAGTTCTTTCATGCATTTATTTCAAGTAAATCGTGACTATAGATGGTTCTTAGTGCACATACAATGCTGCTCCATTTCAAGTATACGTTCCTTGGTTTGTCAAAGTAAATGAACGACCATAAGAAGATGTCAGTCGCCTGTTGGAATGTCCAATTTCCAGGTTAGGATTTTCTGTGACCTTTATATCCTTTTGTGGGTGTAACCAATCATAACTGTATTTTGAGGATGCTTACCTCTTTAAGGCCATTATTGTCCTCTTTATTATGATTTTCCTTTATACTTTCCTTGAAATTCTATGTAATCCTTTTATATCAAATGTTGTGTGGACTAAGATCTGGATGATGGCTACCCCCTCCCAATGTTGTGTTGTTGTCATCCATTGAGTTTAGAATTCATTACACCATTAATTTATCCTTTGTGATTACTTTTCATTTACTTGTGGTTGACCTCTGTGACACCTAGGAGACTGTTCCTTCTTTGATGAATGTTTATAATGCACCCCAATGATAGCTTTCTTCCCCACAAGTTTGTTACTTGGTCTTCACAACAGTTCAATCCTTTTGATCATGTGCAACACATAAACACTATCTCCTCACTTTGATCGTAGTGGGAAGACACATATCACCTATGTTGCTGACTTGAAAGCTCACCATCCTATGTGATGTGTGGCTGTCCAATAGGGTTAAGGTGAGAGGGACTTGAAAATACCTTGAATTTTTCCCTCTTGCTGCCCCATATGCTTCATGATGTTTTTTCCCATACCTTGATTTCTTCTTCATTTTTTAAGAGATGCATAATTGAACTTGATGCATCTATGAAATCACTTCTTTTTATAAAATGGATCATGGGTCCACTTAAGATTATTGAAAGACACGTATAGAAAAATGTACCTTCCTTTTGACATAATGGCAGCCATATGACTGGCTCATTATGAAAAGACGAAGTATAAGCTATTGACAACTCAAATTATATGTTGCATCTTTTGAATCTGATAATGAAAGTTGATCGACTGGTGTGATTCCATGTTGATTTAATGCATTAATAGCATGTATATCTTTAATCAAGTTGCTCAATTTCCTATCCCTCTTAAAACATCAAAGGACAACATGTTTTTCAATACCCTCATGGGAGCCACATTTACTCCACATGTTGTAATTAGCTAAATCCGAACAATAACAAGACTTGTCGTAAATTTGCATAAGGAACAATGAGTTAGATAAACAAAGCATATCATAGGCATGTTTGATCACTCCTTTCTTGTTTTCAGGGACACTTATGTGATGTTTCTAGTTTAATGTTTGTAGACATTTCATTACTTATTTATGGATTTTTTGCATATAATTTTGATCATGGACCTTTCATTGCTCTAACAACATTTTTTTCAAGGTATGTGCAGGATCATGATGGGCCAAACAATGGCAATATCATGGGTATGTGGCTGATGACCTTTGTTTTACCCAAAATTGATGAAACAGAAAGGGATTTTCAAGGAGATTATGAACTTTCCACCAATATAAATTATGCTTTACTTTGAATTTAATAAGTAATTATTATTTATTTTCTATTTGAATTACGACTAAAGTCTTGATTGATAAGCTAATTGAAAAAAATCTATAACTTTCAAACAATATCACATCTTTTGAATCCAAAACATGCTTCACATTCTATGCTTCACATACTATAGGATTAAAAAAAGAAAAATATAATTTCATGTAGTTTTTACCAAGTTAAGGCGGTTAGACATACGATTTTTTATATTTTTTAAAAGTTGTAATAAAAAATTCATAATTAATTATTTACTTGGAAAAAATTACAAAAAAAAATACATCACATCAATGCATGAGTCCTCTACTTATATTAAAAATCTTATAAAAAAATATTATCATTTTATTATGGTTAGGATGGTCAGAAAGACACCTTCTTCTCATTTTTTCCCTGAAATTTAAGTACTACTGCATTGAAATTTCAAATTTTCACTAAATAGATTTTTTTTTTTTTTTAACAAACCTAGTAGTTTAGAAACTACATTTAATTTTCTACAGATTCTATTCTTGCATATTTTTGAAATAATGTATATAACTTATTCAATTTTTTACGTCAAGTTTCCTAACTCTTATTTTTCTAAATTTTTTGCCACTTAAGGGCCTATTTTTTCCATGATGATCCTACACATATCCTTCAGATGCAGGAAACATAGGAGTAGTGAGCAAGGTGTCAAATAGAAACAGAGCAGCGGGAAGGGTCAAGATGATGTGGGACAAAGTCAATAGGATTCGTCATTCCACCAAGCAATGACGGGTCCCTTTTCATTTTATATGTAATTTATTTTCTATATCTATAGACGTATAGTCTTTTCTTTACTAGCATTAGGATAGCTAGTCCCTTGGTTTGTGAGGGACATTTATATACTCATGATTATCAATAAAGATCACATTTGCAATACATATTGGTTCACTTTCTTTTTTTTCTGCAATTGCAATGCTGGAATAAAATGTAATCTGTAATTGACAATCTCTTTTATGCATGTTAATGAACTTAGCAGAATATGGTTTATCTTTTAAATGTTTAAACAAAAAATAGAAAAATAATAAACAATAAGTTACCTGATTTCAGCTGAAAGATAAAAATTAGGCAACAACTATTATGCATTTTTAGATTATTTCTTAACTCTGATTTGGAAAGATTTGAAAGGGGATAATGGTTTCAATCGACTGACCAAGGAGCAAACTACATATATGTAGAACATCACTCCCAAATGTGACTGGTTTCTCATAGTGAATTTCACTTTCATTTGGCTGTGCTGCTTCACTAGAGAACCATTTCGCCTTTTGGCATGTGTCACAAATTGGGTGCTAGACCTCAAAATATTTTTGGTAACTATCCCTTATTGACTAGAAATTTGGTGGAGGGAAAGCCAAGAAGAGGGGATTCTTCATCTACCCAGAAACCTTCAAAATGGTGGTCATGAGCAAGAAATAGACACACAGGCTACTGGAAGATAAGATGGCTCATCTAGGGTTGGTAATGATTTGTGATAACTAGGATTATAAGCCCGAAAATGACACACCGTCCACGGCCTTACAGGGAGAAGAGGAGGAACTCGTTGAAAGATTTGGATGATTTACTAGTTGATTTGATCCACATTCCAATAGAGGATACTAGGCCACCATGTCATAAGTTCTACTTCCCTTCGGTGGTGTACGATGAGAAGAAAAAAGTGGGAGCTGCCCTGTACAACAAGTTACGACAAGAAGAAGAATGGAGCGTGGAAAGAATCAGAGCTTTCTAGGTGTACCGCCAAGAAACCAAACAACTTGATGCCCCGTATGAAAGCATGAAAATGGATGAAAAATTTGATAAGATTTGGGATGATGAGCATCTAGATTCCAATGTGAGCATGATCAAGGATGATGTGTCTAATGAGGAGTCCAAAGATTCTACTGGGAAAGGAAAGGAGCAAGAAGTAGAAGTATCATCGGCCTCTGCTCAAAAAAAGAGAAAGACAATAAAGCAACCTAGCTATGTTGCTTCAAATGGGTGGTTGAACCTATCAAGAGCTTCACAGACACTCACTTGGATTGCCACAAGAGCGAGAATGACTCAAAAACAATTAGAAACCTTCAAGGTGGTGGACACCCCACCCACCAAATGACAACGCATAGAAGCAATTACTGGGGAGGGTTGGCACAAACTCATTGCAATCTAGGTGCTCAAAGAAAGCTAGGAGCTTGAAGTAAGCAAGAAGGCTGTGGTGAGCTAGGAGCTGCCATTGTCTAATCAATACGTAACATTCACCCCTTCTTCTCTTACTTTGCAATCTTTAGTAGCCCCTATTGTCTCTATGGCACCCATCACTACAAGTGTAGGCCTTTCCTTTTATATTTTTGCCACAATGGTCACAAGAGGTTTCTCCCAGTATTCCCATACAAGGCCATTTATCTTGACACCTTCGTGGACCCTTACACCATCCGTTTCTGCCAAATTTTCTCTTTCTTCTCTTTCCTCAAGCATGACCACTATTAACATCCCTCCTGCTACTACTATATAGATCACAACCTTGTTCACCCAACAATTAGAGTCCACAATGAGCCCACAATTTTTGCAAAACCTGACGAGCGATGCCAGTTCATAGATTGAACTTTGGAATGTTACCAATTTCTCTCCATAGACTGTCAAAATTCCAAAAAGGAAAAGACCCAAGCCACTACCCTCACTTTTCCTTTCGTCCTACCTCCTAGTGTTCCTTTTGCAAGTGAGCTAGTTTAGTCACCAACCCAATTCATCATACAGGGTGATGCTACAAAGGAGGCATGAGATATTTGAATGCAAAAGAAAAGGGCAGAGGATGACAAGAAGCCAATAGATTCTAAGGTGTATACTATTTACAATGAAGCACAAGAAACACTGAATTTCACCACTATGTACCCAAATACTGTCAAACCATAGGGGGAGATGCTACCATTTGATTACAACATGTGTTTCATGGGACTTGATCTGAGAGCAGCCCGACCACAAGACAAGGTTGAACTTATGGAATAAATGCAATGGGTGGTGACCACATACTTCCTCAAGTTTGGTCACCAACTAAAAAAGAGATAAGAGGAGTTGAAGCTGGTGAAGGCTAGGGTCAAGTTCCTACAAGCAAAGGAAAAATTGATGGAGGCATATGTTGCACGCTTATCCGAAAAAGAACAAGCTACAAAAATAGAGAAAAATAGACTCCAGGAGTAACTTGTAAAGTTCCAATCCATTGACCCCACCCTAGTCGATGTGTTGTGGAACAAGAATCAAGAGTATTGAGACAACCTAACTTTGGTGGATTAGACGATGCAACAAAAAGATAAAGAATTTGAATAGAAGCATGCTCAATTTGAGCAAAAGATGCAAGAAAAGGACACAAAATTTGGGGCCCAAAAGGCCAAATTGGAAAAGGAGCTTCAGGAGATGAAGCTTTCTCTTGAAACAAAGTCAACAAAAAAAGAGTCGGGCTGAGGAAAATAGGTCCAAATAGCTAAGTAACATTGAGGGACAACTTGCATCCACCAATAGGAGAATTGTGGAATTTTCAAAGGATGTTAGCTTGAAGGATGCACAAATTTCCCTTCTAAGGAGTGTGCCCCAGGCCCCTGCTGCTCAGCTGGACCTCATTCTAGTGGCTTAGTAGATATATATTTCATACTTGGAAAAGGTCAAGGCCTTCTACCTAACACTATAGCTGATGCTTCAATATATGTTGGATGCAACAAAATTGAGTAGCGAGGTCCATGGAGTAATTGAGAAATTCATTGTAGAAAGGGTCCTTGAAGAAAAATGTTTGCTAAATAAGTTATACATGGTCTCTGACGATGACTTAGCAAAGGAAGGGATCGAGGATTGGAAGGCTATTGCTAAGATGGTGAACAAATTTATCCACTGCCACTCTACTATCCTTCATTCCAATGCATGCATAGCTAATTTGAATTGAACAATGGATGGCATGTAGGAAAATTTCTCTTAGCTAGCTGAGATGGGCTTACCCTCCCTGTTTCTTAAGGATGAGTCAGTTGCCACATCTAAGAAAATTGTGGTGAAGATTGAGGAGAAGGAGCAGGACCCGGCCACTTTTTAGAGTCTTAGCCAACCTCCTACCGTAGTAGATATTGAAGGAGTCATTCATCTAATTGCATGGCTACTCTTCCAATGTGAGTCTGGGGCCAATTTTCCTATAGTGTTGCCTTATAAAGAAATGATTGAACTAAGTGGAGTGTAAGAGAATCTGCATGACATATCAAGACCATCCGAGGCTGACTAGCTGCCTCTGTAGGAAGCTCTTTCCAAACTCTGACTCCATTGCCCAATGGATGGGGCTCTGGTGTGCAAGCCAGAGAAAATTTAGGGTTCCGCATTTCATAGGTGAAATTCCCCTAGTAGTCACCAAAAGTTGTGAATATAAAATTATTTCAGCTCCCTTTGGGTTTTTTGTTTCACTAAACTATTCACCCTTGCCTCATATATTCAATATGTTGTCCTTTTCTCTTCATCAAGCTTCTTTTTGCTATACCTCATCCGCTATGCTTCCACATTTCTACCCAATGCTCCTCATAGCAAAGGCTTCTTTTGCTCTCCATCTAGCTCTCGCTAGGCTTCCACGTGTCTTCTCTATAAGCTATTCCAACTTGGTTCCCTTCACTTTTTTTGTTGTGCCTCGTTCGTGTGCCTCATGGCTCCCATTTTCATAAATTTTGGCAAACCCCACTAGACGACGCTAATAATAAAGATTGCTTCTATGTGTCTTCTTAGTACAAGCCTTCAATGAGGCAGGGAAGGAATGAATTGTAGGCTGCACCATGCTGCCACCTATCTCCTTTGTGGGGACTTCATCAAAGGGAAAGAGTGGAGTGAATTCCAAGCTGTGACATGCTACCATGTGTTCTAACTACTTCCACAGGGAGGTGATGCTTATCTGCACAGGGTATGTCAGGACCACTTCCATCATTTGTAGGGGATGCATCTAGCTAGGAGGCTTCTACATACCATGGCCTGAATATTTTTCTATTGCAATGGCCTAGGGGAATCTTTGTTGCAGCCATCATTGCTCAGTATACTGAATCTTTTCTATTACAAGCTTGCCAAGTGGTAGATTATTGGATATAAATACTGATTCTGGCTTCAAAAAAGGGTTTCTAGAGAGATAGAAGTTTTAGAGACACCTTGCCTTCTTACTATTTTTATATTATTGCAAAAGAACTCACAGACTGTGCCATTGTTTGACCTTTCTATTTTCTTAAGCTATTTGATAAACTTTACATTGTGCCATTATTGTTTTGAATGATTCATTTGCAAAACTTCTATGGTTTTAATGCAAGTTTGCTAGTTTAGATCATGTCTTTGACTCCTCATTTCAGTGAATGTGCATGAAAATTATTTTATGTCATTGAATGAATTATTTAGGCTTCTATCTTTAATTTATATCATTCTAGGACATAAAATATTGCTGATCGGGCCCTTAAATCAAATCCCACAAGATAATTTTACTGTGCCTATACCTACTCTTTGGTGCATCACCTTAGTTAGAATTTATTTTTTATATCTGCTTCCTTTTCCCATTCTGAAACCTTAATTACAGAAGAAGTTGAATTCTTTAAAAATTTGTAGGTCACCCAATTTAGCGCAATTGGTCCTCCCATTAACTAATTTTCCCATAAAGGGCTATTACCTTTCCAATTTTTGGCATCAACAAGTCCCACCTAGTAGGGACTCATTTTCCACAGGTGGCGAATTAGTCCTAGTGGGGCCCATTTACCAGCTAAGATGCTAGGAAATAAGCAAATATAGTTTATATGGTGACTTTGTCAAGTATTTCATCAAGTATTACCTTGGGATGCACAATATGGGGTAATAGGGGCCTATTAATGATGGTGTAAAGGTCAATTATGGCTTGGGACACAAAATTCAATGTGAAAGTGTGATAAAATACACTTTGCAACACTAAAATAAGGTCCACACAGCCTAGAAAGGCACAAGAACCAATGTGAATGTGCAAGACACATTACAACACTAGGTTAAAGATAATTTTATTTTACAAGCCTTCTAGATTCATGTAATAATGTAATTAAATACATTTTATAATGTTGAATTAAGGGGATAAGGGTTCATTAAGTCTAGAAAAGCATGAAAGTCTCTTACAAAATTTTACAACACCTTCACAAGACATCTATAAATGCATTTAAAAAGGGTCCAAGACCTAGTGTGGATGTGAGAAACACCTCACAACACCAAATAAAGGCCTCATTAAGTCCAATTTATCATGAATTATTCCCATGTCAAGCAATTTGTCTTTTTTCTATGGTACATTTAGCCCCCAATTTAGTGAGAGAATGAACTTGCTTCAAACTGACACTAACATTCAAGAGAGATTCGAGTGTACAAATGTAGAGGAAAAAGAATGACAAAGATCAAGAAGGCAGTCAAGCCCCTAGGATCCAAGATCCTAAATCAAACCATCAAGATGCATAATCATGCAATGGAAAGAACTAGGAAGAAGAGAAAGATGAAAATGAAAAGATTGATCAAGCTTCGATTATTTGTCTAGCTAGTTGTGGATTACATCTAGGTTGTTTGTCCAAATATGCATACTCACTCTGGGGCAAAAAAGTTGTTGGTTGTCCACTGGGTGAGAAATCCCAAGTATACTCACTCTGGGGTGACAAAACTCTTGGCTATCTACTGGGTGAGAAAGTCCAAGTATACTCACTCTGGGCCACAAAACTTTTGGTCGTCCATGGGGTGATAAATCCACAAGGTAGCTATGGGGAAATGTCATGCCTCAGAATGGGATTCCTAGTCAATCATACCAAAGTTATACCTCCAAATAACTTTAATAGGGCACCACAATGAGAATGATGTTCGAGCTCTATGAGGCAAGCAAAACTTTGTATGGTTGACACTCATAGACATTGTTAATGCAAGATAGTATAAGGATTGTTCAAAGGGATTTTTCTTAATTTGTGCAAGGTCTCATCTTAGGGAACACCATGCTTAATGTTCCCAAGAGAGGATGTGTCAAAAGAAGTATCATGCTCTTGGAGGGAATCAAGCCCAATGTCTCCACTAAGAGAAGGGTGAATTGCAAGAAGAAAGAAATATCACAATGAAATGTGAGTGGTGATGTATACCCCCACTTTAAAGTAGTTGCAAACACCATGACCATGAGAAATTACTTTAAAGTAGATGAAGAGGACATGAGAGCTTACTTGGAAGGCCCTATGCCAAGTCATATGTTTTCGATAAGCTATGTCATGAAAAGGTAGTATGTCACAAGCTATCCAACTTAAGGCATTTCGTCTACATCCCATGCTTGCTCTTATATGTTTATGAAGAGTTAACAACTAGCCAAAAGAGTCAACAACAAGTGAAATACGAGGACAAGGCTACTAAACCCCTTACCCCGACTAAGTGCAGGAAAAAGGTGAGCCAAAATGATTGATGAAATGTAGGTGAGAGTGAAAATCAATATGAATTAGAGCAATGAGGTTCCCCCACATAGGGAAGCATACCAAACTCCTTAAGATGTTGGATTTTACTACTCAAAGCCTTACATTCATTAGTGGAATAACCATCAACTCTATGATAGGTGCAAAATGAAGTCTTGTAATAGCATTTCTTATGAGTTCCTAGAGGGAGGGTGATAAGTGATCTTGGAGAAGTCTCGACAAGATACCCTCTCAAGATCAATGGTAGAAGGTGGTCTTGTAATTGATGACAAAGATACATCTTGCTTAGTATTAGTTGTCATACCTACCCAAGACCCTTTAGATTGTGATATTTTGTTAACTCTTATTGGAGGAGGGAAAATTTAATGAATGCAAAGTATTGGTGTCTTGTGAGATGAAATTGACATTAAGTGAAGGGTTTGTTGTTTGTGACATATTGTGTAAAGGATAATGTTCAAGACCACTAGTGTCGAGTAGTTCAAGATGGAAAATTGTTAAGGATGATTTAGGAGTATGTTGTGGGAGATTGTCGATGTTGAGTGAAGTCTTGGTGATATCTATCAATGGACAATAACCAAGACCATGAGTGGTTTGTTGTGTGATAGGGTCTATAGGGTTGCATATACCTTGGTTGTGAGCACCCTATCCTTTTCCACTATATACAAGTTGTTTCATTAGTTCATAACCACATCCACACAACTTTTTAATTTCTTTTGGATTGGGTGGTTGTTCATGATTAAGCTCTTCAAATTTTGTTGTGTAATGCACTTCTTTGTCTAAAGTGGTTGAGGTGGATGCTTTCAAAAGGTCATCCAAAGTTTGTGTTGAAATTATTGTTTCTTCTTTTCCCTTATTTGAATCTTTTTGGATGATTTTGTACTCGCTCATGAAGTCATGTTTGAAATCTGAGGAACCCCAATCATCTTCTGATAACATCATGACTTTTTCAATGTGTTATTGTTTGTCTTTTTGTTGAACAGGTTCCACTTGTGTGGTTGGTGTTAATGTGTTCAAGGGGTTCTCTTTGGTTTTCTAAAGTTGCAAGATACTATAAGGCTCATGATCAGAGTCGAGTATGCACACTTTGTTGTTGTAGATGTATTTCATTTTTTGATGAAGAGTGGAAGGTAGACCATTCATTGCATGAATAAACAGCCTTCCGAGAAGAAGGTTATATGAAATATCATGAGGCATAACTTGGATCTGTGTGTTTAATGTGACTTCTCCAACTGTAATAGGTAAATTGATCACACCAAGCGGTTTCTTTTTGACATTATCAATTCCCTTAATAGATAAAGATTCAGGTTGAATTTCTGACTTATCCACATGAAGCCTATCCAAAATGTTTACACTACACACGTTAAGGGTTGAGCAATTGTCAACAAGGGTTCACTTTATCCCTATCTGATTCTATCGAGAAATGATCATGAAAGCTTCATTTTATTTTTGCACTTCCAAAGGGGCGAGTTCACTTTGGTGGAAAATAATGTCATCATTTATTCCTTGGATCATGGCTGCTATGTCAGTTGATTATGCATTAGAAGGGATAGGAACTTGTTGCAAGGTTGCTTGGATCATGTTGTGATAGTGAGGGGGCACTTGCATAAGATCTCATAAGGATATCTTAGCAGGAGTATTCTTTAGTTGTTCAACAAGATTGTACTCCTGAATGTGTGAATTTAGTCAAGGATATCTAGGAAATATAGGATTTGGCAAAGGTAAGGGTGTTTGTGTGGGTTTTTTTGGTTGAAGATTATTTCTAGTGTTGTATGTATGAGAAACGGTATTATGACTAGGTTGCTGCAACACATTAGTTTGAGGTGGGTATCTAGAGGGTGAATTCATGTTTGTGTTGAGTGTGTTTGTGTGAAGGGGGATAAAGGATGAGTTGAGGTTGAATAATATTAACATCCCTTAGTGAATGGGAGTTTTCCTTGTTTTCGAAGGGCATAATATCATTATTGTCAATGGTATCTTTGTCTTGGATCATAATATCCTCCCTAGAAGGAGAGTTCTTAGGAGAAAAACAAACCACATTTTTGTGACAATTAAGGCTTGGTTCATCCAAAATAACTTCATCATGACTAAGGGAGTTATGAATGGTTGAATTTGTTTTATTATTGATAGTGGAGGGATTAGGAGAAGACTTTATTTGACATTCATGTTTCGGCAAGGTCTCATTCTATTGTGCCATAATATCAACCCTAAGAGGAGAGCTAACATTATCATCACATGTCATAATTGGATTTGGCAAGATAGCTTCATCAGTCATAGGAGAGGCATCAAGAGAATGATAACTATGATTGTCAAATACATTATCCCAAATGGGAGGAGCATGAGGGAAGGGAGGATCAAGGGTTTCACGATGTGTAATAGGGATGTTTTCTAATACCAACCTATCCTCTTTATATCAAGGAGGGATATTAGGAGATGGACAAGTTTGATTGTCATGGTTATGGATACTAGGTAAGGTGATATGTAGAAATGTGTCTATGATCATATGTTCTTGTTGTCTCACATAGTCCAAAGGGGAATGAGGAGATGGACAATCAAGGCTTGTAACTTCCTTCACCAAGATACCTTCATCACTAATAGGAGAGGTATCAAGAGAAAATCAAGCATGTGTGTTATGATTGTCTACACCTCCATTCACACCAATGGGTAATGTAATGGTTTGGTCAAAGCTATGTTCCTCATAGTTGTAATCAAAATCAAACTCATAAGAGGGGATATTATGCTTATAAAATCTATGTAACTTAATCAAATCAAAGACACATCTTGTAAAAAAGAACATGCTATGCAAAATTAAATAGAGTGCAATGCTATTTTTTGATGTAAAACAAAGTAATTTGATGATTATGTTATGCAACAATGAAAATGTGAAATTAAACAATGAATGAAATGAGCTACTATAAGCTAGATCTAATGAAATTCATGTTACAAAAAGTCAACTAACTGATATAGGTACATAATGGCACCCAACAAAAGCTTAAAAACATTGTTTTCAATTCTGTAGAGGGCAGTTTTAGGGATGAAAAGGGACTGATTCGCCCAAGGTGGCAAATGAGTCCCAGTATGGACTTTTTTCAAAATTTTCAAAAAAAATTTAGTGATTTTTGTGTTTTCTAAGTTATATGATGTAGAACTAAGTTAAAAATGCAGAATTTCAGAAAATTTAAATGAATTTAGATGCCAAAAATGCAACCTAAATGCACTTTTTATGAATGCAAAAATTGAAACCTAGCATGCAAATAAATCCATGCAAACCCTAATGCAAGATCAATGCAAGGCTAATTCTATGATGAAGGACACCAAATCAGAAAATTATTTGAAAGGTAGGTTCACCAAAATGAACCATGGATTTTGATGGTTAGGAATGCTATGTCTCTTTTGCTCAATTATGGTCTTTCACCTAAAGGAAAGAGATAGATCCCACACCACAAATCTAGGTGGTTCACTCGAATTAAGGAATGCATGATTGAATTATGACTAAATGCAATTATCTAAATGTAGATAAGTGATGAAATTGAATGATTAATAATGCAAAAATAATGAAATATGCAATGTTAGAAAACACATTGTGATATACATAAAACACCTATAAATGAATGTAAATTGCAACATGAATGGATAGTATTGTTCTATGGACTTATCTTGCACTTTTAGGATCTTCCACCTAAAAGAAGAGAGATAGAACACCAAAATTCAGGTGGTTCACTCGAATTGTGGAATGCATGATTGAATTATGACTAAATGCAATGATCTAAATGTGACTAAGTGATGGAATTGATTGATTAATAATGTAAAACTAATGAAATGTGCAATGTTTGAAAACACATTGTGATATGCATAAAACACCTAGAAATGAATGTAAATTACAATAGGAATGAATGAAATTGAAATTATGCACCTGAGATATTGATGAAGGCTGGAATTAACTTCTAGAATGCTGTTGATCCTAATTTTAAGGATTTGTGGGACTCATTCACCATTCTAGGAGAATTAGTCCTAGTTCTGTGAAACTATGCTGGAGCCCATTTCTGACAAATGGGTATCTAAAAATGTAAAAAACCAAAATCAAGCCTAGAAGTGCAACTCATTCACCACCCATGGTGAATGATTCCACTTTTGAAGTTTTGAAGATTCAAAAATGGAAACAGGAGCCTTCGGTCTACACTTTCTACCTCTTCAGGTGTTTGGTTTTGAAACTATTAAATTTAGGCCTAAAAGTGACTTTTTGTTGATATTTTCCTTGGTCAATAGGAAGGTTTCTTCAACAACTTTACAAATTCATCGTCAATGATTTCCAAGTCTGCAAGATACCTAAATCTACAAACACACAAGACAAGAGAGAGAAATATTGAATGTTAGGGCATGTTTGTAGGTAATTAAACCAAATGAAGAAAGAATGTAATGAAGCATCCAATAATGGAGTTATTACCATTCCACGATGATTGATCTTGAATTTCTACAACAAAACATGAAGAATCTTCCCTTGAATATCTAGAAATTGCTATCTAAATGACTTGAAATGATGAAACCCTAACTTGCTCTACTTAAGATGGAAGAATGATGGATGAAGAATGAATAATGGTTATGATTTAGGGTTTAGAGATTTGATTTTATAGGAAATTCACCTAATTTACCCATAAATTGGATCCCCAAGGCTGACATGAAAAATAAAACTTAAATTCCAAAATTTACTACTCAAAAGTAAAAAATGGGCCAAATGGGATTCATTTGCCACCTTGGATGAACTAGTCCCACTCAAAAAGGACTCATTCACCACACGTGGAAAATTAGTCCCAGTGGCACCCATTTTCCAGCTAAGATGCTAGGAAATAAGGAAATAAGGTTTATATGGTGACTTTGTCAGGCATTTCATCAAATATTGCCTCAGGATGCACAATATGGGGTAATAGGGGCTTATTAATGATTATTTAAAGGTCAATTAGGGCTATGGACACAAAATTCAATGTGAAAGTATGATTAAATACACTTTTCAACACTAAAATAAGGTCCACACAACCTAGAAAGGCACAAGAATGAATGTGAATGTGCAAAACACATTACAACACTAGGTTAAAGTTAAGTTTATTTTACAATCCTTCTACATTGATGTAATAGTGTAATTAAATACATTTTATAATGTTGAATTAAGGGGAGAAGGGTTCATTAAGTCCATAAAAGCGTGAAAGTCTTTTACAACACTTTACAACACCTTCACAAGGCATCAATAAATGGATTTTAAAAGGGTCCAAGACCTAGTGTGGATGTGAAAAAAACCTCACAACACCAAATCAAGGCCTCATTAAGTCCAATTTATCATGAATTATTCCCATGTCAAGCAAGTTTCCTTTTTTCTATGGTACAATAGAACTCCTTTGCAAGAACGAATTTGTAGTAGTTCCTATTTATATATATACATGCATGTACATGAACACCTTTAAGCACATTCATATAAGTGTGTGACACCGCCTACTCTAGCACTTGGAAGTTTGTATATATTGTAAACATGAGCTTCATGGTTTTCTTTCCCATTAGTATTATTTTAGGATCAACACATGTAATTTAGGTTGAAGCATCAAAAGTATGCTATTTTTTTTATAAAAATAATGTAAATAAAAGGAACTTATATGATCTTAAAGGATGTTTGTTTCCCCTTTCATGAACTCCCCTCATGGCGCAGATATGGAAGAATTTGTTGAGGTTTTGAAGTCAGGATTTTCTTTTTCTATGCTACCAAACCCCTTTGTTCTCACCAAATTGCAAAGGTGAAGTCAAGGTGGGTCATGGAGAGAGTTTAATGGTTGTTGCATCATCTTTTCATAACAAGTAGGAAGTATATTGGAAATGGCTATGTATTTTGGTGTTATACCTACCAATCATTTTTTCTTGAGACCACATACTTCACTTCATCCATCCTCTCCATCTTAGGGTCATCCTCTCAAACCACTCCTACCTCCTATGCTTCCTATCCCTTTATGCCTTTGATGGAAGCCCTTAGTCTTTTTGAAAGCTCCCACTTCTTCCAATCCTAGTTTCCTAAAAGTTTCTATAGCCCTTCAACACACATTTTGACCTAATCCATGTTCAATCTTTGGTAGCTCCCAATAGATACATCAAGCTTGAGATCACTCTCCTCTTCAATTATCCTACCTTTCCCTTCCATTCCCATGTAATTTCTTCTCACATCTCTTTGATCTCTTCTCTTCTACACATGATTTTGTTATTTCTCCATTTTTTCCCCCTCCACACCTATCACTTTGCATTCCCTCTCCTTCTCTTTTCCTTTGTAGGAAAGGAGGATGTTGGCAATGCCTGGTTGCAATTTATTTTCCTCTACTCCCTCCTGCATTATTTTGGTTCCCTCCATTCAGTTTTTGTCAAATGCCTCTTTAATGAGCCTATCGATGGTAGATTGAGGTCTTTTGCATGCTAAATTGACTTTCATTCTTGGAAAAATCTTGAATAGGGATTCCATTCCCCTGGTAAATGAATGCCATCGAACCCTCCTCATGCTTCTACTTCTCACATTTTTCTCCCTAAAACATGTGTGTCTCTAGTCAAGGGGTTGTGGGGATTTTAAAATTTGTCTAGCATGCTAGCTTTTCCCATGTGACATGCCATTTCTCCCCTTGTCATTCATCTGCACCATGTTTCTTTGACTGCACCGCTTCTCCAAACACCTGCACCATGCCCATTTTATTATTTTTGTCAGCCTCCTTAGTCAAGTCTTTTCCTTCATCTCATCTTCTTCTCAACTTAATTCACACACATCAAGCCCTTAACATGGCCCATACCTCATTAATTTTAGCTACAGTGACAACCAATTCCCACATGAAATTGTCCTCCTGATTAGGATGTGACAAGGTTGTTTTATTGAGTGGAGAGTGCAAGATGGTCAAAGGAGTTATGCTTCTTGCTAAGGGTACTCATATTGAAAATTTGTTTAGGCTAGATGGATTCACAATTTAATTTAATAGTTTTTCAATTTCTTGTGATAAAGATATTAATTACCTTCACCATTAGAACCAACAAAAAATAATTATGTTGTGTCTACTTCTAATTTTCATGATTTCTAAGAACCTAATTTTTTGCATGCTTTGTAGACTAAGGTATAAGTACAGAAAATACATTTATCACACCAAAGTATGGGTGGTATATATTAGAATGATTGAAGGACCCTAGAAATAAAAAAACCTTACTAAGGGGTCAAATAGTTGTAATGCTGAGTTGAATTTATCTGACATTCTGTATATAAAAAATAAAGCTATTTTTAATACTCTAATTCTCATAAATCATCTAGGGTGTTGGATTTGATCAGCTATAATGTATTGAACCTTATTAATTTTCCATTTTTTTTAAATATGTATATGAGGTTTCTTTTAGTGATGATTATAGTAGGAAATTAATATATTTATTTACAAGTAAATTTAAATATTTTGTAGAGAATCAAACTGGTAGGAAGATTAAGATTTTAAGGACTAATATTAGTGGTGAGTTTTTTTTAGTATATTTTGGCATATTCTATGACAACCTTGGTATGGAAATATATAAGAAAAATTATAAACACTTAAGAAAATAGATTTATGGAAATAATGGATATGATGCTAATGGAGAGGGCTAGGATTTTACTAAGTAGGGTTGCAACAATTTATTTTAATAAAAGAATTTTCTATAGCTTGTTATCTAGTTAATATGTCTCTTACATAAACTTGTATTAATAAGACACCTATTGAGGTGTGTTCAGAAATATAAACCTAATTAAATTTTTATCTTTGAGTCTCAATTTTTGAGGCATATGTATATGTGGAACATTTTTCTTTGTCTTAGTCTTTTTAATCTTCAACTTCTTATGTTTTTTTTGGCTTTAGAGATGTTTGGGTTTATGCAAGGCTGGTCGAAAAGATGGGAAATGTGCCACATGGTGGTGACATGACTTTATTTTATCATTTTCCTTTCGAAGGAGGGATCAAGACATGCGTTCACTTGGTGGAAGTTTTCTTCAAAATAGTTTTTCAAAAGAATAAGATCCCCACCCGCATGACGCATCATCTCTTCGTTGTAGGAGGATTTATGACACGATATCTTTTGGGAGTCTATCAGAGCTTGCTGGCCTTTCTTTCTCTTTGTTTTTAGGATGGGAGCTTTGATTTGGTGCCTTTGGATGATGGGATTGGTCAGCAAGACCTTTTTTCTAGACTATTTTTAGGATTTGATCATTTACAGGCCTCTATCTTTGCTAAATATCTAAAGGGTATTCATATAGTAGCTGAGAATTAATGAGCTAAGATCATTGTGGCCTAACCAGTGATTTATGATCAGATTGCAAGCTATCAAGTATCAACATCTGGTAGCAATTAATTCTATGCTAAGGTGGTGTTTTCCTCTTTTGACGACTATATAAGGAGGGAAATAAAACAATGAGGGGCTAGATTCCAAGTTATAGTTTTTTTGTTTAAAAGAAAAGTTTCTTTATTTTTCTTAGGTTTTTAGAATTATTTTCAGAAGCAAAGTTGCTGAATAATTTTTCTTGGCATGTTATATCTATTAAGGTTTAAAATAGTCTTGGATTGGCATCCGACCTCTATTTCAAAGTTCATTTGATATTTAAAAGCACAAATTATTCAGGAGAAATTGTTGAGAATGTGCATGTATGCCATTTTTCAAGCTTTCTTTCTTTATATTATCATTTTGAATGAAACATTGTGTCTTGCAAGCTAAATATGGATAGTTTAAATAGTTGATTTCCACATATGGTAGAGTAGTAGCTTAAGAAAATTGGACTATGTCATTGGACTTCTCTATTTTTCTAAAAGTTGTTTTTTTGTGCTATACTATATTAGGAGGAAGAGTTCATGTGATTTCTGAGATATTGTTTTATTACTCATAAGAAATATATATGTTTGATCGGACCTTAATGAAAACTACCTGTAAAAATATTTGAAAGTCTACACTGTGCTTGAAGTTAGCCTTTGTTGTTCATTCTCTTTCCAACAATGAAGGGTTGTGGCATTCTGTGTCTAATTATATCACTCATAGGAATGATTTGGGTTTGAAATGTTGTAAAATATTTGGCACATCACCTTTTATTTTTTATTTTTACATTTCCTTCTCCCCTTATCTCAAAACCACAAAGAAGAGCCAACTTTCTATCAACATCCCAAAGGCATTTAGTGAGATGCAATTTGTCCCCCAATCACTGAATTTCCCATAAGACTATCAGAGAGGTGCAAGCTTTGATGATCCACTATTATTTTTCTGGCATTCCTGGTGGGACAAGAAGTTTTCCAATTGCTTGATTGGAAGTCAAAAATATTTCTTGAATCGGGCTAAGGAAGGAAACTAGAATTTTCATGCCTAGAGCCCAAACAAGAGCATCTTCAAGAGGTCACTTCTAGTACTCTTAGTTAGCTGCCTCAGTACCTAGAAGGAGAAGACTTATAGGTTTTCTATCACCTATAAGGAGTAATAGAGAAAGAAGTAAGAGCCTAGACTTCATAGCCTTATCTACTCCACCCAGAGGCTTAAATTTTCAATTAAGATTACATGTATATATAATTCATAGGAATCTCTTCTCCATGGCTCACATACCTCCCCCTGCTCCTAGAAATTTCATAGCATGGGATAGTGGTATTCTGCTACAACCACCCACATCCCCAGATGTATGGCTTGTGATACCCATGAATGCTCTTAAGGATATCCCAAAATTCTCCAAAGAAGAATTCAAAATCCCTTCTGAGCACCTTCAAGATATAGTGGAAGTATGTAGATTACATAATATAGCAGAGGAAAATATTTCTTTGAGGCTGTTAGCCACCTCTTTCAAGGGGAAGGCCCAAGATTGGTATTGATATTTAGCCTTGGGCTCTATCATTTCCTTGGATCAGCTTGGAGAGAAACTTTTCAAACATTTCTCGAAGAAAGGAGACCCTTCTTCATTGCCGTAACATCTAATTACTATCAAGAGAGCTCTGCAGGAAGCCATGAGTGACTTCAACACCATATTTCACAAGACCTGGCAAAGGATCTTTGTGACTGCTCGACCCCAAGCTGATATGGAATTCATGTTCTATCTAAAGGCTTTCAGTTTAGACATCATAGTTATGATAACATCCATGGGAGGAGACATCTTTCCTAGCACATATGAGGTGGTGGTACATATAGAAAATAGTTTGATCGATGCTAGGAAGCTTCCACCATAACCCCCTATTTCTATGTTCATGGAAATCTCTAGAACGTCTTGAGAAGAAGCTTCTCCAAACACTTTCACTACACAATCAACATAAGGAACGTCGTAGTCCATGTACATGTATCTCACTACACAAAGTAGCATGTCGGGCTCCAACTCAGTTACGACAGATAATAACAACATGAAGAGTCTCATGCAGAATTTTTCTAATGAGTTGGTTATCATCAAATTTTAGCAGGTGACACATCCAAAGCTAAGCACTTAGACCTATGACAAAAGTAGGCCATCCTATCAACAAAACACATACTAGGGATTTTCTCAAGGAGGAGGCCAACAAATGGAATCCACAAACTAGATAGTTCTACTCACCATGCCACTTCAGATGATAAAAGATAGCCAGAGTAGAGAAATAATCCCAAGCTAGAACAATTTGGTGGAAGAGAAGAACATATGGTGTTTCCCATGTAGTTATAGTCATCTTCTCTAAAATTTCCCTAGGGGAAATATGGAACAAAAGATAGTGGAACAAAGAAGCAAAGGTGTGCTCCTAAGTGCGGATGAATATGAGTCTTCTGAAATGGAGAATGCTCATTTTAGAGTACAAATGCAAGGGATGTCCCTAGAGCAAGAGATAGATATTGCACCTGACCAGGATTTTTTTTCTTGGATGGAAGAAGGCACAGTGTTTGCAAATGAAGCTCCAATGATTAACGCTATGCAAGTATAGTCATATTACAACGTGAGGTCTAAAAGGAGGCTCACTGGAGAGTACATACAACAACCTTTGCCATGTCCACAACTACGTCAATTGCTGCCACAAGAGAAGTAGTTTTCACCACCTATCATCTAACCTATCTCGTAGCCACATAATCTACCATTTCCCAAGAAAGAGATGACTAAAATGCCAAGCATAATCACATTGAAATGTTTTCTTCCAAAAAAAATGGAAATACCACTGTGTAAGCCCAAGGCCCAAATAATCAGGATGCTTAACGTGGTGGAGAAATTGAAGAAGGCGATCACCAGTGTATCATTGTGGGATGTTATATCTATTCTCAAACAAAAGACTTTGCTTCAAGAAGCATTGAAGAAAGAAGAGAAAAAGCCTCAGACGGGAGTAGCTCTGATATGCGATCAAAGAAAAGACAAGGTACCCACATCGGAACCTCAAGCACCAAAAGCTACAACGTATGCAAATGAAATGGACAATGCAAAGGAGAAAGAGGTAAGAAGACAAAAGCCCACACCTTTCTTTTTAACACTTATTATGGGAGATAAACTTTTACCTAATAATATGATCGATTCAGGAGCCAATACAATTGTCATGCCAAAACAAGTGACAGATGATTTGAAGCTTAAGCATGAGCCCCTTGAAAAAGGAATCATGCAACTGGATGGGAAGAAGGTTCTGACCCTTGGTCAGATTAAAGATCTATCTCTGCCCCTTTTCTCCTACCCAAGCCAAACAATCATGTAGGAAGTAGTAGTGATAGAATTCCTCTGGTCTTCAGAATGTGTCTTTCAAGAGATTTCACTGTAAAGCATGACAGATACTTGGCACTTGACTTGTTGCACCTGATATTGAGAACCAAGTACAGGGTGAAGGTGAAGACTCTTTATGAATCTTTACATCCTAAACACATTGCGGATAATGCAGTCCTATGCTTTGAAGCCACACAAGCTTCCATCTCTCAACAGGAAAAATATTGCATAGAAATGCTAGAAGATGAAGAGGACACAAGTGAGCGGACTCCTAAGGAAGAAGTTTTGCTCAACTAGTTCATTGATTATGATCCATTTGACAACTTCCATGTGATAGGGCTAGGTACCTATATAATTTTCAACAGAGATCAATTTTTTCAGAAACAAATGAAGGATTGGTAGAAATCTGATGACCCCTTTGATAATCATCTATGGACCCTATATTTTGATGGTGCCAAGTGTAAAGTTGGCTCCAGAGTAGGTTTCCAATTAATATCTCTGATGGGATTTGAAACTCTCAGAGCTTACCATTTTCTATTCTCACACTTGAATAATGATGTCGAATATGAAGCCTTGGTCGATGGTCTAATCCTTGCACAAAGAGTGGGTATAAAAAGAGTGCAAGCTTTCAAAGATTCAGAGTTGGTGGTGAGCCAAGTTTGTAGTTAAGCAATTGCAAAGAACACTATAATGAAATTGTATAGACATCGAATTTGGGACCTGATCGAGAGTTTCAAAGCATTCAACATACAAGTTAATCCTTGATCTCATAACAATGTCGCTGATTAGATGGCATCTATTGGGTCACAATTTCAACCAGTTTCTGACTCGACCAAGCAAAATGTAGTGAAAGTTATCATCTGACCCTCAATTCTTGATAATGATGAAAATTGGCAAGTTTTAGATGACAATGCTCAGACTGCTTCCTTCATACAAAATGGAGGAATGATTCCTAACTACTCACCCCAAGGAGTAGAATTTCCTAAAGGGTAGGTCATCCAATTAAAAGGGAAAAATCTTCCTAGAGGGTTGATTTCCCTTGAGATCATTTTTGATTGTGAAGATGCGTGAAATGGAAAGTAAAGGTTCACTGCAGCTAAAAGAGATTATGACGAGCTTGATCTTGGAAGTGGAAAAATGTTGAAAATTGGAAAGGAAGTTCCATGGAAAGATAAAGAAAGATTAAGGGATATGTTCTATGAGTACGGTGGAGTTATGGCTTGGACCTATGATGATCTTAGAGGTTATGACCTAAGTATAATTCAGCATACCATTGACTTGGAGGAAGGGTCCAAGCCCATCTGATAGAAGAAAAGGTTAGTCAACCCAAAGGTTGAAGCCTTGATGGTACATGAGCTCACCAAGTTGGTCGAGTCAAGAATCATATATCTAATCAAACATTCCACTCGGGTGTCAAATTTGGTACTCGTCTGAAAGAAGAATGACATTAGACTTTGCATCAATTTCTAAGACTTGAATAAGGCCTCACTGAAGGACCATTACCCCTTTCCACCAATGGAGAAAATTATATAGACAGTAGTTGGATCTAAAATGTTCTCATTGCTTGATGGTTTCTCAGGATATAACCAAGTATAGGTAAAGGAGAGAGACCAACACAAGATGACATTTACCACTAAGTGGGGACCGTTCACATATGCCAAGATGTCGTTCAGACTATCAAATGCTAGTGCAACTTTTCCATGAGCAATGGATATTGCTTTTATAGGTTTAATCAACCTAATTATTTTGATATATCTAGATGACTTAACGGCCTTTTCAAAATCAAAGGATGATCATTTCAATCATCTAAAAAAGGTTTTCTAGAAATGCCAATAGTTTAGGATTTGTTTAAATCCCAAAAAATGTGTCTTTTGAGTGCCTCAAGGTAAGCTACTTTGCTTTGTAGTATCTAAAGGGGGAATATCAATAGATCCTGAAAGGGTTAGATCTATAATGGAATTACCCCTACTGGTAAACCAGAAAGGACTCTAGTCATTTTTAGGGAAAATCAATTTCATTAGTAGGTTAATTTCAGACTTCGTGAGTATTGTGAGGCCTATTACACTAATGCTTAAGAATATGTTGTTTGAGTGGACCCCTAAAGGAAAAGAAGCTTTTGATCAAATAAAGATAGCGATTTCCGCTACTTCGGTCTTAGCTAATCCAATATTTTCCAAACATTTCCTACTTTATGTATATAGTGGTTAGGATAGTATAGCTTCGGTGCTTACTCAGAAAGGCAATCAAAATTATGGAGAACATCCTATTGCATTCCATTCAAAAACCTTGAAAGGTTATGAGGTTAGGTATAACTTTGTAGAAAAGCAAGCTTTTTCCATAGTTAAAATTTTAAAAAAGTTCTTACACTTAGTGCTGGCTAACAACATCACTATCCTTGTAGCACATCCAAGTGTGTGGGAATACATCACAAAAGGTGAGATCACTCAAAAAAGAGAAAATTGGATCACTAAGATCCTAGAATATGATGTGGACATTAGACCAACCAAATTGGTTTATGGAAGAGGTTTGTGCTAATGCATCACATAAGAAACAAGTCTTGTGGTTGAAAAGGAGACCGATCAATTCTACTCAAACCAATTCGAATCTAAAGAATCTCGGGTGGTTGATCGGATGTAGTATATGAACAAAGGGTACTACCCGACTAACCTTTCACTTCACAAAAGGAGATACTACCAATTGCAAGGTTCCAAGTATGTATTAATTGAGGGTGTACTATTTAAGATAAATTATGATGGTGTACTACTCCATTGTCTTGACAATCTACAAGCGGAAAGAATCCTTAACGGATTTCATCATAGTATAGAGGGTGGAAATTTTTATGCCAAGAATACCACTTTAAAGATAATGTGAGTAGGATATTTTTTGCCCTTTGTGTTTACTGAAGCACATCGTCTGGTACAGAAGTGTACATAGTGCCAATATTTTGTTGTCAAAAGCAAGAATGTAGCTTTACCACTGAGTCCAATTGTAACCAAAGAACCCTTTTCCCAATGGGCTTTGGATTTTATTGGCATGAAAAATCCTATTTCTAGTGTTGGACACAAGTGGATCCTCACAAAAATTGATTACTTTACAAGGAGGATGGAGGAAGTAGGTCTAAAGAATGCAACAGAAGCAGCAAGTTTTAATTTCCTCGAAGAGATAGTGGCTAGATTTGGTCTTCCCAAGAACATCATATCTAACAATGCCTGAGCTTTTGTTGGGTCAAGGATGTTAGATTTTGCTACCAGACATGGGATTTTCCTTAAAACGTCATCAAATTACTACTCGCAAGGGAATAGGTTAGCAGAGTCCACCAACAAAAACCTAATTAGGTTAATCAAATGCATTGGGTTAGAATGACAAAGAGATTGGCACAAGAATTTAAAAGCTACTCTATAGGTGGACCGAATTACCCCCAAGTATATTTTGAAGACATTTTCTTATGAGTTGGTGTACGAAAAAGAGGTAGTGATACCCATTTCCATAGAAAGTCCTTCTTTACAACTACTGAAAGCCCTAGAGATTGAAGAAAATGGTGTAATGGAAGTATGGTTGGCAGAACTCCTCAAACTGGAGGAAGACAGAGAAAAGGCTCATGGAGCTATGATCAATTGTCAATAGATATTCAAGAGATGGTTTGACAAAAGGACTTCCAACCTAGAATTCAAATAAGGGAGCTTAGTACTAAAGTACGATGAACATACTACAAAACTAGGGAAACACACAAAATTTGAAGCACTATCAAAAGGACCTTCTTGAATCAGCGCATGCAAAGAAAAGAACACGTACGAGCTTGAAAATATGAAAGGAAATGGTTTAGATATACCCATGAATGGTATTTATCTAAAGATTTCCCATTAAAATGCATAGTTCTTTAAAAAAATTTAACCGTTATATACCATATGTATAAATTTTGTAAATATTTCAAAATTTTGAGAATAAAATAACCTAAGAATAACACAGAAGAGGTAAAAGCTTGTATTATATTATATTTATCTAAAATTTCACATATAATGCAAGACTAAGGCTTAGTTTTAGACATAAGGATCTCTCAAGAAAACCCAAAAGGAGTTATGGAGCCAAAAGATCCAAAAGGGAGGAAATGTGAAAAAATAGTTAGAAAAAGGCCTCCAACCGTCGCTCAGGAAGTCATAAAGGCTCATTATTGGGTATTCCTTCTTCTTCCTAATCTTTTATTCTTCTTCTCCTTGTTTATTAGGTTGCAAAAGGGGGGGTGCTAAAAAAATAGTGGACATGAACTCCACGACATAGGCTCAAGGCCTACTCATTGAGACTCTACACCAAGAAATTGAATTGGTTCCTCCAAGCCAGTATCAAAACCTGCTCCATGTCGTACTCGTGCAGAAGAAAAATGGCCATTGGCTAAGAAGAGCAGCAGTGCGTCTCAATGTCCATGATGGAAGGGAAACCAAGGTACATGTATGCCAAAGTCCACATGCCTACGGAGGTCCATAACACTTAGGATACCAACATCGAGGATGGCCACTTGCACTATCTCACCAATCTCTTCCATCAGTGAGTTGTCGAACATCTCATTGCACAATTCAACTATAATAGGCTTGGACACATTCAAGTCCAGTAGAGATACCATGAAGTGGGAAAGCACGCTGTAGTTGCTCTAAAGTTGGTTCTTGTCGGTGATGAATTTTGCGCCGACTACCCACTTAAACACAGTCATGATGAGGTGGTCACATTTTTCACCATATGCTTGATTAAGTCACTAGTGACCTCTCCTGCAAAGTAGTGTTGCAGTCTTTGTGGAAGGAGCCAAATAGGGGTACCTATGCCAAGGGACATTCTGATAAAGTAGTGAATTTTGGAAGAATAGAAATAAGTTGAAGGATAGCTAACTTAAGAGAATATATGTTTGAATGAATGTTGCAAAAGGTGGCGTAGATATATATAGAAAAGGGGAGCTGACAAACTCAACCAACGAGATCTCTATTTTTTGCAGGATGACAATGAAAATTTTTAAGACAAAACAAAGTACGGTAGATAAATAATATAGAGGATATGTTAAAATTCCTTAAGAAATAAATTTGGGCATTGGGAGTAAATACTCTCATACGCCGATTGTTGACATGTGTCCTTCGCCATCGTCAGTGCCAACCAAATATTAATGAGAAAGGATGTGGGTTAACGTGCTAAAAATTTGACAAATTAATGGTCACGTCTTTTCAAGAAGTACCTTGTATCACCTCAGCACGTCTCATATGATGAAAAGCATGCTTTTCGAGGGAATGAGTTCATTTGACTAAGAGACAATAGAAGGAATGTACTAATTCCATCCTCATGGAATTTTGGGCATTCACGAGGGATATAGATCTTTAATCCACACGTATCACCTCGGTGGTAGTATTTAATGGTCCAATAGTAATAGCATAGTCTTAACTACATGTACAAGCAAGTGAATTAATTGCACTCAAAAGTAGGTTTTCCTCTTGAAGCAAAAGGAAAGTGGTCTTTTTCATTAAGGAATTTTCTGCAACTTCTTGATTCAGTCATGGTGAAACCCTCAACATTTGGAAGATGAGCTACAACTTCAAGTCAATGACCTGGATATGCCAATGTTTTTGTGTGGAAGTCATTCGCCAACACATTGGTAGTGGAGGAGTGACCTTTTGAATTCTGCAAGAAGGTGCCGGTTGATAAGCCTGTAAAAAGAGAGGTATTGTAAGATATCGTTGACAATGTTTTTGACCACAAGTTGTCAGCTAATCCTAAAAATCTTAGAGAAGGTGTGTTTTAGAGAAAAGAAAGGTATGAGATGACCAAGGGTTTTGCGCTTCGGCTCTAGGATTGTGGTTTTCCATAGTTCATGTTGCCCATTGTGCATCCATGCCCGAAGTTAGTCGATGCATGTGCCATGAGATTCGACGAGGTAATAAGGGTCATTTAGAATGGTAGGATTAGGGTTATTGTTTATGCTGAAGCCATACGGGACATGTTGCGCATCCCTACACCCTGGTACGCAAAGCTTTTTGATGAAGAAAAGATGGATTTCTTTGGGGAAGAAATGGCCAGAAGAATTTTTTTTTATGAAGACAAAGCAAAGGAGCAGCTAGATAGAGGTCATCTTCCATTTCCTCTATTATACAAGAAATTCAAGAGGGATACACAATCAGTGTTCTCAATTTTGGCCTAGAATTTTGGTCTTGACGACGATGCTCAGGTTCTTCCTTTTTAGTTCGGCCTAGCCTTTGCAGTAAAAAGAGAGAAGAACCAAAGGCATTATGATTTTTCCAAAGTAATAGCTGGAAACATGTTGAACTAGTTGAAGAATTATAGAACTGATTCCAAATTAGGGTATTCTTCTTTCTTGGCTCATTTGGTTTGGCATCAGAATCATGAATGGCTGGGGAGAAATGTACCAGTATCTAGCCTAGATGAAAGAGGCTATCTTTAGCCAGTTTCTATGTGGACCCATGTACTTTCTAGAATAGGGGAATATTATTGGTTTTTGGATTACTTTTTGAGGCTAGTGCTTCAAGAAATTTTTCCTTTCCCTATTGGTCATTTCTCTCCCAAGGTCCTACAATGGATGAGAATCTCGCCAAACCCAGTGGATTATCTCCTGGGTGCGGATTTCACATTTATCAAATTCTACGACTTTCTTGATGAGTCTTTCTCACTCCCCAAATTTGTGACAGACAGAGTCTTCTCATTAGAGGCATTCTGCAAGGTGACCATTGTTGATAAGATCTATGGTGTAGGAATAAACAAAACAAAGTTATATTTGCTTCCCCTCAATATTCCTAATAGTCAAGTATCATTGACGAAGCAATTTTTTGAGGATGAGCTCTGGGATCTATTGGTAGCCTTAGGCTTTGTCCTCATCTACAATAAGTGGGATTATAACCCATAGGGACTTTATAGTGTGAAACATGTTGAGGGGGAATACTTTGAGAGAAGGAAGAATATGACTCCAGAAAGTGAAGAAGTGTACATTTATTTGAAACAAATTCCTTTCAAATGCCCAGGGTGGCTGAGCTTCTACACACCAAAGGTATAGTATGACATGAACCTTCTGATAAACTATTCTATTAATACATAGCTAAAGAAAAGGGGATGGTCAAAAAGAAAGAAGGTAGAATTCTAGAGGTTCCAACAGGAGTTGCAGTGCCTTAGCCTTCCTATCAGACAATTCCCACAAGATGATGAGTTCAAGGAGATTTATGATAAGAAGGCTAAAAATGATAACAACAATCTAGAGACTAGCCATGAAATTTATGAGGAACAAGTTTTGTGTCAGGCTTCCTGACCTTGAGAATCTAACAGTCAGATGGATTCAAACTGAAGGGATTCACAAGCTTCATCCTCCTTCAGTGCCTAAAGTAAAGGAAAGAGACCCCAATAGTCTCTGAGAGCGTCATCCGTTGCAGTATCAAGGGCCAAGTTTTAGAGGGGTTGGTGGCTAGGAGATTGAAACATGTTATTTTTGGTCATGAAAAGAGAAGGAGGATCTAAGATCTAGGCATATCTAATATGCTCGCCTTAGGAGAAGGGGAAGTGGATTATGCCTTGCAAAATATGTTGAATACTATAGCTCAAGTAAGTTTTGCTCTCTCTCTTCTTCCTATTTCTCCATTTTTGGTTGCCCCCTTGCTTCCTCCCATGGAAAGGACTCTCTATCCTTAGGACCTGACTTGATAATCCTAAGTACACCCCTTCCTATTTGTAATGAAGCCCCTAAAATTACCCTAAATGCGGAGCAAGCAACATTGACTTCGGCCGTTGTTGACTCTTTGATCGCCCTATCAAGGGCCCCTCTAGAAAGAGCTGATACATATATGTTAACCCCCACTTGTGGCTCATCATCTTCTGAGAAAACA
This sequence comes from Sequoia sempervirens, assembly GCA_007258455.2. Taxonomy (NCBI): domain Eukaryota; kingdom Viridiplantae; phylum Streptophyta; class Pinopsida; order Cupressales; family Cupressaceae; genus Sequoia; species Sequoia sempervirens. The sequence continues at coordinate 638,263,376 of VDFB02281492.1, forward strand.
CCTTTCTTCCTGACCATATCTTTCTTCACTCCTAATTGAAATCCCATGTTCAGTCTCAGCTTGGTGTGCCACCCTTTTCTATGATAATGCTTCCTTTCACTTCGTCGCATGCTCATACATCCGAGGTATGTCCTTCCATTACGCTTTTTGGTTTCCCTCCCGGTGTCCCTATTGCAGCACAAAATGTCAATGTCCCTAAAACCCTCTAAGATCATTTCAATATAACCAAGCTGGCCCAACAAAATTCTAAACAGATATGGTTGTTGAAGAATGTTGAGTTGTCAACTACCAAGAAAATCGAGGCTTGCTATAATGAAGAGAAAAATTATCTCCTGATTAGCACCATGATGCTCCTAGTGGCTAAGCCTGAGGGGTAGATGTAGATGTAGGATTATGACATCTGGACAAAGGACCTAGATTTGAATGAAACTTGTCCATGCGACAAGGTGGTCTTAGCTAAGATCACCCAATAGGTAGTATGAAAACTATGAAAGGTTGGGTAGAAAGTTGAAGAAGCGTGAGGCAAAGCTTGTTAATGTGAGAGTTCAACAGTGGGAAAATTGTGGACTAAAATCAAGGCCAAGGATATTGAGATGGCCTGCATAATCCAGATTCAAGGTAAGCAAAGGGAAACCTTGAAGTTTCTTGAAGAAGAACAAAGTGAACAAGTTCGACTACATGCCAAAATTGAGAAATTAAAAGTTGATCTCACCACCCAACATTAGACCAACATGGAGTACAAAAGTACTCATGAAAACCTACAAAAAGAGTTGGACATTGTCTAATCTCAAGCTTCCGACAGTGTCGGGAAGGCACAGGCAGAGGTAGAAAGATTGGAGCTCGAGAAATAAGAGACTATGTCTGCTTTGCAGACCCACAACCAAGAAATTAGAAAGATGGGCTCTAAAATGGAAAATTATCTCAAGGAGAAAGATCGAGTAGAGCAGAATGCAAGAGCCAAAGAGATTCAGCTTAGTCAGGATCTAGTTGTTGCTTAGAAGGTTGGGTTCATCCCACTACTAAAAAGATTGATATCTTCACACTAGGAGCAGATTGTAGCTACAGTTCCTATTCTCAGGCCCGTCTTGCAATTCTTGAGGGATGTTCAAGAAATAAATGGGAATATTGGCTCAATGGCTTATCACATTCTGTAGACATGTGAATTTTGAGTAGCAGAATAACAAATTTTTCATTTCCAGGCTTTCTGTAGCATTCGATGAAATCCTGAAAGATGTTGAGGTTGCTAATCAAAGAATCACTTTCATCAAAGTGAGTGAGATTGTTGACTCCCACAAGGTCACCAAAAAGTGCAAAGATTGTTAGATGGTGTTGGAAAGGAGAGTCGACGAGGCAAAAAAGGATTTCAATGTCTTCATCAATTATAGGCTACCCCCTCTTTTCCCCTAGATGGAGTTGCGCAAATAGTAGAACGGATTACGAAAGCTATCAAACAAAATGATCAGACTTTTGTAGAACTCTTGAGTTCAAGTACAGTACACGTAGCTGATGAGATTGAGCATGAGATTTTTTTCCTTTCTCATCTTTATCATTACCTTGGAGTGGTCACTGCAAGGTGGGAAGTTGTGTCTTTCAGGGAAGTCTTCCAGCTTGACCAAGCATATAGGCTCATCCACAGTTTTCCCTTACCAACCGAAGAAAAATGGCAAGTGCAACACTCCCCTTTCCTTAAACTCCAGGAATTTTCAGAGAGATGGGTTCATACCTCAGCAAGAGAAAGCACCTATGAGTCACTAGAACTATAAAACATTTTTCTTTTCCTTATTCTTTTTTATCTTCATCTTCTATTTTTTTTTTGGCTTCAAAGATGTCCGGGTTTATGCAAGGCTGGTTAGAAAGATAGGAAATGAGCCATGTGGTGGCTACACGACTTTCTTTTATCATTTTCCTTTTGGATGAGGGCACGAGACATGCGTCTGCTTGGTGGAATTTTTCTCTAAAACATTTTTTGGAAAGCATAAGATCCCTTCGCTGTAGGAGGATTGTGCCTCTTATGTGACGATATCTTTTGGGAGTTTGTCGAACCTTGCTAGCCTTTCTTTCTCTTGGTTTTCAGGATGTGAGCTTTGATTCGGTGCCTTTGGATGATGGGATTGGTCAACATGACCCTTTTTCTAGATTGTTTTTAGGATTTCACTGTTTATGGGCCTCTATCTTTGCTAAATATCTAAAGGGAATTAATGCAGTAGTTGAGAATTAATGAGCAAAGATCGTTGCAACCTAACCAAGGATCTACAATTAGATTGCAAGCTATCAAGTATCAACATCTGGCAGTAATTAATTTTTTACGAAGGTGGTGTTTTCTTCTTTTGATGGCTATATAAGGAGGGAAATGACACAATGAGGGGCTAGATTCCAAGTTACAGTTTCTTTGTTTAAAAGAAAAGTTTCTTTAGTTTTCTTAGGGTTTTAGAATTATTTTCAAAAGCAAAGTTGCATAACTATTTTTCTTGGCATGTTATATCTATTAAGGTTTAAACTATTGTTAGATTGGCATTCGACCTCTATTTCAAAGTTCATTTGATATTTAAAAGCATGAACTATTGAGGAGAAATTGTTGAGACTCTGCATGTATGGCCGTTTTCAAGCTTTCTTTCTTTATATCATCATTTTGAATGAAACACCGTGTCTTGCAAGCTAAATATGGATCGTTTAAATAGTCGATTTCCATGTTGTATGCTCGTATGGTAGAGTAGTAGCTTAAGAAAATTGGACTATGTCATTGGAATTCTCTATTTTTCTGAAATTTGCTGGTTTGTCATGCTATGTTGTATTAGGAGGAAGAGTAGATGTGATTTCTGAGATATTGTTCTATTACTCATAAGAAATCTTCATGTTTGATTAGACCTTAATGAGCACTTCCTAGGAAAAGATTTGAAATTCTACATTGTGCTTGAAGTTAGCCTTTGTTGTTCATTCTCTTTCCAACAATGAAGGGTTGTGGCATTCTGTGTCTAATTATATCACTCATAGGAATGATTTGGGTTTGAAATGTTTGAATAGTTATGACATCTAGGAATTTCCATAAGAAATGTGAAAAGGTGTTGGATACATAGAAGAGCTATAAATGGGAGAACTTACACATGTTGACCAACTTATGATTTTTTTAATGACATATCATTTGATATTTTCTATTGGGTGATAATTTGGTTGCCACTTTTGGATAGTTTTAGCTCATAGATTTATAACTATCATTTGATAGTTTTAAGTATTACATCTCATATATATTAGGTGCTTGATATGGAGGTTTAGTGTAGATATATTTTGATATTGTAAACATGTTATAATTTATCTAAATCTCTAGTTGGTGATAGTCCTATCAAGTCTTACTCTATAAGTCTAATGTAATCAAGGTTTCACTAAATGACACATTGAGATTATTTGAAGTATGAGGGATTTTTCCCAAAAGGGTTTTCTCTATGTTAATCTATGTTATGTTATATATTATTATTATTGATTTAAATATGCTTCTACTTTCTAAAAGATTTAAAATTTCACAATATTTTCCTCATAATATTAGTGTAGTAAGTTCATTAATTTACCTTTCTTCCTTCCATTTTGTCTCAGAGCTTGACAATAAAATTCTAGTTTTTGGTAGAGAGTTCTTTGTACTAATATTAATTTGAGTAGGATCTTGTGCAAAGAGGTTTTTTACCTTACTGCAAGAAGAGATGAAAAACATCAATGATAGATATGTAGGAATAAGATTTAATTTATGGAAGCTCAAGATGGATGATGAGACTAGAATTTATAGGCTTAAGTATAACGATTTAAACCTACACTTACATGAAAAGAATATTAGGATAGGATGGATAGAAAAGAAAAAGGGTATTATTAGACTCATTTTGGATAATTCAATATTGTGGAATATGCATGAAGAGACTATCACAATGAATATTTGAAAGAAGCTTAGATAAATTTATCACCATAAATTTATGGTTAGTATATATTTTTCCTAAGAAATAAGTTATATAACCTCAAGATGGAGGATGGTGGATATATACGAAAACATGTAAATTAATTAAATATGGTAGATTCCTAGTTACACTTAATGGGAGGGAAAATGGAAGTGGATTGTTATACAAATTTTATGTGTCCCTTACTAGATCCCTAGGACCACCTTCTTATGGACATTAGGAGCACTACCACTAAATTCAATATGGATGAAGTTGGTGTATCTTTTCTTTCTAAAAAATGAGAAGGGAGAGTTCTATGTCATCTAAGGAGGCTATAATTGTGAAGGAAACAAAATCTAATAAGAGGGGTGAATATGTACACCAAATCTATTTAAAACTATCAACTTCAAAATTTATATCCAATCATGAAACTTGAATCAAAATAGCTATAGATAATCAAGAAACCACATAAGTACACATTCCCCAATGACAATACTAGATAATTGTGGAAACCCAAGATGGGAAAAACCATGGTGAGAATATCTACTTGGATCTACTATACAAATCTAGCCTCACAAACTAGTCCAATAAAAAATGGAACTTACAATATGAAGTAGGAACCAACCTATCTGAGACACAAATCCCTAATTTTATTTGTAGACACTAACCTACTGGTGACACCAATCCCAAATACAAAGATCTTAGCACCAACTCAGAGAGTAATACGAGTCCTCCCAAATCACAAGGATAAATTTTGCAAAAATTCAATGCTTATTGTACAACTTACACAAGATCTAAAATTTCTTTAGACACTCTCCTACACTCATTATGATCTTCTACTGATGGAATACAATGATTGAGATGCAAATCACATTGAATAATACTCACTCCCATAATTTCTCTCACATTCACTCATAATCTTACATATTCTCAGACTCTTGCATACTTATCATGTTTCATGAGACATAAGTTATATACAAAAAATTATATTAACATCAATCATATTGGCTAGGGGTCCACAATTTACTAGGTCAACATAAGGTGGACCTACATTCATATTACATGAAATGTGTAATAGGTCAGTCCTAAAACAAATTTGTTTTCAAAAATGGAATATGTTTCCATCCACTTTCATAGGAACCTTAACTTGGAAAAATATTATCATCCAATGTTATGTCCAGATGATGCATGCTCCTAGTCGTTGCCACACAGTTATAGAACCATCACTTGTTAATTAACTAGCACAGTGACCCTTCTATCACTTCAAAAAATTTGCATGTTGAACATGATGGAACCTACAAAATTTTCAAATTTTGAGTGCCCATGTTGGGTATGTGCAGGATCATCATAGAAAAAATAGGCCCTTAAGTGGCAAAAAATTCAGAAAAATCAGAGTTAGGCAACTTGACGTAAAAATTTGAACAAGTTATCTATATTATTTCAAAAATATGTAAGAATAGAATCTATAGAAAATTGAATGTAGTTTCTAAACTACTAGGTTTGTTAAAAAAAAAAAATCTATGTGGTGAAAATTTGAAATTTCAATGCAGTGGTACTTAAATTTCAGGGAAAAAATAAGAAGTAGGTGTTTGTCTAACCACCCTAACCACAATAAAATGATAATATTTTTTTATAATATTTTAGATATAAGTAGAGGACACATGCCCCAATGTGATCATATTTTTTTGTAATTTTTTTCCAAGTAAATAATTAATTATGAACTTTTTATTACAACATTTTAAAAAATATAAAAAACTCATATGTCTAACCACCTTAACTTGGTCAAAACTTCATGAAATTTAATTTTTCTTTTTTTAATCCTATGGTATGCGAAGCATAGAATGTGACACATGTTTTGGGTTCAAAAAATGTGATACCATTTGAAAGCTATAAATGTTTTTCAATCAACCTATCAATTAGGACTTTAGTTGTAATTTGAATAGAAAATGAATAATAGTTACTTATTAAATTCAAAGTAAAGCATAATTTATATTGGTGGAAATATGAGAATCTCTTTTAAAAACCCTTTTCATTTCATCAATTTTGGGTAAATATATAGTCGTCAGCCACATACCCATCATATTGCCACTTTTTGGCCCATCATGATCCTGAACATACCCTGTTGAAAAATTTAATTTGAACACTCAAAAGTGCCCCTAAAAAATCTACCCTAGTGACCTACTTTGGAGGATCATAATATGGAGCCAATTTTTTTTCATGTCAAATTCTTTGGTGGGAATATTCACTTGACAAATTTGAATATGTATGTCTGATTGCAACTTCCCATGATGAGTTTTGATAAGGTTTTGAAAAGAAAAGCTAGAGGGTTCTAGGACTATTTTACTGATTGCAAACTCTTAGGCCTGGGAATTGGCCTCCTATTCATATTGAAATTTCATTGCTAGATGATCAAAATGAAAAATGGATTGGTACTCTACATTCCCCTCATATTCATATACTCATTGGTACAATTTCAAAGTCTAATGATTGGTTTTGATCTTTTTACCAGGTCAAAAGTGAATGCAATTTGTTCTATTTTTACATCTGCATTTTCAGAGGGTTTCAAGGAGGTCAAGTTTGACCCTTAATAATATCTAGTGAAGAATGTGGATTGAAGGAAAGCCCTCTAGCAAACATACTCAATGGACCTAAATGATCTAATGTTTCCAGTGGTAGCCACCCAAGATGTGATTTGATATTTTTTAAGGAGGTGACTTTGTGAGCCTTAATTAGTTTTTTAACAGGTCCAATTGCAAAAAAATCAGAGTGAGCCAATTTGTTGATTAATATTTTGCATCTCAAGATGAATTTTTCCAAGCCATTTGTTGCATTGAACTTTTAGTTCAAATGGTAACATGCATGATTAGTTTCTGATGCCCAGGATGAGATCTGATGGGTTATTTAATTATCTTCTGACTATGACTTGGTCAAAATTGGTGTTCTAATTTTTTTTCAAAATTTGCAATTCTATAGGTGACCCATTATTCATTTTGGTCCAAAACATCTCCAACTCCATTCTTGTCAAAATTGAAGGTAATTTGATGCAATATTTTAATGGATTTTAGTTGTGGTAGAAAATAATTCTATGAACAATGAAAGTTTTGATAAAATGGGTTTTCTCTAAATAATTGATAATGCCCCTACACAAATTTTCACAACTTCAAGTGTCCCAGTTAGCCCACAATAAATTTTCCCTATTTAGGTTGTAGCTGAAATTAAATTTTCACTATTTCCTAATGTTCAAATTGCATATATTTAAAATATCTTGCATATTTTAAATATTATAAAAGGCAAGATGCACAGGAATAAAGGAAATGTCAATTAGGGAATTTTTTAATATTTCATATTTTATAAAGTTTCAAATTTAGAAACTTTTCTCTCACAGAGGCTTTGCCCACTTGCCCATGGCAGTAATGCTCATGGCATAAAAAAGTGGCAGGGAAGTGGGGAGAGGAGAATGAGAGGAGAAGAGGCTTGCAATAGCATGGAGATAAATTAAGTAAATTTTTAAATCAATTCTTTGAAACTTTGGATGGTAGAAAATATTTTATGAGTCATTTTTAGTGTGTTCCTGCCAACTTGTGGGGGGGAATCCTGATGGTCGCAACATCCGATGGGGGAGCAAGCAGGCTCCACCTAGCGTTTCTCAATGCTTGTGAACTTTATAAAATTTATAAAGGAATTGCTTAAAAGTTAATCTTTTATTTTTTATAAACTTTTCAACGCTCAAATATATAATTTACCTCCAACCCGTGGAGTTAATGTTGATGTGAGAAGAAAGGCAGCGGGGGTGCGGGGAGTGGCCTATGGTGGGCCTGTGGAGAAACATTTCAAGGAAATGTTTAAATGGGAATTATTTTTAACAGAGATTTAAAAATAGAAGGGTGGACATAAGGCATAGGTGAATACATTTTTAATAGCCTAAAGCAATTAAAAAAGCCTTCAAATATTAATATAAAACAAAAGTGTTGGGAAGAATATTTTAATTGGCTTTCAAGTGAAAAGTAAAAGGGCACCATGAAAATAAATCAAAGATAAATGGCTCTACTATAAGCATGAATATTTTATTTACTGGGAGATCAAAGTGTAAAGTGTATCTAGGAAACAAAAGAAGATTAAAAGAGTTTTCATGGGAAAAATGGAAATGAAGGTTTTTTCTTCAACTATGGTAAAATATTTTTCAGTATAAGGATGAGGAGTGAATTTTTTCATGAAGCATGGGTAATGTAACTTTCTATCACAAATTAAAGGTGAATACAAGCAAAATACAAAGGCAAAAAATAGGGCAAAGTGTTGAACGAATATTTTCAATGGAAGGACATAATGAAGAAGGTCATCACGAGGGGAATAATTTTCTGTTTGAGGGCAAGTGAATGCAATATGCATGAATCAAGGAGAAAATTCAATATTCTTCAGTAAGCAAAGGTAGTTATAGATCAATAGAGAAGAATGGATCCAGGTGTCAACTGTAGATGTAGTTTTAGGGTTTCTCCTTCTTCTATATATTATTTCTTGTCATTTGTACAAATTCTAAATTTTTGGTTTAAGGGAAGGAAATAGAGAGTGTATAGTTGGGAATTGGGATTTTAATTACAACAAATCAATGTAATGACATTTATAATAGTGTCAATTAGTTTGAGAAAATCAATGAAAATATTGCAGAAGTTATCTCCATTTTGTGTTCTCAAATTGCATATGGATTAAATATATCAATGCTATGTTGATTTTCCATTGCAATCTCTTCGCAGTTGTGTGATTTATGTATGGGTTTCTCCAAGTTAAGAATTAAATTTTGTATGCAAATTACTATGGATTTGAGGGAATGAAACAAATCTTTAAGTATACTTATGTAGTACTTAATATGATAGGTTATATTAATGTAAGATATTAATTATTAAAGGGGCACTAATTTGAAATAATTTTTTTAAATTTGCATTCATGATTTTATATTTGAATCAATGTCTTAGGATTAGGCACTGATCTATGATATTACCCAGACCATTTTCAGAAACAATCTAAATCACATTAAATCTCTGTTACTTTTGTCTTTTTTCTTTGTTGTTCAAGTTATATCTATTTCATGTATTTTCATGATATTTGAAAGAGTATAGAGGATGAATTTGAGAGAATTTCATCTATTAACCCTTTGGGTATGTGTAGGATCATCATGGAAAAAATAGGCCCTTAAGTGGCAAAAAATTCAGAAAAATCAGAGTTAGGCAACTTGACGTAAAAATTTGAATAAGTTATCTATATCATTTCAAAAATATGTAAGAATAGAATCTATAGCAAATTGAATGTAGTTTCTAAACTACTAGGTTTGTTAACAATAAATACAAATCTATTTCATGAAAATTTGAAATTTCAATACAGTGGTACTTAAATTTCAGAGAAAAAATAAGAAGTAGGTGTCTATCTGACCACCCTAACCACAATAAAATGATAATTTTTTTTTTATAATATTTTAGATATAAGTAGAGGACTCATGCCCCAATGTGATGGATATTTTTTTGTAATTTGTTTCTAAGTAAATAATTAATTATGAAATTCTTATTACAAATTTTTTAAAAATATAAAAACTCGCATGTCTGGCCACCTTAACTTGGTCAAAACTTCATGAAATTCAATTTTTATTTTTTTAATCCTATAGTATGCAAAGCATAAAATGTGATTCATTTTTTGGATTCAAAATATGTGATACCATTAGAAAGCTATAGATGTTTTTCAATCAGCATATCAATCAGGACTTTAGTCATAATTTGAATAGAAAATGAATAATAATTACTTATTAAATTCAAAATAAAGCATAATTTATATCGGTGGAAAGCTGAGAATCTCCTTTAAAAACCCTTTTCATTTCATCAATTTTGGGTAAAAAATAGTCGTCAGCCACATACCCATCATATTGCCACTTTTTGGCCCATCATGATCCTACACATACCCCTCTATGTGTTTGAGATGAAGATATCTAAGTTATGTGTTCTCAACAATGTTCAATGCAAATGGGATTATGCTTGAACCTGGTAGAATATACGATACCCATTATTCACGTACTTGAGAACTATCCACTTTCATAAGCCTGTAATTTGTTGCTTGGCATCAGTTTATCATACATTTAGGCCTACAATTAGGGTATGTGTAGGATCATCATGGAAAACATAGGCTCCTAAGTGGCAAAAAAATTAGAAAAATCAGAATTAGGTAACTTGGCGTAAAAATTTGAATAAGTTATCTATATTATTTCAAAAATATGTAAGAAAATAATTTGCAGCCAATTTAATGTAGTTTCTAAACTACTAGGTTTGTTTAAAAAAAAAAATCTATTTGGTGAAAATTTCAAATTTTAATGTAGTAGTATTTAAATTTCAGGGAAAAAATAAGAAGTAGGTGTATGTCTGACCACCCTAACAACAATAAAATGATAACATTTTTTTATAATATTTTAGATATAAGTAGAGGACTCATGTCCCAATGTGATGCATATTTTTTTGTAATTTTTTTCTAAGTAAATAATTAATTATGATTTTTTTATTAAAATTTTTAAAAATATAAAAAACTCGTATGTTTGACCACCTTCACTCTATCAAAACTTCATGAAATTCAATTTTTCTTTTTTTAATCCTATAGTATGCGAAGCATAGAATGTGATGCATGTTTTTGATTCAAAAATTATTATACCATTTGAAAGCTATAAATGTTTTTCAATTAGTCTATCAATCAAGACTTTAGTCATAATTTAAATAGAAAATGAATAATAATTACTTATTCAATTAAAAGTAAATCATAATTTATATTGGTGGAAAGTTGAGAATCTCCTTTAAAAACCCTTTTCATTTCATCAATTTTGGATTAAAAAAAGGTTGTCAGCCACATACCCATCATATTGCCACTTTTTGGCCCATCATGATCCTGCACATACCCATTAGGAACATCCTCTTGAATCCCTTTACATTAATATATCTTTAAGGAACACCCTCTGATCTGATTTAGGATCTAGACTAATTGCATAATTGAATGCTTAACTTAAAAAATTTAATGGAAACTCAAAAAAAAGTGTATATTATTGAAATTATGCCTTAAAAATCAAGGTGATAACGAGAATGTGAGAGAGAAGAAGAGAGAAACTGCAAACAATCTGATAATGGAGTTCACCGCAATCGTGACTACGTCTTCAGGTCCTCTCCAAAGAGCAACCAATCTGATTAATCTCCAAAAAATGATTACAAAATTTCTTCCACCTGTTACAAGATTTTTGTCTCCTCGGACAATAATGAATTACAAAAGAAAATCCTTCTCACATGCAACAAGCTTCACTAGGCTTCAAATGCACAAGCATAAAATTCACCATAAAAAATCCTAACTCTCACTTGGAAATCTTCTCACAATTCTCCCAAGTACGAAACTTAGTTCACCAAAATTTCACTTAGCTAAACAAAAAACACCTCCCCTTACAGTGCCAAATATCCCCTTTTTATACACAAAATTACCCAAATTGGTTACTAACCAATTGATTTTACAATATTCTCCCAAATCTCACATAATTCCCCCATTTTACATAATAAATCTTCAAATCTCCCATTATTTACATATAAAAATCATTAAAAATCCCCTTATTAAATTTAAATATTATTATAGCCCTTAATTTTTAGCATTCCCGGGCTTTAGAAGATTTATTTAAATCCTCCTTAACAGTTTAGGGGGATTATGTTTTAAAAGTGGCTTATAATGTTAAAATTAAGGGAATTCAGTTTGAGGAGTTATTAAAAACAACTTTATCCCATGCATATCCTGAAATGATCGGTGGTCTAATGGTGAGGAGTATTTTTGGGCGTGGGGTGGTTAGAGGTTCAACCCCCACCCCTCTTTTCTTATCCTCAAATTTAAATTGAAACTCATCAAATCTAAAGCAATGCCTCTACTAATTAGCACACATTGTGTGGTGAAATGGTTGACCAAAATTTTAGGAGGTGAGAGGTGCAACGTTCGACCCCCATGAACAAATTTTTACCATTGAATGCAATCGCCATGTTTGAGCCCAGCCACATGGCATGTTATCATTCACTATGGGGTGGACACGTGCTGAGATTTGATTGGCTAGGAGGATGCCACATGTCAACATGCAACTGGTCCATGTGTCAAGCTGTGATTCATCCATATCATTGAACTATGCTGCCCCACTGACATCATGCTGATGTCATCATGGTCAACCCATTTTGACCAAAACTTTGACTGGATGTATCTCACACATACAAACTCCGTTTGACACGAAACGAACATCATTGGAAAGGTCTCGACGAGGTCTTCGTGATGAGACCAGTGTTGAACAATTTTGGTGATTTTGAATTTTGACCCTTTTTTCTGACTTGGGTCTTTGAGTTGACTAAAGGTTTGACCAAGCATAACTTAGGCTTTGTAGCTCCATTTGACTCTGTTCAAATTGTGTTGGAGTAAGAATTCCAAATCCTCTCTGATGAAGATGTTTTTGGAAAAAAATGAGGAACTTCAAAATTTGACAAAAGTCCTCCAGATAAGGGCTCCCCACTGGAGAGCTTTTGGACCTCCAAAAGTGGCATTTATTTAGACATCAAGTGAGGACTTTGCCTCCCCACTTGTCTTGTATCATTTGTACATCTATAAGCCTGGATCACAATCACAATGAAGACTGCAACAACATTGTTGAACATAGACATCATTCTATCACTTCCATAAGCATCTACATCAACTGTCATAGCCACTAACCAACAAACATTGACTAGCATCAAGCTATACAATAATGCAGATATGAAAGAGAATAAACCAACAACATATTGATCTCCCATAACAGAAACATTTTTACCCAAGGGACCATCAATTCTTTCAATCACCATTCCCTCATGTTGTACTGTGGGTGCATCCTGTGGCATCTGACACTGGTTACCTACTCCAAGTTCATTCCTAGAACCACTTGTACTGATAGACATAAGAGTTAAATCTTTACTTGCATTAATTACCCTCTTTAATTGTCCTGTGTTTGCAAAAGAAAGATCATTGTTAATCATGTGAGAATGTACAATATACTGTATGCCATCTTTAAACAAATGATAATGATTCTTTTCCCTATATAAAATAGCTTTTTGATCATATAGATAAGGGCTACCTAGCACTATCCCACATATATCTAGTGGAACCACATCAAATTGTACTTCATCTACAAACTTACTAGTGATTGCAGATTTCAAAATGCATTGTCTTGATACTTGCAATTTATCATTCTCACAAATCCAACATAGTGGATAAGGTTTCTTATGCAGTGTAGTTTTCAATCCCAAGTTCCTAACAACACTTTCTAAAATCAAGTTAACTTGAGAACCACTATCTATGAGTGCATCAAGTTTCACATTCTTAGCAATAACCCTTATGTGAAAAAGTTCATTCCTTTTCTTATCATCAGAGACTTCATTAACTTTAGGTGTAGAGGCACAAATATCAAAGGAAACACTGGAAATAGGAGCTTTACCTTTCAAAACCATAGCTATTATCTTAGTTTCATCAACCGAATCAGAACCAAGATCCATAACAACATTTGTGGCTTTCTCCTTTCCTTTCTGTTTCTTGTCCCACTTAGGCTTCGATTATGGTTGCAACTTCAAATAGTGATCTTGATCATGACCCTTCCTATCACAATGAGAGCAAGAAAGCTTGTCATCCTTCTTGACTGTAGCTGTCTTCTTTCCTTTCCCTATCTCTCCAAACTTAGATGATTTCATTACAGAGTTATCATTATCAAACTTATCAATAAAAGAACCCTTTCCTCTTGACTCTAAATGTGTAGCTTGGACACAAACTTCATCAAAATTAGTAGGGCTCAAGACAAAAATAGAATGTCTGAGATATGAGTGAAGACCTCCTATGTACTTTAACAAAGTATCCTAGGTGTACAAAGGTAAATTTAATGCAATATCCCTTTTACAAAACTCGTGGGTGTAATCTTGAACAAACTATCCTTTCCCTTGCCTAAATTTTTTCTAGTTCATCATTAATTGTTGCATATGGCCTAGGGGATAAAACTGCTTTTTAAGAGCACTAACAAATTCTAACCAAGACAAATTGACTCTACCATGCTGTGAAATTTTTGCTCTAGTCCTACTCTCCCACTAGGTGAGAGTTGAACCTCCCAACCGAAGAGTGGCTAACTGAATCCTAGAATCGTCATCAAAGAGGTTTTGGACTCTACAATAGACTTGTACTTGTTGAATCCAATCATCTAGTTTTTCAACATCTAATTCTCCACAATACTTAGGTAGTTCAAATTTAACATCCTATTTAATATTAGGCTTATTTACACCCTTAAAAGGATTAGCAGAAAGAGAATGTGTAGATGAAGAAGGAGAATAAGGAGGAGAAGAAGGAGGAGTAGATGGAGGAGTAGATGGAGGAGATTTTGGGGGTTCATCACCACCTCCTGGTTGCTTCTTCTTTCCAAGTTATAGTCTCCATGATCTTCTTGCTTCAATGCATTATCTTCTTCAAGTTTCATGCATTCTTCCCTTTCTTTGAGAAGCATCTCCAACATAGCTCTCATTTTCCAGAAGGCTCTTCGAAACTCCTGTCACTGAGTTCTTCGGGTACCTCCATTCCAGACACAAACATTTTCAGAAAAGTTCTTCGCTTCCCGATTTCAGGATTAAATTCTTCAAGCTTTCCTTTGCCCTTCTGAATCTTGGATCTTCTTAGTATTCACAACAAATCTGCAATGCTAGTCACCAAATTCTCTTATTAACATGATTTGATTTAGGATCTAGACTAATTGCATAATTGAATGCTTAACTTAAACAATTTAATGGAAACTCAAAAACAAGTGTACATTATTGAAATTATGCCTTAAAAATCAAGGTGATAACCAAAATGCGAGAGAGAAGAAGAGAGAAAGTGCAAACAATCAAATAATGGAGTTCGCCACAATCATGACTACATCTCCAGGTCCTCTCCAAAGAGCGACCGATCCGATTAATCTCCAAAAAATGATTACAAAAGGTTTTCCACATGTTACAAGATTTTCATCTCCTCGGACGATAATGAATTACAAAAGAAAATCATTCTCACATGGAACAAGCTTCACTAAGCTTCAAATGCATAAGGATAAAATTCACTATAAAAAATCCTAACTCTCACTTGGAAATCTTCTCACAATTCTCCCAAGTATGAAACTTAGTTCACCAAAAATTCACTTAGCTAAATAAAAAACACCTCCCCTTACAATGCCAAATATCCCCTTTTTATACACAAAAATTACCCAAATTGGTTACTAACTAATTGATTTTACAATATTCTCCCAAATCTCACATAATTCCCCCATTTTACATAATAAATCTTCAAATCTCCCATTATTTACATATAAAAAACATTAAAAATCCCCTTATTAAATTTAAATATTATTATAGCCCTTAATTTTTAGCATCCTCGGGCTTTAGAAGATTTATTTAAATCTTCCTTAACAGTTTAGGGGGATTATGTTTTAAAAGTAGCTTATAATGTTAAAATTAAGGGAATTTGGTTTGAGGAGTTGTTCAAAAACAACTTTATCCCATACATATCCCGAAATGATCAATGGTCTAATGGTGAGGAGTATTTTTGGGGGTGGGGTGGTTAGGCACTCAACCCCCGCCGCTTTTTTCTTATCCTCAAATTTAAACTGCAACTCATGAAAACTAAAGCAACACCTTTATTAATTAGCACACATTACATGGTGGAATGGTTGACTGAGATTTTAGGAGGTGAGGGGTGCAAGGTTCGACCCCCATGATAGATCTTTACCATTGAATGCAACCATCATGTTTGAGCCCAACCACGTGGCATGTTATCATTCACTACGTTGTGGACATGTGTTGAGATTTGATTGGCTAGGAGGATGCCACATGTCAACATGCAACTGGTTGATGTGTCAAGCTATGATTCATCCATGTCATTGTACGGTGCTGACTGTGCTGCCATGCTGATGCCATGCTGATGTCATCATGGTTAACCCATTTTGACCACAACTTTGTTTGGCTGTATCTCACACATATAGACTCTGTTTGACACAAAACGAGTGTCATTGGAAAGGTCTCGACGAGCTCTTCGTGATGAGACCAGTGTTGAGCACTTTTGGTTCTTTGTAATTTTGACCCTTTTTTTGACCTGGGTCTTTGAGTTGACTGAAGGTTTGACCAAGCATAACTCGAGCTCCATAGCTCTGTTTGACTCCGTTCAAATTGTGTTAGAGTCATAATTCCAAATACTTTCTGATGAAGATGTTTCTAGAAAAAATGAGGAACTTCAAAATTTGACAAAAATCCTTTGGATCACCCTCTTGGAATGAAATATATCTGTAAGTATGATTACACAGTAATATGAGAGGTTACATTAATATAAGGCATTAGTTGATAAAGGTCCACTAATTTGAAATAAGTTGTTTAAATTTGCATTCATTATCTGAGTTTTAACTCCATGCCCTAAGATTAGGCACTGATATGTGATATTACCCAGATCATTTTGAAAAATGATATAAATCATATTAAATCTTTGTTACTTTGGTCTTTTTTTCTTTTTTGTTCAAGTTATATTTGTTCCATGTATCTTCATGATATTTGAAAGAGTATAGAGGCTGAATTTCAGAGAATTTCATCTATTAAACCTATATGTGTTTGAGATGAAGATATCTAATTTATGTGTTCTCAAAAATGTTCAATGAAAATGGGATTATGCTTGAACTTGGTAGAATATACAATACCCATCATTCATATACCTGAGAACTATTCACTCTCATAGGCCTATAATTTGTTGCTTGGCATGAGTTTATCATACTTTTAGGCCTACAATTAGGAACACCCACATAAGTCTTATGGAGCTCAATGTGTAGAAGGATTTCATGGCCTTGTTCATTGGCTTTTCTTGTCTTCAATCTCTTGATAGTGAAAATTCCTTGTCCTAAACACTTAATCCCCTAGATTAGGCATTGTGTTTCTCCTTAGTATTGAAGGTTGCAAGAAAAAGAACCAACAGATTAGTGACTCTGGTGGGGAAACATCAAATGAGTATCTATTTGCATAGAGTCAAGAATTTGGTGAATTTGAACATCTAGTTTAGATATTGAGAAGTTTTCAAACTTGGAAGTGATTGTGTTGTAGCAGATTTCAAGGAATTTATGTGTGACTTTGTTGTTGGAGAAGACCCAAAAGGAAATTCATCTTTGAAGGGGGTTCATACTGCTTGAATTTTAGTTCTTTGTGAAGAGAGGTGGTGAATCTTTCTAAAGAACCTATTGAAAATGTGAAGAGAGTTCCAGATTTTCAAAAATTTTAGTCAAGAAGAAAACTTAGCAGCTACTAGAAATTCCCAAGTATTTTCATAAATTTAAACAAAGTATTATTATGTTTGAAAGTATTTTATGAGAAGTCTTCAAGCCTTGAAAGAATATTGATTCCATATTGAGTGAATTAAGCACTAAGAAAAGGAATGGTAGTGGTAATTTTTTCATACTTCTAAGCTATAATCTAAAGCTTCTATGCTGTAATGAAGAAGTATGCTTGTTCTTGAAATCTGCCCATTAGAGAGATTTTAGATGTAGATGTATTTGTGTTATGCATTGTAATATTTTAAGGTCATGATAAAAGAAAGAAATAGGGAAGTGATCAACTATAGAGTTGATGTTTCAGGCTTGTAAGGGTATAAGAAAATGTATCATCAACCTATGCATCCATGTGTGGACTATGATGTAAACATGAAGAGTGTCCAACCCATGTCATATCATCAAAGAAGTTTCTCTGTGGAAAGATATTGACCATTGAATTTTAATGGTATTCAAGTTTTCCCAAACCTTGTTCCTAATGAAGTTAGGGAACACTGTCCAAAGTTCAAAGGGAAAAGATCATAATCAACATCTCAACATCTACAATAATTTTTTGATTTGATGGGAGATTATGAGATAAGTCATGAATATTTTGTCATTAAGTTCTTTGTTCAATCTCTCAAGTAAGATGTTAGAGATTGATTTTCATATTTTCCAGTGTGTTCTATCTCTTCATGGAATGAATTCATGGAAACATTCATACAATATTTTGGAGAAAGAATTAATCCAAATTAAGTGAGACAAAAACTTATGAACATCCAGAAAGAAGAAGATGAGTTAGTCCCATCTTTCAATCTTAGATTTTCAAAAACATTAGGTGACATTCTTGAAAGTATGATACCAAATGATGTAGTGTGTTTGGTTGTATACTTGGGTGCATTTGATGAAGAAATGATATCTATTAAGAGATAAAGAGCATATAAAATTGTAATGGATATTGAGAACAAAATGATATACTCAATGATGAAAGGATACATGGCTTCAAGTGTTGGCTATCCTAGCACACCTCATGCAAATGAAATTGATGAATTAGACAATAGAAATGATTGTCAAGATGATGATGCTTCTGCTATTGTGATTTTTCCATCACTACAACACACAAATCATAGTGAACTCCAAGTTGAACATCAA
Organism: Sequoia sempervirens; assembly: GCA_007258455.2. Lineage (NCBI taxonomy): Eukaryota > Viridiplantae > Streptophyta > Pinopsida > Cupressales > Cupressaceae > Sequoia > Sequoia sempervirens. Next base: position 638,281,787 of record VDFB02281492.1, read on the forward strand.
CAAAATATGAGCAAAGTTGATCATATATCTTTTGTTCAAGAATTGTCTAACATGAAGAGGCACAAGGGAGAATCACCCTATGATGTGTTCTCAATATGTTTGGATGCCTTGTTGGAAGTCCCCAAAAATTTCAGACTTGAGAATTCAACATGCATTGATTTATTTTATGAAATGTTTGAGCCAGGGTTGAGTACCTTGCCAAAAGAATTGAAACCTTATAGTTTTGATTAGGTACTTGATTGGATTAAGATTGTAGAAGGTGAACCATAGATTTTTATGTGTGTTATGACTCTCTTACTCTCTTAGGGTTTTTCACCTAAAGGAGAGAGAAAGACACCAAACTCTAGGCGGTTCACCCAAATTAAGGCAAGTATAATGAAAATATGCCTAAATGCAATGATCTAAATGTAATAAACTAAAGAGATAAACTAATTCTTTATGCAAAACTGAAGAAATATGATATGTTTGAAAACATGCTGCAATATGCAAAAAAGTATGAAAAGATTTAAAAGAAGCCCTAGAAATGAAAATATAGTAGAATAGAAGCAACAAGAGATAAGTATTAGGCACCTAGAAACTCTGAAGACTTGAAAATAGCTCTGAAATTTTAAAATGTTGACTTTTTAACTATCTAGGACTCATTCACCGCCATGGGCGAATTAGTCCTAGATCAGGGTTTCTGCCCATAACTCTGTTTCTACCAAAAGGGTACTAGAATTTGCATTTTTTCCTAATAGAAACCTTCAATAGGACTCATTCTCTAGTAGTGGTGAATTATTCCACTTTTTGTTTTTCAAAACTAGAAACTACATATCTACACTTTATCACCTACACTACAGTTCTAGACTAATTCACGGATTTGAATCTTCAAAAATTCTTGCAAAATAGAATATAGTTTGTTGTCTAATGAAGGTTTGCCTCGGTCAAACCCCTAATGTGTAATTAAACCTTGGAGAAATAATAAAATCTACATAAAACCCTAGCCTTAAGTGTGTCTAAGACTAGGAAAATTTGAAGTAAAGCAAAACCCTATTCTAATGTGCTAGAATAAGATTGTTTAAAGGAACATGAATGATGCAAGACTTCAATACAAGAAACCCTACAACATTTTAAATGTGAATTAATGACATGAAAACCTTAAATCTGAAGATAGAGTGAAAATGTAAGATGGAATCACTTTGAAAACAAGTCTTTAGGCTTGATTTGATAGCTATTTGCATCTCCTCAACCTAGATTTCTCCATGATTCTCCATAGGCATCCATGATCAACCCTTTGTAATGCAATATATTGAATAAGAAGTGAGCTTGAAGACTTGTAAAATCCCTAGCTTACTACCCCAAAGCTTCAACTTTGCTATAGAAAGATTGATGAATCTTCTTGTGGAAGATATTCAACACTTGACTTTTGAAGTTTTGCTTGTAAAAATGACTAAAGATTGTTTAAAATGACCTAAAAATGTGTATTTATAGGAATCAATACCTAATTTCCTATATTTAGACCTAAGAGGCCAACATCCATTGAAAAATTGAATTAAGTCAATGAGTTTCCCTCTTGAAATTGAGATTTCCCTCAAAAGGGACTCATTTGCCACCCTTGGTGATTGGGTCCCACCAAAGGGGACTCATTCGCCAAAGGTGGTGAATGGGTCCCCCTTGTGGTTTTTGGAGGTGGTTTTTTGAGATATGAATGAATTAAGTATTATTTGTTGGGATTTGTATGATTTTTAAGTGAAATGGGCCTCTAGATAAAAAATGACGGGTCTTAGGGGCCTATAAATGCTAATTTGAAGAATAATTAATGCAAGGGTACTCAAAAGTAGGTCCAAATTAAGCATGAAATTATCTATTTTTCCAAGAGCATCCAATTTTCTACACCACAGAAGGATCCAAGTGTGACTATGCACAAAATATGATGTCTCAAGATGTTGATGGCAGCTATCCTATTGAGAAAAAATAGAAAAAAATGCAAACAAGTGGAAAGGGTATATCAGAAAATGAACATCCATCTTGTTGTATGGATGAGGATAGTGATTACAATCAGCCCACAAGTAGTGTATATGAAAAACTATGTACCAATGATGAAGATAAATATACACTTACAAGTGTTGCTGATTTCTCATCACAAATTAGTGGTCAAGATATTGTTTAGATGAAAATATAATCATTCGCTCTAAAAAATTTGAGCATAATTTATGTAGTGATGAATTTTCTTGTGATGAGGATCATGATGAGAGTGAAGTTTCTAATTATTTTTCTGAGGATTGTGGATGCTCTTATGAGGATGATCTAGAGGTATTTTTATTCACATGAAGGATGCAATGATATGAATGTTCATGAAGTCTCTTGTTCACAAGTCAATGAAAAAATCCTATTTGATGCATCCCTAGAATATAATTTGCATTTTCTATCAATGGAGCATGTTAATTGTATGCACAATGAAGAATTTTAAGATAGGAATGTGTGTGTTCAGTATCTTGATCTTGAACATAGTACTAGAAATGATGAAGATGCTGATGAATGTGCTCATGAACATGCTACTTATGACTATTTATATGAAGCAGATATGGAGATGTTAGCTATGCATGAAAAGGATGATGATGTACTCATGGATGAAAGAAGGGTTTCATTATTGAATGATCAGAATGTAGATCATGACAAGCACATGGATCTCAAATCAACATTATTAGGGTATGTGCAAGATCATCATGGAAAAAATAGGCCCTTAAGTGGTGATGAAAATTGGAAAAAAATAGAGTAAGGAAACTTGACGTAAAAATTTGAATAAGTTATCTATATTATTTCAAAAATATGTAAGAATAGAATCTGTAGAAAATTGAATGTAGTTTCTAACTACTAGGTTTATTTAAAGAAAAATCCTTTTGGTGAAAATTTGAAATTTCAATGCAGTAGTACTTAAATATCAGGAAAAAAAAAGAAATAGGTGTATGTATGACCACCCTTAGCACAATAAAATGATAATATTTTTTTTATAAGATTTTAGATATAAATAGAGGACTCCTGTCCTAATGTGATGCAATTTTTTTTCCAAGTAAATAATTAATTATGAATTTTTTATTACAAATTTTAAAAAATATAAAAACTCGTATGTCTGACCACCTTAACTTGGTAAAAACTTCATAAAATTCATTTTTTTTAATCCTATAGTATGCAAAGCATAGAATGTGACACATTTTTAAGACTCAAAAAATGTGATATCGTTTGAAAGCTATAGATGTTTTTCAATCATCCTATCAATCATGACTTTAGTCTTAATTCAAATAGAAAATGAATAATATTATTTATTAATAAAGCATAATTTATATTGGTGGAAAGCTGAGAATATCCTCTAAAAACCCTTTTTGTTTCATCAATTTTGGGTAAAAAAAAGGTTGTCAACGACATACCCTACACATACCCATCATATCGCCACTTTTTGGCCCATGATGATCCTACACATACCCATTACCCATTGACAATGTGAAACAATTTGATGAATTTTCAAATTGTGTTGATATTACAAAATTTTTTGGTCTATGTGTAGAGTAGCCATATGATGCAGACAATGGTGGATCTCATGTTAGTCAATGTGAAATTGAGTTATTTACTGATGTTCCTTATCTTCACAATATGATTATGGACACGTTTTCAGCCAATGAGGAAAACATTTATGTGAAGGAAAACAAAAATGCTTGTTCAAGTGCTAATGAACAAATTTCATATAACAGTGAGTCTTTAGCACATAGGTCAATATGCCTATCAATTATTGATATTGCACATGAATTCATTAGTGCACATGAAAGTGTTTTTGTTGATCATGTTAATCTTGAAAGTGATGGCATTCAAAGTGATTCAAATATTCATATTGACATTGTGGAGAGTAATATTGAACATGCTATGAAAAATCAATGTGAAATTTTTGGCTCAGTGTTAAATTCTGAATTATTTGAATATTTATTTGAAACATTCCTTATGGAATTGCATAATGTTCTAAAGAATTATTTTGACATCATGTGTGAACCTGTGATTGAAAACAATGTTTATGCATTGGAGGTTGACATTTTTTCTGAATACCTTGATTTGAATGTAGATGAAGGTATTGTGGGTGTTGATAAATTTGATTTTCAAAACCTTAAAGCATGTGATGATGTGATTGAGTTGTGTTCCTAGAATGATAATAAACTGACCTATGGTGCAATTCAATTAAATGAGTTTCAAATGTGTGAGCATTCTTTGCTCAACACACAAGAGGATTGCACATTGTTTTAGAGGCATGATATCTTCTTTAAGCATAATCATTATGAGGGGGTAAATAAATGTGATATTACTATGTTTTCATATGGTCTTAATCATTATCCTCATATGTTACCACTTGCTACAAAATCAGAAAATGAAGGGATAGGAAATGATCTAGTTTATGTGATTGTGTTGCCATGTGAAAATAAAGCTAAACGAGGAGCAAGTTCTCACTTGTTCAAAGGTAGCTTGACACTTGTGTTTGCAACAATGCAGTCACTATGTTGTTGTGGTGTGACAGAGGTAAATGTGGATTGAGGGAAATCAGTTCCTTCAACAGGCTAGTTTTTGACAAAGGAAAACATGGGTTCTTCTTTTCATTTGGTGGCCTAGGGCCATAAAATATGGTTTTGAAAATTTAATTAAGACTATATCACCCAATGTTCTGGCACTTGGTCTGCTCTCCCAGAGACCTAGAATCTCGCCTTGCCCACAAGGGGCATGCATCCCCAGTTGGAGCCACTGATGGCACATTCAAAAATTTCAAATTTTGAGTGCCCATGTTTAAAAATTTGATCTGTACACTTAGAAGTGGCCCTAAAAAATTTGCCTGAGTGACCTACTTTGGAGGATCATAATATGAAGCCAGTTAATTTTCATGTCAAATCCTTTGGTGGGCATATTCATTTGACATATGTGAACATGTATGTCCAATTTCAACTTCCTATGATGAGTTTTGATAAGGTTTTGTAAAGCAAAGCATGAGGGTTCTAGGACCATTTTGCTGATTACAAACTCTCAAGCCTATGAAGTGGCCTCCTATTCAGATTGATATTTCACAGTTGGATGATCATCATGGAAAATGGATTGGTTCTCTACATTCCCTTCATATTCATATGCTCACTTGTTTGGTTTTAGAGTCTCATGATCAGCTTTGATATTTTTACGAGGTCAAAAGCAAATATAGTTTATTATTTTTTTACATCTGCATTTTCAGATTGTTTCAAGGAGGTCAAGTTTGACCCTTAATATTTGGTGAAGAATGTGGATTGAAGGAAAGCACTTGTATACACATACTCAATGGGTCTGAATGATCTAATTTTTCTAGTGGTAGCTCCTCAGGATGCGATTTGATAATTTTTAAGGAGGTGACTTGGTGAGGCTTAATTGGTTTTTTAATAGGTGAAGTTGCAAAAATGTCTAAGTGAGCCACTTTGTCGATTAATATCTTGCACCTTAGGATGAATTTTTATAAAGCATTGAATGCTCAAATATATAATTGTCTACTAGCTTGTGGAGTTAATGTTGTTGTGAGAAGAAAGGCAACGGGGGTGCAAGGAGTGGCCTATGGTGGGCCCGTGGGAAAACATTTGAAGGAAATGTTTAAATGGGAATTAATTTTAAGAGTAAGTTAAAAATACTATGGTGGAGGTAAGGCATGAGTGAATACATTTTAATAGCCCAAAGCAATTAAAAAAGTCTTCAAATATTAATATAAAATAAAAGTGTTGGGCAGAATACTTTAATGGGCTTTCAAGTCAAAAGTAAAAGGGAACTATGAAAATAAATCAAAGTTAAATGGCTCTACTATAAGCATGAATGTTTTATTTGCTGGGATATCAAAGTGTAAAGTACAGCCAAGCAACAAAACCAAATTAGAAGAGTTTTCACGGGAAACATGGAGATGAAGGTTTTTTCTTTCGCTATTGTAAAATATTTTTCACTGCAAGGATGAGGAGTGAAGTTTTTCATGAAGAAAGGGTAGGGTAATTTTCCGTTGCATATTAAAGGTGAATACAAGCAAAATATAGAGGCAAAAAATAGGGTAAAGTGTTGAATGGATATTTTCAATGGAAGAACATAATGAAGAAGGTCATCATGAGGGGAATAATTTTCTATTTGGGGGCAAGTTAATGCAAGATGCATCAATCAAGGAACAAATTGGAGATTCTTCAAGAAGAAAAGGTAGTTATAGATCTACAGAGAAGATTGGATCCAGGTGTCAACTACATATATAGATTTAGGGTTTCTCCTTCTTCTATATCTTCTTTCTTCTTCTTATTTGTACACTTGAGTTCTAAATTTTTGGTTTAGGGGAAGGAAATAGAGAGTTCTTAACTGGGAATTGGGGTTTTACTTACAAAAACTGAATGTAAAAACTTTTATAACAGTGTCAATTAGTTTGAGAAAATCAATGAAAATATTGTAGAAGTTATCTCCAATTTATGTTCTCAAATTGTGTATATGGATTAAATATATCAATGCTATGTTGATTTGTCACTACAATATCTTTGCAGTTGTGTGATTTGTGTATGGGCTTCTTCAATTTAAGAATTAAATTATGTATGCAAATTACTATGGGTTTGAGGGAATGAAATGGATCTTTAAGTATAATTATGTGGTAATATGAGAGTTTACATTAATGTAAGGCACTAATTGTTAAAGGCGCACTAATTTGAAATAAGTTGTATAAATTTTCATTCATGATTTTAGATTTGATTCAATGCCTTAGGATTAGGCACTGATCTATGATATTACCCTAATCATTTTTAGAAACAATCTAAATCATATCAATTCTCTATTACTTTGGTCCTTTTTCTTTGTTGTTCAAGTTATATTTGTTTCATGTATTTTCATGATATTTGAAAGAGTATAGAGGCTGAATTTGTGAGAATTTCATCTATTAACCCTCTATGTGTTTGAGATGAAGATATCTAAGTTATGTGTTCTTAGCAATGTTCAATGCAAATGGGATCATTCTTGAACCTGGTAGAATATACAATACCCATCATTCATATACCTGAGAACTATCCACTTTCATAGGCCTGTAATTTGTTGCTTGGCATGAGTTTATCATACATTTAGGCCTACAATTAGGAACACCCTCTTGAATTCTTGTGGAGCTCAAAGTGCAGAAGGATTTCATGGCCTTGTTCGTTGGCTTTTCTTATCTTCAATATCTTGATAGTGCAGATTCCTTTTCCTAAACACTTAATACCCTAGTTTAGGCATTATGTTTCTCCTTAGGATTGAAGGTTGCAAGAAAAAGAACCAATAGAACATAACTTCCAAATACTATACTATATGATATAACATGTGTAGACATACTCTCCATTCAAACCATAGAGATACATATTCTTTTAGAAAGAGATACTGAACATGAATGTATTGCTAGAGAAATCTCTCTGCCTTAAGTAACTAACCTCAAACATTCCAGACCAGACTTCTAGATTACTTCTATCAACACAAATAGATGAAATAATGATATTGTAAGTATATTGTAAGAAGTCAAATTCATTGTTCTCAAAATGCACTATTAATGATAATTCAAGTACTATTTCATTCAATATTTAGCTAGCATTACACCACCTTAGACATAACTCCCTTGACATCAATGAACTCCTTTGACATCAATGACAACCTATGATCGAAAATCTCCCCCTTTTTCATTGATGGAAAATATCAAAATGTTGGCCACAAATGAAAACAAATCTAACATTGCCAAGATTGGGAAAATAGCTCACAGTGATTCCCACTTTCTCCTCTTCAAAGGATTTTTATTTTTTATTCCTATTTCTCCCCTTTGACATCAATGGCAAAGGTCAACTAATTTTCTATCACTTTGCACAATCTAAAAACTTATTTCCTAGATAGACTCCCCTTGAGTCCATACCACACTACTTCTGAAAACAATATGCAAGTCTACCATGCCTTCTTGTGGTAGGGAGTTAACACTCCCACTTAAAATAAACTTTCCTCTTCACTTAAGAGGAGGGAGTAAAAACTCCCAACTTCTACTAGAGATACTCAAAAGTCTCCTTAACAAGTATTTTTGTTAAAATTTCTACTACTTGCTCCTTTGTTTCAATATATTCCATCTTCACTTCTTTGTTAGCAAACTTTTCTCTTAAGAAATGATACTTTACTGCAATATTCTTTTCCATTGAGCACATTACAAGATTCTTTGCAATTTTTATAAAATTGATAGTATTACACAAAATGGAAATGGGTTCATCAAACTTAATCTTCATCTCCTTCAAATTATCCTTCATCCATAATATCTGAGTGCAACATGAAGTTGTTGTAATGTACTCTACCTCTGTTGTAGATAAGGTTATTGAATCTTGTTTTTTTCTTATCCATTATAGAAGATTATCACCTAGAAAGGGTGAAATTATCACTCTTAGGATACTAAAAGTTAAAATGGATTATAGCCTTCAAATATCTAAATACCCTCTTTACTACTTTGACATGAGTTTACTTAGCTACTTACTAAAATCTAGCCACCATTCCAACCACATGCATTATATCTAGTCTAGATGTAGTTACATATAAGAAAATACCAATCATGGATCTATACAAGGTTTGGTCTACTAGAGAAGATTCATCAACTTTACTTAGTTTACATCTGGTAACCATAGGTGTACTAATTAGTTTACATTCTTTTATCTTGAACTTGTTTAACATTTCCTTTATATACTTGTTCTGAGAAATGAATATGCCTTTATTTGATTGAGAAATCTATAAACCAAGATATAAAGATAATTTACCAAGCATTAAAATTTTAAAAATTTCTCTATATTGTATTCTAGAACTCCTTGCACATGTCATCACTACTTCCACCAAAAATAATATCATCAACATACACAATAATAATCAATAGTTGATAACCTTTTATTTTTTATGTATAAATTACTATGCACATAGCCTTTCTAGAACCCTTGTTGCTTTAGATACCTATTCGACCTAGAATAACATGCTCTAGGAGCTTGTTTCTATCCATAAAGTTCCTTCTTTAGTCTACAAACAAAATCCATATTATCTGAGCATTAAAATTATTTTGGTTGCTCAATGTAGAATTCTTCTAACTTCCCATATAGATATGTTGACTTCACATCCATCTGATATACCTTGAAGTTTTGGAATGCTAATAAGGCATAAACTATTTTGATTGCTTCCAATCTTGCTATCAGAGAAAATATCTAGACTCAAAATTAATTCTTTCAACCTAAGCATATCCTTTATAGACAAGTCTAGCCTTGTTCCAAACCACTTCTTCATCTCTATTCAACTTGTTTCTAAAGACCCACTTGGTACCAATAATATTCTTGCCTTTAGGTCTTGGAACCAGTTCACAATTTTCATTTTTCTTTATCTGAGTCAGCTCTCCCTCCATAACATCTATCCATGCTTTCTCTTTTCTTGCCTCTGTATAGGACCTTCATTCAATATTTGATAGTAATAAAATGTGTACCTTCTCATTGAATTTCTCAATCCTTCTCCAAATCTAAACTCCATTGTTCTCATCTCCAATAATCTGATCTTCAAAATGATCCTGTTGGACAAACCTTGCTAAAGTATTTGTAGTAGTATTCTTAGAATCAACTTTCAAGTCTTCATCAATGTTTTGGATTGGTGCTTCATCATCTTCTACTTTTGGAATATTAGTATACTATATTATCTCATCAATACTTACATTTATACTTTCAACAATCCTTTTCAGTATCTTACTATAACATCTATATGCTTTACTTTTAAAAGAAATATCAAGAAAGACACCTTCATTAGATCTAGAATCAAACTTACCCAAGTGTTCTTCATTCCTCTTCATATAACACTTGCTTCCAAATATCTTGAAACATCTAACTAAAATTGGTATTCCTCTCCATAATTCGTATGGTGTTTTACCAATCCTTAGTGTGATTTGAGCCTTGTTTAAAATATATACTATTGTTTGAACTGCTTCTCTCCAATATATATATGGTAATGTTGTTTAAATTAAAATTGTATATTTCAGTTCTTTCTTTCAAGCTGAAACTTTCCCTCTTGGTTGGCCCAACTTCTTACACTTACGCTTGAACACAACTTTACTATGGTGTCCCTTTTTCTTACGATAAAAATATTTAATTTCCCCATTGCTTATACCTGACCTTTTATTATTGCTTCATAATTATCATGCTTTCTCTTGTTGAAAATTACATCCTATATCTTCTACATTTGTTCTCTTTTCTTTTGCTAAAAGAGTCAAAATCATATCTTCTACGTTTTGAGAAGTTATTCGATTGTGTAATAATCATATTATTATAATTTGAAGGTAAACTATTTAACAATATAGCTATAGCATCATCATCATTTATCAGAGCGTTGACTTCTGCTAGTTGCTTAATGAGAGACCTTAAATTACTTATGTGATTTAACATTGTGATTCTATCATCCATTTTGAACCTAAATAATTCTTGTTTTGAGAACTTTGCATTGCGTGCTTTTTCTCCAAACAATTGATCTAGATCATCCTAAATTTCCCTCGATGATTTTTCCAAATCTATGTGATGTAATTCAAAATCAAAAAGAGCAAGACCAATAATAGCTTTGTCTTTATCATCTGTACTATTCCAATTTAATAACTTATTTGCATTTGTAGGTGAGTTTTCTTTTTTACATACTATTCCCCATAATTTTTTATTAATTAGGTTCATTTGAATTTTTATTTTTCAAATATGAAAATTAAAACCAAAATACTTATCTAATACAATCTCCATAATGTTATATCCTCTTTAAATCAATCTCAAGATCTCTCTTATATCACCGTTAAACCCATAAAAGCAATTTTACACTCACTTGGATTGATAATTTTTGAACTATAAGAAGGAAAACATACAGAGGGCTCTGCACTTGCGAAACAATCAAAACTTGTCCATTGACAATGATTTAATGAACAGAAATCTTCATTTTCCTTTATACGCATGCTCTTATAGCACTTGTTGAAAATATATGAAGAAGATCTATAGAGGAAGAAATTACTGCCAATGGAAACATCAACGACAATCCATCTTATCTGATGTCGTAGATTTTTAATAAAACTTCAATTCTCCCATTATGTCCTTGCTATGAATGGTGGCTTTTCCAAGCAGTTGCAATCTGTACTGGTATTCTTATTGGCGATAGCACAACATTCAAATGAGATCATACTTTCAAAAAAATTCTTACCAAAAAATGAGAAATAGGCCTAGAGCGCCAAGCTAGAGCTTCACACTAGAATGAACAACAATAACCGTTATTTTGTTCATCTGTTTCTACCACTAATAATCCCAGACAGACTTTCATATTCCTGTTAGTCGTCTATGAGCAGGTCGACTTCTCCAACAACAGTGATGAGCGTTATAACAGATTAATGTCTCCAGATTCCCTTACACGAGTTACGGGACTCCAAATTGTAGAAGCAAACACTGCAAACAGATTCATTTCAGATCTGAGATGAAATACAATCATATCCGAATCTTTTCTTGCGGAAGCAGTGACTTGAGCTCTCAATAGACAGAATTCATGTCTTTATGCCGCTGTCTTTCAATAAGTTAGCCTCTATCACAGAACTGTCACATGCGTAGTGATATTACATGCTTTGATACCAAATGACAGATCGAATATGCTTCATTTAATTCACAGTTTTGTACAAAGGACACAAATAGGAGATACAAATAGGAGGATGGGGGTGCTTTATACATATTGCCATAACTGCATTAACCAAACAATGTGATAATCATTACGATAACATTAACTAGTACATAAATCACTCCCAACACATGTTTTCATCTTTAAATAGATAGAAAAACTAAATATTTTGAATAGAGGAGTTGAAGGATATTTGAGGAATTATATTTAAAATTAACAACGAGTTTGACTTAAGTGGCTACATTTTGTAGAGTATTACTATAATACTACCTACTAAGTGTCCATTGTTATGTTTCCATTTATGAAATTGAAAAGTTATGAAGTTCATCAACATTATAAAGTAGAAAAAGTGATCCTAGACCTAACTAGTAGATTAACTAGTATCAATTCCTTTTCCTTGATTCCACATTCAAACATAAATCAATTAGTGTTTGATGATTATATTTTTGTCACAAGGAAAAGTCAATCTCCTAGGGTTTAGTTATTTTTATTTACAAAGAGGAGAAATTTGATGTATATTTCAATAAGCCTATTTGACATAAGACCTAAATCTAAATATATAATTTTATCACACAAACAAAACTAAAATATGGTGAAATGATTGTAGATTTGGAAAACAGTGGTAGAGAGGAACTTGAACCTAAAATTTGAGCCCGAATTTTAAGGTCAAGGGTGTGGGTGCCCTAGACCAAAGAGGATTATTTTTACGATCTTCAAAATACTAATGATATACTACAATTTGCTATGTATTTCTTATGGCTTGTTATTGATAAAAATTTTGTATCTGACCTAGACATGAAAAGAGGGAGAAATGTTGTGTTGTATAGGGTCTGCCTAAGTCAAACTCTCTTTTGGTGTTTACAACTTCACAAACAAAAAATAATGATGGTAAAGAGGGCTTACCCTAGGTCGGGTAGAGGCCAACTAAATAATAATTGAATGAATCAATAAATAATAAATAATAATGTTAACTTGGTATGAAATGTCTGTTGAAGTGATGTCTACACCATAAGTTTCCACCAAAAGGTTGTTTGATGGATGCTTGAAATGCTTGAAGACCCGCAAGAGGTTAGTACTCACAAAACACCATAGATTATATTAGGTAGAATGTAGAGGATAAATCCTACATCTTCATAATAATAACACGATTGATCATAATAGCTTCTTGTTCATAATACTTCCTAATGTTCAAATAAGAAGAAAAGTTTTATATATATATGCATCCTGATTTATATTTTTGATTATAGTTTCACTTTAGATCCTTTTGAAATCTCAAAGGATCAACACCAAAAATTAAATTTACAATAGGATACCTTTAAGGTCAACAGTTACCTCACCCTTGACTAGGTGCTTTAGGTCCAAATTTGTCAGGATGTTTGGGATTTTAATTTTTTTTTTAAATCCAGTCTTGAAAAAATAAATTATTATTATATTTAGGTTCATACATGTAGTGTAGAAAAAAGTATCCCTTTATCACACTTAATTTAGGAATGAATAATTAATGATAAAATGAATCTAATTGTTCCTTATTTAGAGTGTGGGTATGTGCAGGATCATGATGGGCCAAAAAGTGGCAATATGATGGGTATGTGGCTGACAAATTTTCTTTTAGCCAAAATTGATGAAACGAAAAGGGTTTTTAAAAGATTTTCTCAGCTTTCCACCAATATAAATTATGATTTACTTTGAATTTAATAAGTAATTATTATTCATTTTCTATTCGAATTATGACTAAAGTCCTAATTGATAGGTTGATTGAAAAACATCTATAGCTTTCAGATGGTATTACATTTTTTGAATCCAAAACATGTGTCACATTCTATGCTTCGCATACTATAGGATTAAAAAAAGAAAAAATGAATTTCACGAAGTTTTGACAAAGTTAAAGTGGTCAGACATACAAGTTTTTATATTTTTTAAAAGTTGTAATTAAAAAATCATAATTAATTATTTACTTGGAAAAAAATTACAAAAAAATATGCATCACATTGGCTGAGTCCTCTACTTATATCTAAAATCTTATAAAAAAAATATTGTCATTTTATTGTGGTTAGTGGTCGGAGACTACTTTTTTTTTCCCCAAATTTAAGTACTCATTGAAATTTCAAATTTTCACCAAATAGATTTTTTTTTTTAAACAAACCTAGTAGTTTAGAAACTATATTTAATTTTCTACAAATTGTATTGTTACATATTTTTGAAACAATATAGATAACTTATTCAAATTTTTACATCAAGTTGCCTAACTCTGATTTTTCTAAATTTTTTGCCACTTAAGGGCTTATTTTTTCCATGATGATCCTACAAATACCCATGTTGTAAAGTGTATTTTTACACTTTCACATTAATCTAAGGATTTATTAATTAATTTGGATTCTTTATGCTTTAATTGGCCCTATTTTGTATCCACAAGCCTTATTAAATGCATTTTTCTTTGGAAAATCGTGACACATCATAAGTGGCAAATCATAATCTAACATTTTTGGTCATGTGTTCCAGATATGGTGATATGGGACTCATATGCCACATTGGGCGTATGAGTCCCACCTACATCTTGGAACCTGCTTTCAAGTTACACATTAAACAAGACACTCTTAGAAATTTGTGCCCCATATTTTAATGACTAGCACTCACATACCACAATTGGCGTATGAGTCTCACTTCAACCAGGACCTAATGTAAATAAAATTCTTGGTGGGATTTTATTGTCCTAGATCTGATGTTAGCTTGTAATGTTGTAATTTCTAGAAATTTGACATAAACGGGTATAAATACAAACTTATTTCATCATTTCAACATCTAAGCTATCCTAGAATTTCATAAGCAAACAAGATTAAAGCATCTGAAGACTTCACAAGAGCATTATAGAGTTACAAGAGTATTCAAGAGAATTTCTTAGGCACTCAAGGGAATATTTATAGAAGATTATTGTAGCAATTCAAGATCCATCATCATGTTAAAGGCATAATGCATCAAGCATGTTGTTGAGCTAGTGTTGTGATGTAGCATTCAAGATCCAAATTAAGCTTTATTCCACATCTAACTCAAGATCAATATATACATTCTTCATAGCTAGTTTATGTTAGATTTCAAATTTACACTTCAAGACATCATCCAAGGTATCATTGTTCATGTTTCTTGTTTCATGTTCATGTTTTCATTGTTTTATCATAATGTTTAATTAAGTAAATGGGGTTTACAAAGGAAAACCCCCATTCCCTAACAAAACAACACTTTTTCTCTCTCTTTATGTGATTGCAGGTTTATAGGTTGACGAAAAAGAGGATTTGAGGCCTTCTAAAATGCCAAAATGATAAAGTTGTCAAATTTTTCATAAAAGTTGTCAATACTCATGAAATCTCAGATCTAGAGCAAGATATCCAACCTATTTGTATGAAATTAGTGGGAAAGTACTTATTTGATCCATCTTTAGAGGTTGTTCACTTCAAAATTATACTCTTGAGACACTTTGCAATAGTCTAGGCATATGAGTCCCAATACTATGTTTTTGCAAGTCTTCAACAGATCTAGAACAGTCATCAGGCAGTTCAAGACTCTACCCAAAAACCCTATATTGGGACTAAATCACCCAGTCTAGCGTATGAGTCCCAGTGAGCACCAAAAGTTAGAATTTCAGGGTTTCAGAGCTTGTTTTGACCACATCTTCCTTCTAGCTACCCCCTCTATTCATTCTTAGTTTAGTCTTGATTTTCAATTTCATTTCCTAGGTTATTTAGTTAGGTTTGCATGATACTTTCATCTCTTTCTTTCCAATCCTTTGCTTGGTGGTGAACCCCCCCTTTTATTCTTTAATCACACCCTAGGACACCTTATTGCAGATATCTTTCCCTCATTCCATCCTTAGATTGATATCTCTAAGGTTTCCTTGAATGAAACTTGTACGAACTTGGTTTTTCTATCTCCTAAAACAATAGAGTGCCAACTTTCTACATTTCATTTTTGTGAACCTAGCCTTTAGAATGCCTTACTTTCTAATTTGGAGTGCATCGTAATCCTAGATCTAGCTTCCATTAACTTTGCATTAGTTATTGTATTAGTTAATTTGTATCTATGGTTTCTAAATCTCACATTAGTGAAAGTGCATATAGGTTGCATTTTTGCATCTTACATCATTGACTTTCATTTGAAATCTATAATTGCACATTGTTTACACAACATAAAAGTTAGAAATATTAGAATCAAAACATGATTTCCTGAATTTAGTGCAAAAACCCTAATTTGGGATTCATTCACGCATGTGGGCGATTTAGTCCATGTACAAGTGTTTTTCCCGAATTTCTTAAAATTTTGTGTTGTGTGTTTTCACTATTTGAACCCTCTAGAATGCCTAATTGGGACTTGTACACCCCTCTAAGTGGTTTTGTCCTAGATCAGGCATGAAACTTCCTTTTACAACATTAAAAAACTTGTTTCAGATAGTTCCTAAGCTTGCTAGTAAACCTATAGTATTAGTCTGGAAAGTTTCAAGAACTTTTGTTCTATGCATCTAGGTCAAAAACATTAATTTAGATAGTCATTTTTCAGTTCTTCCTAAATCATTTCAATAGAAAAAGTCATCAAATCTGAAAATTTTCACATTTTTGAAACTCTACATAATATGGATAAAAGTACTTTTCACTAAATTTCATACATAATGTTGTCATTCATGAAGCTTTCTATAAGTTTGAAAAAAGTTTTTTTCATATTTGGATACACATTGTTTGCATTCTTAAATCTTTTCATACATTGGATAAAAGTACTTTTCATCTTTGGATATAGATTGTTTACATTCTTGAAGCATTGCATAAGATGGTTAGAAGTACTTTTCATTCTTTTTCAAGCAATGTTAGTATCTTACCTATGTAGGCATGCTAAGAAAAAGTACATATCCCCTCCCTATGAGAATTCTTTAGTGAGAGAGAGTACAACCTTGGGAAATCATAACAATCATATTTATTCTTCTCCTAATATCTCTCCTATTTGTGAAGAAGATATTTTAGTGTTATAAGAACCCATCAATAAGAGTTTTGAGAGAACTAGTTGTTTCTCTCCTCCTACCTCTATTATTAGATAATGCATTAATGAACAAAAGGACACAACCATAATAAATCATAACAATCACATAACACAACAAGACACCATTGTAACCTACTTAAAAACCTCCTCAACTAGTCTACATTCATCTAGAAACACCTTCCCCATTTTGGAAAATGTTGTAGTGAAAGAGGATGCAATTGTAAATAAGGATGATAGGTTGGTTTTAGATGATAGAATCTTTAAGATCTATGAAAACCATATTTACTTTTCTTCCCCTACCTCTCCTATTTTGGAAGATACTATGGGACAAAGGAATGTAATCACAAATGACCCTGATAATCATACTTGTTCTTCTCCTAATATCTCTCCTATTTGTGAAGAAGATCAAAGCAGTGAGAATCCTAAGAATCTTAGGTATCTCTCTTCCCCTAGGGAAAATATTATTGACCAAGAGAATGCCATCATTGATAAGCAAGACAACAAATCCATTGATAAATCCCTTACTTGTGATGAATTCATTATGGAAGAATAAATATTTGAATGTCATGAACATCTAGTTTGTAGTTCTCCTTTAAAAAACTCTTATGGAGGATATCATGGTGCAAGAAAATGACAACAATAACAATAGTGAGGTGACTCCCCTAGATCATTGTAAAAAGATGACACTAGACTCCCCTTCATTAGAAAGACATCAGACCAAAAAAGTTGAGGTTATTAATTCACAAGTGTCCATTAGATCCCCCCTTGATTATTGGACCTCCTAGATACCTTTTGGGACATCCTAATAATCTTGTAATTCTTTACCCACCCCCACAATGACCACAAACTCAAAAAAAACCCATCTTCATCATCGAACCACCTAAGAATAATGTTTCATAGTAATCAAATTATATGTAACGCCCATCGTGCAAACCCTAGAGAACAAACATTGCAAACATTTTTTTTTAATTAACACAAAGTAAAGATGCAACTAAACATTAAAACACATTGAAATTGCACATTAATATCTTAACGTTAAATCCTCTGGGGCACGCAAGGTTACATTGCATAACAAACTCATAAAGAAAGATAAAAGATGAAACTAAATATCTTATTAAATTTACATTCATCATAAAATTATAATGATCATTTATAGAAGTACATCCATGAACCATAAGTACCGTATCATTACATCACATATTACAATCATAATGAATCTCAAACAATAATGTTTACAGAGGTTCCTAAATAATACATCATCGTTTAAACATTACATTACATGTTCTCAATAAATGGGTTACAATAATTCTCCCATATAAGTGGGATAATACAAAGTACAATAACATCAAAATTACAAAGTGAACAACTGGTACACGCTCCAACTGAAGAATGCTGAAAAGAATGGATGTCGATGGGGAACCCAATGGGTGCGGAGCACGTTCCACCCAACCACGTGGGTTATAAATAACCCACCCCTCATGCTCAGAGGTGACAAGGAAGAAATCACGACCATGAATGCCATAGACCAATCCCAATAAAAGACAAAATATAACAGTAAATCCAAAACAACATCAAGGATTACAAAGGTCATAAACAACAACATTGAAGAGACAACATAATAACATAAAGCCATGAAACTCATCACAATTAACCAAGGAAATAACCATTAACCAAGTAATCAAAGGACAATCATCAATCATTTTCAAAGGAATCTGAAACAATAATTAGAACACAATTCCATAGGCAATAAGGAAAAGAAGGCATACATGTGTCTAGTGTAGAGTGTCATCACATAGCCTTCATGGGTTATCCTAGCCCTTCCTCCAACCTGAGGTGCCAACCCCCATCTATGGTTATCCTGGCCCTTCCTCCTACTCGAGGCTCCGGCCCCATACAGTAGCTCATGCGGAGCCGTCAACCTCTCATGAGGACGAGGTTACAACTTTTCCGACCACGACCTTCTTAGTCTATCATTAGTCTGTGACAGCCATAATGCATATACGAGGTATCCAAAATTATTATCTTATGTGTTTTACTACCCATCTCCCTATGTTCTATTATTAGGTTTTCACTTGTTACACTACTCTCATGTGGGTTATCCTAAGCTCTTCCTCCTTTCGAGGCGCTGACCCCCATGAAGAGCCACTCTCCATGAGACCCCAAAACATAAACCAAACAAGGAAAGGGTTGTACCATAAGTATAAAGCATAAATCTCAAAACAAAGACATGTGAGGCATTACCCATCTCACGATAATTCATTACCAAAATCTCAACAATCTCGTACAACCCTTCCAAAACATAATAATATTACTTTCTTGCAACCTCAAGGGTACATAAAACGAGAATGAAAACTCAACAAAAACACACACCTGCGGAATACTAAGGATCACATCCACCAAAATAGGGTTCGTAAGACAACAGGGTTCCCACATTGACAACACTAAACAATAACCATAAAGGGAAAAATCAAATCAATTTTACAAGATTACACCCTTAAATTTAATTCATTCCCAATTAACCAATTAAATTAATTTGTCCGACTTGCTAACCATTACAAAAATAAAATTCAAAATTTCAAATATAAGATAATATAACTTTGCCTCTAAATATGTATATATACATATATATATACTACATAGGATAAAACTAATTTTTTGTTTTAATTATTTATTCAACAATAGTCCCAACTTTTAGAATAAAACCAGATCCATTATACACACACACACACACACACACATATATATATATATAAATAAACTACAAACAAAACCTGTGAATGAAAAGGCCGCCGGCCTTTTGGTACTGCACACAACAACCTTGTTGACTGTTGTGCACAACAGTCATTAAGACTGTTGTGCACAACAGTCATTAAGACTACTGTGCACAACAGTCTGCAAGACTACTGTGGCAACACTAGCCATGGTAGGGGGTACGGGGATGGGGGTACGACTATGGCCGTACTTCCCCAAACTCCCAACAATAAAATTTTCTTTATACATATATTTTTTTAAAAGAATTTTGATTTCATCCGTCTGAAGTACAGTTTCGACTCGGGACTAACCTTGAAAAGACAAATATTAACAGATGTAAAAGTATATTTATATATATTTATATATATAGACATTGTATATATATTTAAATATATATATATATATAATTTCAAACAGTGTATAAAATTTCATAGTAACTCTATTTATCACAGAGGGGAAATAATTTTCCCATATCAACATTTATAAGAAATTATTCAAGATACTTATAGATCTTAAATTTTCTTTCAATGGTTTACTATGCAATAAATTCTAAGTCTCAAGGGTTTTCTTTTTCTCAAACAAAATAACATATCTATTTCTATTTTTATTTTCAATCAGAAAACTAAAGAAGAAGCAATTTGGAATCTAGAGTCCTGCGCTATTGAGAATCTGATGAAGCTTGCTTGATCCCAATGGCCTATTCGAAAGCGCCCTCATTCTTGCCCTCAGAACTTCTTCTCCAGATTTCTTTGCTCTAATTTCTAATCTAAAAATCTATTTAGAAAACTCTCTCCAGAATAATGTAAACAAAAGAATGAAATAACTTCCTAGAAAGCTTCAAAAGATCCAACAATTCAGAACAATTATTTTGTACAACTTCTGTCCAAATCTTCCCGTGAATCCAAAGTCTCTCAAAATTGCCATTAAATAAAAGATATTACTCTTATTTTTCAAAAGCTCTAAAAAAAACCCAACTCAAAAGAAATTTTCTATTTTAAATTCTAGCTTTTTAGCCAACACTTAATTTTCATTCGTCCTTTTATCTTTTCTGTTCTTTTATTGACTTTTTCCATTTATGAATACTTTTTTTTTGTTTTTAATTCCGATTTTGCAAGCTTTACTTGCAATGCATATAATTTAATTTATTTATATGATAATTATCCTCAACAATCAAATCTAATTAAATTAAAAAAATACTAATTTAAGTATTTAATTAATTCTTAAATAAAATACATGACCTTTAAAATAAAAATTTTATATTTTATTTCAAATTTATCCAAAACTATTGTAAACATTATTTAATTAAATAAATCACAATATACAAAATCCCAAAGTAAAATAAATATGAACAAGACACTCACAAAAACCACAATAATAAATTACAGAAATGACAAACACAAGGATGCACAATACCATTCAATCAGGATGGTTTGACAATCATGGGACGGGGTGACTTCCTTGTCATCTTTGTTTCAACATTATGTCATTGGATTATTGGTGCTCGCCCTATCCTGCCAATGCAGGTGGAATTGAGACTCTGTACCTGCAATCCCTGCATACAAACAAGGTCATGTACATGTACATAAATATAAAATCAAAGCAGTACATTGTGAGAAGGAATTGTAGCATAGCAGGGCACTCACAAATGAGTGATGCTACACTTTCCTCTCATCACATCTATTCTAACAATTATAATATCAATGATGAAATACCATTTCTAATTAACTAATCACATCATAAAATAAATTACTAAATCACTGTATCATACTATATTACTAAAATCAACTAACATCATCATCAAACCATAATGTCATATCAAAGAACCATGTCCACTAATGAAATAGCATCATTACCAAATAGTATATCTATCCAACCAACAACCAAACAATAAATAGTACTATCACAGTATCAAAGTATCAAACGAAAGCATAGAAAATAATAAGTCTCAACAGCAAATAGGAGGGGTATTACATTATATCGTTGTTGCTCATACATATAACACTAGAAACAATCTACAACCAAGATAAACACCTTCAATGTCCCTCCCATTATCTAACCCTATCTAGCCTGGTCCTCCTCATTTTCCTTTACAAAATGAAAATTAGTACAATCTTGTTGAACAACTAAAGAATACTCCTACTAAGATATCCTTATGGGACCTTATTCAAGCCTCCCCTCATTACCTTACCATGATTCAAAGTGCTTTACAAAAATTTCATCATCTCGCTAATGTTCAATCAAATGATGTGGCAGCCCAAATTCAAGCTATAACACCAAACAACTTAGACATTACTTTCCATTAAGATGAGTTACCTAAACTAGAAGTGAAAAAATAAAATAAGGCTTTCATGATAATAGCTATATATAATAGGACTAGGATAAAATTAACCCTTGTGGCCAATGGCTCATCCCTTAATTTGTGTAGTGTATCCCTTTTGGATAGGCTTGGTGTGGATAAATCAAATATTCAATCCACCTCTTTATCTATTAGTGTGTTTGATAATGTGGGAAAACAACTACTTGGTGTGATCACATTACCTATTACAGTCAGGGTGGCCAGATTCCAAACCTCGATCCATGTTATGCCTCATGATATTTCTTAAAACCTCCTTTTAGGAAGACCATGGACTCATGAGATGCATGTGGTGCCTTCTATCCTTCATGGTATCATGAAATATGTCAACAACAACAAAGTACATATGATCAAACCTGATTCTGAGCCTTAAAGTGTTTTTCAACTTGAAAAAGACATGGGAAATCCTTTGAAAACATTGACACCAACTACACAAGTGGAACCCATGTAGTAGAAAGAAAAATATATATATTGAGCAAGTCAGAAAGCTATTAGAAGATGATTGGGGTTCCTTAGATTTCACAACATTCGTGGGGGAATACAAGATCACAACAAAATATTCTGAAAAGGGAAAAGAAAAAGCGGTAATATCAACACAAAATTTGGAAGACCCTTCAAAAGCATCCACCTCAACCACTTTAGAAAAAAAGACAATAAATTACACAACAAACTTTGATGAAATTGACTATGAACAACCACCAAATTCAAAAGAAATGAAAAATATTTATGGAAAAGGTTTTGAACTTATGAAATAACTTCGATATAGGGGATAAGGATGTGGTGCTAGAGAACAAGGTATTTGTGTCCCTATAGAGCCTAAAACACAAGGAAAAACTAATGGTATTGGTTATTGTCCCTCAAAAGAAACAAACAAGCCTTCACTAAATATCAACACTATTAAAAAATATTCCTTTAAGCCAACTCTAACATTAGTGCATCCTAAATTGATAGACACTAGTGGTCTTGATTATTAACCTTTGAAAGAAATGAAGGAAAAAGAGAAATCATCCCTTAATATCAATGTCATCATGCAAAACACTAACGATTTGAGTTATGCCTTCCTTTAAAAAAAATAAAAAATCTCACCATCTAAAGATTCTTGTTGAAGTATGACACCTAGTAGTGAGAAAGAGATATTTTGTTGCAAAATAAAGGAACATATTCTATTGATCAAGAGGGTAGACTCCTCCAAGATCATTTGATATCAATCCCTCCAAGAACACAGAAGAAATTTTACTACAAGAATTCATTTTAAGCATATCATAGAGTTCATGGTCATTCTACTAATGAATGTTAGGCTTTGAGTAACCAAATTCAACATCTTAAGGATTGTGGTGCTCTTCCTTATGTTGAAGCACCTAGTTCGTCTAAGTGATATTAATTTTCATGTTTCACATAAATCATCTCGGCTCATCCTTGTTCTACACTAAGTGGGTGAAAGGGTTTAGGTAGTCTTTTCCTCATATGGCACTTGTCATTGTCTCTTTTGGCTAGTTGACCACCTTCCATGTATATAGAGGAGCAAGCTTGGGATGTGGACAACATGCCTTAAGTTGGATCCCATGTCACATACTTTTCTTTCCATGTTTAGTATTACGTTTTTGGGGAAATACCTTATCCATGATATGGTTTCATTCAAGAACATATGACTTGGCATAGGCCTTTCCAAAAAACCTCTCATCTTCTTATACTTTAAAGAAATTGCTGACAAAAATGGTGTTAGCAACCACTTTAAGGTGGGGGCATACATCAACCTCATTTTTCAGTCCACAATTTTATTTATTCTTGCAATGCATCCTTTTCTTGGTGGTGTCATTGGTTTTGATTTCCTTCGAGAGTGTGATATTTCTTTGACTTGTCCTCTCTTGGAGATAATAAGCGTGATGTTCCCTAAGAAGAAACCTTACATGAAGTCAACAAAATCCATTTTGAATGTACCTTACACTATTTTTCATTTACAATATGGGTATGTGCAGGATCATGATGGGCCAAAAAGTGGCGATATGATGGGTATTTGTAGGGTATGTGGCTGACGACTTTTTTTTTTACCAAAATTGATGAAATGAAATGGGTTTTTAAAGGATATTCTCAGCTTTCCACCAATATAAATTATGCTTTACTTTGAATTTAATAAATAATTATTATTCATTTTCTATTTGAATTCACGACTAAAGTCTTGATTGATAGGTTGATTGAAAAACATCTATAGCTTTCAAAAGTATCACATTTTGGAATCTAAAGCATGCATCACATTCTATACTTCACATACTATAGGATTAAAAAAAGAAAAATTGAATTTCATGAAGTTTTGAGCAAGTTAAGGTGGTTAGGACATGAAGTTTTTATATATTTTTTAAGTTGTAAGAAAAATTTAGAATTAATTTTTACTTGGAAAAAATAACAAAAAATATGCATCACATCGGACATGAGTCCTCTACTTATGTCTAAAATATTATAAAAAAATACTATCATTCGATTGTGGTTACGGTGGTCAGATAGACACCTAATTCTTATTTTTTCCCTGAAATTTAAGTACTTCTGCATTGAAATTTTAAATTTTCACCAAATATATTATTTAAAAAAAAAAAAACCTAGTAGTTTAGAGATTACATTCAATTTTCTACAGATTCTATTCTTACATATTTTTGAAATAATATAGATAACTTATTCAAATTTTTACGTCAATTTTCCTAACTCTAATTTTTCTGATTTTTTTGCCACTTAAGGGCCTGTTTGTTCCATGATGATCTTGCACATACCCATATCTAATATATGGCCACCTTGCATAACACACTTTTCTTGCTTGTGGAGCCATCTTGTTTGTTCATTGGTGTCAAGCATATGAAGCTTTGCTTGCCTCATGAATCCTACTATTCTTGTTGTGTGGTGCCTTATCAAAGTTATCAGGAGGTATAGCTTTTATATTATTATTATGATGAGAATCCTAAAAGTGGGCATGACTTTCTCATTGTAAGGTGACAATCCGGTACAAAGGTATGACTTTCTCACTAAGCCACCATTTTTGGATACGCACCCAATGGACAACCTAAATTTCAGTTGCCTTAGAATGAGCATGCATTTTTTGGACAAATAGCTTTGATTTGATCCACACCGTGTTGGAGAAATGGTTGAGGCTTGATCAACCTATTTTTTATTTATTTATTTTCTTTTTTTTATTTTTCTTTCTTTTAGTCCTTGACATTGTACATTTGTGTATCATGTTTTGGTGCATATCATACACCTTGTGTGTTTCCCTTTGTGCTTATGTTGGTTTGATGTAGGATCTTAGATGTTGGTAGCTTGGACACCTCCTTTGATCTTTGTTATCCTAGACCATCCACATTGGTACACTTGGACCCCTCTTGATTATCTACTTTAGTGTCAGTTCCAAGCACGTTCCTCCTCTCACCAAAGTGGGGGTTAAATTTAGTATAGAAAAAAGTGACCCTTTTCACACTTAATTTGGGAATGAATAATAATGAATGATAAAATGAATATAATTGTGCCTTCTTTAGGGTGTTGTAAAGTATATTTTCACACTTTCACATTAATCTAGGGCTATATTAATTAATTTAGCTTCTTTATGCTTTAATTGGCCCTATTTTGGTATCCAAAAGCCTTATTAAATGCATTTTTCTATGGAAAATCCTAAAACATCATAAGTGTCATAATCTAATGTTTTGGGTCATGTGTTCTAGATCTGGTGATCTGGGACTCATATGCCACCTTGGGTGTATGACCCCCACCTAGGTCTTGGGACCTAATTTCAAGTTTCATATTAAACAAGACACTCCTAGAAATTTGTGCCCCATGTTTTAGCGACTAGGACTCACATGCCACAATTGGAGTATGAGTCTCACCTCAATCAGGACCTAATTTAAATAAAATTCTTGGTGGTATTTTATTTTTCTAGATCTGACATCTTCTTGTAATGTTGTAATTTCCAAAAATTTGGCATAAACAAGTATAAATACATGGTTATTTCATCATTTCAGCATTCAAGATTCAAATTAAGCATTGTTCCACATCTAACTCAAGATCAAGATCTACATTCTTCATAGCTAGTTTATGTTAGATTCCATATTTACACTTCAAGACATCATCCAAGGTATCATTGTTCATGTTTTCATTATTTCAGCATAAGGTTTAATTACCTAAATGGGGTTTGACTAAGGAAAACCCCCATTCCATAAAAAATAAAACTTTTTATCTCTCTCTTTGTGTGATTGTAGGTGTTACCTATTTTTACCTTATTGGTCAAAATTGTTCATTAAAAGGTCAATAAGTTAAATATCGTAGGTTTGGAAAGGCCTCCATTTGCAAGGATTTATCAAAAAGGGAAAAGAGTTAGCAAAGCTTTCTTCATTGCCAAAGTTTAAAAGCATATTTCAAAGAGGATCTTATTTTTTAATATTATCATAGTGCAAATGATAATGCTAAAGGTCAAGTATTTGAGTGAAAGGTCTTTTATTTCATGGAAAAAACATTGGATTTAAGTATTTTATTTACTTCATGAGGCTTATTTTCATGATATTCATGTGAAAATAGGCAAAAATATTAATTTTAATCTCTAATTTTTGACTTTGGAGGGGGATTCCACATGAGTTTCCATATTGGCAAGATGTTTCCTTGATTTTTGTCTAAAAGAAAGGAAGAAGGCTCAAGTTGTGAAGGTAAATGAAGTCTTGCAAAGGGAAAGAGCTTGATTTTTTTGAAACATTCATGTTGTGGATAGGTTTACAAAATTTCACACACTCATATTGGGATAGCCATATCTCAAAAACCACAGACTAGGTTTTCATGATTTTTAGATAGGAATTAGGAAATAGTGAAATGAAAAAACCCATTAAATTTCATGACAACCAAGTTTATAGTTTGAGAAAAACATTCACCAGTCCGGGGTAGAATTCAGATGCAAAATGGGAAGCATTTCAATCATCTTTAGCTACAAAGAAGGGTATCTAGTTTTGCAAATCAATTATTTCCTTCAATCTTGGAGTTAATTTTGTGGAATTTGTAGCAGTCAAGGGAAGCAATCAGCTTCATTCAATTTGAGTGATTGATTCACTTTCTAAAATCAATCAAATATGAATCTAGAATTTGAATTTCTTTATAAAGGCATCTGTAGGCCTTTCTCTCTTTTAGTTCTTGCTACCTTTCATGTTTACAATAGAAAATATTGACTTTGTAACTTAGTCTAAAAAGAATATTGTAAACAATCCTTTTGATTCAATAAAATGATGATAGTAGTTCTTTCTCAATATATTTTTTCTCATGTTGCAGATGAATTGGTAGATGATTAGTTGTGATTCGAGTTTTCAATCCTTCATTTTTTCCCATTTCAAGTAATGTTTTGGAAAAGGATGCATGTTTAAGTGCAGGTTATATGTTGTGTGTCCACTTTAGCTGATTGTAGTTTTGAAACCTATCTTTCCTTCGTGCAATAAGTTGAAAATAGTGCCTTCATATGAAATATTTATGTGCTTCATGGTTTTATTTGAGTAGTGAAAAATTCAAAGCTTTATTGAGTCATATTGAGATTTGGTTAAAGCAGTTAAACATAAAGATTTTCATGCATCACCTTCTAGGAATAGTTTTTAGTTTCAACCAAATATTTCTATCCCAAAACCTAGTCAGTTTAGTAGCTTAGGTGATCCATCAAAGGGAACCATCCCACTCTAGAGATTCATCCTCATTATAAGCAACCCATAGCTTGAGGATGTTTCAATGCTACATGGGATGGCTAAGTTTCTCACTTAGCCAGGGTGCAGTCCTAAGTGATAATAGTTTTTGGCATGCCTGGTGGGACAGGTTGGACTCTTTCAGTCAAAAATTATGCTCATATATCACTATTTTTGGTGTATTTTTCAGTGATCTTTGCCTTTGGAGGCAAGAGAACAACACACCCGGTGACTCTAAAAGGCATTTCTACTAGTTTTACTATGATCAAGTGCTGGTTTATTTCAAAACAAATAACTTTTACTTGTTTTTCTAGCTTTTGAATGATTAAATCATGTCTATGTTTTATGGGAATATGTCTTATCATCCATCATATCATGAAAATTCTACTTATCCACCTCATTATCAACAATATCAAGTCAATCATGCTACTAGTTCTAGTTCAAATTCCATGGATTTTCAAGAAAACCAACATGTTCAATATGATCACCACCCACCCACCCCTACTCAACCTCAATATCAACCTACATTTGCTCAAAATTAGTCCCAACAAGAAAATTTTGTTTCCAACTAGCATGGTTATTCACATAATCAGCCTCAAGAAGACTATTACAAGCATCTTTTTTATCAGATCCAAAATCTTGACCATATGGAGATTAGTGTTAATGATGTTTAAGGTGTTTTTTTATACATGGATAAGTTGTTGGTTGACATCAAGATGCAGATGAAGCTTAATTTGCAGCAATAGGAATTGGACTATCAAGGGCCTATCTTCATGAGTAGGAGTTGGAGACACAAAGAGTACAGTTTGAATATAATCTTGAAAGGGAGATAATTGCAAAAGAGGAGTAGATGAAGCTTGTGTTTGCTCAAACAAAAAGGAATGAAGTCCAAACAACTCCTTTAATTCCAAATCAACCTGTTCAAGAGGAGGTTCATAAGTATAAGTTTCCAAGTTTCAGACAAAGGGAGCCCTGTAACCCTCCTAAGGTCAAGATTCCAAATTTTAGAGATCCTTTACCATTGCAAAAACCTATGTTAGCACAAATTGAGCTTGTCTTTCCTCAAGAGTAGCCCCTAGAGGAACATTTTTTCTTTAAAGAAACCAAAGAAGCTCCCCAAGTTTCCCCACCAGATGAATATGATTGTCCTCTCACTATTCACCTTTGTAAGGATGGACCCATTGTCTTTTAGGGTGACTCACTCACCACAAAGGAAGATAGAAACACAAATTTAGTGCATACAACTATGGAGTAGTGTCTATTAGAAAAAAAAAACATTGAACAAGAAAATATTTCTTAGAATGAATCTATGAATTTTTTGACTAATGAGCTTCCTTGTTTTTTTGAAGATGATGGAAATATTTCAATATTTATCTTAGAATATTAGCCAAGATAGTAGGACTGAAAGGTAGAAGATGCTGATCAAGAAGAGAATTCCATAGTTTGGTTTGGCGAGTTACCTTCTTTCATTGAAAATGATGAAGAAGCTATGTTTTTGATCTCATCAACAATAGTTTCAAAGAAACAAGAGGTAGTCAAACAATGTGATGAGTTGTTAATTGTAGACAATCAGTGTGATGATGAAGTCTTGGATCAAGAAGCAGAGTGCAAAGGTGAACTTTATGTAGAGTCTAGAAAGCATGAAAATTTCTGTTATGCGGTAAAAAATGGTCCTCTTTCATCAAAAAAATGAAGAAGAATGTGATGAAAATTCATTTTGGGATGATCTTGAATTTTTTGTAGCAAACCTAGATAATGTGAAAGAGGTTTTAGTTGACGTGTTTGATGAACTTCTTGGTTTTGTGGATGAAAATGAGAAGATTTTTTCTATGTTAAATTAATGTCAAGTATTAAGCAGAAAAATGATGAAAATCATTTGGACAAGATATTGATTAATGAGAATATCAAGGAGAGTAGCCTTGATTTGAATAATCAAGAAGTTTCAAGACACATGCAAATATTGTGCAAGTTGGACAAGAGCAAAAGAAAGATACTAGTTTTCAAGGTATGAGTTTTGATATATTCTTGATTTCTCAAGAAATTAGTCATGAAGATATATTAGAGCATTTCACGAACCAAAAAACTAATGATGAGTTTGATGAAGAGTTGTGCACTAACGTAATAGAGGAGTTTTGTTCAAAGCTTGATTCTATATTCTCAAGTAATTTCAATTAGGAAATTGAGATTGAAATAGTAGATAACCAATAAGAAATCAGTAATTAGAATTCAAG
Organism: Sequoia sempervirens; assembly: GCA_007258455.2. Lineage (NCBI taxonomy): Eukaryota > Viridiplantae > Streptophyta > Pinopsida > Cupressales > Cupressaceae > Sequoia > Sequoia sempervirens. The sequence continues at coordinate 638,311,501 of VDFB02281492.1, forward strand.
TTTCATCCTTTCAAGAGGATGCCCCATCAGAGATTTAGCTAGCAAGGATACCAGTAAGATATTGTTAGAAACCAAGATCACCTACATGCAATCAATCACCTGTCACATGCAAAAGACATGCAGAACCAAAGAAGATGTTTTGTAAGCCTCAAAGTAAAAATGCATTAAAGAGAATCAAATATTACAAAGAGATCAATCCTTATGAAGGAGATCAAGAAACCCTAAAAGGGAAACCCTAAATGAAACCCTAGTGTGCACACTTAATAATTAATAAATTATTAATGTGCCTAAGTTTAGCTTAAGTAACTAAAGGAATAAGTGACTTAATTAATTAACCAATATGATATAATTAATTAAGTGGAATAACTTATTACTCTAACACCCCCCCTTAAGATGAACTTAGGAAGATGCTAAAACACTAGAAGAAGATGCATGAAAGCAAAGATGGGTCCCGACAACTAGGCCTGATCAGGTACCCAATTACAAATGCAAGAATGAGGTAGAGAAGGAAAAACCTAGTGGGACAAAACCCCCTACAATGAGATGAAATGTTGCAAAGAAGCACTAGAAGAACACTGTGGAGTAACACTGGAACCTGATTTTGGCAAGCAAGGAAAGATATTTTTGTTTACTACTGAAACCAGATGAGAGTCACTAATTGAATCAAGGAATCATGATAAAGCAACAGCAGACCTGATGCCATGGAACACTAGAAAAATCCAAATGAGAACAACCCTGGAAACTATGAAGCAGCAAGCGATTATAGAATGATGTATTACTAAAAACGAAGTGCAAAGATGCAAGATGCACCCTCCCAACTGCCAAAATGTCCAAGTAATCTCCAAACAACCCATCGGGCCAAATCTAGACTAAGCGATCAACCTGGGATAGATATAGAAAAAGTGCATGTATAGCAACATAGAGCTCCTTAATACCTTTGCAACGCCGCAAAGATAGCAAAAATTGAAGATCGTGGCAAAAAGTTATGAGCTCGGAAGTCCAAAATAAACATCTGACTTCAAACAGCAATAAATATAGAAAAAAAGTAAAATACTAAAAAATAAATAGCACTATTGGAAAGAGCTTAAAACTAGCTTTCTGATGATATCTTGTTTGCTCGATTTTGATACCGTATGCTCTAGTTATGACCAAAAGAAAAAAAAACTGCTCCTTTAGGAAAAATTAGGGCTAGGAGGGGCAAAGAGGGCCGTATGGCTAGGGTGACGTCATGTTGACGTTAGCGGTTCAAGAGCCTAAATTTGATGGCCATCTGGCCGTCGGCACAAAAAACACCCCCCTTGCTGGACAAAATTTGCAGCGGCTGGTATATTCTTTACATGTTCAGAATATTCCACGATGTCGGCTGGTATATTCTCACTGCCCAGAATATTTTGAAGCGGCTGGGGTTTTGATGTGGGCCCATGGTCCCCAATAGGACCGATGCTAAGCTGGAGGAGCTGGCCTTGGGCTAGAGTCAGCAAGGGGTCATGCATATGACCTGCGGCAGAGCTGAACCTTGCAGGTGGCAGGCGGGCGGTGAAGTGGAGTGGTGGTGACGAGCTGGTGGCCGCCTGGTGGCCGAAACTTCATGCACTATGAGTGCCGGTGCGGAAATTGAGAAACCCTTTTTTTTGCATTTTTTTCAATTTTTCGTGCCTCGGGAAGTGAGTTGGGGAGGCCATACGACCTCCCTGGCAAAACAATTTGGCCTTAGAAACAACTTTCTCTAAAATCAATGAAACGAAAGGCGATCTTAGGGTTTTTGGCTGCTGCAAATGCGATGGTGACCTCCGTTTGTGCCCAAAATGCTCCAAAAATTCAGCTACCCCCAGATCTTGCAAAAATGATGCCTGTGGAAACCCTTGCATTAGAAACTCACTGAAAGGCCATATCTTTAGATCACGAACAGGGAACTGGAGGTTTGGAGCTCTGATACCATGTTAGAAACCAAGATCACCTACATGTAATCAATCACCTGTAACATGAAAAAGAGATGCAGAACCAAAGAAGATGTTCTGTAAACCTCAAAGTAAAAATGCATTAAAGAGAATCAAATATTACAAAGAGATCAATCCTTATGAAGGAGATCAAGAAACCCTAAAAGGGAAACCCTAAATGAAACCCTAGTGTGCACACTTAATAATTAATCAATTATTAATGTGCCTAAGTTTAGCTTAAGTAACTAAAGGAATAACTGACTTAATTAATTAACCAATATGATATAATTAATTAAGTGGAATAACTTATTACTCTAACAGATATAACAAATTATCAATAAACCTAAGAATAAGATTGAAATTGAGGAGAAACATACCCACTCATGGAAAATCAGTGGTATGTTTGGTCATTGTCAAGGGGTTAGTGAGTTTGGTTATTTTCTTTAGGATGCATTGTAGTAGTTTGTGGGGTGTATTATGGCTTTGCATCTCTTATCAGCAGTTCATGAACATGCAAAACATCCTTTGTTGGTTAGGAAAGGGAGTTATTTCACAAACCTAGTTAATGGGTTTGTTTGAGCATCATCCCTTGCCGGTTAGAGTAAGTTTTTCTTTTAATAAGGTGTTGTGACAACAATGTTTTAGTTTATTGTATTCCTCTAAGTGCTTTGCATAGGTTTTAGCCTAGTGTTTCCTTTCCCTGAGTGCTAATGTACATGTTTGTTATCTTTTCAAAGGGTTTTGTTCATTATGCAGTTGAGTTACAAGTCTGTGCTAATGTTGTTTCAAGGATAGTTTGACTCCTATGCCCAATGAATATGCAAATCTACTGGTCATTCTTGTTAAATTGTAAAAAACTCCCTCAAAGTTACCAAAATGTTACCTATTTTTACCTTCTAGGTCAAAATTATTCATTAAAAGATTAGTAATTTAAATATCCTAGGTTTGGCAAGGACTCCATTTGCAAGGATTTATCAAAAAGGGAAAAGAGTTAGCAAATATTTCTTCTATGCCAAAGTTTAAAAAGAAAGTTTCAAAGAGGATCTTCTTATTTAATATTATCATAGTGCAAATAATAATGTTAAAGCTCAAGTATTTGAGTGAAATGGCTTTTATTTCATGAAAAAACCATTGGAAAAGTATTTTATTTACTTCATGAAGGTTATTTTTATTATATTCATGTGCAAATGGGAAAAAAGATTAATCTTCATCTCTAATTTTTGAGTTTGGCGGGGGGTTCAACATGAGTTTCCATATTGGCAAGATGTTTCCTTGATTTTTGGCCAAAAGAAAGGAAGAAGGAGTTGTGAAGGTAAATGAAGTCTTGAAAAGGGAAATAGCTTGATTTTTGGGCAACATTCATGTTGTCGACATATTTGTAGCATCTCACACACTCATATTGGGACAATCATATCTCAAAAACCATAAATTAGGTTTTCGTGATTTTTGGATAAAAATTAGGAAACAATGGAATGAAAAAACCCATTAAATTTCATGAAAACCCATTTTATGGTTTGAGAGAAATCTTCACTAGCTTGGGGCAGAGATGTAAAATAGGAGGCATTTCAATCATCTTCAACTACAAAGAAGGGTATCTAGTTTTGCAAAGCAGTTGTTTCGTTCAATCTTGGAGTTGATTTTGTGGAATTTACAGCAATTAGGGGCAGCAATCAACGTCATTCAATCTAAGTGATTGATTCTCTTTCTCAAATCAATCAAAGATAAATTTAGATTTAAAATTTCTTTATAAAGTCATCACTACACCTTTCTCTTTTTTAGTTCTCACTATCTTTTCATGCTTATAGTAGAAAAGATTTACCTTGTAACTCATTTTGAAAAGCCATATTGTAAACAATCCTTTTGATTCAATAAAATGATGACAATAGTTCTTTCTCAATCTCTTTTGTCTCATGATGCAGATGAATTGGTAGATGATTAGTTGTGATTGGATTTTTCAGTCCTTATTTTTGTCCCTTTTCGAGTAATGTTTTGGAAAAGGATGCATGTTTAAGTGTCGGTTATATGTTCTTTGTCCATTTTAGCTAATTGTAGTTGTGAAGCCTATCTTTCCTTTGTGCAATAAGTTTAAACTAGCACCTTCATACGAAATATTTATGTGCTTCATGTTTTGATTTGAGTTGTGAACAATTGAAAGCCTTATTGAGTCATATTAAGATTTGGATAAAGTAGTTAAACATAAAGATTTTGGTGCATCACCTCTTAGGAATAATTTTCAGTTTCAAGCAAATCTTTCTATCCCTTTTCCTAGTCAATTTAGTAGTTTAGGCGATCCATCAAAGGGAACCATCCCACTCTAGAGATTCATCCTCATTATAAGCAACCCATAGCTTGAGGATGTTTCAATGTTACATGAGATGGATAATTTTATCACTTAGCTAGGGTGCAGTCCTAAGTGATAACAATAGGTTTATAGGTTGAAGAAAATGTGGATTTCCTTCAAAAATGCCAAAATGAAAAAGTTGCAAAGTTGTCATAAAAAGTTGTCAAGACTCACGAAAATTAATATCTAGAGTAAGGTATCCAATCTATTTGCATGAAATTAGTGGGAAAGTACTTGTTTGATCCATCTTGAAAGGCTCACAAAGTTTCACTTTAAAACTCTACTCTCGAGACACTTTGCGACAAAATAAGACACTTTGCAATAGTATGGGCATATAAGTCCCAGTATTACTTTTTTTCTAGTCTTTAGAAGATCTAGAATAGTCATGAAGAGGTTGTAGACTCTGTCCAAAATCTCTATACTAGGAATAAATCACCTAGTCTGGCATATGAGTCCTAGTGAGCATCAAAAGTCATAATTCTAGAGTTTCAGAGCATTTTTTGACCACATCTTCCTTCTAGGTACCCCTTTATTCATTCTAAGTTTATTGTCCTTATTTTTAGTTTTATTTCCTAGTTCATTTAGTTAGGTTTACATGATACTTTCATCTCTTTCTTTCCAGGCCTTTTCTTGGTGGTGAACCCCTCTTTTAGTCTTAATCACAACCTAGGACACCTTATTGCAGATCTCTTTCCCTCATCTGATCCTTAGATTGAGATATCTAAGGTTTCCTTCAATAAAACTTGTAGGAACAAGGTTTTTCTATCTCCTAAAACAATAGAGTGACCATTTTCTAGGTTTCAATAGTAAAGATAGGATATCGATATAGTATGAAATTGTCATAGTTGACAATTTATGATTCTACAAAAAATTATTGATTTAGTGTTCATAGATAGAAAATTAACTTAGTTGGTATAAATAGAAAATACATACTAATGCCACTTAAGATTCACCGCCAAGAAGCCCAAAATTAATAGTAATTCTATCTAGTTCAAAACTACATAGAGCTTGGGTTATTTGAAGCTAGAGATATGCCATTTTTAATGTTTGTTCATTATAACCATTCTTTCATTGAAATTAATGGAATTGCAAAATTAAAATTAAATATTTATGGGCCTTATATGATATTGAGGAGACTAGGTGAAGTTTAATATGAGTTATAATTTATAGAATATAGTAGAATTCATAATTTTTTTCATGTTTCTAATCTCAAGAGAGCCCTTACAAAATATATCAAATTGCAAAGATTGATGAAGAAGTGCATGATGAGTTGAATACATTATTCTCTTCTTCTATGAGCTTAAATGAAAATCTCCTAAAAAGAGTGTTTAACTTTTTGCTTTCCCTAGTCCGACACTTCCTCTTGTCCCTTTAGCTAGTTTTTCACCTTTCACTTATAGACACCAAGATTGGGATGCAGATGAATTGCTTTAGGTTGACTCGCATGCGACTTATAAGTCTTTTGCATTTTCATGTTTTCTTTATGTGATTTCATGTGCATATTGTGATCCCCTGTGTTGTTTTGTTTGATGTATCTCTCTCTCTTTTTGTGCATTCCTCTATATGTACCTTTCATTCTTCTATATGTTGTAATAATTTCATTTGTCTTGTGTTTTCCTTTTGGGGATGAAGCAAGGCATCAAGACGTTTATGTCTCTTCCATATTGACCCAAAAGCATATTTTTTATCTTTTTCATTTGTCATTTTTTTTCCTTGTGGGGATTATGCAAGGCATCGAGACATTTAGGTCTCTTCCATGTTGACCCAAAAGGATTTTTCCTTTGTTTTTGTTTTCTTTGTCATTCTTCTAGTTCTATGAGTGTTTGGGGATTGATGACAATTTCATGCTCTATTACAACATTGTAGCAAAGAAATATTAACCCTGAATCCATAGATCCCTTATGTATTTGTGGGGGAAACCCTTCCTTCCTATTTCATGATGCAACTTGTTTCAGAAACATATGAATTGGCATAGGGTTTTTTGAGGAAAGCTCTCATGTCTTAGGCAAAAAAATTGTTTACTTTAAAGTAGTTGCTCACAATAATGGTGTAGCAACCACTTTAAAGTGGGGGAATACATTGATGACATCTTTTGGAAAATTTCATTGCATGATTTTTATATTTTCTTGTGATGTGTCCTCTTCTTGGTGGTGTCATTGGGTTTTATTTCCTCCAAGAGTGTACAATAAACCTTCATGGCATGATGCGAAAGATGCATCCCATGATTGAAAATATGACACCATTGATTTGTTCTCTCTTGGAGACATTACACACAATGGTCCCTAAGAAGAAGACCTTACATGAACAAAGCAAAATACCCTTTAACAAAATTTCACATGGCATTACAAAAGCATTTGAAAAAATTATTAGATTGTGGTACCTTATCAAAGTTTTCAAGAGGATAAGTTTGGTATGGTATGAGAGGCTAATGTGATTCTCTCATTTACCACCTTGTTGGGATAACACACCTAGTGGATAGACTAAGGTTCCACTACCCTAGAGTGAGCAACGTATGTTACAGAAAAACAACCCCATTCCACATCACGTTGGAATGGTTGTGCTTGATAATTTGCTTTTCTATATCTTTTATTGGCTTTTGATAGGGTATGATCATGTATCTTTGTTATTGCCACATACTTAGGTTTCTTGAATGTCTACTTTAGTGTGAGTTTGACATGGGGTCATTGTCTCACTAAAGTGGGGGAAAAAAATAGTAATAGAAAAAGTATCTTTTTTCCTTAAATTTGGGAATAATTGTCATTGAATTAACCTAATTTTTCGTAGGTTTAATGTTGTAATATGTTGTAACATATTCACATTGGTCTTGGGACCCTTTTAATAAAATGTACTTAATTTGTACCCTCTTTTCAGTGTTGTACCATGCTTTCACATTTACATAGGGTCTCCTTAATTAATTGTGGTTAATTAGAGTTAATTAGCCCCTTTAATTTTGTGGACACTGGAAATGGATGCACAACCTCCTTGTGCACACAAAAGGGGAAGAAGGGAAGATGGATCCGATTTCACAATGCTCACATAAAAAAATATCTTGGAGATCTCAACCCAATGAAGGATGTGAGAGTTCTAACTGTAAGATATCCTTGGGGATGAATGCAGCCAAGAAATGGGTTCACCACCAAGTGTAAACTTGGAAAATGCAAGATTTTTGAAAACATAGTGTGATATGATAACTAACAATAAATGAAAATCTATAAAATTCATGTTTAGGCCTGGGTAGTGGGACACATTCACCAATAGTTGTGAATCAATCCACCTCTATATTTCTAGGAATTCAAAATAGGAAACTATAACCTTCAGTATGCTTTACTCTTTCTGACAGGTTTCTAGATCCGAAACTACAGAATTCAACCTGTAGATCTTCACCAAGCTTCTCTTACGACATTGACAACTTTGAATCACTTTGACAGTTTGATGACAACATTTCCAATCTTACTCTTTGATAAATATGCAATCTAGACTTGCAAATCACATGCAAAGAGAGGGAAAAAATGTTGTGGAGTTAGTGAATATGGGTTTGCCTTGGTCAAACCCTGTGTTGGTAATTAAACCCTTGAAATGCAATGAAACCAAATAGAATGGAGAATGATGAATGAAAAAGTAATGATGTTGCAACTCACCAAACCCTAGAAATAAGGTTCTACAAAAATGTAAGTATTGGCTCCAATGTATGTAGACTTGAACTCTAGCTTGATGTTGATAAATCTTGAATGCAATGTTTACAAATCCTACACCACAATTGTTAGCTCTAAAACAACATGATGTAAACAATCTTTGACATGATGAATGAAACTTTAAAATCCTCTTGATTTCTTGATAATCTTCCCTTGAAATTCCTTGAATACTCTTTTGGATGCTCAAATGCTCTTGTAAAATATATACATGAATACTTGAATGATAGGTATGAAAATGAGATAAAGAGGCTTGTATTTATACTCAATTATGCAATAATTCCTGAAATTACAACATCACAGGTTGACCTTAGATCTTGGAGAATAAAAACCCAAAAGAATTTTAAATTAAATTTCAATTTTGAGCAAAGGGGGACTCATTTGCCACTCTGAGTGAATGGGTCCCACCTAAGGGGACTCATTCATCCAAAATGGTGAATGAGTCCCAAATTAGGAATTTAAGGTGGGTTTCAGGATTTTGATGCTTTAAATCTTATTTATCAGGATTATTCTCAAAAATACACATAAGGCTTGTGGATGTAAAATGGGGCCAATTAAAGCATAAGAAAGCCCAATTATTAATGAAAAACCTAGAAAAGTGTGAAAGTGTATTACAACACTTTACAACACTTTGAAATAAGGAATGGTAAATGATGAAAATGATTTATTTAGGTGAAATATATTAACAAGGCCCTAGAAAAGTGTGAAAGTGTCTTACAATACTTTATAACACTTAAGTAAGGTATAACTTGAGTTCTTTTAGTTCACAAGAGCCCAACACCTAATGTGAATATGTTATCCACGTTACACTATTAAATCAAGCCATAATTAAGCCAAAATCATAAGGATGCCCCAAATAAGACATAAAAAGTAGAAGGGTTACTTTTTCGGTGTCCACATTTAGCCCCCACTTTAGTGAGAAGATGAACTTGCTTCAAACTCACACTGATGTAGACCAACATGCATCAAGACAGGTTCCCCTAAACTAGTGCTAGCAATATGGGACAAAAACAATCAAGAGGGATGATCAAGCTTCCATGATCAATATATCATGACAAACCAAACATAAGAACAAAAGAACACAGGTGATCCCACAAAGCTAGTTTACAATTTTTGGGAATTCTGATTTTTGCTGAAATCACATATTTTTAGAAAATATAATGATTTAAACCTTAAAAATATTCATTTAAAGCATTCCAATTGAAGAGGGTTTGATCAAACTACCTTAGATCAAACCCCCTTGGATAGAACCCCGCTAGTTTTAAACCATACCTATAACATAGTCTCCTTTACACCTATCAAAATTTTGATAAAAAACCACTTTTTATTTAACTTTTGGGGGAATAATGAATTAATTTAAAATTATTATTATTTAATTATGTATTCCTTATTATAAGCTTCCCAAAAATTATAATTTTAAATAAATTTAATTTTATTATTATATTTATTTTTTGTTTCTTGTGAATGTAGGTTTTTTTCCAAAAATCAAGCTCTTTGTTCAACACATGTGGAAAAATATAAGATTATAAAAAAAGAAAAGAAAAATATGAGTGCACCATATATTGAAGTCCTTGATCCAACAAAAAAAAGTTGTGTTGTACAGTATGCCTATGTCTGAATTGTAATTGATTTGACTTTGAAACTTGATTAAGGAAAAAATATTCAATAAAACACTATGAAACCAATTGTAAGCACTCAATATCATAGTTAAAAATCTAAATTAAAAAAAAATAAAAATTATCCTTTATGGAAAAAAATTTATGTGTTATATGGTGAGCGTCACTCCTTAAAAATAGTGTTTACTAAAAAAACTAGTTTTCGAAAGAGATGGAAAAAGAAGTGCATATGATTCAAAAAAAATTCAAAAAAATATATTTAGAATATATAAAAAAAATATCACAAATCATTGGTTTGCATCATCTTCAAATTCCTCATAGTTTAGCTGCTATAGGTGCCTGAAAGTGAACATTTAGTTAGAAAAAATCAGTTCAATGTCTAGTTTGGCCAAAAATTGTAAACTAGTATTGTGGGATCACCCACACACATGAAAATGGTGTCAAGAAAAAAATCACGAAACAATCATACAATGACAAAGATGAAAGAGAGAAAAATAAAAAGAAAAAAAAAGATTTAGATCAAGCTTCAATAGTTTTTCCAACATGATGTATATTAGATCTAGGTTGTTTGTTTAGAAAACACATACTCACTCTAAGGTGACAGAACTCATGGTTGTGCACTAAGTGAGAAGGCGTAAGAGGTTAGAAACATACACTCATGGCTTGTATGCACTCACACACATGCAGGTGGCTATGGGGAAAGTCATGCCTCAGAATGGGCTTCCTGCTCAACCATACCAAAGTTATGCCTCCTAATAACTTAAGGCACCACAAAAAGAAAAATGGTCTTTCAAGCGTCATGAGACAAGAAAAAATTTGTATGCTTGGAGCTCATGACCAAATGTGATGGATCCATAGGAATGTAAGTTGTGTTATGCAAGGTGGCCATATAACGACAAATGCAACATGCAAAGAATGTTCAAAGGACTCTTGCTTAGTTCATGCAAGGTCTTTAACTTAGGGAACATTGTGTCTAATGTCTCCAAAAGAGGAACAATCAAAGAATAGAAAATTCACAACTTAGGGGATGTAGTGTGTTGCATCAAGCCACGAAGAGGAATGTAATATGCTAAGATAGATCACACTTATGAAAGAAATCATACCCAATGTCATCCACAAAGCGACAAACACATTGTATGAAGTAAGAAGGCTACACTAAGAACCAAAAAAAAGGAAAATGAAAAAGAATAATGCCAATGTATGCCCCCACTTTAAAGGAATTTCTTAACACCATGTTATGAGAAATTAATTTAAAGTAGAAAATGAAAATTGCTAACAAAAAGTAAGACATAAGAGCCAACTTGGAAAGCCCTATGCCAAGTCATATGTTTTTGAGTGAGGCTGCATCACGTGAGAGAAAAAAAAAGGGAGGGGTTGCCCCCAAAATGAAAACACCAAACACATAAGGGATCTATGTATTTGGGGTCAGTATGTTCTTTACTGCAATGTTCACCAAAATGTGGACACTGGAAATGGATACACAACTTCCTTATTCACGCAAAAAGGGAAGAAGGGAAGAGGGATATGATTTCACAATGCTCACATTCAAGAATATCTTGGAGATCTCAATCCAATGAAGGATGTGGGAGATCTAATTGTAATATATCCTTGGAGATGAATTACGATAAGAAATGGGTTCACCACCAAGTGTAAACTTGGAAAATGCAAGATGTTCGAAAACACAGTCTGATATGCTAACTAACACTAAATGACCTAAGAATGCAAGTAAAATGTAACATAAATCTATGAAACTAGAAATGTGCACTTGAAAACTTGATGGAGATGGAATGGAGCTCTAGAATCTTGAAAAATTCACTGTTGATACTGAAATGAGGATTTTTGTCACCTCTTGCACCTCTAGGTTTTGCACCTAAAATGAGAGACAAAGATCAACACTTCATTTAAGAACAAACCCTTCAGATTTCAATGCAAAGGAGATTAAAATTTATTTAAGGGTATTTTCCTAAAGGCTGGAAACAAATGAAAAGGATTCACCACCAAGTCTAAACTTGGAAAACATCAAATGTTGGAAAACACAGTGTGAATTGCAAGCATATGCTAAATGACCTATAAAATGACTTAGAAATACAAATAAAGAAAAACAGAAAGTTATGAAACAAAAAGTGTGCACCTGGAAATGTGTTGAAGACTCGAAATATCTCTGAAATTCTAAAATTGCTACTTTTTTAGGCCTAGTGGGACTCATTGGCCATCTAGAAAAATTAGTCACAGTTCTAGAAAATTGTCTCGAAACAAGTTTTAGCCAAAAGGGTATTTGAATCTGCAAAGATCTCTGAAAAACGCCTACAATGGGACTCATTCGCCACTATTGGGGGATGAGTCCCATTTTGTTGAACAGTATTCCAGGGGTAGAATCTTGAACTGAAACTTTGCCACTAATTTCATATAGATTGGATGGATATTTTTCCCTAGATCTGAGTTTCCATGAGTCTTGACAAATTTTCATGAAAACTTTGACAACATTTTCAACTTTTTCTTTTTGGGAATTTTTCTTCAATCTACAAACCTATAATAACACATTAAAGAGGGGAGAACTTATTTATTGTTAGAGGATAGGGGTTTTCCTTGGTCGAACCCCTTTTAGGTAATTAAACCAAAATGATGAAATAAGATAATAAAGCATGAATATGAAGTAATGCAATTAGAAACTTTACATGATGATGGATCTTGAATTGTTGGAACAATGGATGAAGAATATTCCCTTGAATGCCTAGAATTGATCTTGTAAAGTGTTGAAATGCTTAACCCTAGCTTTCTTAACTTGATAATATGAATTCCTTCTTAAATAATGATTTGAGATCTCATTTATATAGGGAAGCCATTCAAATGCCTGTTAATTTGATTCCCAAGGCCGACATTGGTGAAAATTAAACTTAAAATCTATTTTTTCCCGCTCAAACGTTGAAAATGGCCCAACTAGGACTCATTCGTCATCTTGGGTGAATGGGTCCCACCTAGATGGGACTCATTTTCTCAAAGTGGTGAATAGGTCCCAAAGAGGCTCTTTTGCTAGTTGGGATGTCGAGGAGGGAATAATTTCAACTTTTATGTTGTTCTAGTCATGTCTTTGATCAAAATATGCCTCGAGATGCACAATATGGGGTCATAGGGGCCTATTAATGATGATATAAAGGGTAATTAGGGCTAGGGACACAAAATTCAATGTGAAAGTGTGATTAAATACACTCTAGAATATTAAAATGAGGTCCACTTAGCCTAGAAAGACACAAGATCTAATGTGAATGTGTAAAGCACATTACAATACTCGATTAAAATTAGATTTAATTTACAAGCCTTCTATATTAGTGTGAAAATGCAATTAAATACTTTTTACAATATTGAATTAAGGGAAAAATAGGTCCATTAGACTTAAATACTTAATAAAATTCTAGAAAAGTGTGAAAGTTATTTACAACACTTTACAACACCTTTACAAGACATCGATAAATGCATTTTATTTAGTTTGAAAGGGCCCAAGACCTAATGTGGATGTGTAAAAAACCTCACAATACTAATTCATGGCCTCATTAAGTCCAATTTATTATTAATTATTCTTAAATAAAGTGTGAAAATGTCTGGAGATCCATTTTTCTACGCTACATTTAGCCCCCACATTAGTGAGAGGATGAATTTTCTTCAAACTCACACTAAAGTAGACATTCAAGAGGGGTCCAATCGTACCAATATGGATGACAAAGGATGAAAAATATAAAGGGAGTTTGCGCAAGCCCCAAGGATCCAAGATCCTACGTGAAACCAATATACACACAAAGGGACACACACAAGGTGAATGACTTGCAACAAAACAAGATACGCGATCATGCAATGGCAATAACTTAGAAGGAAGAGAAGTATGAATGAGAAGAAATAAAAAGGTGGATCAAGCTTCGACCATGTTTCCAACATGATGTGGATAATATCTAGGTTATTTATCCAAAAATAAAAACTCACTCTGAGGTGACGAAACTCCTAACTGTTCAATGGGTGAGAAGTCCAAAAAGGTGAGAAACATACACTCATAGCTGGTATGCACTCACACACATACAAGTGGCTATAGGGAAATTCATGCCTCAGATTGGGATTCCCGCTCAACCATATCAAGGTTATACCTCCTGATAAATTTAATAAGGCACCACACAAAAATGATCTTCAAGCTCCATGAAGCAAGCAAAACTTTGTATGCTTGAAACTCATAGACATTGTAAATGTAAAATAGTGCAAGGAATGTTCAAAGGGATTTTTCTTAGATCGTTCAAGGTATCATCTTAGGGAACATCATTCTTATTGTCTCCAAGAGAGGATAAGTGCAAATGGTCTCATCTTGTTTCCAAGAGAGGAAAAGTGCAAGGTCTCATCCTAGGAAACATTGTAACTAATGTTTGCAACAGAGGAAATCACAAGAAAAAGAAAATCACGTAATGAAATATGAGTTTCGATGTATTCCCCCATTTTAATGTGATTGCTAACACCATTACTATGAGCAAGTGCTTTAAAGTAGAAGAAGACATGAGATCTTATTCAGAAATCCCTAGGCCAAGTCATATGTTTCCAAATGAAGCTACACCATGAGAAAGATAGCATGTCACATGAGAGCCAACGTAAGGCATGTCATCCACATCCCAAGCTTCCTTTTATATGTTCATGAAAGGTGATCAACTAACCAAAAGAAGCAATGACAAGTGACATATGAGGACAAGGATAACTAACCCCTTGCCCCCACTTAGTCGAGGACAAGGATGAGCCAAAATGATTGATGGGATGCATGCTAGAGTTAAAATCAATATCGATTAAAGGAATGAGGTACCCCCCACATAAGGAAGAACACCAAATTCCTTAAGATGTTGGATTATACTACTCAAAGCCTTAGATTAATTAGTATCATGACCATGAACTATGTGATATGCACAAAATGAATGTTTGTAGTAGAATTTTTTTGATTTTCTTTGAGGAATGGATATCAAGTGGTCTTGGAGGAGTCACAATAAGATACGCTCTTGATCAATGGTAGAAAATGTTCATTTATCTTGTGACAAAGATATCTCTTGCTTAGTAATAGATGTCATACTTACACAAGGCTCTATAGATTGTGATATTTTGTTCTCTCCTTTATAGGAGGGTGTAAAATATAATGAACTCAAATCATTAGTGTTTTGCGAGATGACAATGAAATTAAGTGAAGATTTCTTTGTTTGCTTCATTTCAAGCAAAGGATAAAAACTAAGACTAGTAGTGTCTCTCAAGTGAGGATGGACTAGTGTTAAGGTTGGCTTAGAGGAATTGTTTCTGATGGTGTTGATAATGATTGAAGGATTTTTTATTTCTATCAAAGGATAGTAACCAATACCATGAGTTTTTTCTTGCGTATTAGGCTCTATAGGGTTGCAGATACCTTTTTCTCTAGCATGACATCCTTGTCAACTATAACCAAGTTGTTTCATAAGTTCATAACCTTTTCCATAAATATTTTCATTGTTTTGGGATCTTGTGGTTGCTCGTGATTAAGTTCATCAAATTTTATTGTGTAATTTGTTATCCTTTGTTCTAAAGTTGGTGAGGTGGATTCTTTTGAAGGGTCTTCCAAATTTTGTATTGACATTACCACGTTTTATTTCCCCTTTTTAGAGTCTTTATTTATGATCTTGTATTCACCCATGAATGTATGTTTGAAATCTAAGGAACCCCAATCATCTTCTAATAGCTTTGTGGCTTGTTCAATATGTTGTTTTGTGGCTTTTTGTTGCACAGGTTCCACTTGTGTAGTTGGTATTAATGTTTCCAAAGGATTTTCTTTGATTTTCTCTATGTTTAAACAAATTTTTGGGTCAGTGTTGACTTCGAGTGTGTATATTTTGTTATTGTAGATGTATTTCATTTTATGATGAAGAGTAGAAGGAACCCCCATTCATTGCATGAATCCATGGTTTTCCTAAAAGAAGATTATACGAAAGTTCATGAGGAATAACATGGATTTTTGTTTCCAATGTGGCCCTCCCAACTGTAATAGGTAAAGCAATCACACTGAGTGGTTTTTTTTTTTACATTGTCAAATCCCTTAATAGATAAAGAATCAGGTTGAATGTTTGATTTATCAATGCCATGCCTATCAAGAAGGCTCACACTACATGCATTAAGGGTAGAGACGATATATACAAGAGTTTTCTTTATCCCTTTTCTTTTGTATTGAGATATTATTATGAAAGCTTCTCTTTTTTTTTTCACTTCCAAAGGGGGGAGTTCACTTTGGTGGAAAAAAATGTCAACATTTGTTCCTTGGATCATGGCTGCTATGTCATTTGGTTGTTCATTGGAAGAGATAAGAACTTGTTGTAAGGCTGTTTGGATCATGTTGTGGTAGTGAGGGGAGGCTTGAATAAGGTCCAATAATGATATCTAAGAGGGAGTGTTCTTAAGTTCAACAAGATTGTACTCCTTTCCACTTTTTTTAGGAAAATAATGAGCACTATGCAATATGGGATTAGGAAAAGGTAAATGTGTCAGGTTTGGTTGTTGTGGTTGTAGATTGTTTCTAGTGTTGTATGTATGAGCAACAATATTATGACTCGATTGCTGTGACACATTATGTCTATATGGGTAGAGGATGAATTCAGTTTTGTTTTGAGTTTGAGGTTTATGTTATGGTGGGTAAAGGATGAGTTGAGGTTTAATAATATTAACATCCCTTAGCGAGTGAGAGTCTAATGTTGCCTCTTCATCTTCTTCTAAGGATACTAGATTATTATTCTCATTGTTATCCTTGTATTGTATCATGATATCCTCCCTAAGGGGAAGGTATTTAGGAGAAATACAAACCAAATTTTCTTGACATTCAAAGGTAGGTTCTTCTAAAATGACTTCATCGCAAATAGGGGAATGATCAATGGGTGATTTTTTTTGTGCAATAAGGGTTTCTCTAGATGAAGGGGGACAACTAAGATTCTCATGACCTTCATTGATTTTGTTTTCTAACATCAAAGTATGTTCTTCACAACTGTGGGAGATACTAGGAGAAGGAAAAATGTTATTGTCATGATTACCAATGGTTATGTTGTCGTGTTCATTAATGTCTTTTCCACTAAGAGAGATAAGAGGACAAAAACAACTAGGATCTCAAAACTCTCATTGATTGGTTCTTCTAACACCAAAATATCTTTGTCAACAATAGGAGAGATATTAGGATAAGAACAAATATGACTGTTAGGAATGTCCAAGGTTGTATTCTCTTTCACTAAAACACTCTCATAGTGAAGGAATATGAATTTTTTCTTAGCATGTCTAGATAGGTAAGACACTAACATTGTTTGAACAAAAGTTAAAATCACTTGTAACCATTTCATGCAATGCTTCAACAATATAAACAATGTATATCCAAAGATGCATAACATTTTTATACAATATATGCAAAGCTTTCAAAATGCAAACAATGCATATCCAAGAATGAAAATCACTTTTATCAAACTTATGCAAAGTTTTATGAATAGAAATATGTTGTGTATGCAAAAGTAAAAAGTAATTTTATCCATGTTATGTAAAAGTTCAGAAATGTGAGCATTTTCAGATCTAATGATTTCAAAAATGACTACTATAAATTGATGTTTTTGACCTAGATGCATAAAACAAATGTTCTCAAAGCTTTCTAGACTTATATAGTATATTACTAGGGGGCTTAGGAAGCATATAAATGAGGTTTTTGATGCTATAATAAACAGTTTAAAATCTGGACTAGGACTGATTCGCCTAGAATGGTGAATGATTCCCAGTAGGGATTGTTTCAAATTTTTTATTTTTTTTAGTTAGTTTTTATGTTTTGTATGTTGTATGATGTAGAAATAAGATTCAAGTGCAAAATTTCAAGAAATTTCAATGAAATTCTATGCAATAATGTACTTAGCTAAATGAGCTTTTCACTAATGGAAGTTTTGAAACCCTAGAATGTAATTTAAATAATGTAAAACATAATGAAATGTTAATGCAAGATAAATATAGGATGTAAATGCACTCCAGATTAGAATTATGATGTCCTAAATTTAGGTTCACCAAAATAAAATTAAGATTTTTGTCACCTCTTGCACCTCGAGGGTTTTGCACCTAAAAGGAGAGAGATAAAGATCAACACTTCATTCAAGAACAAACCCTTGAGATTTCAATGCAAAGGAGATTGAAATATATCAAAGGGGATTGTCCTAAAGGTGGAAAATAGATGAAAAGTGTTCACTCCCAAATGTAAACTTGGAAAACATGAAATGTTGGAAAGCACAATGTGAAATGCAAACATATTCTAAATAACCTAGAAAATGACTTAGAAATGCAAATAAAGAAAAATAGAAAGTTATGAAATAGAAAGTGTGTACCTAGAAATGTGTTGAAGACTGGAAATATATTTGAAATTCTAAAATTGCTACTTTTTAGGCTTGGTGGGACTCATTTTCCATTTTGGGAAAATTAGTCCTAGTCCTAGAAAACTATCTTGAAACAAGTTTCATCCAAAAGGGTATCTAAATCTGCAAAGATCTTTGAAAAACACCTACAGTGGGACTCATTCACCACTGCTGGGGGATGAGTCCCATTTTGTTGAAAAGTGTCCTAGGGGCAGAATCTTGAACTGAAACTTTGCAAGCCTTTGAAGATGGATGAAACAAGCACTTTACCATTGATTTCATGCAGATTGGATGGATATTTTTCCCTAGATCTATTTTTTCATGAGTCTTCACAACATTTGCAACTTTATCATTTTGGGCATTTTTCTTCAATCTAGATTCTTGTAATCACACATTAAAGAGGGGAAAACTTGTTGATTGTTAGAGGATAGGGATTTTCCTTGGTCAAAACCCTTTTAGGTAATTAAACCAAAATGATAAAATAGGATAATAAAGCATGAATATGAATTAATGCAATTAGAAACTTTCCATGATGATGGATCTTGAATTGCTACAATGACCAATGAAGAATTTTCAATTGAATTCCCCAGAATTGATCTTGTAAAGTTTTGAAATGCTTAACCCTTGCTTACTTGACTTGATAATATGAATTTCTCCTTAAATAATTATTTGAGAGCTCATTTATATAGGCAAGCCATTCAAATTCCCATTAATTTGATCCCTAAGGCCAACATTGATGAAAATTAAATATAAAACCTAATTTTTCCTGCTCAAACCTCAAAAATGGCCCAAATCAGACTCATTCGCCTTCCTTGATGAATGGGTCCCATAAGGGCTATTTTTCTAGCTGGGATGTTGAGGAGTGAAGAATTTTAGCTTTTATGTTGTTCTAGTCAGGTCTTTTATCAAAATATGCCTCAAGATGCATAATATGGGGTCATAGGGTCCTATTAATGATGATATAAAGGGTAATTAGGGCAAGGGATACAAATTTCAATGTGAAAGTGTTATTAAATACACTCTGGAACATTAAAATGAGGTCCACTTAGCCTAGAAAGGCATAAGATCTAATGCGAATGTGTAAAACAGATTACAACACTAGATTAAAATTACATTTAATTTACAAGCCTTCTAGATTAGTGTAAAAATGCAATTAAATACATTTTAGAATATTGAAGTAAGCGTAAAATAGGTCCATTAGACTTAAATACTTAATAAAAGTCTAGATAAGTGTGACAATTATTTACAAAACTTTACATCACCTTTACAAGACATCGATAAATGCATTTAATTTAGTTTCCAAGGGCCCAAGACCTAATGTAGATGTGTAAAACACCTCATAACACTAAATCATGGTGTCATTAAGTCCAATTTATCATTAATTATTCCAAAATAAAGTGCAAAAATGTTCGGAGATCCATTTTTCTATGCTACAGACACCAACTAGGACAAATGGGTACTTAGATTTGTAAAATAATTGTTTAGGCTTGGGCAATGGGACTCATTCGCCATTAGTGGAAAATCAGTCCACCTCTAGATTTCAGGGAATTCAAAATAGGAAACTATAACCTTCAGTTTACTCTGTTCTTCCTGATAGGTTTTCGGATCTCAAACTTATGAATTCAACTTGTAGATCTTCTCCAGTCTTCTCTTACAAATTTGACAAGTTTGAATCACTTTGACAGTTTGATGACAATTTTTCCAATCTACTCTTTGATAAATCTACAAGCTAGACTTACAAATCACATGCAAAGAGAAGAAAAAAATGTTGTGGAGTTAGTGAATAGGGGTTTGCCTTGGTCAAACCCCATGTTGGTAATTAAACCCTTGAAATCAAATGAAATCAAATAGAATGGAGAATGATGACTGAACAACTAATGATGTTGCAACTCACCAAACCATAGCAATAAGGTGCTAAAAACATGTAAGTATTGGCTCCAATGGATGTAGAATTGAACTCTAGCTTCATGTTGATAAATCTTGAATGTAATGCTTACAAATCCTACACTGCAATTGTTAGCTCTAAAACAACATGATGCAGACAATATTTGACATGATGAAGACACTTGAAAATGCTCTTGATTGCTTGATAATCTACCCTTGAGATGCCTTGAATGCTCTTTTGGATGCTCAAATGCTCTTGTAAACTATATACATGAATACTTGAATGCTATGTATGAAAATGAGAGGAAGAAGCTTGTATTTATACTCAATTATGCAATAATTCCCAAAATTACATCATAGGATGACCTTAGATCTTGGAGAATAAAAACCTGCAATAATTTTAAATTAAATTGAAATTTTGAGCAAAGGGAAACTCATTCATCACTCTGGGTGAATGGGTCCCACCTAAGGGGACTCATTCATCTAGAATGGTGAAAGAGTCCCACCTTAGGTATTTAAGGTGGGTTTCAGGATTTTGATGCTTTAAATGTTATTTATGTGGTTTATTCTAGAAAATACACATAATTAAGGCTTTTGGATGCAAAATAGTGCCAATTAAAATGTAAGAAATCCCAACTAACTTGTTGATGATATGTACTAGCAATTGTCCTTTGACTATGCACATCCACTTTGCAAGAGCCCTCATCAGAAGACCATAATTCATTGTTTACAATATTAGAATCACCTATTACCATGAGTAAATTAACATCCTCCTCATTTTTTTGATCACAATCCTCATGAATATCTTCCTCTACTTCAACCATCCATGCCACAACACATTGCTGAGAAGAATGTGTTATTCCGTAGGTCAAGCATTGAGGAGTGTCTTCAACAAAATTTTCTGAATTCTTCTGCAAGGGACCTGGGGGGACCTTGTGGGTTTGTTTTTTATTATGGCGAGCAGGATTTCAATTATACTGGTTTGATGAGGATACTAACAATTAAGTTGAGGTTTACAATTTGGAAGCCATCGAATATGGTGTTTCATTCAGAAGGACATCAGAGGAGGAGATTGCAAGATATACTACATCCTTCACCACCCATGCTAGGAGTTCCTATCACTTGAGGAACAAAATAGTCAGTGTTGAGAAAGGTAACCCTCCTAGTATTTTTATCAAGGAGCATAATGTTAAGAGCAAAGAACACAAGCCTGATGGAAAATTGGAAGCAACCAAAGTTAAAGAAGGTAGGGGAGAAAAATTTTTGGCTACGAGAGTAAAAAATTCAAAAGCTACTCAAGAATTCAAATCTCTAGCTACAAAGATAAAGACACAAAAGAAAACTCCTTATGTCATTAGGAACAATGCTAAGCATAGGGAAATGGGAAAAAAAATCAATAGAAGGAGAGCAACAATGAACAAGGTAAGCTCCCAATTGAATTACCCAAATATACTCATGTTGATATGTTTCAATTACTTAGCCAAGTAAAAGTATCGGTTCCTTTTCCTGAAATGATGAGAATAGAAGAACATAAGCAAAAGGCAGTGGAAGGAAGTGGCGCTATTAGCCTGTTGCTATAGCCTCAGATGAACTAAAATATTGGATGCACTAGGGTTGAAATTTGATAGCACTCATGACAAGAGCGATGTGATGGATTCAAGATATGTCCTTGTCATTGGTGTCATAAATGAACTTCCCTACAAACTAGCAGCCTACCCTGAAAAAGAATTCAAAATGAGTGTGGTAGTGGTGGATATCCCACCTAATTATGGAATGCTCCTATCTCAAAAATGGAGTGCATCTATGGGAGGTAGTATGCAATGTGACATGTCTTATGCCACATTTCCCATTGATGGTAAGGATGTTCAAGTGAGGAGAGAACTGAGGGTGCCACATATGTTGGAGCATGCTCCTGAAGATGACACTGTAATTATTTTTATAGACACTGCTATCAATGATTTCAAAATAGAAGGAATGGCAAAAGAAGTGGATAGGTGCCTTGCACCAATAGAAAATGAAATTTCAAGATTATCTAAAAACAATGAACTTTGGAAAATGTACTTTGATGGTGCAAGTTCCAAAGAAGTTTCAAGTGGAGGGATATTATTGGTAGCACCTACTAGTAGTACTTACAAATTTTCCTTCACATTATCTTTTTTCTATACAAATAATGTGGAAAAATATGAAGCTTTATTACTAGGGTTTGAGATTAGCTAAGAAGAACAAAATAAAAAAATTAGTGGTGATTGGTCATTCTAAGCTGGTGATTTCCCAAGTAAGAGCCAAGTATGCTTACAAAAATAACAGACTAAAGTAGTACAAAAATGTTGTCTGGGTTTCCATTCAGCAGTTTGATGCTTTTGGAATTGACTGGATGGAAAGAAAAACAAAACAGAGTAGCTGACTTACTTGCTAACATTTCATTGAGACCTGACGATATAACTTTCATATGAATCTCTAAGGTTGAGATATAGACAAGGCCTTCCATTCCTAACAATGTGAGTAATTGGAAGATATTCAATGATGATGAAGATATTCTCATATTATTGAATTGTGTTGATGAATACAAAGGTTAGGAGATTGAATTTGGTGGATTTGTTGAGAATATTGATGAGAAGGACATCATATTTAGAAACAAGATCATCCAGTTAAAGAAAAATAAAATCCCCAAATTCCTTGTAGCTCTTGAAATAGTTTTTGACAGTCACGATAAAGTAAGGCTAAAACAACTGATGCTCACCTATAAGACCTGGAGGAAGTAAATTTGGGGACTGAAAATGCCCCTAAAAAAAAATTATTTAGGAAAGAAGATGAAACCAAAGGTGAAGGAAATGTTAATTTCCTTACTTAGGAAATAGAGACATGTCTTTGCTTGGTCATATGATGACCTGAAAGCTTACAAAGAGGAATTTTTTCAGCATGAAATTCCTCTGAAGGAGAATGCTAAACCTTTGAGGAAAAAGAAGAGACTCATTAATCCTACTATAGCTCCCAAGATGCAAGAGGATTTGGTTCAGTTGAGAGATGTTGGTATTATAAAACCCATTAGACACTCTTCATGGGTATCCCAAGATTTCATGAACCTAAATGTATCCTCTTTAAAGGACAATTACCCATTTCCAAACATGGAAGCCATGTTACAAAAGGTAACTGGTTGTGAGCTATTATCAATGATGGATAGTTTTTTAGGTTATAACCAAGTAAAAGTGAAGGAGTCTAAATAGTACAAGACTTCCTTCACTACTACATGGGGTACCTACATCTATGTCAGAATGCCTTTTGCTTAACAATTGTAGGTACCACTTTTTAGAGAGCTATCGACATAGATTTTTTTAATTTTATTGATTTATTTATGGAAGTACATCAAGATGTCCTGACTTCCTACTCTAAAAAATAAGATCATTGTATGCACTTGGAAAAGGTATTTGTCAAGTCATTGGAATATGGGATATCTTTGAATCCAAAGAAATGTGCCTTTGGGGTAACTGAGGGAAAGTTGTTGGGATATATTGTTTCTAACTAGATGGAGTGAGGATAAACCATGAAAGAGTAGAAACTAGAGATAAAATCCCTTAGCCAAAAAATGTCAAGAGCATTCAATCATTTTTTGGGCAAATAATTTTTTTAAGAAGGTTTGTGACTAATTTTGCAAAAATCACAAAACCTATTTCCAAGATACTGAAGAAAGGAGAGAAGGTTCTTTGGAGTGAGGAACCTAGTCAAGAATTCAAAATGATTAAACAAGCTATCAAAGAGGCTCCAATTTTGAAATCCCCAGACTTCTCTAAGCCAATGCACATTTTCTCTTTTGCTTCCTTTCATACTATTGTTGCTATATTTTTATATAAAAATGAAGAGGGCTTTGAAGAGCATATTGCATTCTTTAGTAAGTCCTTACAAGCTATAGAGCAGAAATATGAGATGACTAAGAAATAAGCATATTCTTTGGGTAAGGTTGTAAAGAACTTTAGGACTTATCTATAGCCTGGAGCTACTATCATAGCATTTGTACCAAGTGTTGCTGCAAAAGATATTTTCACCTAGCAGGAAGCTACAGGAAGAAGGTGTAGATAGATCAATAGGATCCAAGAATTTAACATTAATGTTTAGATCAACAAATTAGTAAGAGGCCAGGGCCTCGCTAAATTGATGATAGAAGCTAATTTTGAGGAAAACTAGATCAATCAAACCTAAGTGATTGATAGTGCACCTATCTATTATATGCAAAATTGTCAATGGTAAAGAAAAATTGTTCAATATTTACAAACTCCTTAGTTCCCTATAGACATGGTTGATAATAACAAGAGGAAATTGAAGTTACATGCCATAAAATATGTAATTATTGACAATGAGCTATGGTGGAGAAACCTATGGTCTACTTCTTAAATGTGTTGATGGAAAGTAGGCACTAGAAATTTTGTAGGAAATGCATAATAGGGTGTGTGGTGGTCATTACATGGAAAATACCACTGCCCACAAGATCTTACGAGCAAGATTCTAGTGGCCTATTGTTTTCAAGGATGCTCACAAGTTTGTTAAGACTTGTGATGCTTTTCAAATATTTTTAGGAAATTAATTTTTTTTAGGAAATCTACCACTTAGGCCCCTTTCCAACAATGGGGGATTTATTTTATTGGAGAGATACCAACAAAATATAGTGGAGGAAATTCATGGATCCTTGTTTCCACTAATTATTTTATGAAATGGGTAGAAGCAATACCTACCAAGAGGGAAACAAGTAAGGTGGTGATAGATTTTCTCTTAAATAATATCCTCATCAGGTTTGGAGTCTCAAAAAAGATCATATTAGGTAATGCCATGTGTTTTAGGTCTCAGGAATTCAAATATTTTTGTGATAAACATGATATAAAAGTTTCTTATTGTTCATCTTACCATCCTCAAGGAAATCATCAGGCTAAATCTAGTAACAAAAGTTTGATGAAAATCATCAAAAGGGTGATGGAGAAGGAAAAAAAAGCTTAGGACTCAAATCTAAAATTGACACTCTGGGTAGATAGAGTTACTATGAAAAAGGCTACTCATTGTTCACAATTTGTCTTGGTATATGGTCTAGACGCTAGACTACCACAAAATAACCTGTTAAAGATATATAAGTTTGTGCAAGAATAATATGAAGAGATTTGTGATGATATTCAACACATAATTAATAATCCGGTGCAATTGGATGAGACTAGAAGAGAAGCCCATACCAAGAATATGAAGATGCAATTTCAAGTAAAGCATCTACCGATAAAAGAGCTTTCCATAAAGTTTGAAGTGAATAGTATTGGGTTACCCTGGAATGCAAGAGCTCAAGACAAGGGAAATCATGAGAAATTTGAAGCATTATGGATGGGCCCTTATCTGATAGCTAGTGTACATGGTGAGGATTTCTATTTCCTCTAGAGCTTGATAGGTGAAATTTTTGAACTATCAATACACGAACAGTTCTTAAAACCATACTTTTCCTAAGTATGTTATTATTCCATTTTCGTTGTAGATTTGTACATTTTGTGTATAGGTGTGTTTGTTTTATGTTGTGTCTAGTTTTCTCTTACTACCTAGTCTGGGTAGTTCCTTGGTATTTTCTTGGGTCCCTTGTGTTTTGACTAGTCTACTTTAACCATAGATTCTAGGATCTCTCCATGCCTGCAAGAGACATATGTTCCTAGTTGGAGCAACTAATGGAACCCCTCAAGGTTCTCTGTGTTCCATTTCCAAAATATTGATGAGTTTAATGAACTATGGGTTTTGTTTCCCACTACTATATAAGGGGTTTTAGTTTTACCTAAGTCTAATTTTTGAAAACCCTTTGAGTATATATCCTCGCCTAGGTTCTAATTTTTGGTTGAATCCTTGTGGTGGCCACGAATCCTTTAAGTCATGATTCTTAACATTGAAACCTATTGAGTGACGGACCCTCTGATCTTGTTTTACTAATTGATCCGGTTAAATCATTATTTTTAAAATATTTCTAATTTGGGCTGAAATGTTTCCCACTGAAAAGTATTAAGTCTTTTATCTCATGGGTGTGGCCTTTTTGACCTAGTCGGGTCCCTTTTAGGATTAAAATTTTTTCACATGTGTAGATATATGAATCCTTGAATACCATTCAATCAATACAAAAAATTTGGACCATCACCCATATGCCTGTTCCATTTTGTCTCTAATTCTTTTATTCATTTGGGCTCACAGGTGGAGGCCACATATCTCGAACAATTGGTGGGATAAATATCATTGATAAAGCATGCAGCTAGTCATTAAAGAAGATCAACAGTGGCAGATAAATGAGGTGGCTGCATATGGACAATTCCTTGCATGCATGTTTTCCTTTCTTGATTATTAAAATAATCCCATGGGCTAGCGGGTGATTGCCACTTTTTTTTGTTGATGATGGACCTGAGGGTTAATATTTATGAATTCCAACTAAATCAATGATCGATAGTAGGTGACATAGATTAATCTTGACCACTCCCCACCATCCCGTTTGGGCCCCATCCTTCTTGCTAGATTCCTAACAGGGAAGTGGGTGTCTACTACATGGAGTAATCCTTAGAACATGGAAGCATAGATATATGAGAAAATATTTAATTAAAATCTCAACTTGGGGTATGAGAAGTAAAATGTGCATTACTAATATGCATATATTACACATGCTTGAAATATATTTTAATCTAAGCCATAGATGATGTATGAAGGATAAAGTTGCTCATGAACCAACAATTCAAGTTGTTCCATGGACTACTCTTGAACTCTTAGGATTTTTCACCTAAAATGAGAGAGATAGAACACCCTATATTGAGGTGGTTCATTCAAGTAAAGGATTTTATGATGTGAGTATGACTAAATGCAATGTTGTAAATGAAACTAAGTGATGTAATTGGCTGATTAAGAATGCAAAACTAATGAAATATGCAATATTTGAAAACTCAGTGAGGTATGCAAGAATGAACTAAAACATGGATAAATGAAAAAAAAATTGAAAGAGGCTGATCGGTGTGCACCTAGAGGTAGATTTAAGATCTAAGAATATTGTAGAATGCTGGTAAAATCACTACAAATCTCACTAGTGGGACTCATTCGCCACTGATGGAAAATCAGTCCTGTTACTTATAAAATCTCCTGAAACAGGTTTCTGACTATCAGGAATTGGAATCGGAAAAAATAACCTTTTTCAGGCTTAAGGTGGGACTCATTCACCACAGATGGAAAATAAATCCTCCTCCAAAATTTTGTGAAATCAAAGGTCAATTTTGTAGCTCCAAATCTGCACTTTTCTTCTTGTCGGGTTGATGGAGTCAAATCTATAGAAAACGGACTGTAGGTTTTCTCCAAGCTTTAAATGGGACTTAGTTGACTTGAAACACTTTGTTGACTTCTTATCCACTTTTCAACAACTAATTTCTTTTTAAATATACATACACAATTCTACAAACACACATGCAAGAGGCGAAATATGGTTAAGGGTTAGCTTATGGAGACTTTCCTTAGTCAAATCTCACTTTGGTAATCAAACCCTTAGTAAAGAAATGGAATGAAATAGACAAGGAATGATCAATAAATAACATGAAAATTTCCTAAACTTTCCACAACCTTGTTCAAAAAGTCTGAAGATATGTCAATGGCTGCTCCAAGATACTTGATAATTGCTTGATTGAATGATGCTTTGATGGAATGATTGCTTGAATGACTAAATGAATACTTGAATGAATTAGGAGATGTAAAATGAGGAGAAAAATACTTATTTATACACAATTCCACCCTAATTTCCTAATAATACCTCATCACAAGCCGACATAAGGAATTTTTAAATAAAAACCCAAAAGGAAATTTGAATTATTTTGAATTTGGAGCAAAGAGGGACTCATTCGCTATCCATGGTGAATGGGTCCCACCATGGGATTGTAAGTAGGTATCAGGATTTTTCTTGTATTTAATGTTATTTGTTGGGTTTACATTCAAAAATAGACTTAATTAAGCCTTATAAGTGCATAAAGGGGTCATGTAAAGCACAATAAAGGTGTAAATAGTGAAAATAAGCCTAGAAAAGCATGAAATATTGTTACAAGACTTTACAACACTTTAGAATAGGACATGATAAGTGATGAAAAGGTGATTTTTAGGTGATTGTAATGAGAAGAGTTTAGAACAGTATAGAAATTTGTTACAACACTTCACAACACCTTCAAAAGACATCATAATTTGAATGTTTAGGACCTAATGTGAATGCATAAGCTACATGTTGCAACATTAAATCAAAGTAAAATAGACCAAGCATCATGAGAGAAAGACCTAAAAGACCATGAAAATGTCAATGATCCATTTTTCTATGGTACAATTGATAGCTAAGGAGTGTATATGACAAGGCCTAGAGATCTAATCTCAGCCTCTCCCCATCTCCCCATAATTAAAATTTGCATACAAGTTATGGCTCACATGGGCGAGGGTAAAAGGACATGTGGATCATGGCTATAAAAGACAAAGATATGGTGGAGCCCATGTACTACAAGCAAGTGTTTCCATGTCACCTCTTGTCATTTGATATGTGTTGCGTCTGTGCATAGTCATCTTTCATAATAAGCTAATCAAATCTGGATCGTGAATCAATTAACTCCCAAAAAAGATGGATAAATAGTATTCAAAACTAAGTTCAAGGAAAGAACGTTTATCTAGTTCACACAAGTGAGCCTTAATAACTGAAAGGACATTGATCTACCGAAGTATATAATTGCATAATTATTAATATTTATCCTAAAGCATAATTCAGCATTAAAAAGTATACTCAATACACTCAAGGAGCTCATGTTGTGGTTTTTCAACATTTTCTAATGTCGAAACTAGGGTTGTCAACCTATGAGAAAACCAGTAAGTCAATTGTTCATTTCCTTGTAGAATTATTGATAAGTTGTGGTTTTTCAAGCTTAAGTCTGTTAGGGTTTTCTTGGTTTGGCTTTTCAAGGTTTTCCATTCATAAAGAAGAATTTGTTAATTCTACATTTGCATAATTCATGCCCAACCCTCACAAAAGTTGTAGGCCTTATTCATTTTAACCTAAAAACAATACCTTGTAGTACTTCCTAGATTTTAGACCATAAAGTAAAAGTATCTTCCTCTAAAGGGGAAGCTTCCACTCCCAAAAGGCCTCTGAATAAAGACCAAGGTTATCGATCATTTACCACCCTCAATTAGTGATAAACATAAAGGAAAATTGATTCCCAGAGGTCCTCAAATAGTAGATAGTATGTTTGATAGAAGATGTTCTATCGAGGATGCTAACTTACCTTATACTTGATGGGAATTGTTTTATAGTTGGTTCAGGAATTAAAATATGGGTAAACCAGTAGGAAACCCTTGGAACTATGACCTAGGAAAGTTAATTGTGCCAAATTTCTATATGGATGTTGACTTACTTAGGGAAATAGTTGCTCATTATTACCTAGTCATGAGCACTATCAGAACATATGATGGGAAAGAAATGGTTAAGATCACTAAAGAGGAATTGGGTCTTGTTTCCAAGCTTATTGAAGGGAGTGATGAAATGCATAAGATAAATGAAGATGATCTTGCTGAGGTTTCTAGTAGAAATTGAAGGTTGGAAGATTGTATTAGGATCACATGATAAGGAGCCTTTCCCTATTAACTATTTTGTTCCCTATTTCAAAAGGACCTTCTATTCCATTTGCTAGATAATTGGTTATGATCCTATCTCTAGAATGCCAATGGCATGGATGTATATGGCTTCCCATATCCAGCATCCCCAATATTGTGTAGTGTATGATTATGCAAGATTTCTTTCTGAAAGAATGCATGAGGGACTAGTAAGATTAAAGAAAGATGATTTTGCATAAGGTTTAGCTGGTACTCACTGCTAATGCATATGTTTTTGTACAAAGGTGGAATTTACTTTGGACATAATATTGACTTAGAAAGAAAAGGGGCTGACTTGGATTTGTTCAGGCAATGTTGGACCACAGTCTTGGATAAAGATGATAGGAGATATGATTATGTCACATTCCAAAATTTGTTTGCTTCTAAACTAAAGAGAGCTTTTATTGTGAAGTTACCAAGAATTCCCACTGCTCCACATGATTTATTAAGACCCAAGGAGAGAGGGCTTGAGATAGGAGTTCATCATAATTGGGGAGATGTTATCTCACACCCTGATTACACTATCTTAAGAGTATATGGTTCCAAAGTAGTGTTGGTGTAATTAATATTTAATTACACATTTGCATAAGTTTACTTAGGCTTTATTTAATTCCTAAGTTATAGGTTTTATCCTATCTTGTTGAGCTATCTTGTTGCTCAAGATAAGATTAGGTTTAGGCATCTTTTCTTTTATAAAGAAAATTATCTCTTGTATTATTTTGTACTTCGAATATATCAATTTGCACATATTTTGCAAATCTCTTGCTTTTTTGTTTTTCTCTTCTGTGGAAGGATATTCTGGTTTGCAATCAAATCTTGGTTTCTAACATGGTATCAGAGCCTCGATTTGCAGCCCCTTCTCAACTTTTTTTGAGGAACACATTGCAGAGCTCGTTCAAGGTCCCTCGAGGGTTTCTTTCCTTGAGCATATTTTTGGAGCATCCTAGATTAGATCGGTGTTTTCCATTGGATTCAGAGCACTGGAAAAAGTCAAAAATGACTTTTATTTCATTCATTTTCATCATTGTTTGTCAGATCTGCAAAGGTTGTAAGATCACTAATTTTTCTAATAGATCTGGGGGTTTCCTAATTTTTGGAGCACTTTGGGCCCAAACGAACCTTGCCATTGGATTTGCAGTGCCCCAAAACCCCTATTTCCATATAAAGTTTGTCTAATTTGGACACAGTCATCTGGAGAAGCAAAATTTTTTTACTCGAGGGCCGTACAGCCCACAGGCATGCTTCAAGAGGTTGAAATTTAAAAAAAAAATATTAAAAAATATTAAAAAATCAAAAAATCAGCATAGGGTTTTGCACGGCTAGTTCATATGGAGACCGCCACCCACCCGCCACCCGGCTGCCTCCCACTGGCCGCCATCGCACCACCGCCACAAGCTCAGCCACCCAAGCACTGCTCTAGTTTCAGCCCCCAGCACCAGGTCTTTGCAGGAAGCAGTTGTATTGGGGACCACTCCCCTCACCTCAGCCCCTACTGGGTTAAGCCCCGGGCTTGGTCCTATCAGCGACCAGGGGCCATGCCTTGCGCCCAGCCGACAGTCTCCAGCCCTAACCTCGGTCATGTGGGTGACCAAGGGCTCTCAACCAGGAGCCAAACAACCAGCCCCCTGGTCCGCCCAGGCGACTAGGGGCTTATTTTTTTTAGCCCCTGAGGGCCTCACATGGCCGAATCGGACTATTTTGGAGCACTTTCATAGAAACGGGCATATCTTGGGCATACAACGTCCTTTTTTGTAAATGAGATATCGTCGGAAAGCTGTTCTGATGCTCTATCCAATGGAATTGGTGTGGTTTTCTGGTTTTTCCTTTTTGATGCTTTTTTTTGCCTCAAAAGTTAGATGTTTCCTTTTTCACTCCGGGAGATGTATCTTGTGACTTACTTATTCGTTTTTCACAATTTTCAAGGCATTAGAAAGTTGGTTTTGGCCTCTATGTAGATTTGAGGTCATTTATAGAATATTTTCACCTTATTTTATTCATGCTTTCATTTTTTCTTCATGTGCTAGGTTTTCATTTTCACTTATGTTTCTGTAGTTTTGCAGTTTATCCTTTTGCAATCATTGGGTATTGTAATAATGAATTGATATAAAGTTCCAATAAGGGGGGTTCTTGCATCTGTTTTATGTATTGGTGACAACTCGCATGAGTTTGTCTGGTTTCCTGTTGTCTCCTTTTAGTTTCTTTCTTGCTTAGCTGGTCACATCTTTGGTTTGCTTCAATTCACACTTCACATTGGGATTTTATAGTTCTTGATCCGCATTGGTTCAGATCTTTCTCATTTGAAGGCCATGTTGTTATGGTTAATGTTCCAAAATCTTGATGGTATTCGTCCTATGGGTAGTTTTAGTTTCAGTTTGGCATTGGCTTTGAGAGACGCAACTTCTAGATTTGTCATCATTATGGGTCCTTTCATCCTTTCATCTATTGTTGCTTATAGATCCCAGGGTTGATCCAGTATGTGAGTTTCTAGTGTTCCTTGGCATCGGGTCTGTTGTTGCATTTGTGATTCTGATATGGTATTTTTCAAACAAAACTATCTTTCCTTGCTTTCCGGATTTGGGGTTCGAGTGTTGCTTCATCAGAGTTCTTCCAGTGCTTCTTTGCAGCAGTTCATCTCACTGAAGGGGGGGTTTTTCCCACTGGTTTTTCTCTCTATTTACATTTGTACATGAGTACCTAATCAGGACTTGTTTCTGAGATTCATATTTGCATAATAATCTACTTCTCCCTAAGTTACACTTATGGGGGGGTGTTGGTGTAATTAATATTTAATTACACATTTGCATAAGTTTACTTAGGCTTTATTTAATTCCTAAGTTATAGGTTTTATCCTTATCTTGTTGAGCTATCTTGTTGCTCAAGATAAGATTAGGTTTAGGAATCTTTGCTTTTATAAAGCAAATTATCTCTTTTATTATTTTGTACTTTGAATATATCAATTTGCACATATTTTGCAAATCTCTTGCTTTTTTGTTTTTCTCTTCTGTGGAAGGATATTCTAGTTTGCAATCAGATCTTTGTTTCTAACAAGTAGTACCTCACTTGTTGCTGAGGTTTGTACCATAAATAATTGGTTTCCTTGAGGTTATGTGGCAACTAGGAAATGTTGAAAATGAGCATTTGTTGAATCAGGGAAAAGGAACTTTCTTTCCTTCACGCACTTTTTTTCCTTATTTTGTATTGAACAAGGCAAGTTACAACAACACCATTCAAATACTCAAAACATACTACATGCAGAGGATAGTTGAGAGGATCGGATATGATCTTGAAGGTTTTATGGCTTGGCTAAATTAGAGAAACAAGAGCTACAAATATGTCCACATTTTCCAGTATCTAGAAGATGTAATAAGAAATATATCAGACACTTTGGAATAGGAAAAGAGGTTAGCAAGGTGGATTGCATTTAATAAGATACAAATTAAAATAAAGCAAGAATAACCTAATTTCAAGGTCCTTCTAGAGGCAGAGGATATAATACAAAAGGTGGAGCATGTAACAAGGAATTTTGAATCAATAGTAGGCCACCTTAAAACTAAAGGGGTAATTAGTAAAGATAAAGGGAAGGATCCAATTGAAGAAGACTAGATTGGAGGATAAATTCTTTCTATAGGAGAAGAGTCTACATCACAAGCCCCCCAGGAACCAAAAATAAAGTTCTTTGTAAGGAGAAAGAGTAAGGAAAAAAAACTTGATGAATCCTGCATTCCCACTTAGCAATATGAACACAAGCCTCTTTCTCCTATGCTACTAATACCACCCCCATCTCCATCAAGGCTAGTAGAGCCTAAAATTGTGAATATGGATTCCCCACCACCTAGTGAAATACCACTTGGGGAGCCACCATTGAAAAGACAAAAGATTGAGGCCATTAGTTTAGTGGACTATGATGATGAAGGCTCCAGTGATGATTTTTGGGTGTCAGAATAGGAAATGTAGGAAGTAGTTCCCACAAGATCTGTAGTAAGGGAAAAAAAAAAAAGGAATAACATTGAGTAAAGTTGATCTTGGAGTGCTCAATGGAAGTGATGATATGTGGGTTGAGGCATGTGCCAAATTCTTGGATGATGACTCATTTGTAAATACTCAAGATTTTATGAATTTGCATATAGGGTTAAAAGAGATGAATATGTCAATAATCTAGCTATAGAGAGGAGATTTCATCTAGAACTGCCTCATGCTATCATTCAAAACAATGTGTTAAATGAAATGAGAGCCAAATTCCAAAATATGACTACCAAGGAGGGGCAGGAATTGGTGAGAACTAGTGGCATCTTGTTGCTACCAGAATGAAATCTAACTTCATCCATAGATTTTGACACAATCAAGAAATGTGACAGACTTCTCTATAATACAAAAGAAGAAGCCGCACTTGCACTACAGGGGTCTTCTTTTAGTGAGGAATGGGAAGCCTTGGATATATGGTATTTAGCCCCTAGCACAAGAAAGTTGGAAATTGTTGAACTTGCACCTAACTATAGTGGAGGCCTGATAATAAAGAGAGTGTCATAAACATCAGACTTAGAAGTTTCAAATATGTCAATTCATGTTGCACAGTTCATAAGGGCCACTGTGGAATCTATGACTATTGAAAAAGATAAACTCAAAACAAAATTGAATAACTTGTTGGTTAAATATGGAGATCTTGAGATGAATAATATGCAATTACAAACAAAGGTAGCATTATTGGAGGATGTGTTGCAAAGGTTACAACCTTGAAAGCCCAAGTAGAATGATGTTGACTCTCACACCACTACACAAGAATATGTATCCACAGAGTTTACTACTGATGTAAGTTCTTCATGGGAAATTGTGCCATATAATATGGGAAGTGTGGCTATTTCAATAGTAGAACCCAGTACATCAGAAGAGCCACAGGTGCAAGAGGATATCAATATGGAATAATTGCTTAGGAAATTAAATGAATACAAAGAAAAATGTAATAGTCCTGATGAAGATGATTTTAAAAGCAATATGAGGATTTTCATGGCAGTGCTAGAACATCTAAATAGAAAAGTGAATAACAAATTAAATAGTATTCACTATAATTATTCATCCATGGTTGATGTCATCAAAATTTTTGACATTGACAAAGAAAGAGCTATTCCACTCATCAAAATCTAGATCCTTAGGAATGAGGAATTGATAATTATAGGAATTTTGGTTAAGTAGGATCCCAATCCACTTGAAAAGTTTAAACCTACCACTATTCTTGTAAATAAGATTAAGTGATATAGAGGAAATATTGAGACATTGGAGAACAAGATAAAGGAATTGGTAAAATCCTTCAATGAATCTCACTATGGGCTTCTTTCCTATTGGAATATGGCTTCTAGTGTTGTCATTGATGGAAATTGAAGTCATCTCCATGGTTTGTAGATTAGTATCTATTCATACCAATAGATAAAGTGAAATACTATGTCTTACTAGTAGAATACTTGAAGAACAGGGTATCCAGCCAGTCAGTTAATTTGTCTACTTTACATGATCATCATTTTGAGTTGTGGATCCTCAAGATTGCTTGTTGATAATTTATGTTATCTTATTGCTTAATTTTTTGGTGTTGCATTAGTTTTTGTACGAGCTTGGAGGTCCAGTAGGATGTTTTATGTCTATTTGCTCATTATAGCTGACTCAATGAATGTGGCACATTGTGGATGTGTAAAGTAAAATTATTTTAAAAACATTTATGTTCAAATATTTAATTATGGGTCCTAGCTATAGTCTAGCTAATGGTGTTAGATCCACATTGAAAATTTATTTGTAAATTTGGGCTGATAGTTGATAATATTTCTAAGCTTTATTAAGGCTGACCTATAGTGATTTTATTTCTAGATGCGGATATATATAAGAGATTTGATATATCATTTGGTATGTGAAAAATAAGTGTGGTGGTGTGTTGCAATCATCAAGAAGAGTGATTAGGCGATTGTAGGGTAGTGAGCCCATCCATTTTTAGTAGTGAGCCTAAATGCAAGTGCATTCCCAT
Organism: Sequoia sempervirens; assembly: GCA_007258455.2. Lineage (NCBI taxonomy): Eukaryota > Viridiplantae > Streptophyta > Pinopsida > Cupressales > Cupressaceae > Sequoia > Sequoia sempervirens. The sequence continues at coordinate 638,347,016 of VDFB02281492.1, forward strand.
TTTGTACTTTTTTGGGTATACTTATATTATATTGTGGATTAGCCATCCACTTTGTTTTTTCCCCTAATAGGGTTTCCACGTAAAAATTGTGGTGTTATGGGGTTGTGATTATTTTCTTTCTGTTGATGCATGTTTCTTTTTTGAATGGTTAAGTAAGTTAAATGACAGATTAATGAATTTGAATTTTTTCACAACACTGATTCACCCCCCGTCTGAGTGTTGCTTGTTTCCAACAATTGGTATCAGAGCTAATTCCTTGGAATAAGTCTTACAACTTGGGGAGATCTTGGAAGGAGTTTTTCAATGGATACAAGAAGTCTTCAACAACAACTTATGGTGGCCCTTGATGATCTAGACTAGTCAAAATCTAAGAACTGGGAACTGCAAGAAAATATTGAGAATGGAGAAAAGTTCATTCAGTCACTAAAAGACAAAATAAATGAATCAAGGGAGAAAAAAAAGGAATTATGTGGTCAACTTAAATAGAAGAACAAAAGCATGGAAGATGAACAATTGAGTCCGGATCTAAAATAAAAATAGAAGAACGTGAAAAGTTTTCCAAAGAGAATGTTGCCTTGAAGTGTGAAATGAAATCTATCATGATGAGAATGACCAAGGAGATTAAGGACAGAAAGAAGAATGAAGAAAATCTTGCACAATATTTGAAAGAAAAATCTGAACAATGTAGCTGACTAGATAGTGAATTGGAGTGATCCAAGAATAATGAAGAAGTGCTTGAAAAGAAGCTTGATGATCTTAGAGATGAACTTACTATTGCAAATGAGTATAAGGAAAATTTCAAAGCAAGCTCAGCAAAAATTGATGAACTAATCAAACGAAAGAGGATTGATGGTGACAGACAAGTTCTTGGATATGAAGGAGAAAGTTTTAGATCTAGACAAAGGAACTCTGGACAAAGGAATTCCAGACAAAGAAATCAGATGAAAGTAGCTAGAAGAAATCTAGTAAGGAAACCAAATACTCAAAGATTTAATGGCTATTGTTATGTTTGCAACAAATTTGGTCATATGCTTTCTCAGTGTAGGAGTAAAATGAATACAAGTAGACCATTATTCTCAGGTCATTGTTTTAATTGCTATAAGTATGGTCATAAGTCAAGTGAATGCAAAATTGTGATGAATAAATTTCATACAAATGTCAGATGCTATGAATGTAATAGATTTGGAAATATTGCTAACCAATGCAGATCAATACAAAGTCAGTGGAATAGTTGGTCTGGATAGATAAATGTTGTGTGCTACAACTGCAACAAATTTGGACACATTGCTAGATTCCGTTGAAACAGAAGAGGTACGGTAAAATAGAACATGCAACAAGATGTTAAAGGGAAAGAAAAAGTCAGTACTTATGTGATTAGAAAGAAAATGCGGAAGAAATGGGTGAAGAAGAATCCCTTTGTAGAAGGAAATGCACCACCACTGGAAGCAACTTCTAGTAATTCCTCAAGGAATTAATTTTAGGTCTCTAGCATAGGGGGAGCTATCAAGAAAAATTCTTAAACCCCCTCTTGTAGGTGAATGATACTGGAGTCTGGATGTGTCCAATAGGAGAATTGATGCTTTTTAGATTTTTTCAACCAGTTAGAAGCATTAGTGAAGCATATTCGAGATCCACATAAGAGTCATCTATCTCGAAGTCTGAAAGGAAGAAAACCAGATGAATTAGGGCAAGGGCCTTGATTGTAAACTAAAGGAGTTAGGTATGTGGGAAATAAAAGAATGGATTCGACCCTCATTTTTCATATTGCATTTGGAGAAAAGTGGTTTGGAGAGCTCTAAAGTGATCATTGCAAATTTTTTGAAAGATTTAAGAATAAAGGAGATTTCAAAATCAAATTTTGTTTCGTCCCTAAAGGTATTTATTGAAAAACCTATAAATTTGTGTGATTGCAATCATGTCTACTCCTATGATACTCAAAGTTAAGGATAGGCTGCATCCAAAATTTAAATGACATATATATAAGTCCTTAGATACAAATCCCTTAGGTGCATTTTCATCACTACCGTACGAAGTCTTGCAGATTGAGGATATTAGGGCTTATGTGCATGAAAAAATTGAATATTTGGGAACCTCTCATTTGATGGACTTTTACTCTTATCATATAATTCAAGAATATTTTATTGTGAAATCAAAATTCAAAACCCTAGAGGATAAGAAATTTGTACAATTTTTCAAACTTTCCCATTTTCGAAGAAGATGAATGGGTTTGATGTGTGTTGAGTTGTTTCCATGATTAATTCATGTGGTTAGATGTACCATTCAAAATTAGAAAAGAAGCTATATGTGCAGTTATAGGACTAAATTCCATTGGTAGACTTCTAGTTTTGAAGTTTGTGAAGAATGATAAGGTTACTGATGTGATAAACTCACAATGGGATAGAAGAGAAATGACAATAGACGATATTGTCATAGTGGATGTAAAATTTGCATCAATGGTTATCGGCTATAAGATTTATCACTCACGTTGGGACAATTCAGTATCCAACATAGCTATCTATGTAGCATATGAGATGGTAAAAAAAAATGCAAAATATGATTTGTGTGAACTACTCATATGCGAGTTATTGGAAAATTTGGGAAAAATCAAGAAGGATAAGAAGAACATATTCAAATATGCTAACCTGTTGATATGTTTGTTTTTCTATTTCTCGGGTGAGGTTTCAGGAGTTGGTAAAGTTCAATGGCACAATGATGAATCGGTAGTTGTTCAGATAAGGAATATATTATTTGGATTGGGTGATCGATAGACCCGCAATTCAATCCTACGGGGTTACTTTAAAAGCTTTCAGAATTTAATGTATGCCAGAGAGAGAATTCCTGCCACATTAGTGGAACAGTACAAAGACACCATTTTCTTCATGGTAGACATTGACCATTGCAATATGAAAGCTACTAATCCTAGAGTAGTTTGGATCATGCCTATGGATTATGAAGTAGATGAGAACATTATGAAGATGTATGCAGTGCACCTACTGAATTCACCACTTTATCAAGGAGAAGAAAGGTTTTATACTTATGTAGAGAAAAGCTTGCAGGTTCATTTAGAATTGAAAAATCCCATGATAGTTAGAAGGGTAAGAAAAGAGAGAATCTTTTACAAAGAGTATGGGCATTCCTGTACAAAAACTGAAAGAAGTGAGAAGACAAAGAGATGAAGCTAAAGCAATGAAAATGAAAGAAAAGGAAGAATCAACTGGTCTCCAGGAACATCTCCTACTCACACTAGATCTACTAGGAGTTCCCCTACAGCTTAATCAAATCAAGTTGAGGCTTCCAGAAAAAGGAAGAAGAATAAAAGCACAAAATCTTACAATGTAGTTTCTACAAATGAAGATGAAGAAACTGAATCAGAAGAAGTAGTAAGAGAGATAAAGGCTACTAGTACTCAGGCTGTCAAATTGAACAAGAGAAAATCTTCCGGCAAAGGAGAAAGAGCAAAGAAAAAGGCCAAAGTTGACAAGCCCAATATGACTGTTGAGGAAGTTGAGAATGTAGTGGTGAAGGATGGAAATGTCAAGCCACTCTTTGATTGGTATGAGATCTTTGATGAATCCAGTAAGAGAATTCTTGAAGAAGCAACAATAAAGCATATGTTTTTTTTTAATAAAGCTCATGTTGAAATCATGTCTGGTTTTCCTACAAGTCTATATGATGCTTTGGAATCTAGAAGGTTGAGTGATAGATTAGAAGAAGAAACATTGAGGAAGAGAGTTCTTGTAAATCTATGCTCAGAAATGGCAATTGAAGAGATGGATTTATTCCTTAAAAAATATAAAAAGGAATTTAAGAGCAAGAAAAGAGTAAATAAACTCATGATTGGTGAAATTGGCGCTATTGTTAGTGAAACTAAGAAAATTCTGGAAGAATTTTTGTTAAGGGATAATATTAACATTGAGGAATCAATACTAAAAATGTTCAAGGAAATGAGGAAGTGAATGTGGAGGTAAATGAAAATAAAGAATAGAATGTGTCTTATCCTCCAAAATTTGAGGATATTCTAACTTCTCCTAATGTGTAAAATATAGAGACACCTATGGTAACTAAGGTCCATGTTGAGGTGTTAGCTGAGGAAAAAGAGGTGCATATTGAAGAAGTTGAAATGCCTAAAGTCAATCCTGAATCAAAATCCAAGGTTGAAAAAGAAAAGGATCAAGAAATAAAAATAGAGGAAGTGAAGAGATCTCTATTGGACCAATAGGAAGAGTCAAATCTTGAGTTACATGAAAGCTCAATTAACCTATCAACTTTGTCTCCAATTTAGATGATGGTCACTAAAATTACTCAAGCCAAAGACAATGAGAGGATACTAAAATCTCCCATAGAGGATAGCGAACTGCTAAATCTTGCATATGGAGTTGTACAAAAATTAATGCCTACTTATGTTATGGACCCGTTAGGTTCCTCCTCCGATGAGTTAAAGAAGCTAATAACTTCTATATATTCTCATTTTGAATCTTTTGAGAAATCAACTATGGTTAAAGTGAAAAAGGTGTTCAAGGAGAAGAGATTTGGTAGCTTAAATGAATTGATTGCCAAAGACAAAGATCTATTAGGAACTTGCATGAAAAATATTCAAGGTACTATGTCTGAAGGAGGAAAAGTGTACAAATCTTGCTTGGTCTTGTCAAAATTTACTAAATAAAATGAGAACATCAAATACATTTAACAACAGTTGGTCACTATTTCCAATACTTTTGACCCATTAGCTGGTAGTGTTTGTAAACAAGAAAATAAGGTAATGTCCTTGCTCAACCAAATAAAGAGTCTAAAACATGAAAATGAAAGGATTATTGGGAGAGTATGTGAACTCAGGGGATTAATAATTACAAATATTGAGATAATGGTGAACACTTTGAAAGAGGCTAAAGATGATATGTCTACTCTAGATCTAGTAAGTCTCAAAGTAGGAGAAACATTGTCATATCTTCTTTGTGGTCATTTAACCATTATGGAGAGTTTGAGAAGTGTTTAGGACTCAAACTTAAGTGGACTAAAGAATGACTTTGCAGACGTCTTCAAATTTTTGTAAGTCTTGGGTTATGTTTGTACAACTTTGCAATTTTGGATCTCTAATTTTTTCATTGATGTCAAAGGGGGGGAGAGCGCAGTGAAAAATTCCTTGACATTCATAGGGGGGTAGTATTTTGAATTCTGGTAGTGTACTTACCAATTTTGACACTTAGTCATTTTTCACTAAGTGTTTCCATCAATGCAAAAGGGGGAGATTGTTGGCATATGGATTCTAGTGTTGTCATTGATGGCAAATGAAGTCATTTCCATGTTCCACAGATCAGTATCTAGTCATACCGGTAGATAAAGTGAAATATTGTGTTACCAGCAGAATACTTGAAGAACAGGGTATCTGGTTAGTCAATTAATCTTTCTACTTCACCAGATCATTGTTTTGAGTTGTGGATCCATAGGATTGCTTCTTGAGCATGTACATTATCTTATTACTAAATTTTGTAGTGTTAGATTAGTTGTTGTTCAAGCTGGGAGGTCTGATAGGATGTTTTCTATCTATTTTCTCATTGTAGCTGACTCAGTGAATGTGGGGCATTGTGGATGTGTAAAGTGAAATTATTTAAAGTGTTTTTATGTTCAAATATTTAATTATGGGTCCCAACTATTTTCTAGCCAATGGTGTTAGATCCACATTGAAAATTTATTTGTAAATTTGGGCCGACAGTTGATAATATTTCCAAGTTTTATTAAGAACGACATATAGCGATTTTATTTCTAGATGCACATATATATAAGAGATTTGATATATCATTTGGTATGTGAAAAATAAGTTTGGTGGTGTGTTGCAATCATCAGGAAGAGCGATTAGGCGATTATGCATAGTTTCACTTGTGCATTAAGATTTTTGCAGTGCAAGTTGTGTAGAGTAGATTAGAATTGTTGAATTAGTCTGAAGGATAGAAGGTTATATATAGAGCTTAATCAGAACCATAATCAGGAATTGTAGATGTTATTTCATCTGTTCACTCTTTTGGATATATTCCAAATTTTTGTAGGGCAGTGAGCCCATCCATTTTGAGCAGCGAGCTCTAGGCAGTAAGCCTGAATGCAAGTGCATTCCCATTTTGTACTTTTTTGGGTATACTCATATTATATTGTGGATTGGCCATCCATCGTGGTTTTCCCCCTAATAGGGTTTCCACATAAAAATTTTGGTGTTATGGGGTTGTGATAATTTTCTTTCTATTGATGCATGTTTCTTTTGTTGAATGGTTAAGTTAAATGGCAGATTAATAAAATTGAATTTTTGCACAACACTGATTCACCCCCCCTCTCATTTTTTCTTGTTTCCAACACTTCCATCTATTTTAAGGGATGATTGTAGCATTAAGACTCTACAAGAGTTAAAAAATGAAGCAAATAAGGTTATTTAAGATCAAGTTATTAAAATTTGTCAGAAGTTTGATAGGGAGACATTAAAGGTAAATATGGATATGTTAGTTCATGCTGAGACTATCCTACTAGATTTTGATAAAGAAGCTAACCAGATTTTCACCAAGTATGAACCTTATAGATAGAGGGCTAATGAATTAATGAACTTTAACTAGCCTATTGAAGAAGAATTCCTAGCATGGAAAGGCAAGTACTTGGAAGCAGTGGGGGTCTAGCATTAAGGGTGGTGGGCCAGTGAATTGAAATTTTGAAGTCTGCAACCATGATGACTAATAGATAGATGGGAATGCACTACATAGTCCTGATTTAGTATAGATTAGGATTTTGATAAAATATGGAGAAATATAGTGCATCATCTTCAAAGTTGAATTGATGACAAGGGCGTAGACATGGTTTTTCTTTTGTCTTATCCTTTTCTTTTTTCTTCACGCTTTTTCTTCCTATCACTTTGTGTGTGTGCAAAAATGTTTTGGGGTAACTATTCAGTTGTACCCATTTTGAAAATTGGACCAAATCTTCAACAATGAATGAAGACTACTTTCATTTTCTCACATGTCTACCACCTCTTGGGAATGCACTGTAATTGAATGAGAGAATATTTAATTTAGGAGTCCAATAGGGTTTTGACATGTGTACTTTCTAGCCTGAGGCTTGTTTTTCTCCATTTCTATAAGATAGAATTCAGAGCCAGAAAGTAGGGGTTCATTATTTTTGCAATTAACACTTTGAATTGTAAGTAGAATACTAAGCATGTTTTAGATTTCTTAGTCTTAAGTTTTTGAGTTCATTGTTATGTATTTAATTTGGATAATAGTATAGAAAAAATATACAGAGAAATACCAATTTCATGGCTATATTCTCTCCTTGTGTTTGTTTTATGAGTTATGAATGAAAGGAATCCAAGATTCCTTTTATTTGTCTCTATTGTTCATCAATGGATGTTTGATTTCATTCCTACTTGTTGATTCAATGAATTAATGTAAATGCTTGGATGAGATTGTTAGCTCATAAAAAATCAGGTGCTAGGATACTGATAAGTAGTATTAGTCATGAATGTAATAGGGGAATGTTGTAATGGAGTATCTCTCGAGACTATACATTGCTATTGTTGAATTGTTATCTCGTTATATAGGTAGATATTAACTCCATGCTTAGGATAAAGGCATTGGTTCATGCAAAGAACTTATGGTTCATTTTATGTGTCGATTCGTCAGCTAATCACTTTCTATTTACAAACTCTTATATGTATACCATTGTATTTGTTTTGTGGTGATGTTCTACCTTCTCATGCTCTACGTATAAAACATTAATAGATAAGTTTCCAACTTATTTAATGTATTAGGACCTTGAGTAGTTTTATGAGAAGTATTTTTTATTGAAAATTTATATGATTATAGTTGTGTGATGTTCCTGAGCATACATTGTGGGATAACCCTCCCAATTTTTACAAAGCCCAAAGTGTAGGAGTAGAATTTTTGCAGCTTCCACTCATTTTTTGGCCAATCCCTTTGGAGTACTGATTATTGGAAATGGTAAATTCTATAGGTATTTCTAGAGATCAATTTGGTTCTTAAAAAAAAGAACCAACATATTAGTGACTCTTTTAGGGATAGCTAAGTCCAAAGTCTCTAGTTTAGATTTGGTATAGTTAGAGTCAAGTGTTTGTTGTGATATTCTTCACCATGTGGAGAATAATTAGTTTAATTTTTTTTCATTTGTCACATCACCCTTAGTCTTATGCATCAATTCTTGTTTCATTATGTCAATTTCTGTCGAGTTATGTTTAAAATTCTCTCTAAAATTGCACGAACAAAGTCAAAGTGTAGTCACTTTATATTTCCCAACATCCTGGGTGGACTCTGAATTCTCTAAAACCAATGTAAGGTTAGTTTCTCAAAATGAATGTAAGAAAAGTTATTTTGACATATTTGTCATCATGAAAAAGACTAGAAGTTATGCAAAGAAACATCTTGAACATAAGGAAAATTTTGAACCTGCTAAAGAGAAACAACCCACTTGGGTAAAAAAGAGCTTTGAATCAAGTAAGTTTGTTAACTCTCCCGTTGAAGCATCTCCTACATTTAATGTTAAAGTGAGTAGTGGCAGTACCCATGAGAAGGAACATGAAGTTGAAGGGTCTAACATAGACCAAGGAAGTTTCCCTGTTGAGCAAGTGTTTGATAGTGAACTTAATATTTCAAGAGAGGAAGATAGGTGGGAGCTTTTGGGAAAGAATAAGGAGTTTTTTCAGCCTTTAACCCCTAGAGTTGGTTATGTTTTAATCAGAATAACTTGAAGCCAAGAGATGAATCTCCTAGTGTACAAGTGCACCTTTCTCTTGAGTAATATCCTATTGACTAGCTCTACTATACTTTTGTCCCAAGTGAGTCTGGATATGTCTTAGAAAATGAGGATGACATTGATAAAGATGTGAAAGCTATAGAAGAGGAAGAAATAAGGATCCAAGAAGAAGAAGAGAATATAATGAAGGATTTAAAGGAAAGGGAAGACATGATTAGAGCTAATCAACTTTAGAGAGATACTAGAAAGAAAAAAATGGAAAAAATGAGAGAAGATGCAGCTAGGTGTAAAAGCTTTGAAGAAATTTTTTTTAAGGTTTCCTCTAAAATGACCAATGACAATCTTGAAGTAAAAATCCCAATGGGAACATCTTCTAATCATACCTATACCACATCTATATCAACTAATAAAGCCTCAAATCCTCATGTTATTGCTAAGAAGACATCATTTGTAGATCATGGGAAGAGACACTTTGATCATCCTAAGAAAACTACCTTCAATACCAATACTAGTGCCAATACCTCATCTACTGAAATCCCCACATAGAAGGCTAAAGTAAAACCAACTCCATATACTACCCCTCTTAACCCTAAGATATTGATATTATAGTTGGAGAGTGAAAAGTTGCAAGAATATTTGAAAAAAGTTGAGATGATAGCTTCTAATGCAGAGCTGGCTAGGAAGATTGATTTTCTTAAAAATTTTGTACCTACTCTAGAGTCTTCAAGCTATGAACATACCAATAGTGAGTCACAAAAGAAGAATTATGATGGACATACTCCTAGTGGAGGTGGTGGTGGTGACCAAGATGGTGGAGGTGGAGGAAAGGATAAAAATAGTAATTCTTACTTTGAATATGATGAAGTAAGGAAGAAAGTGGTGATGGTGAAAGTTGGAAGGGTAAAGATAGCAACCACTCTAATAACAAAAGAGATAATGAGCAAAGAGATATTCATAGGGATTGACATACTAGGAGGAAACTCCAAGTAGATAGATATCAACAATTGTGTTTCACTAGAATACCTGGCTACCCTAACCCATTCCCTAAGGATTTCAAACTTGCTTTAGTGAAATTATTTGGTAATAATGCCTTGAGTGGTTAAGACCATCCCAAAGCCTTTGAAAATTATGTTATGGATGATTTTGAGGTGGAGGTAGAAGATGTCATGATGAAGTTGTTCATGCAGTATCTCATTGAAGATGCTCAAGAGTGGTCTAGAAGTTTTCTTTCCATGAGAGTTGGTTCTTGAGAGGAATTCAAGAGGGTTTTCAGAGAGCAATATGGTGACAAGACTAATTCAAGTTTTTTGTTGATTCAATTTAATAATATTGTTAAAAATTCTGACTAATCTATTGTTGACTTCAATACAGGGTTCCAAAAGGCTAGGAAAAGGTTGCCCCCTCATTTACAATTGAATTATCATGTATGTATGGTACACTACTGCAATTGTTTTGATGAAAAAATGAGTTACCACTTGTTAGATAAGAATCTCCAATCATTGAGGGAATCTTTTAAGATGGAATAGCATATTGAAAATATTAGCAAGGAAACCGGTAAAGTTGGAAAAAGACATGATCCAAAAATCTTCAAGAGTTCAAAAAAGGAAGATAAGAGTTCAGGTGCCAAAGGGGGAACTATTGAAGACAAGCTTGATAATTTTATGAAAACCATAAATGATAAGATTGTGAAACAAGAAGAGGTCCAACCAAAAAATTATCAAAGAAATGAAAGACTTCCTTGATTACAAGACCACCCATATAATACCAATTGGTATAATTGAAATCTTGTTCTCAATAATCAATGGAAAAACCCACAATAAGGTCCCCCCAGATGCCTTCTAGAAGAATTTAGGAATTTTTGTTGAAGAAACTCCTTAGTGCTTGATCTGAAAAATGAAACATTCTTCTTAGCAATGTGTTGTGGCACAAATGGTTGAAGTAGAGGAAGATATGCATGAGGACTATGATCAGAAAAATGAGGAGGATGTTAATGTACTCATGTTTATGGGTGATTCTGATGTTGTAAATAGTGGATGCTCTTCTGATGAGGACTCTTATGAAGTGGATGTGGAGAGTCAAAGTAAATTTTCTAGTACATATCATCAACAAGTCTTTTCTGATGAGGATGTTGACAATGAAGTTGAGGTTTACAATTTGGAAGCCATCGAATATGGTGTTTGATTAAGAAGGCCCTCAGAGGAGGAGATTTCAAGATATACTGTATCCTTTGCTGCCCATGCTAGGAGTTACTATCACTTGAGGAAAAAAAATCAATGGTGAGCAAGGTAGTCATGTTTCTCTTTTCATCAAGGAGCAGAATATTAAGAGTAAACAACACAAGCTTAATGGAAAAGTGGAAGCAACCAAAGCTAAAGAGGGTAGGGGAGATAAAATTTGAGCTAAGAGAGTAGAAAATCCAAAAGCTACTCAAGAATTCAAATCTCCAAGTACAAAGATAAAGACACAAAAGAAAAATCTTGATGTCATAAGGAAGGATGCTAAGCATAGGGCTGAGGCAACAAAAAATCAACAGAAGGAGAGAAAAAATGAACAAGGTATGATCCCAATTGAATTACCCAAATATACTCTTGTTGATATGTTTCAATTACTTAGCCAGGTAAAAGTATCTATGCCTTTTCTTGAAATGATGAGAATAGAAGAACATAAGAAAAAGGAAGTGCCCTTTATCAATGGTGTTGTTATAGCCTGTAATGATTTAGTGGAGCTCACTCCACCAAAAATAAGTGAAAAGGACAAGAAAGACAAGGAGGTTGAGGGAGTTGTTACTAAGATTCCCCATATTTTCCTAGGAAATTCTGTAACTACTTGTTCTGACAAGATAGATTCATTTTTCCTCACCTTAGTAGTTAGGGGAAATTTTATAAAAAAACGTATTATTGTCTCTGGAGAATCCAACAATATCATGCCAACTAAAATCATGGATGCACTAGTGTTGAAAGTTGATAGCACTCATCATAAGTGCTATGCTATGGATGCAAGAGAAGTCCATGTCATTGGTGTGATAAATGAACTTCCCTAAAAACTAGCAGCCTACCCTAACAAAGAATTTTGTAGACACATAAAAATGACCTAGGCCTGCAAGCTTCATTTTACCACTTTTGTCTTAGCATAATTATGATATTTCATTATGTCCTTGGTCCACATGTGACTATTAATTAAATAATTCATAATTGTTTAATTAATTCATGTCCTTTTATTCTTCATGATTATTAAATAAATAAATTTTATTTATTTATTCAATATGTCTTTAATTGTCTAAAGTCTTCCTTTAACTCAATAAATTTGTTAATTTATTTAATTACCTTTATCCATTTACTCTTCCTCATTATTAAATAAATAAATTTTATTTATTTATTCAATATGTCACTAATTTCCATAATTAAATGAATTTATGAATTTATTTAATCATCAATCATAATCCTCTAAAATTAAATAATTATATTGAATTATTTAATTACTCAATTTAAATTTCCATCATTTTAAATCAATTTATTTTTTAAAACGATTTCGTTTTATTAACTGTCACTTCATTTTGGTAAATAATCTTTAAAAGATTATTTATTGTCTCACAAAATCGATATTTTGAGTTGATTTAATTCAAATTGGTAGCTTTCTTCCAAAAATAAAATAAAGCAAGGAGATTCTTGATTTTTCAAATTTTATTTTCAGTCCACCTCTTATCTTTCTGACTTTTCAAATCTCATAAATCAGGCAGTCTCTTATCTTCTTGATTTTTGAAAATCTTTATTTTTCTAATTAATTATCTCATCTTTTCTCCACCACCAATTCGATTCTCTCATATGACATCTTGACCACTCGGCTAAGGATTTTTCCCCTAACCCTAATTAGGGATTATCAAATTAAATCACGTCGTCTGATTTTAGGTTTTTGTCAAGAGTCGATCTCGTCCATCCATTCAAAATTACGTTTTCTATAAGATGTCAATTTACACACCACTTCGTTATTATAGACATTCATACTTAGATTTAGCATGCACTTAGCTTATTTAATTTGATTATTGTCATTTGTCATTTGTCATAGTCATAGGCATAGTCATTGTTTGTCATCTTCAAATCCTTCAAAGCATGTTTAGGACATTTTCATAGTCAAAGATTTCTCACACATTCAATCTAAGGGAAACAATCAACAAGTTAGAAGGTGCTATGGAGGTGAATCAAGGAAGCTTCAACTAGGAATCTGGTATAATCACTCTTGTTATTTTCTTTCATTGTACTTCATAGTTCTTTGGGTTTCTTAGTCTTTATTGATTTGCTAACATATAATCTAACCTAAAAATAACCCATTGATACATTGGTGAACCTGACGTGAAACCTTTGATCTAGCTTTCCTTTTGCAGGTTTTATTGATATTTTTGTTGCAGATCTGTCATTTTTGGACAAAACCCCAGGTTTTACCAATTTCTACATATATTCTACATAGTTTTGAATTTTTCTACAATATTTTAATAGAATCTTTTGCATCATCTCAAGAGGCTATAGTAAAAGAATAGAGGGTTTATCATCATTTTTATCAGAGTTATTGTGATTTTATTTGTTTTCATAAAATTTATTTTTTGGACACAAATCGATGAATGTTTTAGAAATTTTAATATTTTTAGAAATATCTTTAAATTCTAATGGGGGTCTATGTTTTAAATATTTAATTTGGAGGTAAAAAATAATGCGAAAATATCTGAAATTCATTTTTTGTATGGTTTTCACAAATCCGCATTTTTGGGTGCAAAACAAGGAATTTTTTTGACTTCTTTACATTTCAGGAAAGCTCTTAGAAAATTAGTAGGGATGTCTTCTTTGAATTTTTATTTTACAGATCAATAAAATCTTCAAATAATAAAATCTAATTCGGCTATGTCAAAAACAGGTATCCAAAATTGCAATTTTCTGATGAGCTTGTTTTTTTCTTTGGCTACATTATATTATTATTTTTTGATCTTGTAGGTGATCATAAGGAGATATAGTAGCAGCAATATTAGTCATATATAACAGATTGGAAAGTAAAAATTTCTGGGTTTGCATAAACATATGTTTGTCAAAGACTAAAAATTAAAGAAACTCTTAACTTATGGTTTGCAGGTTCGAGTGTCGAAGACTGAATACTAAACATTATGCTTGTCTTTTTTAGATTAGTAAAAATTTATTTTTGTGCACATAAAATGAACATGTTTTACTATTTTGTTTGATTGTGTTTGCAAATGGTAGGTGATTATGCTCTCACCTTGTGAAAACTTGGTGATCAGAAAACCAAACCCATTCTATCTATTATACACCCTTACAACTTAGTAACTGAAGTATCCTCTCCCCTTGCACTTTCAGGTGATCCTGGGTGTAAGAGAAATGGTTACTAACTCTAGAACTTGGGCCTGTTCTGGTGGGAAAAAGTACTCACCCCAGGACGACTCAGACCGATAGCACCCTGAACCTAAGGGACTTCTAGCCGGTATATAAAAGTGGATTATTGGGGAAGCCCAAGAATCACATGTATGGTTTTGACAAGATGGATCCGAAAGGGGACTCTCACCACATGGATTGTGCCCTACGAATGGAATTCCCTCACTAAACACCTATTTTTTTAGAGACCAACCATCTTTCAGTTATTGCTTTATATAGTGCAGGGTATAGTATCATGCCCGAAGACACTCACTACTAATCCCCTTGAGTAGAGATAGTAGTTCTTGGGAATTCACTACCTAAGAATTCAAAGTTGGTGTGCTTAAATGACATTAATGAGTTGTGGAGGGGAGCCAATGCCACCAAACTTCTAAGTTATCCCCTGTTGAGAAGGAAAGGTGCCTAGCACCAATCTGGGGTATATTGGTGGGCTATATCAAGTATACAAACCCTTGGCCTATTTGCCTATTAGGATCGTGTTTGTCTTATGTGTGTTTTATTACACTAAAACATTGTGCTTGCCAAGTTTTTCTAGATTTTCAAACAATATACACAACATTCACAAATCTGGACACAAACAATCGACCTTAGACAACTTAGACTTTTCAAAAAACATCAAAAAACAATCTCAGTCTATTGTCAAACATTTTTTTTCTAAGAGGATCCTATCAAAAATCAGAATTGAAATTGCTCAAAATGTCCATTGGATTAGGCTAACTCACCACACTTTGCAAAATCATTGTTTCAAAACTAGGTTATCTCGGGACATAGTCATTACTCCTCTTTTTCGGTCATTGTCCTTTTGTGAGAACCTCCAACTCAATAGTCTAGTTAGGTAGACTCACTTGTCATTTGGACCTTGTCACTTAGTCCACTTAGCAATTCCTTGGGTAATCAAAGTAGAGACATAAGTCAAGCTTAGAGTGGTTAGGAAAACATTTCTCCAAATATTGTTCATTTTAGTCCTCATTTTGAACTTATACTTTCCATTGTTCATCTTAGTCCTCATTTTGAACCTAGACTTTGCATTAATCATTTTAGTCCTTCATCAAGATTATCGTCTTAGTCCACATTTGACACTTTGACTTTGACAACATCATCATCTTGCATTATTCATTTCCCTTAGAAAAACATCATTATCACTCTACATTTAACAACATCATGACATCCCCCACCTTGTCTTCACTTCAACAAAATATTGATAGGCTCGCTAGTAAAGTTGAATACCAATTACTCTATAGAGGTCAATACCAACAACCCTTAGACTTTAGGAGACAATTCCTCCAAACCAATAATCAATGTCCTTCATACCAACAATCCATGAGTCCTAGTTCTCCATCTATCTACACTCACTACCAAAAGTCACTTAACACCATCCATGACATTAGTCTCCAACAAATGTCCACTTATTACCCTTATCCTAACCTTGACAAGGGAAACCAACTGTCCACTGGTCCATTTTGAGTCTCCATGTCATATGCTATTCCTTCACCTATCCATCCCATTCACGTCTACGTGCCCCATCAACCATCTACCAACCCATGTCAAGTCCCCACATCATGTTATATCGATCTCGTCCAAGTATCCACATCCTATTTTAGTCAAACTTACACCAATCTAGTCCAAGTCTCTATGTCATATCCTAGTCCTTCACATACTAATCGAGTCCAAGTCTCCATGGCATACCCTAGTCCTTCACATACTAATCCAGTCCCTAGTCCTTCATAAACTAATCCAGTCCATGTCTCCATGTCATATCCTAGTTCTTAACATACTAGTCTAGTCCAAGTCCCCATGTTCTATCCTAGTCCTTCATTCATTAATACTTTTCAAGTCACCCCCTCACAAGACACATTTAGTCAAGAAAAGTCTATCATTACTCAAAGGTACATCCCATTGTCTAAACTTGAGGATACCTGTCAAAATGAAAGCCCAAAGCATGACCTTATAATGTCATCCTCATGTCAAGAACAAGGTAGTCCATTCCATGACCCTATCTTAAAGTCCATTCAAGAAGTCCTTCAAGACAATCATGACATCAAAAATACACCTACCATTGACCAAGAAGTCCAAATCCATGACAACCCCATCTTTGACCAAGACCCTACCATTGACCAAGAAGTCCAAATCCATGAAAACCCCATCTTTGACCAAGACCCTACCATTGACCAAGAAGTCCAAATCCATGACAACCTCCTCTTTGATCAAGACCCTACCATTGACCAAGAAAACCAAAATGATCCACTCCTTGACCTTTACGCCATTCATGATCATACACTTTCGAATCTTATACAGGCCATGACTATTGACACTTTCCAAAATGAGACACTTGCCTCCATGACACACATAGACGATATTCCTCAAGAACAAGAGTCTTCCATTATGGACATATTTGAAAATGATCAAGCTATAGCTGAATTTACTGGACTCTATGACACTGACCATAATAATGGCTTTGACATCGACTTGGAAGCACCAATAGAATCATCTGAACCTTACATGTCAGAAGATCATACCAACGATATCAGTGAGTTATATGTCCAACATGACAGTGAAGCTAAGACACTTTATCAACTAGGGTCATCTATCTTTTTCAGAGCAGGTTTCCTCATAGACGAAAATATTCCAAGTAGCAGTGTCCACATATGTCATGATGGGTTAGCATCTTGCTTTAAAAAAAAAAACCTCATCACAAATATAATCTGTCAAAGCATGCAATATCAAGGAAAAGGACTAGGCATAGACAAGCAAGGCATTCAAGAAGCAATACAACTTCAAGAAAATTATAAACATCAAGGTCTTGGCTATTCTTTAGTTAGAAAATCAAATGATGTTAGTGGAACCTCCTCGATATTGGGGGCAACCTTGTTAGATACAAATGTCAAAATAGACTCCATGAGAAATATTTTTCATAATATTGTTTCCAACACCCAGTCCACCCACACCATAAACCGTCATTCTCAACATCTTAAACCTTCCCTTTGGAACCAACAAAAAAAAATTCATACAAATCGAAAGATCAAAGTTGAATGTCAAAGGCCATTGAATCAAACAAAAAGACAAATGGACAAATGAAATTAAAATGGATCCTAAAGATAAGTGGATCAAGAAAAGAAAATATGTCAAAAGAAAAAGTTAATTACAATGTGGAGCCACAAGACAAGAGGACTCCCACATATAACAGATGTCCACCTCCTTCAAAATGGTCATCAAGAAAGGCATATAAAAGTATTGGTTCCAAACATCGTCTCAATCAAAATTCCAAAATCCATCATCCACCATCTCAAGTTTGGAAAATAAAAAGTGATTCATCCAAATGTCCAAACAACCTTTTCACGTCTACCATCATTTGTCATAATCCTACATCTCGTCTAAAATCCAAAAATCCCACATCACACATCTATCACATCTTGGCAGCAACTCTTTACCATAAGGACTCTCATGGCACTCTATCACAATGTGCGTATTCTGATAAGGCCAACTCTAGTATTGGAAAGGATCAAAATGGCATTAATCAATTGTATGCAAGTGCTAGGATCCTAGCAAGAAAACTCCTTCAGCAAGGTCATTATTGGCATATCATGGCACTAGTATCTACATCAGCATTGTCAACACCTTCAAAACAATTAGTGGTCAGTTAAGGCATCAAGGTCATCCTAAAATATCAAAAATACAAAAAAATTGAAAAATATAAAAAAATTGTCATCCTTATGAAAACCCAGAAAATAGGCATCTTGGTAACACCAAAAAAAAAATTCAAAGTCATGAAAATAGTAAAGAGAAAAATTTTATCCAACGGTGAAAACTTGGCAAACAGGCACCTTGGATAAGTACCATGATGAAAACCTAGAAAATAGGCGTCATGTGTAAAATAAATCATCTATGTGGACTCTTACACTTTGGAGCAAGTTGTTTCATATCCTAGTCCTTCCTCTTTACATTGGCATCTGACCATTTAATCCATATCATTCCCACCTATCTTGGTCTTGACATAAAACATGCACACATAAATCATGCTTTGGGAAAACCTGAAATGTCTATTCTTTGGTCATATATTATTCATGAAACATCATGTTATTGCTAACATAACCTCATTATCCTTATGCGACATAGTCCTTGACAATCATATGGCAATTCCCCTAGTCTCATGTCCCTCGCCCTTTACCAAGCCCACCTTTTGTCCTTTCATGTTTGTCACCTATCTTGGCTTTCCCTTGTCAAACGGTCTAAGGATACTCCATCATCCCTTTTAGTCCTAACCAAGTCATTCCAAATGAAAAAAGTCTAATCTATACAAGCACATTATCCAAAACATTACTTGACTTTGTTCCTAGCCTGACTGCAGACCTCGATACTTTCGTCACATTATTGTCGTCCTCATGTTGTTTTGGGATGCGTCCTTCCCACGTCAAATGATGTATTCATCACCTATCAATTGGTATTCAACATGACTAGGGGCACAATCATGCTTATCCTTGGATTCTCATGTGTAGGAATCAGTCACATGCATTTTTCATAATCCTCTTAAACCATTCAAAAAAGATTAAAAAATCATAAAATGTCATGGAAAAAAGAAAAAAAAATCACAAAAAGTCTTGAAAAAAGACCAAAAACATCGCAAAAAGTCTTGAAAAAAGACCAAAAAAATTACAAAAGGTCCTAAAAAAAGAAACAAAAACATTACAAAATGTCTTGAAGAAAAACCTAAAAAACTGAAAAACGTCCTGAAGAAAACCACAACAAACATTAGACTACTCAAAGAGCACAAACACAGAGTCATTCCTTGACAAGTCAATCAATTAGTCTTTGTCATTTGTCTAAACTACATTGTCTCTGTGCATTTGCTACATAGGCAAGACTTATACTTGAGCCCCTGAGACATTAGGTCAGTCCTTTTATGTTTGTCAAAATAAAATCATTATGCAATCTTTGGTCATCAAGACAAAGTCATTGGTCATGTCGAACTACGAGGTCTCTGAGTGTATGATGTAGGCAAGGTCATCTATCGATGAGCCCCCAAGGCTGCACTAGGTTAGTCCATTAGGGTTCATGGCACTACACTAGCACATATGTCAAAAGTCTACAGGAAAAAACAAATCATTAAAATAAAGTATGGCAATCATTTATTCAAACATGACAATCACATCAGCATGACCTATCATCATATGGACAACACAAGTCAAATTATGTCAAATTTTAGTCAAACTCTATCAAACTATCAACTCTTGGTTATTCTTTTAGATGAGTCCTTCTAAAGGATAGCCTCTGTCATTTATGCCTTAGGATATGTCCTTCCTAGGAATCGTCATTGTGATCCGACATTTTTGAGGGATCCTTTTGACATTTAAGGATCAATCCTCTCGACATCAACATTATTCAGATGTGTCCTTCTGAAGAACCAACTCTGTCATTTATGCCTTAGGATGTGTCCTTCCTAGGCATCATCATTGTCATCCGACATTTTTGAGGGATCCTTTTGACATTTAAGGATCAATCCTCTTGACATCAACATTATTTAGGATGTGTCCTTCCTGAATTTCAAAATCTTTGTCATTCATCATCTTGGCATCGTTAAAACCTTGACACCCTGGCATCTCGACATCATCAAACCTAACATCTTGACATTAAAACATAGGGTATCCAAACACACTTGGAAAAAACTTGGCACTTGTCTTTTGGCTTTCATCATGTTACTAGCTTTCCAACAAGATCCTGACAACAGGATTTAGAAAAGCAACGACGTATCATGATTGTCTTATCTTGTCTTTTGGCTTTCATCATGTTACTAGCTTTTCAGCAAGATCCTGACAACAAGATTTAGAAAAGAAATGACGTATCATGATTGTCTTATCTTGTCTTTTGGATTTCATCATGTTACTAGTTTTTTAGCAAGATCTTGACAACAGGCTTTAGAAAAGCAGTGACGTATAATGATTGTCTTATCTTGTCTTTTGGATTTCATCATGTTACTAGTTTTTTAGTGATATCCTGACAACAGGATTTAGAAAAGAAGTGATCATGTATCATGATTGTCTTATCTTGTCTTTTTAGTTTTTTTTTTTATCACGTTACTAGTTTTTCAGTGAGATCCCAACAACATGATTTAGAGAAGCAGTGACGTATCATGACGTTTTTCTTGTCTCTTGACACACATGTTACTAGTTTCTCAGTGATGTCCTTATTTCGAGATTTAGAAAGACAACAGTGTATCATGATAAGGGCTTTATTTTGTATTTTGGCAATCATGTTGCTAGTTTCTCAAGGATGTCCTTGAAACAAGATTTAGAGAAGCAGTGACATTTCATGAATTGTCCTTGTCTTTTTCTACTTGTGCTTGGTTATGACAAAAAGACTGGGGCAACTGCGCTCTTAGTATGAGTCATGATCATCCTTCTGTGTGACTGCTTGTCTTATGTGATGGTACGACCTTGCACACCTTGATTTATGTCATATCACGGTGTTTGTTGGCCATTACAACAATCTGCCCAATGATGATTAAGAGAAATAAATATTAAAGTCCTACGGTAAGGTTTTGAAGGATTTGGTTTAAGAATTAACATGCATCTTCTTTAGTCTTGTCATCTTCTCTCGCTCATCTCATATAGACATTGCATCCATATCATCATCCACATATTTTGCACTAACATTTCTTTGTCTCTTCATATTCTAGTCTTCTAGTCCATTTCAAGAGCACACCCCTATTCTTGGAACCTGTCTGTTCTCTTGAGGGGGCATACCACTACCCTCCTCGTCGTTCTTCCTCATCTTATTATGCACTGTGGCATATTTTTGACTTATTTTCTTTGTCATAATGCAGTATGCTACATTATGACAAAGAGGGGCAAAATGTAGACACATAAAAATGACCTAGGCCTGCAAGCTTCATTTTACCACTTTCATTTTAGCATAATTATGACATTTAATTATTTCCTTGGTCCACATTCGACTATTAATTAAATAATTCATAATTGTTTAATTAATTCATGTCCTTTTATTCTTCATGATTATTAAATAAATAAAATTTATTTATTTATTCAATACATCTTTAATTGTCTAAAGTCTTCCTTTATTTAAATAAATTTGTTAATTTATTTGATTACCTTTATCCATTTATTCTTCCTCATTATTAAATAAATAAATTTTATTTATTTATTCAATATGTCACTAATTTCCATAATTAAATGAATTTATGAATTTATTTAATTATCGGTCATAATCTTGTAAAATAAAATAAATATCTTTAATTATTTAATTACTCAATTTAACATTTCCATCATTTTAAATCAATTTATTATTTAAAATGATTTCGTTTTATTAACTGTCACTTGATTTTGGTAAATAATCTGGAAAAGATTATTTATTGTCTCACAAAATCCATCTTTTGAGTTGATTTAATCCAAATTGGTATCTTTCTTCCAAAAATAAAATAAAGCAAGGAGATTCTTGATTTTTCAAATTTGCTTTTTCAGTCCACCTCTTATCTTTCTGATTTTTCAAATCTCATAAATCAGATAGTCTCTTATCTTCTTGATTTTTGAAAATCTTTATTTTTCTAATTAATTATCTCATCTTTTCTCCACCGCCAATTCGATTCTCTCATATGAAATCTTGACCACTTGTCTAAGGATTTTTCCCTAACCTTGATTAGGGATTATCAAATTAAATCTCATCCTTTGATTTTAGGTTTTTGTCAAGAGTCGATCTCGTCCATCCATTCAAAATTGCATTTTCTATAAGATGTCAATTTTTCTCACAATTTACACACCACTTTGTTATTATAGACATTCATGCTTAGATTTAACATGCACTTAGCTTATTTAATTTGATTATTGTCATTTGTCATAGTCATAGGTATAGCCATTGTTTGTCATATTCAAATCCTTCAAAGCTTGTTTAGGAAATTGTCATAGTAAAAGATTGCTCACACATTCGATCTAAGGGCAATAATCAACAAGTTAGAAGGTGATATGGAGATGAATCAAGGAAGCTAAAATGAGGAATATAGTATAATCACTCTTGTTATTTTCTTTCATTGTATTTCATAGTTCTTTGGGTTTCTTAGTCTTTATTGATTTGCTAACATATAATCTAACCTAAAAATAACCCATTGATAAAAATTCAAAATGAGTGTGGTAATGGTGGATATCCCACCTCATTATGGAATGCTACTATCTTGAAAATGGAGTGCATATATGGGAGGTAGTATGTAATGTGACATGTCTTATGCCACATTTCCCATTGATGGTAAGGATGTTCAAGTGAGGAGAGAACTGAGGGTGCTACGTATGTTGGAGCATGCTCCTGAAGATGCACAATTCTTTTTATAGACACTCATATTAGTGATTTCAAAATAGAAGGAATGCCAAAAGAAGTGGATAGGTTCCCTGCACCAATAGAAAATGAAATTTCAAGATTATCTGACAACAATGGAATTTTGAAAATGTACTTTGATGGTGCAAGTTCATAAGAAGGGTTAGGTAGAGGGATATTATTGGTAGCACCTACTAGTAGTACTTAAAAAATTTCCTTCACATTATCTTTTGTTCATACAAATAATGTGGAAAAATATGAAGCTTTATTACTGGGATTGAGATTGAATAAGAAGCACAAAACAAAAAAGTTAATGGTGATTGGTGATTCTGAGCTAGTGATTTCCCAAGTAAGAGCCAAGTATGCTTGCAAAAATAATAGACTAAAGTAGTACAAAATTTTTGTTTGGGATTCCATTGAGTAGTTTGATGCTTTTGGAATTGACTAGATGGAAAGAGGATAGAATAGAGTAGTTGACTTACTTGCTAACTTTTCATTGAGACCTGATGATATAAATTTCATAGGAATCTCCAAGGTTGAGATACACACAAGACATTCCATTCCTGACAATGTGTATTACTGGAAAATATTCAATGATGATGAAGACATTCTTAGGTTATTGAATTGTGTTGATGAATATGAAGATCAGGAGATTGAATTTGGTGGATTTTTTGAGAATATTCATGGCAAGGACATGGTGTTTGGAAACAAGATCATCTATTTAAAGACAAATAAAATCCACAAAGGCCTTGTACCTCTTGAAATGGTTTTTGATAGTCAAGATAAAAGTAAGGCCAAAACAACTATTGCTCACCCAAAAGACCTGGAGGAAGTAAATTTGGGGACTAAAAATGCCCCTAAAAAAGTTTATGTAGGCAAGAAGATGAAGCCAAAGGTGAAGGAAATGTTAATTTCCTTACTTAGGAAATATAGACATGTCTTTGCTTGGTCATATGATGACCTAAAAGCTTATAGAGAGGAATTCTTTCAGCATGAAATTCCTCTAAAGGAGAATGCTAAAACTTTGAGGAAAAAGAAGAGACCCATTAATCCTACTATAGCTCCCAAGATTCAAGAGGATTTGGTTAAGTTGAGATATGTTGGTATTATAAAACCCATTAGACACTCTTCATGGGTCTCCAATTTGGTACTAGTAAGGAAAAATAATGGTGACATAAGATTATGTGTGGATTTCAGGAACCTAAATGTATCCTCATTAAAGGAAAATTACCCATTTACAAATGTGGAAGACATGTTACAAAAGGTAACTGGTTGTGAGCTACTGCCAATGATGGATAGTTTCTAGGTTATAACCAAGTAAAAGTGAAGGAGTCTAAATAGTACAAGCCTACCTTCACTACTCCATGGGGTACCTACCTCTATGTCTGAAGGCCTTTTGGCTTAACAAATGCAGGTGCCACTTTTCAGAGGGCTATGGAAGTAGCTTTTTATGATTTTATTGATTTAGTTATGGAAGTATATCAAGATGACTTGACTTCCTACTCTAAAAAAAAGATCATTGTATGCACTTGGAAAAGGTATTTGTCAGGTCATTGGAATATCAGATATATCTGAATCCAAACAAATATTCCTTTGAGGTAACTAAGGGAAAGTTGTTGGGAAATATTGTTTCTAAAGATGGAGTGAGGATAGACCTCGAAAGAGTAGTAGCCATAGATAAAATCCCTCAACCAAAAAATGTCAAGAGCATTCAGTCACTTTTTGGGCAGCTAATTTTTTTAAGAAGGTTTATGACTAATTTTGTAGAAATCACAAGACCAGTTTCAAAGATGCCAAAGAAAGGAGAGAAGGTGCTTTGGATTTAGGATCCTAGTCAATAATTTAAAAGGATTAAACAAGATATCAAAGAGGCTCCAGTTTTAAAATCCCTAGAATTCTCTAAGCCAATGTACATTTTCTCTTTTACTTCCTTTCATACTATTGTTGTTGTATTGTTACAGAAAAATGGAGAAGGATTTGAACAACCTATTGCATTCTTTAGTAAGTCATTACAAGCTGCAGCGCTAAAATATAACATGACTGAGAAACAAGTGTATGGTCTAGTTAAGGCTGTAAAGAACTTCAGGACTTATCTACAGTCTAGAGCTATTGTCATAGCATTTGTACCAAGTGTTGTTGTAACAGATATTTTCACCCAGGAGGAAACTACAGGCAGAAGGTGTAGATGGATCAATAGGATCCAAGAATTTAATATTGATGTTTAGATCACCAAATTAGTAAGAGGTCGGGCCCTCACTAAATTTATGAGAAAAGTTGTTTTGGAGGTAACACATATCAATCAAACAAAAGTGATTGATATTGCACCTATCTGTGATATGCAAACCTGTGGATGTTATAGATTTTTTTTCCAATATTTACAAACTCTATAGTGCCTTGTAGACATGGCTAACAATGACAAGAGGAAATTGAAGTTACACGCCATAAAATATATAATTATTGACAGCAAGCTATGGTGGAGAAACCTGGATGGTGTACTTAAATGTGTTAATGGAAAGAAGGCACTAGAAATTTTCCAAGAAATGCATAATGGGGTGTGTGGTGGTCATTACATGGAAAAGACCATTTCCCACAAGATCTTTTGAGAAGGATTCTTGTGGCCTACTATTTTTAAGGATGCTCACAAGTTTGTTAAGACTTGTAATGCTTATCAAATATTTTCACGAAATTTAAAATTTTCAAGCAATCTACGACTTAGGCCTATGACTATTCAAGTCCCTTCCAACAATGGGGGATTTATTTTATTGGAGAGATACCAAAAAAATCTAGTGGAGGGCATTCATGTATCCCTTTTTCCATTGATTATTTCATGAAATGGATAGAAGCAATACCTACCAAGAGGGTAACAAGTAAGGTGGTGATATATTTCCTCTTAAATAATGTCCTCGTTAGGTTTGGAGTCTTAGAAAAGATCATATTAGATAATGCCATGTGTTTTAGGTCTAAGGAATTAAAATATTTTTTTGATAAACATGATATACAAGTTTTTCATTCTTCACCTTACCATCCTTAATGAAATGGTCAAGCTAGATCTAGTAACAAAAGTTTGATGAAAATCATCAAATGGGTGACGGAAAAGAAAAAAAAGGCTTGGGACTCAAAGCTGAAATTGGCACTCTAGGTAGATAGACCCTTGACTATGAAAAAGGATATTGGTTATTCACCATTTGGATTGGTATATGGTCTAGATGCTAGATGACAACAAAATAACCTATTAAAGATGTATAAGTTTGTCCAAGAATATGATGAAGAGATTTGTGATGATATGTAGCACATAATCAATAATCTGGTGTAGTTGGATGAGACCAGAAGAGAAGCCTGTACCAAGAATATGAAGATGCAATTGCAATTTAAGCATCTACTAGTAAAAGCGCTTCCTAGAAAGTTTTAAGTGAATAGTATTTTGTTAGCCTAGAATGCAAGGGATCAAGACAAGGGAAAGCATGGGAAATTTGAAGCATTATGGATGGTACCTTATCTGATAGCTAGTACACATGGTGAGGTTTCCTATTTCTTCCAAAGCTTGACAAGTGAACTTTTCGAACTACCAGTACATGGACAGTTCTTAAAACCATACTTTTCCTAAGTATGTTATTATCCCATGTACACTGTAGATTTTTACATTTTTTGTATAGGTGTGTTTGTTTTATGTTGTGTCTTGTTCAATATTACTACTTAGTTTAGGTAGTTCCCTAGTTTTTCCAGGGCCCCTTATGTTTTGACTAGTCTACTTCAACCAAAAAAATTAGGATCTCACCATGCCTACAAGAGAGATACATCCCCAGTCAGAACCACTGATGGAACCCATAACGGTTCTCTGTGTTCCTCTTCCAAAATCTTGATGAGTTTATTGAACTATGGGTTTTGTCTCTTGATACTGTATAAGGGGTTTCAGGTTTACCTAAGTCTCATTTTTAAAAAACCTTGAGTCTATATCCTCATCCAGGTTCTAATTTTCAATTGACTCCTTGTGGTGGTTGTCAATCCTTTCAGTCATGATTCCTAACATTGAAACCCATTGAGTGACCGACCCTCTAGTCTTGTGATACTGATTGATCATGTTCAATCATAGTTTTTAAAATTTTCCTAAGTTGGGCTAACATGTTTCCCACTGAAAACTCTTAAGTCTTTTATCTCATGGGTGTGGCTTCGTCAACCTAGTCGGGTCCCTTTTAGGGTTAACTTTTTTTGACATGTGAAGATATATGAACCCCTAAATACCATTGATCAATACAAAAAATTTGGACTATCTCTTGCATGCCCACTCCATTTTTTCTCTCATTCTCTTATTCATTTGGGCTCACGGGTGAAGGTCATGTATCCCAGATGATTGGTGGGCAAGACATCATTGATAAAGCATGTAGCTGGTTGTTAAATAAGATCAATGGTTTGAGATAAATGAGGTGGTTGCATATGGACTATTCCCTGCATTCAAATTTTTTTTCTTGATTATTAAAAGAATCACATGGGCGAGTGGGCAATTTCCACTTGTCTTTGCTAATGATGGGCCTTAGGGTTAGTATTGCTAAATTCTAACTAAATCAATGACCAATAGTAGATGACATAGATTAATCTTGACAAATCCTTGCCATCCCATTTGGGCCCCATCCTTCTTTCCAGATTCCCAATGGGGAAGCAGACATCTACCTCGTGGAGTAATCCTGAGAATATGGAAGCATAGATATATGGGAAAATATTTAATTTAAATATCAACATGGGGCATGTGAATTAAAATGTGCATTACTAATATGCATACATTACATGTGCTTGAAAGATATTTTAATCTATGTCGTAGATGTTGCATGAAGGATAAAGTTGCTGGTGAACCAACAATTTAAGTGGTTCTATGGACTACTCTTGCAATCTTAGGATGTTTCACCTAAAAGGAGAGAGATAGAACACTCTAAATTAAGGTGGTTCATTCAAATAAAGGATTGTTTGATTTAATTATGACTAAATACAATGTTGTAAATACAACTAAGTGATGTAATTGGCTAATTAAGAATGCAAAACTAATGGAATATGTAATGTTTGAAAACATAGTGAGGTATGCAAGAATGAACTAAAACATGGATAAACGCAAAATAGAATTCAAAAAGGCTGTCAGAGTGCACCTGGAGGCAGTTTGAAGATCTGAGAAGATTTTGGAATGCTGGTAAAATTATTGGAAATCACCAGTGGGACTCATTCACCACTGATGGAAAATCAGTCCTGCTACTAGTAAAATCTCTTGAAATAGGTTTTTGACTATCAGGAACTAGACTCTGACAAAATCACCTTTTTCATCCTTAAGGTGGGACTCATTTTCCACTGATGGCGAATCAATCCTCCAAAATTTTGTGAAATCAATGGTCAATTCTATAGCTCTAGATCTACACTTTTCTTCTTGTCGAGGTTATAGAGTCAAATATATAGAAAATGGACTATAGGTTGTTTCCAAGCTTGAAATAGGACTTAGTTGACTTGAAACACTTTGTTGACTTCTTATCCACTTTTCAATAACTAATTGCTTGAAAAATATACATGAAAGAGGAGAAAAATGGTTAAGGATTAGATTATACAGATTCGTCTTGGTCAAATCCCACTTTGTTAATCAAACCCTTAACAAAGAAATGGAATGAAATAGAAAAGGAATGATGAATAAATTAGATGAAAATATCCTAAACTTGCTACAACCTTGTTGAAATTAAGGTCTGAAGATATGTTAATGGCTGATCCAAGATATTTGATAATTGCTTGATTGAATGATGGTTTATTGGATTGATTGCTTGAATAAGTGAATGCATACTTGAATGAGTTAGGAGATGTTAAATGAGGAGAAAAACAATTATTTATACACAATTCTACCCTAATTTCCTAAAAATACCTCATCATAGGCCGACATAAGGAATTTTTGAATAAGAAACCGAAAGGAAATTTGAATTATTTTGAATTTGGAGCCAAGAGGGACTCTTTTCCACCCATGGTGAATGGGTCTCACCATGGGCTTGTAAGTGAGTGTCGGGAATTATCTTGCATTTAATCTTATTTGTAAAGATTACATTAAAAAATACACTTAATTAATCCTTATGAGTGCATAAAGGGGTCATGTAAAGCATAAGAAAGGTGTAAATAGTGAAAATAATCCTAGAAAAGCATGAAATCTTGTTACAAGATTTTACAACACTTCATAATAGAAATCGATAAGTGATGAAAAGGTGTTTTTCAGCTGAATTGTAATGAGAAGAGTTTATAATAGTGTAGAAATGTGTTACAACACTTCACAACACCTTCACAAGACATCATAATTTGAATTTTTAGGACCTAATGTGAATGCATAAGTTACATGTTGCAACATTAAATCAAAATCACAATAGGCCAAGCACCATGAGAGAAAGACCTAAAAGACCATGAAAATGTCAATGATCCATTTTCTATGGTACAACTAATAGCTAAGGAGTGTGTATGATGAGGCCAAGAGATCTAATCTCAGCCTCCCCTTGTCTTCCTATTATTAAAGATATGGCTCATGGGGGCGAGGGTTAATGGACACGTGGATCATGGCTATAAAGATAGAGATGGTGGAGCTCGTGTACTACAAGAAAGTGTTTCCATATGGCCTCCTATAATTTGATATGTGTTGCATCTGTGCATAGTCGACTCCTTCATAATAAGTTGGTCAAATATGAATTGTGAATCAATTAACTCCACAAAAAGATCAATGGATGGTATTCAAAACTAAGTTCAAGGCAAGCAAGCCATTCTGGTTCATGCAAGTGAGCCTTGATAACTGAAAGGACATTGAGCTACCAAAGTATGGAATTGCATAATTATTAATGTTTATCTTAAAGGCATAATTCAGCATTAAAAAGTATACTCAATACACTCAAGGAGCTCATGTTGTGGTTTCTAAACATTTTTTGACGTTAGAACTAGGGTTGTCAACCTGTGAGAAAACTAGTAGGTCAATTGTTGCTTTCCTTCTAGCATTACTGATAAGTTGTGGTTTTTCAAGCTTAAGTCTAATAGGGTTTTCTTGGTTTGGCTTTTTAATGTTTGACGTTCATAAAGAAGAATTTGTTAATTCTACATTTTCATAATTCATGCCCAACCCTCACAAAAGTGGTAGGCCTTGTTCCTTTTATTTGAAAAGTTATACCCTGTAGTACTTCTTGCATTATGGATCCTAACGTAAAAGTATCTTCCTCTAAAGGGGAAGCTTCTTGTATAAGAGTGGATTTGCACCCTATGTATGAATCCCATTTTTTCCTTTAT